>JADMNL010000023.1:195155000-196355000 GCA_016271365.2 Neoceratodus forsteri | reverse complement strand
TTCTTTCTTTTTCTCTGTCACATATTTATTAAAGTTTTAGTTCCATTTTAGCTTGGGTAAAGTTATTTGAACCCTAAATGTAGTAAAAGGATCCTGTTGAGAGTAGGCTAGCATGACTTGTGTAAGACTGATGTGACTCTGCATATTTATCAGTAATATGGTAATGTTTTCCTCAGTTTTGCTTGCCAGTGTCAGAAGTCCCTAACATTTTAAAAGAGCCAGGCATATTTTAACAGCAGATACAGAGCATCCATTTCATTAGATTTTACACAGAAAGACAGAATGTGCACAATTGTGAAAGTTTGTAAAATAGATTCCCTTATTTTATTATATTTATATTTATATAATCCAACACTGGTATGCCCACCCCAGGTGTTGGATTCCCCCCTGGCCCCACCCATTGTTTAATTGATATTGTTCTGACATTGGGGTCCCAATCCCCATGTTGGCATTACAAGCCATCCCACAGCAGTGTGAGACACTGGGGAGCTCACCCCAGTGTCTTGAAATATTTTTAAGAATGTTTCTGCAAAACAAAAGTCCCTCAATGTCTTTTTTTAAACCTGACTAAAAGAAAATGGTCCTCTGTCCTCCCCACCACCCTTCCCCCATTCTGACTCTCCTACTGAGCATCCAACACCCCACACCCCACTTACCCTATATTTACCACTAGAGGTTGAAGACTGTCATCTTCTGTGGACTGAGACATGTCTGCACTCTTCAAAACCTAACTGTGAACTGAGGAATCAAGGTAAGTGCCGTACAATGTATTTCAATGGTGTTTTGAACTTATGTTCATAACTTTGCCATTTTTAGGAATTTTTTCACCACATTTTCAACATGTCCTTATTTAGGACTCCTCCTCAGGAACACTGGCACTGTGATTTCATTTATTGGCCTGGAAAGGTGATTTTGTGATTGCTGTGCAAAATCACCGTTTAGGACCGAATAACAAAATTTCAGCACATGTGTTTAAGAGGTGGGCTCTCAAAAAGACCATGTTGAAAATTTAGTGAAAAAATTCCTAAAAATGACTGAGTTATGAGCATTCATTGAACTCTTTCTACACACGTGCATAACTTTAGTAATTTCCAATATCTGGACTTCAAATTCTCAATACAGCCATTTTTTCACACCACCTCATGAACAATACAGTTGTCATTTTCATATACTTTTCAAAATGTGTTTATTCACCTGTAGCATAGAATGGCATTTTGGCACAGAGTTGAAAATGTTCACCTATAGGGTTTATGAAGTGGGGTCGTAAGAAGATTATGTTCAAAATTTGGGGTTTGAATCCCACAGCTTCCACTTGCATACTGAGTGGCCCTGAGCAAGTCACTTAACCTCCTTGTGCTCCCAGGTCGCTCCTGTAAAAAAGCTTCTAGCTTAGTGTGCTATACCTGGTTAAACAACTTAAAAAAAATATATATGAAAAAATTACCACGTTATAACCATTTGTTGCAATTTTGCTATGCCTGCTCATAACATTAGAAATTTTAAATATATTTTTACCACAGATTTTCAACATAGGTTTCTTATTACCCCACCTCATGTATGTCCTAGCTGTCATTTTTCAAATCCTGGCAAATGTGTTTTCACACCTGTGGCACAGAATAGCATTGTAGTTGCACAGAATAATGTTTTGGTGGGGATTCAGAACTGTACCAGGTACATGAGGTGGGGTAATAAGATGGCTATGCTGACAGTTTGGTCACTGTTGTCCTATAAATGAAAGCACAGGGCCTGGAGGGCCCTGTCCTTCCACACCTAAATACATATACGCATCTATGGTGGTATGGGAGTGCAGGGTCAAAAGGACCCTGCGCTTTCACAATTAAATAAGGATACTATTATACAATCTAAAAAAGTAAGGAAATAAGTTACAAAAAAATTCATTAATGCTCCAATTAGGGTCAAAGCAATAAAAGTTGGGAAATGAGGTATTGGGGTTTCCCTAACACCACACCTTCCCAAACTAGCCAGGACAGCAGGTATGAGGTGTGCCTTGGGCTTCTCAAGCCTAATGATCACCCCATTCTATCTGTAAATAATGCTGGATGGGTAGATGTTATGAGAATGGGGTGAGCGTTAGGCTTGAGAAGCCCAAGGCACACCCCACACCTTCTCTCCTGCCTAGTTTGGGAGGATGGGGTGTTAGGGAAACCCTAATGTCTCATTTCCCAACTTTTGTTGTTCTGACCCAATCTGGAGCATTAACAAAGTTTTTTTGCAACATATATACTGTATATGCAGTTTATATACACACATACTGTACATATACTTTGTGAACTGATTTAGTCACTGGAAGCTGGACATGGTGGAGCTTATTCTGAAGTATTCCCTGTCTTGTAACTGCAATTATATTAAGAATTTCACTGGTGGAATGACAGCACAGGATGTAAGTAAAATAACTATTACATGTCCTTTTCACAGGGGCCCAAACACTTGCCATGCATTATGGAAAGCAACAAAGACTGGCACACACACAATGCTTCTGGATCACAATAAATGTATTGAGAAAATCCATATGCCAGCCAACCACCCCTGCATAGTGCCTTCAAGCAAGGCTTTCTCATGAGGCATGGGATACTGATGCATCATGTGTTTAGCCCTAATTGCATGAATCTTTATGCATAATTTTCAAGCAACAGATTGTGCACTGTGAGAATCCATCATGATTGAAGTGTAAGTGAGTCACTTCAAGAATGGTTTCTATCAAGAAGGATGTTTTTGAACAATAGGAAAAGTAAGGCTGTTTTTCTGGGGGGTTCAAGAGATCTTAAGCCCTCCATAGATGATCTCAAAAGTGAACCCATTGAAATTGCAAAAAAATTTAAATACTTAGGAATTATTTTAAATAGTAACCTTAATTTTTAATCCCATGTTAAATATGTCACACATTTGATTCATCAGAGACTTGGCCTTTTATTTAGAATACACAATTTTTGGTTCCTGAATCATGAAGATTGCCGGACCATATTATGTCACTTAATGTACTGGACTATAGGCTAACTGTCTATTCCTCAACAAGGGATAGAGTTTTGACTAAATTGAAAGTAACATGTAATAATTTCCTTTGTTTCATCACTAACGTTCTGACAAGAACACATAATTGTACATTATATAAAACAGCAGGTTGTCTTTAACCTGAGAATAGATGTAATATAAGGTTAGGTTCTGTGCTCCATAAGATAATCATCGATCTTCTGACTCAAACAGTTATGTCATTGTTCCCCATGGCTACTGACACTCTGGGAACAAGGTAACAAAGTATGTTTGTTTTTAAAATTCCTTTCTTTAAGAAAATATCATGACAAAAATCTTCATTGTATAAGGCTCCCACTTTTAGCAATTCCCTACCTAAAGAAATTGGCAACTGTACAATGGTTAAATCTTTTAAAGTTAGAATCAAATAATGGCTCATTGTAAATAATGAATACACTTGCATTTAAAAGTCATTTGTGTTTATGCAATATTGTGTGTTTGTAACTTTGTATATTGTGTTTATTTTTTAATTATTATACTTGTCGATTGTGAAAATGGACACTTTGCTCATCAGCTAACAAGTATAAAACAATAAAAGTGAAACAAAAAAATGATTGCAATACATAAAACAGACCTAGAGCTTGATTCTCAGTGACTGACACAAGCTGTGCCAATGGCAGCTTGCACCGATCACTGGTGCACCAGTAACCCTGCACCTGATTCAAGAATGGGTGGGGTGCTGGCACCAAAGACCCACAGCTTGTGGCAAATATTGTTGTGTGCCAAATGCAAGGTACAGAGGAGAGGTTAGCATCCAGTAATGTGGACCAGCAAGGAGGCTGGCAGCATTGGGCAGGACAGGACAGGGGTCAGGGAGGGCAGGTAGGGCATGGATGGGTGCTGGGGGGATGGCAACAGTTCCCCATAGGGGACACTGCTGGATGTTGCTATGTTTGTGCTGTCAGTGGGGGAGGGGTGGCTGCTACATGCCTGGCACCATGAGGGGAACCTGTGGGCACTGCCCCATTGAGTGTGAGTGCTTCTGGTGCTCTGGGGTGGGGAATACCACAGGTGGGCAGTAGCACATGTTTCCTCCCACCTCTTGCAGGCTCCACAGGTGGTGCATGGGTTGTTAGAGCACCTATTTGGTGATCTAAGTCCTGGTAGATCCCACTGGCTGTTGGGATCCCATTTAAGGGGATGTTGCAGCCAGTGTCTTCCACAAGCCTCCTGATGCCCTGGCACTCTCCTATCCTTGGCACAAGCCTGTGCACAGCCAGTCTGCCACAGAGAGTTCCTGTTGTGCCACAGCCAGCCTTCCATGATCACAAACTCTGCAAATTGTGATGCAAGATGCCTCTTGCGTCACTTCTGTTAGACACAGGCACCTTACATCACAGTCAGAGTTTTGAGAATTGAGCCCCTAGTGTCCATTTCATATTCAGGTTCTCAACAGAATCATTAAAACATGTTTTATATTAAAACTTGGAGCAAGTTGTTTAAGTTAAACTGAACAAATTATAGAAACAGCACCCAATATGCTACAAATTATGGTATTGTGGGGCAAGGAATTATTTTTTTCTATTTTTCCTTTTCATTATAATAAAAATATGCCCCCCCAAACAAGAGGAGGGCTTTGCCTGTCACCATATTGAGATGAGAGGAGCACCAGGCCCCGGGGTGAAGGGGTGCAGGGAGGTGGGATGTTATTGGGCAGGTCAGGTGTGGAGCTGTTGGGGAGGTACTGGAGCATGAGGGACTAATTGTAAACCATTTGAATGGACACTTGGAAGGTGGGGGAACCCCTCTGCCACCAGGATATATTTAAGTGCTCAATGTATTGATCAGACGGTGGGGGGGGGACACACTAAACCATCAGGAATGATGACTGTGAGCTCTGAGGAGCAATTAGGGGTGGGGGACACTAGACTACTAGGAATGTCACCTACAGCTCTGAGGAATGATCATGGGGTGAGGAGACACACTAGACCACCAAGCAGGATTGCTGAGTGCTCACTGGAGCGAAGAGTGGGGGGTACACTCTTAACCACAAGGGAGGATTACTGTGAGCTTTGAGAAATGACAAGAGGGTGGTGATACACACTAGACCACCAGGGCTTCCAATTGTCTCTGTCAATGGTGCTAAGTGGCTGCAATGCCCCATGCAAATACGCCCATAATGGGCATGCAAATGGTCCTTAGCACTTTGCATGCCCAATGGGTGCATCTGCATGCTTAGAATTAATATTTTCCACAGGGGGCTTGGTACTATCTAATGTTGGGCAACGATATTCCCTGTGGACAGTATGTATCTCAGATCCATGTTGGGGCAGCATGGTTGCATATTGTGCTGCACTGACATAGCCCAATATTCAGTCAGATCACTCCACTCACAATCTGACTAAATATAGCAGCAGTCAGGGTCAGTGCATGGAGAAGCACCGTGCAAACACTTGTGCTGTACTTGCACATTTATCTTAATATGGGGCCCTCTAAATGTAAAGATTATCATGTGATTTTGATATTAATGCATTTTATTTTGCAGTTTTTATTATTTATATGTTTACATGTAAGCCAGATTTAGAATAAACCTTTGGTGCTGTTCGATGGCTAACTGAAACAAAATTCCAAGGGTGCATACTAAACTTCTGAGAAGAGAATTACAAAACTAAATTACTGTAGTAATAAATATCTGCACACTTGATTAAAAGGTAAGTTCATAAGACTAGCTGTATAGAAATTATTTATAATAAATATCTTGGTTTAGTCCTCTAGGATGCATGATCTGTACCATTTCACCATTTTTGGTCCCACCCCCACAAATTCCAGTTCCCCTCCAATCTCCCATGTGACACAGCATCAAAGGCCTTGCTGAAGTCCAAATAGAGGACATCCAATGCATGGCCCTTGTCCATTTCCCGCATCACCCAGTCGTAGTACTCTACAAGACTTGTCTGGCAGGATCTGCCCGCTATAAACCCATGCTGCTGACCATCCTGGAGACTGTTTTCCTGTTTCATATATATATATATATATATATATTAAAAAATGTCTGCCAGTATATACTGGCACCCAACATCAACTTCTGTCATAAATAAAGATAGCCAGATGCTTCTGTCAGTATCCTCAGATGCAATTACTTGTAATGGTTGATGAAACTTGGTGTCCCTGTATTTAAAAACTAAAAATATACATTATCATTTGCAGGATTGTAAAAAAGTCAACAGGTGGAGTTATACAGTGTTGCGTATGTGTATGCCTGCACAAGCTCTTTAGCCTGTGGCCTGCAGCTGTCAGCTGGCAAACTGCAAGAACATAGGCAAGTGAAAAGTTATGGCCTTGACAATTCTCAACTGTTTTTCACTTAAGAAATTTATTGACTTAAGGGAACTTGACTCTGAGCATCACTGTACTTCCTTTCAGAAACTCTAACAATTATTTCTTTACTACAAAAAGTTTGCTTACTACAAAATGTGTTGGTTCATTCTATCCTACTTGATCCTGCAGGAAAGCAACACATGACAACATTTAATTAACATACCTTTTGAAAATAATGATTACCTATAGACAACTGACACCAATAAAACTAAAATAAACATGTTAAGTGCTCCACTTTAAGATCTTTGGTAGGTGGCTGCTTTGGCAACCAATCAAAAATCTTATTGACTAAATGAAATCATGGGTAGGCAAAATGTTTAGTACAACTTGGAACAATATCAGAAATGCTGGAAGTGTGGGAAAATATTTCTGCAATGAAGCCTAAGTCCACAAATAACAGCTATGTTTCCCATAATTTGGTTGCTTAGACTTATTTGTAGACAACAGTTGTCACAATTACTTTAAAAAAATTATTGTAGAACATTTTTCTGCAACTGAAAACTCAGACTTTATTGAAGGAAAGAAGATTTCTGCAATTTGGGAACTAGAAAAAAGTGAGACTCAAGTGAAAATCATTCATGTGGCAACCCACCAATATTCCCACTGGCCAAAGTAAAGTACAAGTCACTACCACAACAAAAATGTTTGCCATGTAGAGTACTGATAATACTCAAACGGTGTTGAACTTCGACCATTCTGTTTCTTACTACTAATGCTGTTTGCATGAAAACAGGATTTTGGTCTTGTTTGATCTGCTCCAGATGTTCTTTTCCTAGCAGAGACCATAACCAACTGCCTGTGATATCACAGTTGCTTGCTGTAAACATGATTTTTCAAACTGATTAAACTTTCAGAGACAATAGGCTTGATTCCCAAAGGGTTATGTAGGGCTTCAACAAGCCCTGTGTCAAACTTTGAGCTGCACTGGACACATTGGCACACTGTGTGCCTGATTCTAAAAAGTCACATGCATTTGCAACACTTTGCCCTTTTTATGGTGGCTTGTGCCAAACATTTGGCACAAACCCTGTAAAAGGGTCAGGAAAGTTAGACCAATAAAAGATGATCTAAGTGGGAACAAGTGGCGTATGGGATCGAGAATCAAAATTGCTGGCCGGGACATGCCACAAGCCCCATGCGCCATGTGTTTGACGGACCTGGGGTCTGTGGCATTCTAAATCTTTTGAGAATTGGGCCCTATGTCTTATTAACATGCAAATGTCCTAAATAATAATTAATGAAAGAACAAATGCAATTCCAGACTAGTTAGTAGTTAAAAAAATACCCACTATGTCTCCTTTAATACATATAGTTTATCAGAAAATAAAATTAAAGAAGCTGACACTTACATGTTGGTCTATGAACACACATGCACAAATATTGCAAAACAATAGCCCTGCAAAAATAAAGATAAAGAATGACTTCATTTACTAAGAACACTTAACCCTATAAAAACAACTGTCTTGTGACTGAGCAAGAAAATGTGTTTCATTGAAGTCTTTTTCATGAACAAATATTGCTGATTAACTCTAAAAAGCTAAATTATATGCTATTAGTGTTTTTCCAAACTATAGACAATTTGGACAGTGGCTGGGAAATAGCCTTTGTCTTGTGAACTACCCCTGAATTCTAATACTTCATCATTCGAGTTAATCCCACATTAGGGCATGCCAGCTAAGCAGTCAGATTAAGCTCCATTAGGAGGTACTTTTATAAGAAGATCAAACTGCAATGTGTTGACTATCAGGCTAACTATCAGCCTAAATATAAAATTCTACTCGAACAAACTTTGCCAAAGACACACAAATTATATATACATTTTTAGACACTGATATAATGGCAATAATAAATATTTTTTTCCTGTTTATTGCAATGACAAGGTTAGAACTAGCAAAAATAAGCTATAGTAGTCCAGATTTTCTTCAACATATGGGACCAGAGTAATCAATTTCTATGCTTTAAATCTCTGTCTTCTAAAATGAAAAATATATTGTACAACATTTCTTCTAGATTACTTGCTGCTCTTAGTCATGAGGAGTCAATAATACATTAATTGAATTTGTACTGATATGGAGATACTGCATTGCTATATGAAGTAGTCAAAATAAAGTGGACATTTCAAACTTGATACCACATGGTGAAACATACTGACCATATCAAATAACATTGTAACATAGCAATAATTATTACTTGTGAAAAGACTCAAGCATTGGTTGAAACACACCAGGTGACTCTGTTTCAACCGTGCATTAATTCCTTAGATATGCTCTACTGTGCAATACGAAGATGAGCCACATATGAAGTATATTTGAAGTCCCACCCACCCACCCAGTGGACACAGTAGATCTCCTTGCAACTCGTGCACAGTTTATATGTGAAACACATGTTAAAAAGCAGTATCTGAGATGTAACCTGAAGCATCAGCCACAGGTAGATTAATGTTCTCTTTTACCCATCTAGATATAGAATCTACAGTATAGGCATTCTGTTAGTCGATGGCACAGCCACGGTTAAATAACAATAGAAAAAAAGAAGTCAACACAATTTTGTAGCCACACACTATATGCCGTGCATAAATGGCTCCCCATTTGTGTTTCAGAATGCGGAGATGGGCACCTCAAGAAGGGGTGCAGTGGAGAACTTGTAGCCAGCTACTGCCATGCACGGAGAGCTCACAGAAGGGGATGAGACCTCCAGGTTTCCACAATGCACGGTGTTGAACAGTGTAAGTGGTTGCATGTAATATTTCAAACAATGAGTACTGACCTGGTACAGGAGCTCGGAACCATCAAGAAAGACAGGGAAAGGTCAGTGTCCTGCTCATACTTATCACTGAACAAGTCTGCCAGCTGTAAGATGTTATCAAATTACACAGTTTTTTGCATCAGGTTACAAGAATTGTAGTTATGTTTAGTAATGAGTAATAGCGAGTGGCACCAAGGTATGCAAATCTTTACTGCTATCCACAAATCGTAGTGTTTCAGTATAAGAAATATAGCAAGTGATTTTTTTCATAAAGATAATAGCAATTTTGAACTTATAAACACTTGCATAGTAATAGCACACCAGTTGTAAAGTAACAGCAGCATTTTCTCATTACTGAGTAGTGGAGTAATCACTATATTAATGAAAATTGCTCAGTTTTTCCATTATTTGTATTTAAAGACAAGCTTTAAATTCCATAAAACAAATATAAAAATGTGTTGCATTATATGTGTTTTCTAACAATATTTCTGCAAAGTGTTTGCCATGTTAGAAGTGCATTAATCCCCTAGACAGGGGACATTTACTAGGAACTAATGCATGGTTGGGTGGTGGGAAGCACTTGACCTCCGGCCTCGTTCACCCCAACCATGCATTAATTCCTAGTAAATGCCTCCTTTATTGGGAATTAATGCTTACTTAACACACATGGAAATTCAGCTTTTCCTGTTGCTAGAGTACAGCATTTACCAAAGTAATGTACTGCATTTTAGCAATCCTCTTTAAAACCAGTATTTGTATGATGGTAATAAAATCAGTCAATTTACATTGCGCGGAGAAGGCTTTCTTGACTAATCACTTGGAAAATTATTTAGCAGGATATTTCAGTAACAGCTGCACAATTGAAAACATCAAACATCACATAAATACCCTGTAGTTAAACACATTTTCAACAGTGGCTGTGATTTAATGCTAAATGGAACTTTTACAATGCCTGCATTAATTATGCTTCCTTTATCAAGCTGCTAATGGAAATACTATATAAAACTAGTGCTACTTCAGGAAATGTAATGAGGTCATAGATAACCCAGGTTACTAGTGCACCACTATATTTATAATTTATTTCTTGGGGCCATGGGTTTGAATTACAGCATTGCCAAATAGTTTTGCGGTTAAATTTAGTTGCAACTTGAGTTTCCAGACCATTTGCCCTCAATTTCTATTATTGATATAGTAGTATGCTTTGCTTTCTCCAAGCTCAACATGATTCTATTAAAACCCAGAGTGTGAAGTTGAACCTGCAACACACAGCTGCAAAGCTACTGTATGAGTAAATGAGCGTCTCCTTCTGTCTTGCTGAAACTTTAATCCCCATGAAGGAGCTGCAGGGTAGAGTAGCTCTGCATCTAAAGGAGAATCTAAAGGAAGAAGATCCACCCTTCTGATGTGTACACAGTTTGAACCTAATTGGCAAAGGAAAATCAGGGTTATGAGAAAAAAAAAAGAAAAACTGGACAACATAAGGAATGACTGCTTCAGGTCTGGGAGTGCTAATACTCTCTTCTAAAGAACAAGACTCATAGTTGTAAGAAGAAGCCAATCCCTTGAGGGGCTTGGTAGGTTTCAATCCAAAACTATTGAGGGAAAAAGTATATTGAGTCCTTCAGGGGCACTTGTAGAGTGAAGGCCTTGGCTCTTGGGCGTATGCACGATTGCCATTAAAGTGTGTGCCTGATTATTATTGAGGCATATGCCAAATTGTCAGCAGGGCATGTGCCCGGCTGTTAAATAGGCATATGCCAGCTAGTAGTAGTAGTTAAAGTAGCAAAAGTAGGTGTCATAAATTAATAAGTACTGAATCCTAAAGAGTGGACTTGATAATCACCTGGGCTGTCTGGTATGTATGGCTTAGGCTCAGCAGATTAAAGAAACAAAGACACAATGAGTGAAGTATGGCCACAGCCACCGCTGGGAAGGCAGGAAAAGGAAGCAGAAGGAGCAGACTTGACAAGCAAAACATCAAACAAACATCAACGAACAACATCTTTACATTCCTCTGGAAGTGTCCCCAACAGTCACCGTTAATGGACTCTTGCTTCCTTTCCCTTCCTTCTTGGTAATGCAGCACTTCTGTCAATTTCATTAATACAATTAGGTATTTAAAGGTCTCTATCACATCCCCATTCTGCATCCTGGCCTCTAGTGTGGGTCTATTGAGACTTTCTAGCCTCTACTTGTACTGTTTGTCTTTCCCTGCTTCCCCTGAATTATTTTCATGTCCCTCCTCTGAACAGCTTTAAAGAGATACTTGTCCTTTTTCTGGTGTGGGCTCCAGAACAATACAAAGTACTCCAGGTGACTTCTCACCAAGCATCTGTACAAGTATAGAATCACCTCTTTCCTTCTGCTTACAAACCTCCTCCCTATGCACTCCAGCATCCTGTTTGCTTTCCCTGCAGCCTTCTAACATTGCACTTGGAACATTAGACTGTCACTAATAATGTTCCACAGATTCCTTCCCACTGACATCTGTACCATCCTCACTTCTCCAGTCCTTACGTTGTTTTGGGATTTCTTTTGCTACAATGCATGACTTTACACTTTTTTTTTTTTTTTTTTAATGCTTTTTTCCCCCTCGGTCAGCACACATCCGGCTGCTGTCCTGGTGCACACCTGGCTCCCATAAAGGCCCTCACCCTCATTCATACCCCCACTGCTTTCCCCCCATGGTGGGGTGGTGGTGAGCCCCCGTACTCACTGCCATATCTGGATCCAGTCTTATCTGGAGTTACACCCTTGGAGCCAAGCATCAAGCAGGTGCTACCGCATTTTTTGCCTGTTCTTTTCCCCTTGGGGGGTGGGATGTGCAATGATGCCAGTGGTGACACTACGCACGCTGCTGCGTGCACTCCTCCAGGTGTCTGCCCCATTCTGGCCCACCTTGCCAGCATCAGCATTCTGCCCCCAGCCTCCACTAGGGGCCAGACATTCACCTACTACTGGTGCCCCCTCCCTGGAGAAGGAGAGCAGTCCCTGGGAAGCTTGATCCTTCTCCTCCCCTGCAGACTTCCAGTGACCCACGCTCATTTCCAAACATGGGTCGCCAGCGTAGCACGAGGTATGATGTCCAGCTCCTCAACCCTCAGCACCACTGGACCAGCTGACTTTAAACTTTTTAATATTAATTTGAGTTATCTTATCTTGGACCCCTTCTCCAGTCTGTTCAAGTCCATTGTCATGTCCATTACTTTATTAATCCTGCAACCAATTTCAGTATCACCCACAAAGAGACTGATTTTACCCTTGATTCCTACACCTACACTACAGATAAATATATTACAAAATTCTGAGTACAGGACTGACTCCCATGAGTATTACTGGGGTCGGACTGGGATACAGATGGCCCACCTGGAAAGAAGATACAAGTGCCCACCTGGAAAATCAATAGAGAAGGGCCCAGGTTGACACATTCATATCAATATTTCATTTCAATCTGATACACTAGCTCTGTGTTGGCATCTTACATTTATCAACAGTGTCCCAAATACCCCATTTAATTAGAAAAAAGATGATAAATGCAAAAGTTTTCAGAATTCAGAAGGTAACCACTTACCCAACTGAGGGGGGGCCCACCTGGAAATTTCCAGGTATCCAGGTGGGCCAGTCCGGACTCCGCTGGCAAGTACCCTGAGTTCTTCTCACCAGATAGTTAATGTGTCCCCAGTACCCAGATCTGGCATTCTTTGCTCAAGTCTTTATGGACCATGTAGTTAAAGTCCTTTCAAAAGACCAGATGTTATGTCTATTGCTTGTACCTTCTTGAGTGCAATCTTATGGCCCAATCAGAGAAGTCCAACAAGTTTGTCTGGCATGAGCTGCCTGACTTGCACCCATGCTGCCTCTTGTCATGGAGCCCATTGGCCTCAAGCTGTTCCACTATATGCCCTTTTATCATGGTTTCTAGACGTTCCCCAGGAGCAAGGTAGGTTGACCAGTCTGTAATTTCCTGAGTCCTCTCTACTCCCATTCATTCCTGCCAGGGATCTCTGGTGGTGTGTTGGACATGCCTGCCTGTGTCTTGGCATGCAAATACTGTAGCTACTATCATATAGCTATATAAGAAATAAATTCTGAATAGTACTTTGGTCCACTGACTGTACAAGTACACAGATTATACAACTGATGCTTGGTTGACTCACTGACATAAAACTTTAATATTACTTTCAAGATGAACAAACCAAACAGTAAATCCAGACTTCTCACTATAAACAAGTCACTGTGGGAAACTGGGAAATTTAATACATTTTATAGATTTTCTTGTAGTAAAATGGTTTTAAGTAAGAGTGGAACCAAACAAATTAAATCAGTGGCTCTTTCTCTTGCTCAGTTTTGGAAACAGCAAAGTACGGTAGCTGAAAACAGTTCTGCATTTCAGTTGCAAGCACATTTTGTTTATGTGACCACATACCTTATGGCCCAATCCATTCCCTATTAGCCAAAATATTTTGGTCCATTTGGGTGCACTGCTAGTTCCATTTGTGTGTATACATTTGATAAAAATACCCTAACCTTTAGCAGGCAAAAAGGAAGAACTGCTAAGGTAGCTTGTGGTCAATCAAAGGTGTCATCAAGTGATTAGATATGTAAATTGCCATTTCCTACAGCTGCCCACACGTGATTGCTTTTACTTATGGCTGTTTACCTCTTTAAAACCTCACCCAGTCTGAAATCTCTCAGAGCCACCAGCCATGGATAAATTAACCTGCCATATTCTGAGTGTAGGAGACAAAATCAAGCTGACTGAAAAAGCTGAGAGTCCTGTGTACTATCAAAAGCAGTCTGCATTCAAGTTAGGTGTGGATGTTTCTTGTGTGTACCATTTCTTGCAAAAATTAAAAAGACAGTTCCAGTGGACTGGGCAAGTGTCTGCAGTAAGGGAAAGAGAAGAAAATGTAATAGGAAGGCTGACAGGATCAAGGAAGCCCTTCTTAGATGGTTCATGGCCTTAAGGGATTGAGTGATAACATTGTTCAGACCTCTGATGTTACAAAAACAAAGCAGCTTGCCACAAGCATGGACATAGATTTTACGCCTACGTCAGTGTGGCTTTCAGTTTGTAAAGAGACAAACTTGATCTCCTACCACCAATTCATGACAAAAGGCTAACTCTGATTTCACAATGTCTCAAGAGTGGCTAGACACTGTTTTGCCAACATTAATTTCTGTGTATAATCCCACTGACATCACCAATACAGATGAGACTGCATTGTTGTTGTTTTTTGTGTGACACCTGATGGAATACAGTCATTTATGAAGGAAACTCTATCTGGCCACAAGAAGGCAAAAGAATGGTTGTCTCATGGTCTGTTCAAATGCTACTGGTGACTGGGAAATCAAAGAATCCATGTTGTTTCTATGGAGTTTCCACAGATGCTCTTCAGTGGACTGCACCAACAACAGTAATGCATGGATATCTGTAGACATTTTTCATGGCTGGCTACAAGATCTTAACACAAAGATGTGCTATAGAGGAGAAAGATTTGCATGATTGTGAACAATTGCCAGCACACCAACCTCTCCAACTCAGAAACATTAAACTAGATTGTCTACTCCCTAACTGCACAGCTCTGATCCAGCCAATGGATTAAGGTGTTATACAGAACTTAAAACAATGGTATGCAAAACAGATTGTGATGAAAATCATAAATACAATCTAGGCTTCCAAGACACAGCAACCATTCTATTGTCTGTGTCATGAAATCAATGTGCTGGGTGGAATACACTCTCTGCATGGATTGAGGTTAACCCCTCTGCTATTATGAACTGTTTTCTAAAAGCTGTGTTGACCCCCAAGACTTAATGACACATCAGAGGCCAGATATTCAAAACTTTGCCCGGTGGGCAAAGTGATTTTGCCCTATTTGCCCAGAGTTTCCACCCATCTGCAATATTCAAAGGGGCCTGTGTTTTGTACTAAAAGGGTTCATGCATGCAAAAAAATAATTTATGTGGTGGGCGAAGGGAGGGGCAGGGACAGGAATACTGGCACAATGCAATATTCAGTGCATTTGAGCTGCACAAAAGGATTAGCTAGACCACTTTGCACAGCGCATATGCTGTATCACCAAGAAGAAGCCTGACTTACTCCAGGCAACCATAGTGGTCAGCAGTGGCAATTCAGCCAACAACCACATTGGTGGTTGGGAGAGAACACCTTCTCCTTGATGCCTGCTAGTTCCCCCATCCTCCAATTCCTTTCTCTTAGAATGTGAGAACTTTTCATGGTGTCCAGTGTTCCCCCATTCATTCAATCACTATCCCCTATATTTGTAACACACTCCCCAGTGTCTTAGTCCCCTCAACCCTCCGATCACCTGCCCAGTAAATGTAAAAATGTCCCCTTGTGTCTAGTGAGCCCCCACCCTCTGTTAACTGGCCCAGTAAATGTCAGTACTGTCCCTGGTTTCTAGTGGTCACTCCCACCCACTGATTGCTGCCATGTAGAACTGTCAACCATTCCTTGGGGTTTAGTAGTTCTCTCCAGCCTTCAATTGCTGACCAGTAGAATTGTCAACCTTTCCCTGGTGTCTGGTGGACCCTCACCCTCTGATTGCTGGTCCAGTAGATGTAAAAACATTTCTTGGTATCTAGTGGTCCCCCCCACTCACCAGTTTGTGGCATGTAGAACTGTCAGCCTTTCCTTGGCATCTAGTGATCCACCCACCCTGGCCTGGTAAATTATTGTTGGCCAGTAGAACACACAACCTTTGCCCAGTGTCTAATTCCCCCCCCCCGATTGCCAGCTCAGTAAAGGTAAAACCTTTCCCTATTATCTAGTGGTCCCCCTGGCAATCAATCACCGGCCTATAGAACTGCCATCCTTTCTCTGGTATCTAGTGGTTCCCCCACCCTCAGATTGTGAGCTTCTGTACAAGAAAAATAAATCCCTGGTGCTTACTGGTTGCTCCAACCCTCTGATCACTAGCCCCAGTACAAGAAAAATAATTCCTGATGCCTAATGACCCACCTGCCCTCTAACCATCTGCCCCACTACAAGAAAAATCCCTGGTGCTTAATGATCACCCTACCATCTGATTTCTAGCCCTGGTACCAGAAAAATAATCCCTGGTGCCTAGTGGTCCCCCTACCCTGCAATCACTAGCCCTGGTACAAGAAACATAATCCCTGATGCCTAGTTGTCCCCTCACCCTTGGATCACTAGTCCCAGTACAAGAAACATAATCCCTGGTGTCCTGTGATCCGCCACCTTCCAATCACCAGCCCCTTTTAGTAGATCAGACCTGCCTGGTGTCCAGCGGTCCCACCACCCTCTGATTACCAGCTCCAGTACAGTATGCTCCAAATGTACTGTACATGGATGAACTGGACATTTGATTCTACTGTACCTATCGTGCTTGCCAAATGCCATTTCAATTAACTTCCATTAATGAACAAGCAGTTAAAAGGGACCCTGCACTCCACATGTACCATCCATCTAAGTAATGCTTTGTGCAACCGTTATGCCACCATTTGCACAATTGCACCTTTGCTCCAAGTGTGAAAACAAATGATTGTACCTCCATTATCTCAATTATCAATATTATCTCAATTAGCTCACCAGCATAAATGAGTAGTGAGTCCATTGGCAACTTCTGAACCCACTAGTTCTGTGTCACCCTGCTGCTAGTTACACCACTCTCCTGCTCTCCTGAACATCTGAACATGTCCTTATCTACAACTCCTTCTGCTCTGGGAAGCAGACCTGCTTATCCCTTGTACACAAAGTCAAAAATTCTACCTGAAATAGAGAAGCTTCCAAAATTAAGCATTCATGACTTGAGTTCTTAGTTTTTGATCCCGAAGTCAACTGAAAGTGATTTGCTTAAAAACAAAGCTGCCCTCCTCTCTGACTGGCACTCTAATCAGAACCTTGAGAGAAAGTGGAAAGAGGAGGGCAAAGACACTGATGTTGAGAGGCTTTACTCTGATGGTTTTCAAATGCTAGGGGTAGAGAAGCTTTAATTAGTGGCCCACTTTTATCCAGAAGGCAGAAAAACTAGCAGAAGCCCTTGGAAAAACTGATTTCAAAGTGACTGATGGTTGGCTAAGCCACTGGAGACAGTGACATAACATAGGGTTTAAAAAAAGTCCACTGGGAAATATTGAATGCTGACTCCATGGCAGCCGACACTTGGTTGAAGGATGTTTTGCCCCAATTGCTTAGTGGTTTTAGAATAGACAACATTTATAACACAGATGAAACTGGGCTTTATTTCAAATGTGTGGGTTATGGGACATTAACGATAAAGACTGAAAACCCAATGGGACTTGAAAAAGCTAAGGAGCTGGTGACAGTGCTCATAATATGTAACATGACAGGATCAAACAAAAGAACACTGATGGGCATAGGGGAGTCTGCTCAGTCATCTGTTTCAGAGATTTCTCCAATCTCCCAGTGCTGTATGGAAGCAATAAAACAGCATGGAAGACTGGGGATATTTTAAAGGCATGGTTGAGAGACTGGGACTGCAGGCTAGGATGCAGGACAACTGCACTGATCTGGATAACTGTAGCACACACCCAAATGTCAGTGGATTATGAAACATTATACTGATTTTCTTACCCCCCAACACAGCATACATAATGCAGCTGTTAGACCAGAACATTATCTATTCATTCAAAAGGCATAGTGTTAGACTAATGAAGGGTAGACTCTTGGAGATCCTAGACCACAACGAGGAAATTATGGCTTCTACCTGCATCAGATGGATTAATCTGCTGGATGCTGTGAGTCTCATGCATAGTGCCTAAAATGCGGTCTCAGCTGAAGCTATCCAGAACTGTTTCAGGAAAGGTGGATTCACAACAGACCCTGCTATCGGGGTGGTCACTGAGGAGGATCAGGCAGATATTGAAGAGAAACCAGCATCTCAGTATTGGAATTAGACACCATTTGCAACTTGGGATCCATGAAGCCTGATCAGATTCAACAACTGTATGACATCGCCAAAGCTGTTTCCAGATTGGTCGGGAATGACACAGATCAGGAAGTGGAGGAAGACCCTGATGAGGAGACAAACCAAGAGGAGGAGGAGGTCTGCGTTACACCCTCCGATGCCCAAAATGCCTTGCTGACACTGTGGAGAACACCAGAGCAAAGTGCAGATGTTATTCTGAACTGGGGCTCATTAGCACAAACAGAGAATGCCTGAATGTATTACGCCACAATGAAGAAGAATCAGACTGCTTTTACGGACTTTATCGTCGGAGCCCAGGTGTAACTATGCTGCTGGTACAGTAAAGCCACATTTTATTGCACATTTTAAATAAAGTTTGAGGAAAGTAGAATAAAGTCGAAACTCACAGGGTGACACATGAAAATAATCCCCAAAAGACCTGTAATCATCACCATGTGTTCCCAGTGTTCCCAGTACATGTTTTTTTTTCTTTTAGTTCTGCGTTAGTTTATATGTTTTTCCACTTGTTGTCAGTGGTTCTCACTGCATTTGCCCTTTTTTTCTTTTTAAATCCACAGTGCATGTAATAGACACCGCTTCTACTGGACAAGACAGTGAACGTCATACTAGTCCATTACAAGTGGCACATACTGTATAAAATAATAGCTCCCTGGTGTCTAGTGGCACCCCCCACCTACTGATCTCCATCCTTGTACACTATCAAATAGCTCCTGGTGCATAGAAGCCCCCACACCAGGGGCACTGACCATCCACACTGCCAACCCCCTTTTACCTGAAGCATTGGTGCCATGGAAGCCTATACGATGAGCAGCACAGCCCAACTCTCACCGTCTGAACTGGCTGCCATATGTAATGACAGGGAGTGCACATCCCCTGTAATGTAAACTGGACACTAGTGAAAGTTTTTGAGATTCCAGGGGCTGGTGATGAAAGGATGGGGGGACTACTAGGTACCAGGAAGCAGGTGTACTCCCCCAATTGCTAACGTAGTTGCTGACTGCAGTGGATCAGCTGGCCTCTAGGGTTACCTGGAGTAAATCAGGCTGTGATTGGTGGCATTTGCGCAGCCAAAGTGGCCTGCACTAATCCCTTTGTGCAGTACAGACATACTGAAATTCATGCTGCTCCAGTATTTCTGTCCCCGCCTCTCCCTTTGCCCACTGAATACACTATTTTTTTTTCTGTGCACTAACCTTGGTAGCACACCCGAAAACCCCTTTGAAATAGGGCACACATGTGCAAACCCCAGACAAACAGGATACAGTCACTTTGCCCACAGGGCAACGTTTTGAATATCTGGCCCCAGAAGATCCAGATATGCACTTTACAATTGAACCCCTGTCTGGTATGCTGGCTAAGGATTTCAGTGCATATGCTACCATTAAGGCTGAAATTTTTTCATGGGGGTCACGGATTTCACGATTACCGTGACATCGGTAGTCCCCCGTGAAAATAACCAAATCAAAAATAATGCCGGATTTTCAGTTTTACAGCTAGCGATTGAGGGAAGGAGGAGAAATAGCCTCCAAAAGGCTTGATATCCTTCAGACTAGGGACGTGGGAAGGGGGTTTTGGCTTCTTTGGCGACAGTGAAATGCCATGAAATCGGCCACTGTGCTCCCACATGTCTCCTGAATTGTGACTTGCCCTGGTTCCTTTTTGACTTTTGTGGCAACTGTGAAATGCCATGAAATCAGACGTTTTTTACTGTGAAAATATTTTAGCCTTAGGTACCATAGAGGAAGACAAGTCAAAAAGTGGTGAGCAGTCCAAGTCAGAGATCTGCCAGTCCATTTTGGAGGTTGCAGATCCCAAGGTGGATGATGAGGATAGGAAACAAGCAGTACCACTGAGCACTGAAAATCTTTTTGCTCATGATGAGACAGATCAGATGCTACATCCAGGTCAGGGAGAAAATGGATTTTAGCTGGCTGTACAGCTTTTAACAGCAACTCACCCCTTTCTGTAAATAATGGTAAACAATCCCTGCTAATGGATTTTTTTTTAAGAAAGACTAAAATGCAGTGTAGCACAGTACAAATATATAGTAGGAATGTTCTGAGTACTGTTTTAAACATCTTTGTTTAATAAACATTGCATATGCTTTTAATTGTTCTGTAGTTATTTTCACCCTTTAGTGCATGTAGTGTGTACATGACAAAAGTACAAATTCCTGTAAAGTGCAATTTCAGATGTATGTACATATTTCGGGTATCCCAAATGTGTGCATACATCCAGAGTGCACTGTACTTTATACATGCAGGACTTAGGCACCTACTGTAATTGCTATGTAATCACGTATATGTCATTTCTTTCAAGCAAGTACTGACAATTTTGTAAGTCAACAATGTGGCATACTCTTCCAAATCAAACCAGTTGCTTACATTATCTTGCTTATTCTCCCAGTGCTGACAAAATGTTGACTGGAGTAATGACTGGAAGTGCCAGGTGCAGTGAGCAACACTTTAGCTGTAACAGTAATGTAAGAAAGTGATCACTTTCCACCTAAAAATAACTTTGCTCAGGTGGAGCTTCGCAGGGCCCCCTGACACGATCCACATGAGTGAAACGCCGGGACACCTGGGTCTGTTGAACTAGGCACTATCACAGCATTGTCACTGTCTGTCTGCTTGAAATCCAGTTTTGGTAATTAAACACATTTCAGACAACACATTTTGTTTGTGATCTTTCATTTCAGTGACTACTAATTCTGGTTTGAGAGTGCTGCTGGTGCGCATATTGAGATCCTTTAGTCTCTACTCATAGGGTTTTTGATGCAGACCCTGCACCATTTTAACAGCCCTCCTCTGGACTGCCTCCACTCTGTTTACATCCTTCTGGAGATGTGGTCTCCAGAACTGGACACAGTACTCTAGGTGGGGTCCTACCAGCGATCTATACAGAGACAACACCACCTACTTTTTTCTGCTGGTGAGCCCCTCCTTATGCAACCCAGCATCCCGCTTAACTTTCCCAAATTCCTTCTTGCAATGCCTGGCCACATTTAGGTCATCCAGTATGACTATCTCCAGGTCTCCTTCCTGCTAGGTGATCATCAATACCACTCCATCCATTTTGTACTCCACCCCTGGGTTTTTGTGCCCTAAGTATATTATTTTGCACTTTTTCACATTGAAACCCAGCTGCCATACCCTTGACCACTCCTTTAGTGTTCTCAGGTCTCTGCTCATCCTTTCCACCCCACCCCTGGAGTGTCCACTCTTTGAAGATTTTGGTGTCATCCGTAGAGAGGTAGACCTTCCCTTCCAGCTTCTTTGCAATGTCACATATAAAAATATTGAAGAAGACCAATCCCAGCACTGATCCCTGAGGCACCCCACTAGTCATCCTCCCTCCCTTCCTTGACGTGAACTCCATTTACCATCACCCTCTGTCACCTATCCCCTAATCAATTTCTTATCTAGTTTACTACCTTTGGACCCACTCCTAAACTACCCAGCTTGTTTATTAGTCTCCTATGTGGAATGCTGTCAAATGCCTTACTGAAATCTAGGTAGGCCATGTCTACTGCTTCACCCTGATCTAGTTCCTTGGTCACCCAGTCAAATAGATCTGTCAGATTCATTTGACATGCCCTCCACCTTGTGAACCCATGCTGCCTTGGGTCTTGTAACCCACTGGATTCAAGGCATTCTACAATCCTTTATTTCAGCAGTGATTCCAATAACTTTCCCACTTTGTTAGCTGCAAACTCAATAATATATCTAAAAATGAAAATCTGATTAATTTTCATCAAAACTTGGTTGATGAATAGAAATGTATCTCTTACCAAGTGGATGTTTTTAATGAAACAAAAAGTAAGAAACTGTAATTCAGAAGACTGATGAACCATAAGCTTCTTATTTTGAATAATGCTAAACCAATCATTAAATTTTACTTCATTACATAGTGTGATATTAGTTTTGATGCTAAAACAAAACAATGGCAGTGACCATTTAAAAAGGTCCTTGTGGGAACAATATAGTACAGTATATACCATGCAACTAGATAGTACCAATCTTAAAATAAAAATGTTATAAATATGTTAGTTAATTTCCACAATAACATAACTGTCATACATTTTCATTTTTGTCAAATTATGGATATTTACTTAAAACAAAGTTGTATTTTAATGAACTGAAACAACAGCTTGAGTTCCACTGCAACAGATAAACCTGCCTCAAAGAAGTTTTCTGGTGCTATCCTGAAGCAGAAGCATATCTAGATTATCTCTTTAGATCTTAAGCTTCATATCTGAATACTGCTCTTGGGAATCACTTCAAAGCCTGTGATGTCAGTAGTGAAAGGAGAAGAAATGTGTGGGCGTAATGCTTCTACACTGGTGCTGTCATTCTTTATACTTTCATTTTCCATTTTGTATCTGCATGCTAAGATTATAGTTTCCATGAAAGTTTCGACCTGTAGAGAAAAAGCTAAGGATGACAAAAAAGGAAAAAGCAGGCCAAGACACTTAAGACTTTACCTTGAAATATGTCTGTGTTTCTCCAATTAATACAGATGCTCTATTATTTAAAGAGATAGGTTTCTATAGAAATGCAAAGAGATTAAACGCTCACAGAACTACTGACTACTGTTTTGCTTAGGGGTATTGTGTTATTTGTATCATGTGCTGCTTGTTATATTTCACAACAGTTCCCAAATGAAATAGCAAAACTGGGTCATTGAAAAATAACTAGATAAATCAGCACTACTCAAAGTACTGTACCAATAATTTTCATCTGACTTTGATCACGAACAGTGACGTCATTTAATATGACGTTCCTATGATTCTGAATGGGAACACTACAGCCTGAAATATTAAGTCGTTATTTGTGGCATCACTGATAATAATGCTGCTGAACATAGTCTAATCTTGTGGAGAGTGGCAAAAAAGCCCCCTGTAAATATCATCAAACATTCTGGAAATTGATTCTGGAGCAGGCTACCTTTATTTTTCTTTTTAAATTTCTGTTCATGCTCCCAACTCATCCAGTCTGTGCCCCTTTCAGCCTGCACTTCCAGCGGCATCATCCTGCCTTCCCCAGGACATATCTTCAGCTCCTTTGTAGCCAAATGACATTGGTGAGGCTGTTAGGGGTGGAGGCAATCTTCCTATCAGTGATCCGTTCCATGTATGGAGCTGAAGCCTTTTTTTTAGTAGGTGTGGTGCCTACAGGGTGCAGGTTTCGTCCTACTCCTGTCTAGTGTCTTTCCCTGTTTTCTTTCCCCTTGAGTCAGTAGCATGAATACACATATCTTTTGGTTCCATAGCTGAAGATGCCCTTTTGGACCTACATCTACTCCTGCACTTTGCCAGCACCCCCACCCCATCTTCACCTCCCCTGTTGGCCCATGACAAATGCCACCCAGCTGCACTACCTCTATTCTTATCTGCCTTCCACCTCTCCTCTCTCTGTCCCCTCCAACCTACCTCCCCTTCCCTCCCATTCACTTAGTCTCCCTGATTTCACCCTCCTCCTTTCCCCTTCCCCAAAGTTTCACCTTTTTGTTCTTTCTTCATCTACAAGACTATGTGTTTTTTTTTTATTTTATAAAATGTTATCTTTGCTTATGATTGTCTCAATTGTACCAATGACGTGGAACCTTTGTGAAAGAGCCTTGGTTCAAAGGTATTTGTAATCCTAGAACAAATAAATAAATAAATAAAAATTCATAATTCAGTTGGCATGGATAGCTGACTGAATGATGTACCATCCCGCTGCCATCCACACATGCTGCTCTGCATGTGCTACCACAGAAGGCACTCATATGGTTGAATGGACAGTCACCCTCCCCTTGAGAGGGTGAGCATCTTCTGGAAAACTCAGACTCTCTCCCCCCACTAGCCTACTGCTACTCAGGCTCCTTCCCAAACCTTGGTCACCAGGATCAAGCGTGGTTGAACTACAGGCCAGCCTAGGCAATCTGTAGTTTGTTGAGTAGAATACTGAAGTTAGAAAGGAGGCTTTCAATTATGAAAACAGGCTTTATGATGTGGGTTTGTTTTCAACTAACAAAAAGACTGAAGAGGCAATATAACTTCAGTCTTCATTTTTATGAAGTGAATTATGTCATCTAATTGGAAAGGCTTTGCCTGGGGTTCAGTGACCAAACAGTGAGCCACTCCCACTTCCTGAGCTATATAAGCAGTTCCTCTCAGCCTCTCTGTGAAGCATTTTGACTTTGCAGCTGAAGGCTCTGTCGGTTTGTCCTCTGAGCTGGTTGGGCCTCCCTGGCTGGCTGGGGCCTGCCCTGCCCCACTGCTCCTGCTTGTCTCTGCTGGGCTTCTGTATTTATTTTCCTGCTACTGGTTTGTATTTTGCCTTTGGCTGTGTGGCCTTCCTTCCTTTTTTTTTTTTGGGCGCTTTTCTAAGTTCCTAGCATACTGCTGCTTCAAGGCTCATACTGCTTGTTTTCAGTTACTCACAACTCAAATTACTTGCACTGCAACTGCAAACCTGATCTGTGTGTTTCAGCTCAACTATAGCTGTTCCATGTGGCATACTCTATTACTTTACGCCTGACTCCAGATTTACTTGAACCTAGCTATACAGCTCACTCATGCTCATTCTAATTACCTCATTGCAGCAGTCTCATTGCACTGCCTGGGTGACAGTACTTTAAGAGCATTATGCCTCCTTTATTTATTGCAGTTACAACTCAGTGTACTCATTTGTTTTTACTACTGCTGCACAAGCCTAATTGCCTCCTGCTACTGCTTTGTTTGCTCCCATTGCTATTGTACATTGTTTTACTCTAAGGTTAGCTAAAACTCCTGCTGAGGTTATTAAATTAGCTTTTATATCTGCATGTGGTTCTCAGCCCTTCCATCGCTTCCTTGTTTGTCCTACAGCAGGGACTGGGAGGTGTTTGGGGGTCATGGCCTATGTGGCTAATTAATTCAGTTCTAAATCCTATCTTCGCCACTGAAAATCCTCAGAGTTTGTCACCTTGATTTGGCTTTGAACTGCCTGGCTGGCTTGCCCCACTATTCAGTGCTGTTTGCCCTATGTTATGCAGATCTGTGTGCAGGTCCAATTACTGCTCTGTTTACTGACCTAAGTGCAGGTCCACATTTGCTTGCGCAATTGTTGCTCCTTGCTTATGCAAACCATTGCTTCATGCCTACTGCCATCCCCTTGGCTTCAGCCTGGGATTCTGCTGCACTCAATCTGCATTTGACCTTGCAAGGTCTCAGCACTCAGTGCTCATTATGCTCTCAGCACACCATGCTTATTCAGCTCACCAGCTTTTCAGCTCTCAATTTCTGGGGCATGCCAGCCATACTATTCTGGCGCAGGATTCCTGCAGCCAATGGTCTCGATCTGCATTCAGTCCGCATCTCGATCATGTACAACTTGGGGTGGGATCCTTCTCATCTGGCCCATAGCTGGGAATATCCTTGCCCCAGGCTTGGCTTTAGCTGTCTGCTATGCAACAGCAGCTCCTGGTGTAGAATTGAAGACTAGCTGTGAAGGGTGGTTACAACAATCTCCTTTGGCTCTAGTGTTCCACTATAATGGTTAGTCATTGAATTTAGTGGTTTCCCTAGCAAGGCACCTTCATTGCATTGCCCCCTATGACTGCCTCTGGTTCACCTGGTTTGATTTAGGGTGGGTAGACCAGGTGAGTGCCTCAGCAGTTGTTGCTCTCCTCCTGTGCCTTGGATGTTGTAGTTTTCTTGCAACCTTCCGTGGCGTTCCCACTAGAGGGTTTGGTGAGGCCTTCCTCCAAATTGGAATATTTTCCACCTCCGTTAATTGGGTTTTCCACATTGCAGCTGCAGAGCCGTCACTAACTAAACTATCCCAAGCCTGGAGGGAAGGTGACCTAGACCTTGGATCCCCAGAGATTTCCTCCTATTAGGTTTTCTCTCTTCCATTGCCTCAGGTCATAACAGTTAGCATAGTTGTTTCTCCTCATTTCTTTAGGTAGCTTCTGTTGTTGGATGGAGTGGAGGATGTCCTGCCATTCCTTCTCTCCTTAGGGGATCCCCTAATCTCAATGCAAACCATCTGTATCATGCTATGCAAGCCTGGGTATTCATTATGTTATCCAGCTGAGCATTTAATTGCATTATCAAGCTGCCTATGCTTCTCACTACTATGTTACAGTTACTGCTCCTATGTCACAGTTATTACTTGCTCTTATGCTTCGTGTTGCCTCCTTTTTGGGGATGATGCTACATTTCTTTTGGTTATTCCTAAGGTACCTTTAGTCATAGGAATCGTCCTTTGGCACCTCTAGGGTGGAACCCTCTCCAGAGTTCCTTGCCTTCGTACCCCTACAGGGTGGTAGTTCCTCTGGAATAGACAGTGCAAACGGCCAAAACCAAACTAACACAGTTGCACAAGTATTAACACTATACTGGCTGCATAGGTCAGTGAATTGGAAAGGCTTTGCCTGGAGTTCAGTGGTCAAGCAGCCAGCCACTCCCACTTCCTGAGCTATATAAGCAGTTCCCCTCAGCCTCTCTGTGAAACATTTTTGCTTTGTCCCACCATCCTCCCCTCCTCCTCCAGTGGCAGCACTCTCTCCTTAGGGGGACTCCTAAGGTACCTTTAGCCATGGGAATCATCCCATGGCACCTCTGGGGTGGAACCCGTGAGTTCCTTTCTTTGTACCCCTACAGGGTGGTAATTCCTCTCAAATTGAGACTGTGAATGGCCAAAACCAAACTAACATAGTTGCACAAGCATAACACTATACTGGCTGCATAGGTCAGTGAATTAGAAGAAGCTAAAAAGTTGCTGAAGTTGCTTGGCTCAGGCTGCTTGGGATTTTTGTTGTTAGTATACCTTCTGTAAGTTTATGTGCTTCTAGTCTCTGCTAGGATCCAGGTAATTGTGTTTAAATTCTTGTGTGTTCTTTCACCTAGCAGTAGTTGCTGTATACCATGTACAAGGGAACATCAATTGAGTGCCTGTGCACAGGGCTACCTGGCAGAGAGGGTCACCAGATAGGGGGTTTGGTGAATATAGCAACAGGATGTCATCATGTATACATGCGCGTGGTGGGGTGGGGAGGCACAACACCGTGCGATGGGCAGAAGGAGAGGGAGGATTTGTGGGGTGTAGTGTGGAAGTGGGCTGCCAAGCTGGCACTATGGTGAGGTGGGTTGGTGGCAGGCTGTGGTTGGGAGGGTGCTGGGTTGAGTTATGGGTGCACTAGTGCTTTTTGCGCCAGGTCAGGTTTTTTTTTTTGTTTACTTTTCCACCCTCCAACATGCACCCAGTGAGGAATTCTTTAGTAGGGGTGTGGGTGTACAACCCCAACATAAAGAGGGAAACCTAAGTCTTGGGTGCCCTCTTGCTGTTTGCTATGGGTATACATCGCTGAAACTTATTTTTGATGATGTACATTCGCCCAAACAGCAATCGCCATACTGCGATCACCGTTATCACATGGAACCATAGTTGCTGAATTAGTTTAATACAGTAGATTTTGTGATTTATATTATGAGTTCATGATTTATATTTCAACAGACATTGCTAGTAACCTTATAGAAGTTTCTGTGCTTCCAACCTCAGCTAGGATCAATTTGTGGGTAATTGTGTTTTAATACCTGTGTGTTCTCTCACCTAGCTGCAGTTGCTAAAGTTGTTACCTCAGGCTGCTTGGGCTTTCTGTTGTTAGTAATCTTCTGGAAGTTTCTGTGCTTCTAACCTCAGCTAGGATCACATTCCAGGTGACTGTGTTTAAATTCGTGTGTGTTCTTTCACCTAGAGGTAGTTGCTGAATGTGTTTAATATAGTTGATTTTGTGAGTTATATTTCTAGAGGCTTAATTGTGCTGTAGGGAAACTCTACACTGGGTTGTTTTTCATTGGGCAGTGCAGTAGGGTCCACTTGCACCAGGGCTTGGGTTACTTTTATAGGCACCTGTGTCATACAACTTCCTGTTACTTCATTTGTAGGGACCACACTCCCCTACTGTTTAGCAGAACAGGCGGGGAAAACAAACAAAGAGAAGGAAGAAAGGGGAGAAAAGGAAAAGGGACTAAAGAAGTAAAGGAAAACTTAGTGAGTATTTGAGAGCACTGTAGAAATCCACAGGCTGATATGTGGAGTGGTGTAGTGCAGTTGCTGTGGAGCAGCAGTCTTCAGGGTGACATGCTGGAAGCTGCAATGCTGCCCTATCTGCAGGCCCCTCTCTTGGCTGAGGAAGGAGGTTGCCAGGCTTCAAGCACAGTTGACTGGAGTACTGGGGACCTTGCGCACACACCCAGGGATCACCATACCACCAGCCACTGCCACAGAGTACTCCAACAGAGGCCAGGATGGATTACTGGACTTCAAAGGAGCTAAGGATAAGAAGGTAAACACCAGTCCATTCACAGAGGAGAGGGTCCAAGAAGAACTGTTGAAGCTAAAGATGGCAAAAGCCATGAGTCCAGATGCCATACATCCTAGGGTCATAAAGGAACAGAGGACTGAACTGGCAGCCCCTCTGGCAGCCTGTTCAGTGAATCCTTAGACACTGGAGTAGTCCCAGAGAACTGGAGAATGGCAAACATTGTCCCTCTTCACAAGGGTGGCAGTAAAGAAGAAGCACGGAACTAAAGGCCAGTTAGTCTAACCTCTGTAGTCGTAAAGATAATGGAGGCAGTCCTTAAGGAAAGAATAGTGGACACCTGGAGGCAAATGGACTGGTGGATCACAGGCAACATGAGTTCCTGCAGGATGATATTGTCAAACTAATCTAATTGATTTCTTTGAGTGGGTGATAAAGACAGTAGACTGGGGGGGTAATAGATATTACCTACCTTGATTTCAGCAAAGTCTTTGATACAGTCCCACATAGAAGACTGGTCAACAAGCTAGGTAGCCTGGGGTTGGGAAGCAAGGTGGTGAACTGGATTGGAGATTGGTTAATGGACAGAAAACAAAGGGTAGTGGTAAATGAAACCCAATCAGACGAAAAGGGGGATGACCAGTGGGGTACCGCAGGTGTCAGTTCTGGGTCCAGTCCTCTTCATTGTCTTCATCAGTTACATTGCAGATGGGCTGGAGGGAAAGGTTTGCCTGTTTGTGGATGACACCAAGATCTGCAACAGGGTGGATACTCTGGAGGGTTGGAAATTATCAGAAAAGACCTGGAACTGCTGGAGAGATGGTCAGGGCATGGCAGGTAAGGTTTAATGCAAAGAAGTACAAAATCATGCATGTGGGGAGCAGGAACCCCAGGGTGAGCTACAGGTTGGTGGGGAGCTGCTGGCAGTAGTTAAGGAGGACAGAGACTTGGGGGTCATAATCACAGATGACTTGAAGGTCACTAGGCAGATGGCATAGATGGTGGGAAAGACCAGTGGAATGCTGGGGTGTATTGGAAGGGGAATCACAAGCCGAAGGAGGGAGGTAATATTTTTACTGTACAAGACCCTGGTGAGACCTCACCTTGAATACTGTGTACAGTTCTGGAGACCACATCTTTGAAAGAACATTGGAAAAAATAGAGACAGTGAAGAGGATGGCATCTAAAATGGTGAAGGGATTACATCACAAGCCTTACAAAGATAGAGTGAGGGACCTCAATTTGTACATGGAGGAACAAAGGAGGGAGAGAGGTGACAGGATAGAAATATTCAAGTACAGTAACTCAAGAACATTAACAATATGGAAGGGGACAACATATTCAAGATTAATAGTAGTGCCAGGACAAGAGGACATGACATGAGACTGAGGGGTGGCTGCATAAAGGGAAATGTCAGGAAGTTCTTTTTTATGGAAAGGGTGGTGGATGCATGGAATAACTTGCTCCAGGAGGTGGTGGCAGCCTGTACAGTGGCAGGCTTCAAACATGCATTGACAGAAATGGAGGAATAATAGAGATGGGAAAAAAAAACTAAAGCCAATGACCAGATAGGGTCACTGGATGTTTCATTAGGCAGCTTAAATGGGCAGACTGAATGGGCCTAATGGTCCTTATCTACTGACAGCATCTATGTATTTATGTAAATGCTATAAGAACTAAAAGGCATGCATAGGAAATTAAAGAGAACCTTTCCCATCATTTTTAATATTCCCAAACACAAAAGAGGATGCTCCCTTACCTCCATGGGATCTCCTCTGTGCCACATTCAGAATGTTCAAAATATCCTCAAGGAAGGGAAAGAATCATAATTTTCCTCTGAGGGCTAGCCACAAGATTCCTTTCAACTTCCTTATTTTTAAGGCTCATTTTAGTTGAACCCAGACTAGGAGCTTAGCAACCGTCAATTAAAACATCAAAACTGCTTTACTTATCATGCTCCATAAACTTGCAATTAGAGAGAGCGAATTTAAAACTCGATGGAGAAATTGTGGTGAAGTGACCAATTTTGTGCTGCATAACCCCATAATTTCTGCCATATTTGTCTGTTTCCTTAAGGCAAAATTTTGCATGAAAAGAGCGAAATTTCACCTTGGTAGGTGAAATTTCACATCTAAAAGCTGCATTCCACCTCTAGAGGTGAAATTTCACCTTCAAAGCGAAATTTTGCCTTTCCACAAGTGAAATTTTGCATTACACCTCAGCGAAAAATTACGCAAAGAGGTTGAAATTTGCATAATATTTCACGAGTATAGTTTAGGCACTTCACCCATCCCTACTTGCAATGAGCTTGTCCCCAAATTCTCCCTATAATTACATCACAAAATATCAGAGCACAGGATGAAGCTGGCAATAAGGATGCGGAAAGGGATTGTGTGGCTTGCTCCCTGGAGGCAAATTACAATCCTTTTCCTTTCTTGTGGGGTATTCTAAAACATTCTAAATGTAGCAGAAAGGAGCACCAATGGAGATAAGGGAGATTCCTCTTTTTAGTTTGCAACACTGAGAAAGATTAAGAAAGGAGTGACAATTTAGAAACGATATTGATAAGTAGTAGCGGTAACATTTTTATTCATAACGTATTCTATGGACAGGGATAAAACTCAGTTGAAGCATATGATTTGTTTTCAACAAGGTCCATTAATGCATTACATGTTACAAAAGACATACATTAATTAGAAAATTACATAATTTCATCACATGCTATGAACAATAAAGTATATACAATAATAATTTGCAAGTGTCTTCAAATGCTGATATTCCTTATCAAGTATTTTGGGTTGTGCCCTTGAGCTTCTATAACAAATATATAAATGTGTGATTTAGGAGAACCCTCATACCATGAATATAAACTTGAATTACCCTTAAAAATCCTATAGCAAATGTACAGTTATTGGAAAACTCTCAAGCCAAGACTATAAAGCTTGTAGTTAGCCTACCCCCAGTTTGTGACAACTAGGTAAAGAGACCAATGCTTGTTCAGTAAACTAATATTTTTAGAAAATGGGCTAGATTGTAGGAGCTGTTTGATTGGCAGAGAGCCACATCAGGGGGTACATTAAGATTCAATAGATGCCTGCATGGAAACAAGTACGAATTTGAGGTGCCCCATTACTGAGAATATACATGGGCATCCCAAATGTTCAAAGAAAGTAGCTGCCATTTCTTGCCCTCACTTAGTGAGGCGTGAGGGCAAGGCCCCCAACTATTTTTTCCTGACAAAGCAAGAGGTTTCCACTTTAAAATGTTAGCACTAACACGTCGAGTGCTAAGCCTACTCTGTCAAAAAGCACATTTTTCCCTAAATTTGAAGTACAAGCCAAGTTCTAGCATGTTGCATGCTAAAGCGTTGATGCGAGACAGTCCGCTCACTTCTGCGCTTTCACATGACTGCATTTCATGCTCGTAGAAAACAAACAGAAAAACACTTTTTTAAGTCAATTACATTACTGTGGCTCTTTACGCTATGCCATTCTTAACTCATAAGCACCCCCATGATCATCGAAGAAGATGCAGACATTCCTGGCAACATTTCTAGGAGCACTGGCCTCTATAGGCGCCTTCTACTGACAGCTCTGACAAAGGGTGAAATGCAACTGACTGGCAGGGATTACTTTACATAAAACTTTCTTTTTAATATATTTGAAAGATTTTATTTTCATTCTATTCCAACATTTCTACTAAAAAAAAAACCTCCAACGTATGCCCATTTTCTAAGTGCAATAATACCCTCCAGGGTGGGCGGTATTGGGCAATACCGGACCTTCCAAGGGCTATAAGACCCTCCGCCTGTATGCTTAGGCCTATTATCCCCTGGGTGGTCCAGTATTGCCCAATACCGCCCACCCTGTTGGGTATTATTGTTCGTATAGATGCCAGGCTGATTTTCCTGTCAGCTCGCCTCAAGGTAGAAGGACAGAATTCATAATGTAATTTCCAAGTAATATTCTGAGGTCCCTCTCTTCCTATGGGTTCAAGCTAGAACTTTAAATTCAAGACCTAGTGCTTATCTTAACCCCTTCTTTACAGATCTTTTATTTATATTCTCCAAGATATACAGTAGATATGTTCCCTGTGGCATTTGTACATTAAAGTTAGAATGTGTAGATTTCTATGTTCTTTAAGTCTTAGCCAGCATAATTTTAAATAAAGAATGCAATGATATGTCCCTGGAGGAGGGTGTCAGTATGAAGAGGGCAAGCCTGTTGTAAACCACATCTAGTCTTGCCAGCTCTCTCCCCAATGCCACAGAAAAGGTATTTAATAGAAAAAGTGGTGAATTTGTGAAAAGGCTTGCATTTCAATACAATCAGCTGAAGCTGTCCATGTTTTCATAGTACAATTACCTATGTATCTACAGTTATAAAAGAAAATAGTTATGACTACTGATTTGGGGGATAACCCCAGTTGACCAATATTCTTCTTTCTTCCTAATTTTGTAAGTTTCAACTGGCAGAACTCCCGAACTCACCAACCCATTTAGCATTAAATCATTATAATAAAATAGAACTGATTATTACTAGCAGTGCCTGGGTCATTGACAACTCTTGAATACAATGGATCTGCTTTCATTTAACAGGAATACTTAAAAGGACACTGTCAACCTGTTTTTCATCATATTATTTCTAGTTGAAACTCCACCTTTATGATTGCTTACCCTCTCTAAAAGTCACTAGTGTTGCTGTTTGTTTTATCTGTCTCCTTGTTTAGTAGAACTGTGCATGGCAATGTGTATTTATAAACAATCAGTGCTTGTGTTTACAATCTTGGTTCTGTTCTTACTGCATACTTCATGAGCATTAGAAACACCCCAAACAGTGCAGTCACTCATAAGGCAGTAGCCTCCTAAACTCTCACTGCATCATGAGGGGCTAGACTGTTTTGTGGGTGTTCCCAAGTCCAGGAAAGATGCATTTGGAGTTGATCAAGTAATGTAAACAAACCTGTTTTGGTGTGATTATACCAGTATGTTGGGCAGTTTGTTTTTTACTTTTTTAAAGAAAATAACAGTCAGAACCAAACTACCAGCTACATCAACAATCTTTACAGAATGTTGGCAATCATAAATTTGTTTTTTAAACTAGGGACACTTTGAGGCCTAAGGGGGTTGACAGTGTCCCTTTAAAGGTACAGCTTTACTACTTTGCTTGATAGAAATGTGGGTTCCTTATGAACTGAAATGTTTTGAACTTGTATGAGTATGCCCATTTTTGTTTGTAGCAAGGGTACTGTCCATAGAATTTGCCAGCAGATAAAAACTGCTTGGCCCACCCAGTCTGCCCAGATTTCCCCACCTGTACCATTTGATCTCTGGCCCATTCACTGCCCCTTCCTTTTCCCTAATATATCCTTATGTCTAACCAATGCATTCTTGAACCCCACCACTGTGTTTGCCCCACCACCTCTGATGGAAGACTGTTCCAGGAAACCACCACTATTTCTGTGAAGTACTTCCTCACATCTCTTCTGAATCTAGCACCTCCATCTTCTTATCATGCCCCTTGTCATTTTACCCTATTTCCTGAAAAATAGTTCTCTGTTGTACCTTGTTTACCCCCATGAGGAAAAAGTCTCTGTGATACCCCCCTCTCACCTCTTTCCAGGGTGTACATATTGAAGTCCTCTAATCTCTCCTCATAATGCTTCTGATACAGACCCTGCACCATTTTAGTTGCTATCCTCTGGACCACTTCCATTCTGTCTATGTCCTTTCTGCGATGTGGTCTCCAGAACTGGACACAGTACTCTAGGTGGGGTCTTACTAGCGATCTATATAGAGGCAACACCACCCCCCTCTTTCTGCCGGTGATACCTCTCCTTATGCATCCCAGCATCTCACTCATCCTCCCAACTGCCTTGCCACACTGCCTGACCACCTTAGGTCATCCAATATGATCACCCTATGGTCTCTTTCCCTGACTGGTGGTTGTCAGTACCACCCTACCATTTTTGTGCTTCATCCATGGGTTTCTGTGCCCAAGTGCATTATTTTGTACTTGTTAGCAGTGAAACCCAGCTGCATACCCTTGACCACTCCACAAGTTTTCTTAGGTATCTACACATTTCTCCATCCCATCTAGAGAGCACACCCTACTGCAGAGTTTGGTGCCATCTGCAAGGAGGCAGGACCTTCCTTCCAGCTGCTATACAAAAGTCACTTATAATGACATTAATGAGGGCTGGTCTCAACACTGATTTCTGAGTCCAACCTAGTATATTCCAACTGAGAAGCTCATGTTTTAATCTTTGTTAAATTTTAACTGTACACATCTCACAAAAGAAAGGAGCACAGCTAGAACAAACTGAAATAGAACAAAACAGCAAACCTTTTGAATGGTTTTAGTCAACCCACTGCCATATTTTAAAAATAATCCTATTAAGAATTCAAGGGAGCAAAAGGTTCAACAGTTGTCTAACTCTGTCTGTCTCAAATTCTTGGAAAGCACATTTATTTCTGCCAACCATTGCACAATGTCTGCCAACTATAAATGAGGGTCATCATATCATGGTGTGCCTCCCCCCGAATTAGAAGCCTTCTACTTCCTTGCTTCTCCTCCATTGTGATGGATCAAATTATTCCATGTTATACCAATTTTTATAGTTATAAGTAAGTTAAAACAGTTTAATAACAAGCAGTTTCTTTGTTTCTACTGCAAGCTGTAGCAAAGGGTGGGCATAGCCGTGTAATGTACTTTTCATATCTACCTAACTATATAGTAATGACGTGAACCACATATCTGCATTCTGAACAGCTTTATTATTCCATGCCCTGGATTGCACAGATGAGGAAATCTTTAATACACTTTATTTTTTTTACAAATAAAACAAAAACAAAGAAGGGTAATCGATATCTCTGTCCTACTCTATATGTTTCTCAGTCATTTTGTGTGTGTGTGTGTAGATATATATATACACTGTATATATATATCTTTATGATGGTAGATAAAACAAGACAGCACTGCAAATGGCTCTCAGCTGGGTATATTGTGTGCAGTGGCCAGTAGAAGTGCAAAGTGTTTCCTTTTTTTTGGGGGGGGGGAGACTGAGACTTCTATTAAAATGCATGTAATGCAGTAAAAGTAATATATATTTTTAATATTTTTATATTTCATGGCAAGCAACTGTGCATTTAGGGTAGTATTGCTAGTCTATTACCTGCTCCACCAGTTAATCTGACTACTGTTCAAATGATCAGAAAATGATCCATTTACAATATTACCCACATGTTTTATAGTAAAGAGGATAAAAGAGGCAACCCAAATATAACAAGACTATAATTCCATTGAAGGCTCTGATGCAATAATAAACTACAATGCCATAGGACAAGTATTTTACAGTATATTGCCACTTGAACTCATTCATGGAATTACAAGAGTAGTTTTCCATAGTTTTCCATTTGTAATTATTTATAATAAATGGATCTGAGTTGGCTGTATCTGCAAACCCCTTATCTGTTGATAGCCTTTCTACAGTGAAATAAATCCACCCATCTGGTGACACTATGTTCATGTGCCCCCCCCCCCATCTGCTAAATCTCCTTCTGCCAATGTACTAAAAAATCTATTTAAAGGCAATCTCAAAGTGCCAGTAATGTCTTCAGAACATCTCTCCAGGCCCAGTAATAATTCTTCCTCATCCTGTGCTACTACTACTGCTTCCAAATCTGCTCTGTCTCTGTAGCAGTGCTGTAAGCAAACATACTCAGCACTGCAAGGCAGCAGAGCCAACAGGGGCAGTTTTGGAGCAGCAGATCAGACAGTGTTAGTACTGGGCCTGAAGAGATGAAGTGAAGATGTCACTGGCACTGTGTGAGAGTTTTTCAACTAGTTCTCTTTTTAGTACAAGGAGGGAGGCAGCCATTGTGTAGCCATTTGAAGTGTATTGAGGTCGTTATACCACTAAGGCAGTGTCACATTGATGGATAACAATATTCTGAGGTGAAGGGGTGTTGTTATCCTATAGCACATCAGTAGATAACAACATGTGAAGAGCCCTAGTGAAATAGTGGTCATATACATATCATAAATGAATAATTATATTATAAAATGGCAAGAACAATCCTGCTGTCTAATTGGCTAATTTATGTTTTTACCCATGAATACATTTTACAATGATCAATGGAAAAATAACAATCAGCCTCATTACTAGAGTTAAAATCTTTAAACCTACCTCCCAGAACTTTCCACATTAGTAACTTCCAAATGGTGGTCATTAGTCCCTCTCTCAAGAAACTATCAACTAGGGCTTAAACAACTAAAACAATCTTACATTTAAAAACAACAAATCAATTAAGTGTTGTTTCACTGTCACCTTGTCATCATATCATCTCATACACAAATTAAGAAAATGAAGAGCTAGTCATAGTTTTCATTTCTAGTGTTTCTTTGCTTAACATGAACAATCCCACCCCATCCTTATCTGCTTACCTTGAGAAATCTTTATTTATTTATTTAGCTATTGTTAACTAGGTAAGTACACTAGACAAAACATATGCTTATTTTCAGAGTACGACCCAGGAGAATACAGGAATTACGAGTTCATACAGAGTACAACTTGACACAAGTAAGGCAGATACACAGGAGTCAGGAGAGGCGTAACATGCACAGTAAAACAGCTCGGAATAATACAAGTGGTAGAGTCAAATTTCAACTAAATGCAGAGTCACTAAGGCAGTGGTCTATACAAATATATAAACATTGCTGTGTGCCCTGCTGCAGATACAGTAAAACTGAAATTCTAGCTCCATGTGAGGCCTTCGGTTGTGAGTATGGTTGTGAGCAAGAGAGTAAACAATCTGCCTACAGAATTGTGCACATTATTGAATTCTTCTCTTCTATGGTAAGCATTCCATGAGTGGAGCTTTCTGCTGACAGAATTATGCAGAATTTTTAATTCTTGTGTGACACTTTTCTACCAGGCTATCACCAGTATGTCAACAACTGAAACATAATAGCAGCAAGATGCCCAAACCACTCCTTGTAGTTCAGCAATACTACCATCAGGCTGAGTATTAGGGTATCTTAATTTGGCTCTCATCCCACCATGACCGCTGTTTACCCAGAACAAGGTCATTACATTAGGCAAAGGAATACCCAATAGTCACCTGGGAATATTTCACCAACCCTGTACCAGACATAGGTTATGTTTATACTTAGTAGTCACGCTCTTTGAAAGATAGAAATGCCAGCAGAAAAAGATCATCAGTCCATCCAGTCTGCCCTGCTTTGGTAGTAGAACAATGGATTTTACAATAAAAGAAATATTACCTGTATCATAAACACTGCATAGTCAAAAGAATATTAAAGTGATTTTTGGAACTTAGGGAGGTAAATTACTTAAATGAAAGCTCATTCTGGTGATATCCACTTCTATAACATGTAATGATTTTTTTCAGCCATAATTTAATAAGAAGGGATCACAATTTGGCCCAACAAAGAGTCAAGCCAATGCCTTCCACTTCCTTATTGATCTCCACGTCCCTGCACTATGACGTACAGCAAAGCAGAGCATGGGGGTGCGCCCCATTGAAATGAATTGGGGTAATTTTTGATCATTTTTTTATGCATTATGATGGTGAGTTGGAAAGTAATGGAGGCCACTGCTTAACTAACAAGGCTCTAGAACAATATGTGACCAAACTGGATTCAAAAAAGCTCAGTTTTGAAACATATTTTAAAGGTTTTTTTCTCAGACAAGCACACACAGACTTCTCTCCCATTCTGCCTTCAGAAGATTGCATTGAAGATAGACTCTTGTGGCACACAGCTAGTTTCAACAACATGTGACCCTCAATTCCATAGTACGTTACCAGTAACCTCTGCAAAATTTAATCATAGTGTTGCCAATCTCAGAAATTTGTAAAGTTATCAGCTTATCAGAATTTGGATTTTGCACGGCAGATTAACTTCACAAATGAGGCAACTTTGTGAATTAATCTACGAGTAAAGTTTTCCAACTAACACATCACTCTCTTAAATAGTAGGTGCAGTGCTTTGTTAACTCCCAGAGACAGAGTTCCACTTGTTAGCATCAGAGGTTCAGATGCAGGGGACAGTATAATATGTTTTGAATTAACATGGAAGGCAGGGTCACTGAATTAACCAGATACAGACATGACTAAAAAAGTACAGGTAATAATGAAATCAAAAACGTGTTCACCTTTCAAATTTAAGCTGGCCCTTTCCAGCCAAATATGTACCTTGGGGCAATGTGGATTCCCTTTTAATATTGGGGACCCTATAATCTGTCTCTAGGGAGTGTAGCTACATAAGCAGTTACAATGACCACTTAGAGACCCTGGCAAACATTTCCCATAGAGTCACACATTTCACTGCTACCATGCAGGAAATAGCAGGGCATGCTATGGAAATGAACTGCTGTGCAAACCCCATAAACCTGGTTGTGGATTTTAGTTGCAACCCCTTTCTGTTGAACTGTTGAAACAAACAACTAGGGACCCAACAACCAGCTTCACTCCAAGCTGCAAATCTGTGCCCTGTTTAAATCCAAAATGTCAGAAAAAGCAAAGACCTGCAGCAGAAGGATAGAGTGATGAATGGCTTTATTCCAAAATTGTGAAAAAGCAGAAACAGCTTGGGATAAAACCCAAAACCTTAACTGGTTTTGCTTAGCAAAGCTTCATCAGGAGGATCTGATGACACTTTGCTAAGCGAAACCGGTCAAAGTTTTGAGTTTGATGCCGGGTTGTTGATGCTTTTGGCAATTTTGGAATAAAGCCATTCATCACTCTGTCCATCTGGTGCTGGCCTTTGTTTTTTGTGATACTAACCACTAGGAAAGCTGAGCTTGCAGTACTCAGGCTGAAGTACAAATATTGGGGAACAAAGCAGGTAAGCTGCTCTGTTATAGACTTTGGAAGCAGCAAGCTGACTGATATATCAGAGGGCTGAGGATCACACTAGGCACAATATGGGTCCAATCTGACCTAGTTAATGGAATTATTTGGTCATTTTATCAGGACCTGTATATGACCAGACACACTTTGGACATGCAAACATTTGATGCATGCCTTCAGAATCTCCCTCTCCCCTTCCTATCTACTGCTCAGAGAGGAAGTGTGGAAGTTCCTTTTTCAGCCACAGAAATACATACTGTAAATCTATTCCTTGTCTTTCTTCTCATAAGTCCCCTGGTGGTGATGGCTTCCCTACAGATTTCTATTAGCTCATTCCAGATATAGTGTTAACGGTGTTATGGGAAGCATTTTTGGAAGCTCACCTGCACTCCCTACTCCCCACCTCAGTGAAAGAAACTGTGGTCACATTTCTTCCCATGGAGGGGAAACACCACTCCCTTCCTGCAAGCTGCAAACCCATTTCATTGATTAATGTGGCTGCCAAAATTCTGTCAAAAGCTCTACCCTGAAGACTCAAACTTATGCTACTCTCATTGGTACACCCCTCCCATGTGGGTTTTATAAAGTGTCATCTCAGCTCAGACCACCATAGATCTCTATTCTCTCTCATGATGCTGACCAGCAATGCCCTTACCCCAGCAGTAGCCATCAACTTTGAAAAACCCTTTGATTCAACAGAGTGGGGGTATTTGCATTAGGTCATGGAGAGAATGGGATCTGGCTCAATTTTCAGTGGTTGAATCAAAGCCCTTTACTCATAGCCAACATCCAGAATTCAGACCAACTTAGTGCACTCCCCCTTTCCCTTTCACAGATGCACCTGCCAAAGTTGCCCTTTGTCTCCCATGTTATTTGTTCTGGCTTTGAGCCTCAGATGATAAGCTCAGAGGTGGCACCCTGTAGTTTAGGTTATCATGGTGGGGCAGGTTTCTGCATGATGTTATATGCAGATGACTGTATGGTCCTAATTAAGGATGTCCCACAGTTTTACAAAGAAAAGAGCCACTCCTGGAAAAGAACAGTGCAATAGGTCAAAAATCCAAACTGAAATCCAAAGCAGAGACCTCACTCAATGTTTAACCAGAGAATGCATACAAGATATTCTGACTTTTTAAAAATGGTAACAGCTTTTATATTAAAACAGATAAGACACAGATACAAATTCTCCCCAGGGTGTGTTACAGACAGCCCGATGTTCATTTTGCACCCTGTGGTTGCTTTTCAAGGATCTCCACAGTTTCTCCACTTGTATCCATCTTCTGCAAACATTTCAGGCTTGAAAACAATCCTAGTAAGACTGAGGTCCTCACACTGAACTCCTTCTGCACCATGTCTCTGTAGCTAATTTAGGCTTGCATTGGTCCCCCAACAGTTTTAAATACTTAGGGATTTGGATCCATCTGGAACCAAAAGGTATGGTAGCAGATAACCTCATCCTCTTACTTAGTTTAGTTTAGTTTATTGGTCTAGGAATTAATACCTTTGAGCCAGGGCTCTTTTACAAAGGTTCCACGTCACATAGAACATCAAACAAACAAAAACATTACATGTATTAAAAGAAAAAAAAAATGTTACATAAGAAATTTGTTCAGCAGTTTCCAAGGCAGTAATAATTCAAAACAACTACTTTTCCAGGAGAGAGAGATACTTAGAGGCATTCAGGGAAGAGTAGAGTAGGGAAAGTAGGAGACAGTAGAGGAGAGAAGAGAGGAAAGAGGAAAGTAGAGAGATTAGGAGGTAGAACAGAGTAGTTAGTGGTATTAAGGTTCTTTAGTCAAAGATGATAGGCCATGTTGAGGGATGGTCAGCGGAGGAATAAGTCTTTAATCAAAGCAGTCACAGGTGCTGGTGGCAATCTTAATGAAGACTGTGACAAATGGAAAACTCTGCACTTATAGCTGGTTGGGAAAATCTCTGCAATAAAAATGATTATGTCCCCCAAACTACTACATTACCTTGTACATCTGGTGGTGGATGTCTCTTCTACATGGTTCATTAAGATGGACAAACTGAAGAGCAGGACAAGAAATCATCCCATTATAGCAGGTTGAAGCTCAGAGTTCACAGAAACAAGGATCGCTGGAGCATACTGTGGTTTTACGCAAACTGTGTAGCTTTTAGATACGTTCAAAAAATGTAGTGGCTCATCCCCTCACTGCAACCTCCCCACAGTGAAGGGGAGAAAAACTAAGGGCTCATCTCTTGTCACTTACACGTAGATCAACCTTTGTAGGACAGGATGCCATCTAACAACAGTTCCTCAAGCTATGGAACTCCCTCCCCCCTCACAGGCTGCTGTGTTACAAATGGGCCTTTCATTGCATAATAACTACAACTTATTTCTAATAGAACCCAGAGTTACAGCTGGGAAAAGGTTAGTCCAACAGGCTCCCTACTAGTCAGATACAGCAGAGTGAAATAGTAACAATTTTGGCACGGTCAGTCCTCAGTATGTTGTGGGAGAATATTGTAAACAGTAAGCAAATCTTTTGGCTAAATGATAAAGGTTTATGGACTCTATTAATCTCCTTTAGTAATGTAGTGCCCTAAAGGGCAAAGATGGACCATTTATAAATTACATTGCTAAATTACTGTAAGGATTTAAAAAGGAATACCTCTTCATGAGGGTGCATTAGACAATATGTGCACTCACTATAGGTAGGGTTGGAAGGGCGGTATGCTCAGTGGGGGCAGTAGGGGATGCTCACCACTGGGGCACTGGGGGCCACTTGGACCAGTGCTCAGTGTGTGGAGTGTACCACTGGACTGCTGGGAAACCTACACATGTATGGTGACTGGTGATCAGAGGGTGGAGTGCAACTAGATGCCAGGGACTGCTTGTTTAACACAATGACCATCAATCTGAGGGTGGGGGTGCTAGTAGACATCAGGGACAGCCTGTTTCACACAGTGACTGACAATCCGAGGTAGGGGGTCCCACTAGTCACTTGGACAGCCTGATTAACACTGTGACTGGTGATCAGAATGTGAGGGGTGCCTCCAGACACCAGGGTGAGCTTGATTAACATGGCAGTGAGTGATAGAGGGTGTGTGGTGCCACTAGACATCAAGGGATATCTCAACATGATGGAGACATGCTATTCGAGGGTGGGAGTTCCACTGGACACCAGAGCATACTGTCTTTACATGGGCCAATGTTTGCTATTGGGGTGTGTAGCTGCAGTTCTTGCTCACCCCATGGCCTTGTGCCCGTAAGTCGGAGTTTGCAGAGATGGTAATTTGCGACCATTCAGGTGGCATTTATTGCCTGTGCAAATCTCTCAATATCCTGCTGCACTTGTGTGCAGGGGACTACCCTCATTTTTATGGGTGCAGCAGTAAGTTATCGCTCAGGCACTAACGGGTTTTGTCTGTGCTGTGAGGGTGTCTGAATATAGACCCCATGCACATATCTGGTGCGTAACCCCTTTTGAGTGGGTAAACACCCCTTAATGCCTGAGCTAAGTTTTGACTATTGGACCCCAGAACTGTTAAAAAGTGTGCAAAGATAGGCAACCGAAATGATGAAGAGACATGAGGACAAGAAATAAAAGTAAATATGCTGAAAAACATTTTCCAGTTCAGTTACTGTACATGAGCTTTCAGCTGAGGTGGACTTCATTCAAGCATGCAAACAATGTATGCAGATGCTGAATATACCGAAGATCTGCAAAATTAAAAAATAGCAAAGTGCAACATAGCAACCACACTAAGGGGAACAGTTTAGGGCACAATTAAAAAAGAACTGGTTCTCAAAAAGAATAGTAGGAGAATGGAATTACCTTGCAAGATATGTGGTGAAATCTTAAAGGCTATATGATTTCAAAAGGAATTTGAAAATTACAGTATATGAGAGATATACTGTAGACATTAATGTTTACAACTGCTGAAAAGAAGGGGAAAGTCTTAATAGGTACATGACCTTCTTCCATCTTAATTTTATTCCACTGTTTTATTAAGTATGTATGTAAAATACAAAAATTGTTAGGATAGTATGTTCAAATATATGTGAGATGCCAAAGGAAGCATTTATTTTTCCTAAAAGAATTTACAAACGAAAGTGACATGTAAATTTTATTTTGTGTAGATTTGGCACATTCATAACTTCATATCTGTCACAGAAAACACTTTCTTAATAATCCCCATGTGATTTATAAGCTCCAGTCAGGAAACGGATATGCAATAATCAACAACTATCATCATTTAAAAGATCTGATACTGGTCTGGACATGACTAAACAGTAAAAAGATCTGGTAGTTATAGACTCAGTCTTGAAGCTGTCCAATCCGTGCTCAGCAGTGGGCATTTAAAGTGGAAAAATAGTAGAGAAAAGGAAGATACAATGCCCTTGTACAAGGCACTTGTCAAAATCTATCTGGTATATTACATGCAGTTCTTAGTGCAACATTTCAGAAAGGACATAAAGGAACTTGAAAAAGCATTAAACAACTACAACAGCTACAACAGTGATTAGGGTCTAAAGAACAGGACACACTGAGAAACCTACAAATGTTCTCTCCAGAAAAGTTTGATGGGGGATATGACTGATGTACAATATTTAAAATGTTGAAATGCTATACACAAATGGAATAGAGCAGACTGTTTATCATAACCCAGGATATTGATAAAAATAGAAAAGTACAACCCATGTGTGGTGGAATCAGAGGGGGCAGTAATGAAGATATGCTATAAAACATGTTTTTCTCCTACAGGGTAATAAGGTTCTGGAACAGATTTAGTTATCAGAGGAGATGATTAGTGTGGAAAGTGTACTGAAGTTGGAAAAAAAAAGCTCAATAGATAACTGAAGGGAAAATACATTTTGGGTCATTTGTTTTAGGATCACATGAAGTCTTCTTCATTGGCTGCATGGTCCTAATTTGCCGTACTGAAAAGAGAGATGCTATTTATTTAGTTCATTAGTTAGTTAGTTATGTCATATATGTGGACCAACATTGGATGAAGTAAACATATTTCTTCAGCGAGCATAAGTGAATAGAAATGTTTATTTTGCATTATGCAATGTAAACTCCATTTATTTTTCACTGAGGGAGGTCAGCTTGATTAATAGTCCTGACCAACCAATCAGCAATCAAATCCCTTTCCACTAACACTCAATCAAATTGTTTGTTATGAACTTCCTACATCTCGCCACCACCGCCTTCTTTTGCCTCATTAAATGTTACTTTTGATTTAAAAATGCAATTATAAATATATTTTTCACTTCATTTTGTCTTTATTGTTTATTTGGACCACATTCCATGCAGTCTGTCACCTGCTTGTTCTTCATAACTCAATTAGCTTGATCCTGAATCTCACAACCTCACAGACAGTGGCAGGAAAACAAAACCCCAGTCAACCTCATTTTTAAATGTTTTTCCTAGCTCTAACATACCACAGTTAAGCTGCAAAACAATAATTCTACTCCACTATACTATATCTAAGAAAAAACAGTATGGCAGTTTCCAAGTCTTGTAGCAACACATAACCGCAGAGGTTGTGAAACAAGACTCCAGGCCATCTCAGAAATCATTCATAGCTATTAATCATAACTTTAATGCTGTAAAATGTAGTTTCTTATTTTCCCCTATAGTTCACTTCCAGTCCAACTCTGAGTCCTCACACCTAACAACCAAAACTCAAAGGGAGCACACACAAACTGCAAATTGTTCTCTCCTACATGACCTAGATCTCCCTCCTCTCTCTCTCTCTCTTCTCTCCCTCTCCCACCAGCACTGGCTCCAAACAATGCAGTGTAAAAATATTTACCATCTCTCCTCCCCCCCAGCAGTTCAGCTCCCAGTCCCACCTCCAAGTGCTCCCCATGTAGTGCCACAAATGCAGTGGAAGAACTGTACAACAAACTCAGAAACAACTCACCTTTAGCTGGCCCGGTGGTGCTGAGGGTTGAGGCACTGGATGCCACACCTTGCGCCATGCCAGTGATCCGTGTTCGGGAATGAGGATGGACTGTCAGCAGTTGGCAGGGGCGGAGAGGATAGAGCATTCGTTGGACTGCTTTCCTCTCCTGGGGAGGGTGGGTGGATGACTCCCTGGCATGATCGACTCCCAGCGGAGGCTGGGAGTGCAGCAGCCAAGGGGAACAAGCTGGTAGAGGGAGGGAACCTCAGCAGACATCCGTGGGTAGGGTGTGAGAGCAAGCCTGCCACACTGGACATCATTCCACATCTGGGCTCCTGGGAAATTCATGCTCACAAACACAGGAAAACTCCTATTGGCTGGGAGGAAGACATTGCCTGCCCCCACCTCCAGCAATGGATCCTGCCCACTGGGACCTCGTCTCACCAGTCACCTCTGCCTGTGGAATATCGTATGTGAGTGCCAAGGAGCAGAAGACAACCCCATTCTGGGGAGGTAAGTGTTGGGGGTTGCTCCAGAGGTGCACTGTGGGTGAAGGGAGACCGAGGAAGACAGCTGGGAGGATCTCATTTAGAAGGGGATCAGGCAGGTAGACTGATGGGGCCCCAGCCAGCAGTGATGGAAGGGAAAATAATGGTAAAAAAAACAACCTCACCTGAAAACCCTCCACTTTTTCCCCCAAAAAAACAATTTTAAAAAAGTCTGCTCCAATCATAGCTCAACAGCAAACAGCAGATCCATGTACTGTACAAACAGACAAAGGTACATAGGGGACGAGGAAAAGAAAAAACAGGTACTATTGTGTAAATGTATTACCACACCAAAATACCATCAACATTGATTATTCTACAAATGTTATAACATGTGATACACACATGTTCTATCATTTGGTCCATAAATAAAGTATAAATCAGACATGAAATGGATAGGTTAAAAATAAACCACTTATTTCCATTCTTGAGGGGTGGGACTTTAATAATTGACTTGTGGCTTCATCACTGTGTGCTACAGTACTGCTCCCTCACACATGGAAATAAATGGTTTATTTTCACCTTACCCATTGAATACAGTGCTGGAAGGGAATTTCCATTGAATTCCAGGTAATATTATGAGTATGGGGAATTAGAAAAGGCCACTGTACTATCAGAGAAAAATTCTGGGCAAGGCAAGAAGATTCGGGAATGCCAGCCTAAAAACAGACATGAAGATAAGGGGATGCAGACGATGCAGGGGTCATTGCATTACATAGCTGCACACAACTTGTGTTAGTAGTTGTAGTCTAGGTGTTGTCTCCATATTTACTGGCATCTCCCCCAATAATTCTGTTAATTCCTGAATCTTTGTCGTTGGTACTGACCACTACCGCTTGTGTTGCTGCTTTTTCTCCCTCCCTGTCCTCTTTGAGTCTTGTTGTTGATTTTCTCCCTGTTGTCCGTTCAGACTGGGGCTGCTTTGCAGTTCGTATGGTGAATCTTCATCTGGGTGGTCTTGATGAAGATACCAGGTTACAATAAGCGCTACAATAATAGTGCTGCTTAACATAGCTAAAGCCAGGATACTGCTACCATGAACAGCGATGGGGGATTCAGAGCGCTATTCAACAAATGCTCCCCTGGTAACTGTTCATAGTCCTAGGATAGGACAGGGAGGGAAGATTTCTGGTGGTTGGTCAAACTGCCCCCATGGCGTGGAGGGCTGAGGCAAGAAGCAGCTCAGCTGGATGGTAGTGGAGACCAGGGTTCTAATCCTGGTCTCCCTGAATTTTTGTGTTCTTGGGACTTGTGTTTTTTTTTTACAAGGGTCCATGGAAATAGTATTCCACTGACCCACACATTTTCTCCTGCCCCATGATCCACTCTCCCTGGAGTTAGGATGCTTTAGTATGGGGCTGCGGGGGGCAGAGCAAACAAAAGTGGCAGTGTTTTTGCCGGGCGGTTGTTGACCACGCTGTCCTGGCCAGTGGTATTGTGAACCAGTGCCCTGTGAAAAGGGTGCTGATTAACTGTTTCTTCCAATTCTGACTCACTGACTGTACTAAATTAAATGACATATGTCACTGTCTTTTTATAATACGTTTTCTGTTGTTTTTCTTCCAGGTGTAGACTCTATCCAATTCATAGTCATCTCTGTCTCCTGTAAATTTTGTTTGTTTCAATGCTTTAATGCTGCATCAAGTCTTTTAATTGACTCTTTAACTCATCAAATTCTAGGTGATTACGAAAGTTAACTACTTCATTCTCTTTTTGTTGTAGCTCATTCCACAATTGCTCTTCTCTCTCTCTTTACTGAATCTGATAATGAGGTTATTGAACTGGAAGCTTGTCTTTGTCAATATTTCTTTGCATGCTTTCATAAATTCTGGATTGTTCTGTCCATAGGTAGAGATGCAGCAAAATTCTATTTCACCTGTGAAATCACCAATTTTGCCCCATGAAACATTTATCAAAATTAGGCCTTAGAGTGGAATTTCACCCGTATGGTTGTGCAAAATTTCACCATGTAGTTGTGTGAAATTTCACCCATATTATACAGCGAAATTCCACCTGTAAATTTTGCTTCTGCTGCTAAGTTTCTCCTTAGCATTTAACTAAGGCAAAATTAGGAAGAAAGGCATGTAACATGACTTGCTGTCTGAAGCAGACTGCTGGTCGCATGTGTGCCTGTACTCAAACATGAAGCTACTGAATCTACATCATTTTCCTGCAGTTTGTAGTAGGATAGAGACAGACAGTAAGAGAGAGACTGTATGAGAGAGAGAGAAAATATATTATATAGTGGTGAATTGTGAGTGAGAGAGTGAGAGTTTGTGTTGTGTGTGTACAGTGTGTGTGTGTGTGTTGGTTTTGAACTTCTGTTTATACCCTATTTCATTATTTGCAAAGTTTATCTTTCTTTTATGTTCTATTTTCTCTGTTTATCGTGTGAGTTTGTGAGTGTGTGTGTGTGTGTGTGTTTCTCCCCTATTTTCATTTTTTCTTAGTAGTTTACTAAAACCTTTTTTATAATGATGGAAGGGACTGGGACTGGGAGTAGTGGTACTGACGGTGGAAGGGGAAGAGGATGCATTCGCCTCTACAGGTGGATATTTGAAATTGAGCTCCCCCCCAGCAGCAGGAGCAGTTGGCCCCAGAATGTGCCCCTCAGCAGCAGCAGGTCATTGTGGACTCTTCTGAGACAGCCACCCAGCAGCAGCAGTCAGACTCTGAGCCCATTGCCCCCACCTTAGGCTGATGATGTGGCTCCTGTTGTGTCTGCCAGCCCCCGGCCACAGCAGAATATTGTTGTACAAGGAGAGGGCCCCCCCTGGGACATCAGCTTGCACCCCCTCAAACCAAAGATCACCAGTTTGGCCCTTTTTTTAGAACCAAGGCACATGATGCAAGCACTGTGGTCTGCACCCCGTGTGCGAAGAACATTAAAAGGGGGAAACACGAGTCCCACTTTGGGAGATCTGGCCAGAGGAGCCACCTGCAGCACCACCATGCTGCAGAGTGGCTCACAAAACAGAGAGAGGCAGCAGCAGCAGGAGGCAGCAATGAGGCTCGGGGGTGCCATACCAGGGCAGGGAGGAGCAGGTCTACCAGTAGGGCACATCCTCCAGAACAGCTGGATGCATCCCCCACCCATGATCATGATGCAGCACCATGGAGGACCCATCAGAGATACCACCACTTTAAAAAAGTGAGGCACAGGTACGCCTGACCCAGTTTGGCCACCACCCTTACCAAATGTGACATAATGGCAACACCATGGCACCACAATGGCAACACAGTGGTGAACTACAAAATATGCAATGGTACTACCCAGTAGTACCCTGGTTGTACTATGGTAGTTTAAATTGTAATTATTTTTGTAGATATGGTAGGATAGTGGTACAATGGTATAACAATGGAATTGAAACAGACCACTGTGATACCATGAAAGCCTTAATGGTAGTACAGTGGTAATCACAGTAGTATTGCAATGGCAAATGAGTGGTATTACAGTGGCATTCTGAAGAACTTTTTGTACGGGCAACTCCTTTGCTGATTCCTGCTGCACCACCAGGGCCCACATCAGAACTTGAAGACAGTGATGCAGACATACCTGTGCTTTCACTGCTATGGGGAACTGGAAGTGAAATTGTACTTTTTTCAGCAGACTTCTTAGCTCCCTCATCCCCCTTGACATGTTCCCCCCTTTACTTGGCCACTTCTTACCAGGTATTTTTGCTGACTGCTGCTTCAAAGCTTTGCCTTTCTCTGGGTGTATTTGAAGAAAAGATGTATTACTACTACTAAATGTGTGAATAATACCTCACTAGTGAATGATGACATCACACACCTACAGTACTGGCTTCCTTAAAAGTCCAAAAACAATCAGGATAGGTACCAGCAATTACAGTAGAACTAATGCCATATATGGTAGGCAGCCTAGTGTAGTAAAACACAACAAGGTAACTTTTTACCCCAAACAGGAAGGAATTAAAGAAACACACACTGGGGAAAAGGGCACAAGTGGCACACTTTAAATACAGATCACCTGTGTCTCTCAGTCTCTGAACAAATAAAGTACTGTAATGTGTTATGTTACTCAGTACCTCAATTTGTTTTTATATGCTGGCAAAGGCAACCATAAAACAGCAGCAAAGGAAATTAGTGCCACACTATATGTTAGTGGTCTGAATGGGAAGGATCAACAAGAAATCTCTTGAAAATGACTATTTTGATATATATTGTTGTATAATGCATGTGCCAAGTGAGACACAAACAGTGCTATAACAGAGAAAGGAGAATGCATGTAAGTTAACTAAAACAGGAACAACGTGCAGTGTGCAGTCAAGCTCCAGCAATAACATACAGGGAAACAATTCGACGCAGTGCGACTGTAATAGACATGCTCAAGTGATTGAGTAGAAGTACTTTACAACTGTTGATTTTCACAATTTTAGTAACACACAAGTTAGCACTCCAGCTAACAGAACTAGCCACAAAAAAAATAAAGGATCAGCTCTGTGTGTTTAAACCTTAGAATTCAAAATCAATTTCACAACTAAAGCGGAAGTGAGCAATAAGCCACGAGGGCGTGTGGGTTATCGGGAATTTACTATGGCTGGCATGGTTTGCCCACGGCGCAGCGACAATGGGTAAATCCAAACCAGCCATGGTAATTCCCCTGATAACCCACATCCCCTGAGTGGCTTATTGCGATTATACAAGGGATTGGAAGCAAAAGATTTAATAAAAAGAGCAATAAATAGTTTATATTTATTTTTTAAATGTGTTTTTCTTGGCTCTTTAGTGTGGTAACCTTCCTGTGCTAGTTAAATAGTCCATTATTGCGATCTAAAATGGGTGTCATCCATTAGTAATCTTGCAACAGAGAGAGATATATTTCATTTTAAGTCTGCAGTCTTTTTTGTTTTTAGGTTATGAGTGAATGTAACGATGTGAACATTTATAGACTTTGTAGATGGTTGCAAAAGACAGAGCTGGAATGGAAAGCAAGGGGAGAGGTCAGGGGTGCAGGTTAGAGAGCGAGAGAGAGACTGAAGTTTCATTTTGTTCATCAAGGAGAGAGAAAGAGCAGTGTGAAAATTAAATGTTAGTTGCTGCTCACGTAGAGAAGAGAGGAGGCAATGTTTTCAGTTTTTTTTTTACAGTTTGCATGTCTCAGATTTCAGAACATAGTTGCCAGCAGGTGTCGGGTTGCAATACACAGAGGCGTGATGTGTTCAGCACTGCGACTGGGCAGAGTAGAGCATCAGAGATCATCTTTTTTGTTGAATTTCCGGTGTGCAACAAAATGGTGTTGAGGAATTTATTAGAGGATTTTTCTGGCTGTTTCTTTTTTTTTTTATGAATTATGGATAACACAGGTTGCACGGTAGAGGGCTAGTTAGTACACCAATGTTTATCGAGGAAATGAAGATGGCGGCTCGGAATGATTTTTTAATTTGTTTTTGTTATTGAGGTGTGGCTGGCTGGCACCTTTTGCGGTGATTATCGGTAGATAATCAATGGAGGTAAGGTGCCAGCCTGCCTATCGGATTGGTCAGTGTCCAAGATCCATTGTATAATGGTATATATAACACAGCTAACAGCAGCAGGAACTCTCTCAAACAGGGCAGCGAATCTTTTCAGAGAAATTAAATTCAAAATATAACAAAATTAATAAGAAATAACAGTAAACAGATAACTCACAATTGTGAGTCAATATACCAATCTGCTTGGCCAGAAATAGCCTGCACTGCTTTACACTCCTACCCTATCCTACACAACTCTTTCAAAGACAGCTGAGATAAGTAAACCTAATTCAAACTACGTATTATACAAAAATTCACAAAATTAGAAAATGTTCCCTAGTACCAGGCACTACCAGCACATCAACACTAGGAAAAAACTTTATATTTTGCAGCCAGTGCCATAGGAAGGCATTTTGGTGCCCTAGGCAAGAGACTAATTTTTTCAGCCCTCCTAGAAAATAGCCGGGGTCTGAGGCCATAAGGCCAGAAACTCTGAGGGTTTACATGCTCTGTGGTGAGTTTTGGGGCTTTTTGAAGAAAAACATATGTGTGTTACATGTTTTCTACCCTGATTTCAAGGAATACTTTTTCCCATGGAATATGAGATGTGGAGACTCTGGCTGGCTGGCATCAAAGTATGCAGCCACAACTGTTGTGGACAAGTTTTATGCTATTACACTCTTTGTGGGCAGAATGGCTAACATGAAACTAAGTTTCATGTTAGCCATACTGCCCATTCTGCCCACATAGAGTGGGTGATAGTGTAAAGCTGCCAGTGCTGTTCTCAGTGACAGTGCCCTCACACCACATCAATCCATGGTCAAGCAACATTATCCCTCATCCAGCTCCACCACCACCAGTCTCCCTTATAGTCATTCCATATCCTCGCTTACTCTTGTACACACTAGTGAAACAATTTACACACTACAAAAATTAGGTACAGACTAGTAAGCAGTGAATTTAAATAGGGCAAACAGAAACAAATACAGAACAAATTAAGAAAATCTATAACAAAATTACAAATAATAACACAAAACAGCAACAATATGCTGCACTATAAGACTGTCTAACATACTTAATTAAAAAACTGCAGCATTCTTTTTTATTTTAATCACTGACTAAAAAGTGTTTGTTTCTTTTCTGTCAGAAATATGAAACAGAGCAGCAGCCAGCCAGGTCTGTGTGACTACTGTCTCCTTTAGCTTGGAATCATGATAGAACAGCGCACAGCACAGAAGAGATAAATAAAATAGCAAAATTCAACTTCCTGGCTAGAAACTTCTGGTTCTCGGTGCAACTGTCTTAGCCAGGGCTGAAGCTTCTACTGCTCTGCAGTAACTATAGGGAAGTCTGGAGCAACTTCAGTTAAGCTGAGTCTCTGTACATTTCTCTAGCATCTAAGACTCGCTTCAGACCTCCACTTGCAATTTCAGAGTAAAATCAATCTGACTCTTATCTGAGCTTCCCTTGAAATTCATCCGAGTCAATTTAATCTGGTGTAGAACGTGACATGGAACTCACAGATTGGTATTTTTACACTCAGGCTAATGAATTTGTTGTTACATTAATTGGTGACTTTCATTTAATGTTCAGACCGTTCTGACACTGACGGTTTGTTTATAAAATGTATGGCTTTCATTGATTGTTTAGCTAGCTCTGACACAGTTTGTTTTAAAATACATGCCTATTTCAAAGTTAATTTCACCCCACCACCATTTGTCTCTCAATCCTTTCCTCTTCACCTTAGTCCATTTCTATCTGTCAGCCCTTGTCTCTTCCATCTCCCCCCAATTTCTGATCGGATACTGGCTCTGAGAATCCTCCCTCCATATCTTGTTACTTTCTACCATGCCTACTCTACTAGCACTATCTGCTCCTCCTCCAAACCTAATTATTGTCCCTTTTTAATTGCCAGATGCATCGCAGCCCCCCGGGGCCTTCCCCTAGTGGTGCCCGTTGCTGCAAGAGATGCCCTCAGCCTGCCTCTAATCAATACAGGTATGCCCTCTGAAGACTAATGGACATTGCATCCTGCCTAAATCTTAATTTAAAATCTTTAAAAAACAACAATAAATATGACCATCTGGGGGTAAGCCTTGCCTGCCCATTCAATTTTCTGAAAGAGCTCAGCAGTCTCAGCTCCGTTCCTTGACAAAGGCGCACTTGAAGCAGTTGTTTCAGCGCAGTTGGAGCTCATGCCACTCTGTGGTAGCTGGGAACGAACAACTCGAGCAGCTTAAGCCAGAGCATCTCAGTGCATTCTCTAGCTTCTAAGGCACTATTCTAAGTTCCCTGGTGATGTCAGAGTAAGATTGATTTGGCTTTTATCTGAGCTTCCCTTGTAATTCCTCTGAGTCAATTTAATCTGGTGTAGAACAGGGCTTGCAGTATGGTGAATTACTCTCTTTTTCTCTGTGCTCGACCAGCACACTCACAGAGAAAGAGTATGAGCCAGAAGAGTCTCGTAGTCCAGAAGTTGAATTTTTTTTTGCAATTACTACTAATTTTGCCTCTCCTGCTGCAGGGGAGCCTGTCATCCCCCCAACCCCCCCATGGGAGATGGGAACAAAGTCAGCAATGCAAACACTGTCTGTAAACAAACCAGAAATGTATTCATTTTTTTTTCAATTGGATGCCCCCACCCTCTCCATGACTGTCACAATCAAAGATCCGAAGATCGAACTAGAGGCGTACTAGGAGGACGGCGATGATCAATTCACACAAAAAAAATGATCAAGGCTCTTGGGCAGGCACAGGGGACACACACACACAAGAAAATAAAGGTCAGAAAGTTTATTTTATTTCTCAGGCTCAGCAAGATGACAGCTGACAGCAAGTCTAAGTCATCACAGACTGACTCAGTCTCAGTAGTTACTAGTAGTAGTAAGTAAGTGAGTAAAACCTTATTTTTTAAGTGCCTTTCAAAACCAAGGCACTGTACAGCAAATTAACTAGTAACTCGTAACTAGTACTGACTGAGTCAAGTAATCTCCAAAGAGTCTCAGTCTGTCCTCAGTGTCTGTGGAGAATGGAGGGAGGGAGGAGGGAGGGAGGAGGGTGGGAGCCCTGGTCCATGGAGCAGACTAGAGGTCCCCTGGTGTCAGCAGCAGCCTGCCATGGTGGAGAGTGGAGGGCTGTTCCAGTCACCAGCTCGATGATGGGATGGGTAGGAGTGGGATGGTGGGGCAGTATCTCTTGGGGTGGGGATCCTCTAGATACCAGGGAATGGGTTTTATTCTACTTTATGGGTAATGAGAAATAGGTAGGGAGACCACTAGACACCAGGGAGTGGGTTTCATTCTACCACATGGGCACTCGGGGGGGGGAGGACCACTGGCCACCAGGTAATGTTTATTAGTTACATCAGGATGAAGGTTAGTGAGGGGGCCCACTAGACATGAGGGAAAGTGTCATTTATACATTTGGCTGATGACCAGCAAGGGGGAATCACTGGACACCAGGGAAAGTGACAATTATACATCAGGCCAGCGACTGGAGGGGGGGCCATTAAATACCAAGGAAAGTGTCTTTTTCACATCAGGCCAGTGATCAGCAAGGGGGGATGACTAGACAGCATGGAAAATGACTTTATTACTTTGGGCCGGTGATTGGCATGGGGGGACCGCTAGACACCAGAGAAAGTGTGTTTGTTACATTAGGCTGGTGATTGGCAAGGGGATGACCACTAGACACTAGGAACTACTGTGCTGGGGTCAGGGACAACTGCAATTCCTCTGCCAACTGCTAGGGTTGCACGGAGCAAGTCAGGGTTTGGACTGGTGGCATGTGCGCCACAGAAGGGACCAAGCAAAATGGCCTTGTGTAGTGTACATACTCTGAATACTGGACTGTGCTAATATTCAGGCCTCTGTCACTTCATTTGCATTGCACCTCCATCTGAATATTGCCTGTTGCAAACCCTGTTTGCTCACAGTAACTGGGCTTTTCAATATTGCACATTCACGCAATACCCAGTTTGACTGCCAATCTTTTGAATATCAGGCCCCAGATGCTGAAGATGCCATCAACTGGTCCTACAGATGGGGGTAAAACAGTGGTTTTCCCCATATTCAATTTATAGTAAGAAGTAATCCCAAAGCCCTCCACTTCTTTCAAGGCAGCAGGAAGGAGGTAGAAGGATTCTAACATGTAACAAAATGTCATCATCATATAGGGACAGCTTGTATTGTCACCAAATTGAATTCCTTGAATCTCAGGTTGCTACTAATTCAAACTACTAATGTTTCTCAATACAGGTTAAAAAGAAAAGAGGGTAAGGGGAAGCCCTGCTAAGTGCTGTTCCTCAACTGTAAACCAGGTGACAGAACCTTGCTACAATGGATCTTGCCTGAAAGATTAGAATATAATCACTCTGGATATCAAGAAATGTGCTGGCACCTATCTCCTAGAACCCCTTTTTCTGAAAGTAGGATACCAGCACATGACTGCCCCCATCACGCACCTCTTCAATCTATCATTATCCCTAGGTGCCCTTCCAGAGATCGGGAAAATAGAACATATTATTTCTCTCTTTAAATCTGGTAACACGTGTGACTTCAACAATTACCAGCCTATTTCCCTGCTACCTATCCTGTCAAAATTGCTGGAAAAGTTAGTTAAGTATCAACTGAGAGAATACTTGGAATCCTAAAACTTATTAAACCCTATCTAGTCCGGCACTTGACCTAAACATAGCATGGTATCCGTCCTCACCAAGGTGATCAATGACTGGAAAAAACCTTTCAACTCGAAGAAGCATGTCTGCACACTCTTCCTAGACCTAAGCAAGGTATCTGACACTGTCAACCATGACCTTCTTCTGTCCACAATGCACTGTCTTGGCCTAGATGACACTGCTATGAAGTGGCTCAACTGCTACCTTATTGATAGAAAGCAACAAGTCAAAGTACAAGGAGACCTCTTCCTGCTCAAAATTTTCCTGAGAGGGGTGACACAAGGGTCAATCCTGGGACCCCCTTCTCTTTGTAATCTACATAAATAACACAGACTCCAAAATCAGTATGGAAAAGGTGCATCTTTCAGCAGATGACACAGTACTTTTCACCACCAGGCCCACTCCTGAGCTTGCTTGAGCAGAGTTACAGTGAGAATCTGATATCCTACAATATAACTTTATACAGCTGAAACTACTACTTAATGCCAAAAAAAAAAGCTATGTTTATCTCCACTCCTATAAAAACGACAACTTCAAACTCACACAATTCCATCCTATAGATCCGGACCTTGCTTGGGGAGCTGCTGGAAATAGTAGATAAGTTAAAATACCGGGGTTTTGGCTCGATAGTAAGCTCACATTCTTGTCACACATTGATGAACTAACCAAAAAACTACGACAGAGGTTGGGCATTTTCTACCATATCAGACACCTCCTCAACTATGAGGCTAAAATAAAATTGGTGCAGACCAGCTTTCTCCCACTGATTGACTATGCTGACATTCTCTATAGCCACTGTCCATTGACTGCCCTCACCAAACTTTACACACTGTATCACTGTGCACTGAGATTCATTACCAGTGCCCCTTTTAACTCACACCACTGCTCGCTATATGCAATGTTAGGTTGGCCCTCACTCAGTGCTAGGAGGTTAAGGAATGCCTTGCTTTGGATCCATAGAGTTATCACAAATAAACTCCCCCTATATATAACCAAGCTCTTTTCATGTACAATGGGGTCCTATTGTCTGAGGTGTTACACCCTTGTCAAGTTTGATGTCCCTAAGGTCAGAACATATTATGGTGCTGTAGCTGTAAGCTTCACCCTCCCCTCTCTGTGGAATGCCCTTCAGAAGTCACTAAGACTTACTCAGATAACTGGGATATCCATCTTTAAATCCGTACTAAATTGCTCTCTGAACAAAACATGCACCTGCCACTCCTAACCATACCGACAGTCTTGGTACAGTAACCACATGTAATCTGTCTTTACCTCCAGTAAGTAGCACTCTCTCTCTCTCTCCCTCCCCCCATTTCTAATACCTTCAGTGCCTCTCTTTCTAGTCAACCTACCTTCCCACCTTCCCCTGTCACCAACCCTTATTTATTGCATCTCTTTTTTTCATTACTTTTCCACTCTTTCCCACCCCGCTACCCTTACTTTTCTCCCCTCCATGTCTACCTACTAACTGTTGTCCCTTCCTTCTACTCCCCTCAATCTTCCTACCCCACTGAACTGCTCACTCCTAATTACCTTTGCATCTATTCATGTCCCAAAGCATTTAAGTACCCATACTTTATCTACCTTGTCTCCCTCCTAGTGTATCCTGTGAAAGGATGTGTTGTAGCTTATGATACTGGACACACCTAGGTATCATGCTCACTTCTTATAGAAAAGTACTTGAATCCTATGTAATCTCCTGTAAAATTGATTGTTCTCATGTACCTCTTCTTATGTGTATCCATATGTGGCACTCATTATGTGTATCGCCATGTACTACATATGTACTACCAATGTATGTTCACTTGTACATCTTTGCTGATTGATGTAATTGTCTACTGTCCTCCCAGGACCATATCTTATAAATGAGCTTGCTCAATGATGTTCTGCCTGGTTAAATAAAAATGTAATTGAATTTTAAATATGTTAATTAGCTTAGCAATCGTTCTAAAGTGTGCCATTGCCCAACATAGCAAAATAGAGCAAATGTTCAGAATGTTTTCAAATTTTAAGAAAAGAACTCTTCAGCAAATCCTCGTATGCCTATTCCATAAGAAAGAATAACCTGCTCTACTGGACATACCTAGGTTAGCCATGCAGTTTGCAAATTTGTGATCAGTAGTATCATTCTGGTTGCCTGGAACAAGTTCCAGAATTCTCTAAAACTCACCTGTATGATCTGGCACACTAATTTCAAAACCCTCATTGAGAACTATATGCATTAAGACTTGTTCATGTAAATAATGATTGAATTTAATCTTTTCTTCTTACTACCGTGTTTTCCTCAATCCTCCTGTACTATTCAACTTGAACCTACTGCTCTGCTTATATCCTAATGTCTACCAACTGAATATCCATTGTATTCTGCCACCTTGGAATTGTATATGCAATTGTGCAGTATATTATGATACCTTTTCCAGTGCTTGTTTTAATATCTGTACCCTGTGCTACCCAGTACCTCCTTGTAAATGAGCTTGCTGAATGGATCTTTTTCCTGTTGAAATAAATACAATGAAAATGAAGGGAGGTGAACATAGGAATGCCTGAGCTACCCTACCTCATGCACATCAGCCCACAACTCATCTCCCAGTACTTTACCGCATACATTACCTTAAACATATTCAGAGGCTTACTAATATGTCTCCATCCTTATATGCCCCCATGAGGGGAAATGCTCGTTGAGTGGAGATACAGCAAAGTAACATTTTGTTGGAGAAGATGTGATGGATAACTTTGCACTACACAAAGCATTGTGATGATTTTGGCTCTAAATCCAACTGTATAAAATTGGCACTTTGCCTGTGCCAATTCATAGATTTTACATTTATTTTAAACAATAAGCATATCCTTTTCCCTGCCCTTATAGCAGCCTATCCCAAACTCCTCCCTCCCATGAAGTTCTCAAACAAAATAGTCGGTACCCCTTACCCCTAGCTCTTTCAGTAACCAGCAGTACATTCACTCTCCAGTCGCTCCTTTCTCATAAGGTACCAAAACACCCCCTTTGCCATCCATCCCAGAACTCATGCCTTGCTCCTCCTCCTCCCAGTTCCCCACATCAAGCTAGGAGCTAAAAAACACCCCATTCTCCCAGTCCGCTCAACGGCATCTCACCTTCCACCCCAGTCTCTTGTTCCACACCACACAGAAAAACAAATTAAATAAATTCAAAAGACAGTAACAAGAACAACCCTCCACATGCTATTTTGGCTAGCTGCCACCTGAGTGACTAAGAGGGTACAAGCAAATAGTAAATATGATCAGCTATCATGTTTGCTTTTTCACCGATTCTCTGATTCATTTAGACAGTAGCCAACTGAAGAACACCTAAGAGTTTATTCTGGTCTGTGCTGTGTGCTCCTGTAGGAAGTCACTGGGAGTTCTATCCATGTTGATTTGGGGAGCTTGCCCAAAACAGAAATCATGTAGGCGTCTCTAGATGGGCTGCTGGACCAAGCTACTACACAAATTCCTAGGCTTATTCTGTTTTATTCTGCAATTTAATGTTTTGCCTGTTTGGCTTCTTTGGGGTAACTGCAATGAATTAAATAATAAAATAAAAATCCATACTTAAATATAAAATATTTACATTTTATATTAGATTAATAATCTAACACATACTAGTATATAATCTGTGTTCTGCTATCTCTAATTATAATGCTTCAACAAGCTGTAGTCCATTTAAACTGTAAGATTATATAATTATCAGTTGTTATCTCATACTAACTTAACTATTTTCAGGGCACCTTACCAAACCAGCATACCCTACTTCTCTTGTGCCATATAATGGCTACCACACTAGTAACATACCTTGCAGCTGTACTTACTGTGCAGTGACTGTTCTAGTCATCGACTTTTCTTTAATTTATTTTATTTTATCATGTGCCTATGTAGGTTGGGTGACTGGGGCTGTATGGTGGGATAGGTGCTTAGTGGGCTGTTGGAAGGGGCATGTTGACTACTACATGACTGTAATGTGTGACTGGGGAGAGGAGGCAGGGATTGTTTGTTTGTTTAAAATTTATTTTTATACAGGTTAATCTGTTGGAGAATAAATCCCCATTTACAACAAATACCTGTGGAATTTACAATAAAAACAAAACAATACAAATTAGAACACAATACAAAATCACAGGTACCTAAAAACAACTACAACAAACATTTAAATAATTATACAATTCCAATTTAAAATATACGGATCAGAAATTTCAGTCATTTAGCGAGAGTAACTTATTCCATATCCCTGTAAACTATTTTTGTAACACTATATCCCCATACGATTCATAATTTGTATCATGGGCAATTTTTAGTAGTCCTCCTAAATGTGTAAATATTTAGAATCTGAGTTCTGATATATCAAATTTCGTAAAGGATGCATTTTAGATATATCAAACCATGACATATAATAAGCCATATATATTCTCTTTTGAGCTGTTGGGTGCAACCAACCAAGTTCCTGATAAACTACACAATGATGGACTTGAGACTTATCTAAAATATAATTCCCCAATCTATAATAAGTCTGGTCCAATTTGTGTAAAAATTTTTATAAGAATGCATATATAATGAAAAACCGTAATCTAGAACAGGTAACAACAATTGTTTTACCAATTTAGTCTTTACATCCCTAGTCAAGCATCCTGACACTCTTCTTAATGCCCCCAATCTTTGATTGACTTTTTTTATTTGTAACAAAATATGTTCTGAAAAGGAAAAATGATAATCAACCAAAACTCCCAAATATTTATAAGTATTAACCCCTTGTACCCTTGTCCCATCCAAAAAACTAACCTTCAAATCAGTTATATCTTCTTCAGAATTAGATCCTACAGAAAAAATCATACTCTGAGTCTTCCCAGTACTTATCAAAAGTCCAGAGTTTCTTATCCAAGTTTCAATATTAGAGAAATCTGTCTGGAGTCACTGCCTCAGTTCCCCTGGACCTCTAGCAGATGCAACCAATACTATGTCATCTGCATAAAGTCTGACATCAGTGCCAGTTACATAATCAGGAAGATCATTAATATAGATATTAAATAACATAGGGCCCAAAATTGACCCCTGAGGTACGCCAAGATTTAAGTCCAGGAGATCCGAGACAGTGGCCCCACAGATCACCCGTTGTTTTCGATTAGTTAAATAAGATCTAAACCACTGTAATGAATTATTATGTATCCCTAAGTTCTGCAATCTAAATAAAAGTGTTTCGTGATGAACTAAGTCAAAAGCTTTGCTAAGGTCCACAAACGCTGCCCCAGTTTGGTTTCCCTGGTTCAATGATGTTGCCACCAGGTTACCAAAATCAAGTAGGGCAGTATTTGTGGACCTGCACCCCTCTGAATCCATGCTGACAATTTGTTAATAATCCCAAGTGGTCAAGGTACTGCACAAGCTGATTATTTATCAGCTTCTCCAATACTTTTGACAAAATCGGGGAGCAAAGTAATTGGTCTATAATTAGAAGGGACAGTGATATCACCACCTTTGTAAATAGGAATAATTTCACCCATTTTCCAACAATCAGGAACAACTGAAGACTGTATGCTCCAATTATAAAAATAAGTAATTATGGGAGCTATAACGTCAGACCCCAATTTCAAAAATTTGGGATCGATATTATCTATTCCAGCACGTTTTGATGTTTTTAGGTTCTTCAGTTCTTTAGCTACATCCTGTGTCCTTATATTTTTCAAATTAAAGCCCTCATTATTCATAGCAAAAGTATCAGAGTGTATACCTTCCTGGGCAACACTCCCCAGATTAGGTATCTCTAAATCTGGTAAATCCTTAAAATAATGGTTCAACAAATTAGCCACTTCTAAAGGATTATCAACCAAATTATCTCCCACTATTAAATTAATTAAAGTTTGAGATTTCACTTGACTTCTTAAGTTGGAAATAACCTTCCAGAATTTATTTGGATCATGTATATTATCAAAGGAACTCTGGAAGTATTCTTTTTTTGCCAACTTTACCTTTTGTTTACATTTATTTCGCCATTTTTTAAAAAGATCCCAATCCTCCTCCAATTTAGATTTTTTGGCTTTTTTCCATATTCTGTTTTTAATACGCAAATGGGTTTTCAATTTTTCATTAAGCCATAATGGATTTTTAATATTATTACTCTTTTTTATTTTAGGGGCATGAATTTGAATTATGTATAGAAAAGAATCCGTAAATTCTTGAATAGCTAAATCCAGGTCAGGAATCAAAAATATCCTTGACCAATCAAAATTTCTAAGGCTATCCCTAAATGATGACTCATTAAAGTGCCTAAAATCGCGTACCCAGAACTCATAATCTTCATTACACCTAACTTTTTGGATTAACAAGTAACATAGAATAGGGTTATGGTCCCCCATATTCAATGGTAAAAATGGTATTCAAACTTTAGTGAATTTTGAACTTCAGCGGTGAATATCCAACTTCATCTCTTCATGAAGTGAAGTTGTTCTGCAAATTAACACTGTGAAGTATTTTGTGAAGCAATATTTTTTAACTTTGCACATCTCCATTGTTGAGAGATGGGTGCTGAATGGCTGAAGAACCGGGATGTACTTCCTTCCTTGATGTTAGTGACTATGGAGAGGAGGGAGAGATGGGTGCTCAGTGGGTTGGATGGAAGCGGGGTATCTTTTATTGCCATTCTGGAAGTGGGTGAGGGGGAGTAGGAGGGAGGAATGGGTGCTTAGTGGGCTAAGGAAGAGGGCACTAATCTATATTGTTTGGGTGCTGGGTGGGAGGAAGATGGTAGGGTAGGGTGCTGTTATGGTTGTGGGGGCATGGCATTTAACTTCAGTGAATTTTGAACTTCAGCGGTGAATATCCAACTTCATCTCTTCATGAAGTGAAGTTGTTCTGCAAATTAACACTGTGAAGTATTTTGTGAAGCAATATTTTTTAACTTTGCACATCTCCATTGTTGAGGTATGCTGGTCTCAGTCACTGCAAACCCCAGTCTCCCTATGTTTGTCAATAGTGCACATGTGTGTGTGGTGGGGGCGCACAGTGGTGAATTGAACTGTGAGCAGACCAATGCAGGCTGTATCCATCTGGAGGTAAACCACTGCTGTGACATCTTAATTCAGGCTGGCTTTGGCAAAGTGCATTCAATTAGTTTGATAAAGACTTAGAATCTCATGTCTGAATACAGATCATGTTTTAGTTACTTTTGACCAATCCTTGTATTTTCAAATGCAACTGCATTGTGTTTGAGTGTGTGCATGTGTTAATATGTAATGTAAGATGGATTTTAAGTGCAGAACAATAAAGTACTATAAATCGTAAACAAATACACATGATAAACACTGAAAAACAAGAAAATAGAAACATAGAATTTGAGGGCAGATAAGGACCCCTTGGCACACCTAGTCTGCACATTTCCCCTACCTAATGGATAAACTGAAGATCCTAGTTAACCAACAGCCTACTTCCTCCTACCCCCTCCACTAGAATTGCCTTATGCCTGTCCCATATATTCTTGAATTACCCCATTGTTTTTGACTCCACAACATCCTAAGGAAGGCCGTTCCATGCATCCACAACCCTCTCCATGAAAAAATACTTCCTCACATTACCTCTGAGCCATCCCCCTCTCCATCTTCAAATTGTGCCCTCTTGTTCATGCACATCTCTTTTTCTGAAAGATGCTACCCTCTTGGATTTGTTGATTCCCTTGAGGTACTTGAAAGTTTCTGTCATGCCCCCCCCCCTTTACTTGAGGGTATACATATTAAGCTCCTTTAGTCTCTCTTCATATGGCTTCTGGTGCAGCCCTGCACCATTTTAGTTACCTTCCTCTGGACAGCCTCCATCCTGTCTATGTCCTTGTGGAGATGGGGTCTCCAGAACTGCACGATACTCAGATGGGGTCTCACCAACTGTCTGTACAGAGGGATAACAACTTCTTTGTTTTCTACTCGTGATGCCTGTCCCTATGCAACACAGTATCTCCCCAGCTCTCCTTACTGCCTTCTCACATTGCTTGCCCACCTTTAGGTCATCTGATATGACTACCCCCAGATCCCTTTCCATTTTTGTTGTTGATGGACATGCTTGTTGGAGAACTTGCAAATAAAGTTGTTTTTTACAGAATTAAGAGCAATCAGTAGAAGGAGAAAATATGCATTCAATTTGTATCAATTTGAATATAAAAATATTTTTGAGACTCAAGTTTCAGATAATATATTAAAGAGCAAAGGTAAAGAATTTCTGCATAAAACTTTGAATACCTGTTGTCTTTTGCCCATATTTATTTACAGAAATAACAGGATAAATGTGTTCCAAAGCCACATATAATTTATATTATCACACTTTCTATACTATTCTTAAGAGTAATATTTAAAATAAAAAGGGAGTATTCATCCTTAGGCAACTTATGGTGCTTTTATGTATTTTAAGTTTCAGCATTTCAACTTTGCATTAAACTGAGTGCAGTTTTGATATGCACTCTTTACTAAGTCATAACAGACACTTAAACTCAGTTAAGGATGGGGCATGTAAAAGCTTGTGAGTTGGTACAGGTTTATATTCATTGTAACTAGTTTGTTTGATTGACACGGTAGATAAGTCAGCCTGATATCCATTACTGCCCCTCGTTCTTTTGGCCTTCTGTTTTTAGTAGTTGTTTAGAAATGAAAAGAAGACATAATACAGAAGAGAAAGTGATTAATTATAATTTGGAATGGAGAGGCATGTCTTTTGAGAATATTTGTGCATTCTGCATTTAATGCTAACCATTTGGGAACAATAATATACAGTAGTTTGTAATGATAAAATAGCAAGCTGGCCTGGTTGCGTTAGCTTCATCACACTGCACTGCCAAGCAGGAGACTTGATCTTAAGGAGTGGAGGTGGATCTGTCCTCTGCAAGTCTGTGTAAAATAATACTGAAGGTGCTGTATTCTAGTAATTAGATCTGTGAACCTTGATTCCCAGGATTTTACCCCATCACAACCACCATATACTCACTCTTTGAGTTTGAATGTGGTGGGGATTTTCAAAGAAATGGATGCAGCTCACGTGTCCATATTTTGGATGTGTGCTGTGTCCCAGCAAATGTGTTTTGAGTGCTTGCGGCATATTCTCAAACCTGATTTATGGCAAACAGATGATGCATGCATTGAAGTTCTGTCACATGTAATTTTCAGAGTGCATTTGTTATGACTTGGGCTTGAATGCTATGTGATATACAAGTGTGGGCAAATGTCCTGTGACCGCATCTGAAAAACAGACACGGCTTTATGAAAATGCCACCCCTGTTATTAAACTTTTTGCTATGCACCGTCTCAGTGGAGTGGAGGGCTGAGGCATCACGCTTTACCTCCTACTACACTGGTGACTCGCGTTCACTGTTTGCAAGTGGGCACAGGTTGCTGGAGGGTTGGCCGGGGGGAGGGAAGGAGAGGATCGAGTGTCCTGAGAATGGCTCTCCTCTCTTATGAAGGGTGTATTATGGTAGCATGGTAGTGCTACCATAGTTAGGGTTGAGTACCCCTTTTGAGGTTAAATGGTGAAACTGTGCACCTTAATAACTTTACCACCGTTCAATGGATTTGCCTGAAAGTTGGCAGGCATGGGGGGTAACCATAGATCTTGAGATCTGGCGTCTTTTGTACGTATCGGATATACGGCTGCGGAGTTATTAAGCAACATTTATGCATGCAATTACCTTTTTCTACGCATTATTTTCTAGCACCTATAGGTTGCACGGTTTATGCGACTGGTCCGAAAACTTCACAGAACATGCGCCCATGGCCCCAATGTGCCTTTTAAAGATTTCATGAAAAAATATTAAACGGCTCAAAAGTTATTCAGAAAATAAGTTCCCATTATAAATCAATGGGAAAAGTTAATAAAAAGTTCGAAAGTGTCACAAATGCACTTTTTAGTGTCGCAAATGGCCCTAGTAGTGTCTCAAATCTGCCATTTTGTTTTCAGTTACTGATCACAGAAATGCTTGGCATTTAAATTTGGGACCATCTAGGGACATAATTCTTTTTGTGTTTACCTATTCGGGCCCTGAGGATGCTAGCTATGTCTTTAGTTTGAGGTTAAGCACCCCATAAATATGTTTTTCAAATTTCTGGGAAAAGTAGTGTCGCAAAGTAGTGTCGCACTTGCAACACTTTCGCAAATTTTTGTGAAATGTGTTGCAAATCACGACACTACTTTTCTAGACTATGACCAAAATGACAGGAATTCTTTGCCACCCTGCTGCAAAGAAACAATTTGGTCGATTGGACTGAAATTTGGAGGGAAGGCAGCCAGCATCTCACAAATGTGCCTTTTGGTGGTTTGTTGACAAAATATTGCACGGATGCAAAGTTACGATACTCTGAAGTTTCCTTTTTTTCCCATAGACTAACATGGTGGCGTCCGCCATGCCTTTTGGGGCTAGTATCTCAGAAAATATGCGAGCTACAGAATTTTTGTTGTGACAATTCGTAGCCCTATGGGCTATGCACTTAATGAAAACCTAGCCATGAAACTCATGAATCATTTAAATTTTTTTTCTACGTCTTACGGTTACTGAGATAGTGCCATTTTAGTATTACAACTGCTCGTTTTCTGCTCCAAGGCCCATTATTATGCATACATTCTTTGTTTTCACTGTGTTTCTCAATGGAGGTTTTGGGGGAAAAAACGGTTAGTGCTCCAGTTACTGTTACATGTAAGTTTTACACTTGTGTTTCTGTGCCTATTTGCGTTATTGTTCCCATGTATGCCACCGTGTGCTTTACACTTTGCGTTTCTGTTAGCGTTACTGTTACTATTTGTGTCTTCACTACTGTCTGTGTTTGTCTTTTGCTTAGCGTCACCTTGCACATTACTATTTCTTTTGGTGGCTGCCCTTCAATTTTCATTTGCATTTGTCTTTCATTTTGCGTCATCATTGTTCTTACTGTTACCATTTGTGTTTCCAATTGCATTCCCATGCCTGTGTGCGTTACAATTTGTGTTTCCATACGCGCTTATGTTTGCGTTTCTGTTTTCTTTGGCGTTGTTGTTGCTGTTACCATTACCATTTGCATTTACAATTGTGGTACCATCACCGTGCGTGTTACGGTTTGCATTTCTGTACATGCTTGTGATTGCTATTTCCATTTCTGTTTCCTTTCATGTTATTGTTGACGTTAAAGTTATCATTTGCATTTACAACAGCAGTACTGTGACCATGCGCATTACCAGTTGCGTTTCCGTATGCGCTTGCATCTCTGTTTGCGTCACTGTTCGCTTTGGCGTCACTTTGCACCTGCATTTCTTTTAACGTTTGATTTACAATTTATGGTTGTGTCACCATGTGCGTAACCATTACTGCTTGCATTTGTATTGCTGTTACCGTTACTATGTCACAAAAATTCACGTGGTGGGAGCATTCCATTCACTATCTATAGCTCTCATTCTCAAAAAGAAGGGAAATTAGAGGCAAAAAAATCCATTTAATGCATCAGTTAGGGCTGTTCCACAGTGAGAAAAGTGAAGAAATTTAGTGTTAGATTTGAAAACCCCCCCTTGCACCCCCTCAGCCCGCCCTCCCAACTGGCATCAAGGTGTGCATTAGGGTCATCGGTCCTAACTCTCACCTCATTCTCCTATGCCTCAGCTTGTTCACGCATGTGATGGGGTGAGAGTTACAGCCGACAACTCCAACGCACACCCCGATGCTGGTTGGGGGGGGCAGTCTGAGGGGGTGCAGGGTTTTTCAACTCAACACTGAGTTTCCTTACTTTTGTTGCTGGGAACAACCCTAATGGATGCATTAAATGGAGTTTTTGCCTCATATATATATATATATATATATATATATATAACACACACACACACACACACACACACACACACTCACTCACACACACTCACTCACACACACTCACACACACACACATATGTGCTACCCTTATAAATCTGTTTTAGAAAATGGGCTTTTTATTTCCTGGGCTCTGATTGTCTGATACCCCCCACTGGGGGGTTACATTAACTTTCAATAGACGACTAGGAAATGAAAAGTTCCTACCTGCTATGCCTCACTGAGGAATTGATATCCCTGTGCCAGTTTGAGTTTCAAAACTCAGTAGCCATCATTGTTTTACTGATGAAAGCCAGAGACAGCCCCAACACACACACAATACATGCATGCACAACCCTGCTCACGACTCCACTGTCATTAATTTTTTTTTTAAAGAACATGAACTACTACATTTAATAGTGACACTGAATGGGCAGCATTCTTCAAACACATTGCGAGGTACATGTTGCCTGCCCATGGTACGTGTCCACCCCTCCCACAGTCCCGTCAATGATCCTCAGGTCGAGTCTCCCTATGTATTCGGTTTTCAAAATTATACCCTGCTCAGTAACCCAGCTGATAAACAAAGAGCAAAAACACTCAGCATCACAGAAATCTTCCTGCTTTTTGCTCACTTAGCTTTCTTTTTCTCCCCAACTCCATCAAGCTCCCTCTTAAAAAATCTACAGATCTTCCACCCATACTCGACAGCTACCTGGTGCAGCCACCCACCCCCTACTACCGCTCTTTGGCCTGATTCCCCAAAGTATTTACTTTTTAAATTGTACCCCTCTCACAGTACCTCAGCAGAAAATGGAACATCACAACAATGGCAAAATGCAGAAAAATACCTGTATTTAGAAGGCTTCTGTTTTTTTTTTCTTCCTCTCACCTCACCCACCTACTACTACCTGTTTAGACCAGATTCTCTGATACACTGACAAACAAAAAAGCATTGAATTAATAAATAAAGATAAAAAAACAGTAAAACAAAAGTGTTAGAACAATGTTAAGCCCTGTGTGTGTGGGGGGGGCTGTAACCATGACAACCTGTTCCAACTCACAACTACAGAGGATCAAGTAGGCCAAAAGTCCCTAGGTCAAAAGAAAATAGCATTCTAATGCAGGCAGGGGAACTATTTTATTACAAAATTAATGAAACAGCTAAGAGTTTTAACATTTAAACATAAAAATTATTTTTTAAACATACATAATACAGTGGCCCATTTTCTAAGTGCAATAATATCCTTCAGGGTGGGTGGTATGGGTAAAACCAGATCATTCAGGGGCTATAAGGACCTCTGTCAGCAGTGTTTGGCCTCATTATGCCCCTAGGTGTTCAACTGTTGTCCAATACTGCCCACCCTGCTGGGTATTATTGCTTGCTTACTGAGTAGTAGTAATGGATGGGACAACATTCCTTATGCTTAAATGCTGAAAATTGAACTTCTGAACCCATTAGTGTACACAGGCCACTCTCATTCTTTCTAAACTTCTCTAAGTGGATACCATTGTCTTGACTTGTCTTTCCTTTTCTTTCTTTCTCTCTTTCTTTCTTTCTTTTTTCTTTCTCATCTGAAATACTATAATGCAGTTTTAATCAGTTTGTCACCGGTAACCCTTTGCTACCTGTTGTATTTTAAAGGGTTCTTCTCTAATTTTTATTTGCACTTTTTCTTAGTGCTGATTGGAAGATATTTGATGTGTATTTACTTGGTAAACACGGACCTACCTTTTATTATGCTACAAAAGATTTCAGACATCTTCCAAATTTCACCAATGTCTGTGATCCAGTAATACACATGTGTAAAGCATTTTTAATATGCTGTATTTTGACATTAATGTTTGCATTGCTATGTTCCTTCAGCTATAACAGTCACCTATACTATTAATTCAATTTGCATTTCTTATATGTCCATTTCAAAAGAAACACAAATTATCCACCTCTGCCTGAAAAATTGGTTCTTACTGTATCTTGTTTCTATGTCCTGTTTCTTCACCAACTCTGTATAACCTTAAAATTCTTATGTATTTAAAGGTATTTCATTATGAAAGCAAATTAATTCCCTCAGGGTGATAAATATCATCCATTGTCTCCATTCATTGGCAAACACATATTTTTCAATGACAGGATAAGAATTGGAAGCCAACATTATTGTGTACAGAAGTGTATTACAGCTATAGCAAATCACATAGTGGGTACAACTGTTGAAATGGAGGGATACTGACTAAATGGAAAATATAATCATTTCTGTCTTTTGCATACTGTGTTCCCATCTATAATATGTGGCAGCTTCATCATCATCTTCTGATACATTTCATACACCATGACCCACAACTTATCATGCTTGAAGGGAATTTTTAATTACTTTCTAGGGATAAATACCTTTGCTGCAGTGTTCAGAATAGAAAACTAAAATATTTCTGTCCTTTGGTCAGGCCATCAATTGGACAGGAACTAGATACGATATGTACATGCCATGAACAAATGAATACCTTGAGTCTACCACTAAGATGAGAAGAAGAATATTATGAAAGAAATTGCTTAGGCTTTAGATGTACAGATTTTACATGCTGAGTTTTTTTTCCAATAATCATTTATCCCAACTCAAAACCACTGATATTCCAAGGGAGGGAGATATAATTCCTCCCCAGAATATGATATATAGGAATGAGCTAATGCTAAATTTGTATACAGTGAATGTGTCATAATCCATCAATTTTACATTTAGTATGGTCCACTTGATCTTTTGTGTCATTTTGGATCCCTTTGACATTCAGAAAAATATTTAAAAAGTAATATTATAGACCTTCTCAGGTGGCCAGGGCAAGTCTTATGGCCACACATCCTCCCAAGTCATGTTCCACTGTACTGCCCCTTCCAAGTTTTTTTTTTTTTTTTTATAAAAAATAAATTTCTGGCTTCTAGGCTCTCTGCAAGGTGCTGACTGAGGATTTTTTTGGTCTGTTTGTTTTTCTGTTAACTGACTGATGGAATGCAGAGGGTGGAAGAGGTTGGGATTGAGGGAAGTGGTGAGAGATAGTGGAGATTTGCCTCTTACCCCTACCTTTTGCCTACTAGACCTCGATACAAAGGAAGCATCAAGGGAGATCGACAGTGAAAATGCCGACTTCACGCACAGTGATGGCACAATACCGACGTAGGTATTGTGCTGCCCATTCATCAAGTGTTTTCTGTGGGGGGCTGCACCCCCCCACACCCCTCGGACTTTAGGATTAGCAACTCCAGGTCAGAGTTGGTCCAGGGAGGGGGCAGAACACTGGTGGAAAGCGAAACACAAAAAGAGGACCATTACAGCGATTGTCACCGTAATGGTCTTTTTTCGTGTTTCGCCATCGGAGTGTTGCCCTGAAGGGGAGCACCGGATACAAAGTGCCAGAAGTGTCTTAAGCTGAAGTCACAAAGCCAAACCAAAGATAAAAAGTTCCAGTCAAAACTAAACCAGTAAATTTTCACATTTGCTCACCCTTTGTTATAGGTATGATAAACCTTGCAAATAGTACAAAATGTGACATGCAGTCTCTGACATAATCAATCCTTGTATTGTTCCAAAAGCACGCCTGGCTTTTAGTAGAAATGCTTCTATTGTGAGTGCCTAATATAAGTAAGTAAGTGGAACAGGCTGACAAAATTTACATCAACGGAGTTTTCAAAATGGTCATCCTAAAAACATTAATTGTTGATTTTTAAATCCCTCTCAATTTATTGCCTTTATACAGTGTTATGTGCCATTTATTGCACTTAAGGTCTCTGCTGCTGGCATTTTTACTAAATTCCACATAAATTAGTTAATGTCATTATTACACTAAAGGATGCTGACAAAAGAAGAATTGGGCAGGTCATATATCATGTTCAATTTTAACACAGCTACATACAGTAGTCTGCAGTTTAAGTAAGTAATAATACCCTACAGGGTGGGTGGTATTGGGAAATACTAGACCACCTAGGGGCGTAATGAGGCCTTGTAGCCCCTGGAAGGTCTGGTATTTCCCAATTCTGCCCACCCTGGAGGGTATTATTGTGCTTAGAAAATGGGCCACTATATGATATATATTTGAAAACAAATATTATGTTTAAATCTAAAAACTCTTGGCTGTTTGCTGTATTTTGTAATAATATAGTTCCTCCTCCACCTGCATTATAATGCTGTGTTTTTCTTATAACCCAAGGACGTTTGTCCTACTGCAGCTTTTGTAGCTGTTACTATGGAGGTGGTTGTCATGGTTAACCCCCCCCACACACAGCATTTTTTTCATTTGTCAGTGTACCTGGTCAAGGAGCATTGGTGGTGGATGGCTGAGCAGGGAGGAAAAACAAACGTAATCCTGCTAAACACAGGTACATTTCTATGGTTTCTTGAGGCTATTTTGTTTTGTGGGTTATTCCATTTGTAGAGAGGACTGGATGTGCCCAGGGAAGAGCTGGATCAAAAAAGCAGCAACTTTTTTTCATTGACACCAATTTCACATGAGAAAGAATAAGATCACTGTCTTGCATTCCGCCTGCCTGCACCAACTTGCAAAAATTCAGTGCATGGGGTGGACTGCAACAGTAAGAGAAGGATGAAGAAGGATTAGGGAGTACAGTGTAAAAAAAAAAGAATGAAAATGACTGCTATAGCTGGTATAGCTGTGTTTTCTTCTTGGATTCGGTGGTCGGCATGTACGGGGCATTGATGTGTGGTGGGAGGAGGGTGAGTTTCCACATTCAGCTGGAGATGGGGCTCAGATGTGCGTGGGGAGGTTTAGCATGCAGACAAGAATGGGGCACTGATGTGGGGGGGTCTGCATTTACAGTATGGGGTACTGCTGTGTGGCAGGGGAGGGTGGGTTTATACTTACAGATGAGAACAGGGCCCTGATGTGTAGGGCAGGGCTGGCATGCAGTTTGGGGGAAGGTGTTCTGTTGGGGGGACTGTGCATGGCTGCCTGGACTGGGCGGGGGACTGGTGCATGCCATGGATACTGCAGTTACAGCATGGTTTCCCCTGCCATAGCTGGTACCCACCTACTCCCCCCATGTGCAGCATTATGCCTTTTGTGAGCGGTGTGTAGTGTGTGCATGCCTCTGTCACTCACCTTGGACCACCCTGGTGCATAGCCACCTGCACAGCTAGGGGACTGGGTGCACACCTTGCCAGTGCACCTTTGGTGAATGCCACCGGGGATCCGCAGGACCCCACAGTGTGGCATTCTTGCGTATGTATGCCAATGCACCCAGTTTCCATAGAACATTGGCATTGTGCATAGAGCCTAATAATAGTAATATAGGCAATCAAGGATTGGGAAGGGGGCCACTGGACCACCAGAAATGGGGCTAATAAAAATCATAGTAATGCCGGTGATTGAGGATCAGGGGAGCCACTGGACCATCAGGAATGGGGATAATAATAATAATAATAATAATAAAAATACTAGTGATCAGGGAGTGGGGCCACTGGACTACCAGGAAAGGGGGTATATATCATAATACTAATACTGGCGATATCAGAGGAGATGGGACTGTGGCATATTGCTGCACATAGGTACTCTCTCCCAGGGGAGAATGTTCTAAGTACCCTTAGAACAGCACTGGCTGGTGTAAGTGTACTTAGAATTTCTCCCTCTGGGACAGTTCTGAGAATCTGATTAATGGGGTGTGGCAGCTTGCCTCTGCCATATGACCCCTAGTACCATGTCACAGCCCATTTTGGGGCAGACGGGTGGTACAATCCCCGTTTGGGGCAGACAGCCACTGGTTGATGCAGGCTGCCATTGTGAATATCTCAGGGGGCAATGTTTGATGTAAGGTCCCACTTGCACTGTATATGTTTGGCGCAGGCACCTTGCTTTACTCTCAGGGCTTTGAGAATCAAGCTCTATGTTTAAACTGAGACTTGAAGAGTATATGAGGGTTAGAGCTGGGTGAAAGTTGAAATTCTGCTTTTGTGGAACTTTTGTGAAATTTCATAAATTTTACTACATTTTCTGAAGTTCCACCACTGGCAAGATCAGAATCTTCAAAATGTGTTTGCTGGATTTTCAGCCTGTTCTGTTGAATATTTTCAGTGAACTGCAGAATAATACACATGAATTGTGGAATCACAGTTCTGAGAAATTTCATTCTGCAGTTTAATGGATTATTCCCCAATACATGTAATTATTCCACAGTTCAGTGATCAGTTCGGTGGAATTTCATTCTGCAGCATGAGAGTTGTGTATGTGCCTATCTGTATCCTTGAGGCACTCGCAGCCAACCTGTCAATTTGCAAGTTAACTGACAGTGTTCACCTCTCATGTTGTGCTGAATTTCTCACAATGGATACATCCTCTGAAATGAGGTGTCACAAGATTTACAAACTGAATATTCAGCAGTAATGCTATTTGGGCTCTGCTATCCCAAAGATGCAAAATTACCACATAGTTGATATGCCAAAAGCAGCCATATTTATCATCAGTTGAGTTACTGTATTAGAACACTAATAGCCTATTCACTGCAAAAATGAAAAAAAAAAACTCGATCATTAAAACTCACTGTGTCAGACCAATTATTGGGGCCTAGTCTCATAGGTGCACAAGTTATGCATGGATCATGCCTAAATCATGGGCACACCTACGTGGCCATGGACAGGTGCAGGAAGCACATATTGAGGAATGCAAGAACCCACAGGGCACCTATCTATGATCATGCCCCCCTTGGCATGCAGCTGGATATGGGCTGTGTGGGGGCAGTGTGCAGGAGGCAGGCGGGCATCCAATGGGATGCCTGTCCTGGGTCCCTGAGATGATCACTTGCACCATGGGTGCAGGGGTGTGTGGGAAGATGCAGGTCCTGGTGCAGCAACACTCAGTGCACTGACAAAAATGGCCACCCCCAGCCTACCCTGGCAGCCTGGTGGGCTGGTGTGGCAGTGTGCAGGGGGACCCTGTTGCTGCCATGCCCCACCAGTAACCATTTAGGTGTACAGAAGCACTTATGCCTGGGTCCCCAATGTATAACATTTCTGTCCCTGGCCCAGCACCCTGCACATTGGTGAATCATGTGGAGTTTGGATACATCCCCGGCATACCCCCACACTGCCCATAATGCATAGCTGCTCAGGTAGTCAAGGTATTCAGTGCTCACTTGACTGGCTGACTATCTGTGAATGCTGCCGGGGGTCCACGGGACACCCGCTGTGTGGCATTCTGACTCAGGGATGCCTACACACCTCACATACATGGTGCATAAGTATTGAGAATCAGCCCCGATGTGAATACCTTGTGATGTCTGACAAAGGTAGATACATTTTGGACCAAACCACCCTCCCAAATTGCCTCACATGCAGACTCACACTCTCACAATACATACACACTCACACACTGTTACCAGTTGTGCAAACAGATGTTTCCTTTTATTTTAATTTTCAGCTTGTCATAAACAGCTAAACTGGCCATGTTAGGTATAAATGAAGAGTGTTGTCATTAATCTCACATCCATGTCATTTATATTGTCCCCTGCACACTTGTGTTAATACCAGTAGTGCTGTACCATGCTGTTTATTGAACTGAAAGTTTTTGTCACACACACAGTGCAAGAGGGTGAACAAATACATAATAACACCTCATCTGCCGTTATGAATGCCACCTACTGTTAAAAAGTTCATATCCTCTGATAGGTATTTAGAGATGGGTGAAATCCACAAATTTTGCTACACTAAATATTTTGCAAAATTTGCTCATTTCACAAAATATTTTGCAAGTGTGAAATTCCACCAGCAAAATGTGGAATTTCACCCACGAATGGCAGAATTCACCAATCAAGGGAGAAATTCTGCCATTCACAGGTAAATATCTGCATTTCACAGGTGAAATTCCTCAGTTCGCACCCTCAAAAAATTTTGCGAAATGCGCAAAATATTTTATGGGTCGAAATTCTCAATTTTGCTAGAATTTCACCAGCAAAATTAAATTTTGCTGCATCTCTATAGACAGTAGACATTGCACCTTTGATTTGTAATGATGATGGGTTTATTTTTTTTTTCAAATTATAACATGTGGCATCAATGGAAAACAACTGTGTTAAGTGGGAAAACAGCACTTTAGTACAGTATTAAAGGATGTGCTGGGCCAAGTTCAAAAATCAGTCAAAATGTCACGGTTGTCTACCACGTCTTTTCTGTGTGATTATGATGGGGGGAGGGACAATTTTTGTGATGCAATTAAAACAATTGTATGCTTCCCATCACCACAAAATTAAAGTGAGAAAGTGGATTCATGGTTCATTTTGCTAATGTCACCATCTGCTACTGAAATATTACTCTTTTTTAACTATATCATTTTGTTTTGCCAATAAATATCAGCTGCCTGCATTGTAATTTATTTTTGTCCAAAATACATTTCAGTCAGTTTGGCTTCAAATACTGTGCTGAGATGATACATATTCGTTTACCCTCTCACACTCTGTGTGTGACAGCAGCTGCCAGTTCAGTTATCAGTATGGTACAGCACTATTGTACAAGAGTACATGGCCAGTTATGTAGTTTATGACCAGCTGAAAAAGAAAAAAATGGAAACCTCTGTTTGCATAACTATTAACAGTGTGCAAGTGTATGTGTGTAATTATTATGTGAGAGCACAAGTCTGCGTGTGAGACAGTCTTGGGGGGGATAAAGTGTTGGTCCATAATGCATCTACCTCTGACACAAATCACAGTGTACCCACAATAATAGGTCAGACACAGTGAGTTTTAATGATCTAGTTTTTTAAATTCTTATAACAAATAGGCTACCAGTGTTCTAGCACAGTAACTCCATTGAAAATAAATACAACAGCTTACAGTACATCAATTAATACTTTTGCATCTTTCGATAGCATAACCTGATAGTATTACAGCTACATATTCAGCTCATAAAATTGAATTGAAACAAAAATCCTGCATTCACCATCCATAAATCATGAAGCTGCTCACAATATTGCCAAAAAAGTGTAAATTTATTATGCCAGTAAAAATAAACACATCACCTGATGCTTTTTGGAATAAAATTCCTTTTTCAAAGAGAAGGAATTTTATTCCAAAATGTGTCAGGTGAATGCAGAATTTTTTTCAATCAAATGCTGTGTCTTAATCCATGCACCCCACCCCAGTGTGGCCTCTCTTCGCTTTTCTATATTCAGCTCATAAAATTGCGACACCTCACCTCAGAGAATGTCTCCATTCTGAGAAATTTAGCACAACATGAGAGGTAAACATTGTCAGTGAACTAGCAGACTGACAGGCCATCTGTGAGTGCCTCAAGGATACAGACAGGTGCATGCACAACTCTTATGCTGCTGAAGCATGGTCACATTCCAGCGTGTGTCCACAACTCAAACAGCCTTACTCTTGACCCACCTTGACAGTCTGTTGTGTGCATGCCCTGAGTCCAGTGCTCTGAGTTTTGGGTGGCCCACATGGTGAAATATTTTCATTTAAAAAAATGACAAAGACTACCAGAAATTAATAAACAGATTTTATTCAAGTGATTCACATGTGTAATTATTCTCTGTTAGACATACATTTCATGGGAATCCACCCCAAAACAAGATCCCTGTTTCAGAGAATCTCACATTAATCCACAATTCACACATTCATTCCACAGTTCAGTGACTCACTGAACTGCAGAATGAATATATAAATTGTGGATTAATGTACAAAACTGCAGAACAAAATTCCGCAGAACTGACCCGCTGCCAGTGATCAGTTCTGTGGTTTTATTTTCCTCAGTTTAATACAATAATCCACAATTCATACATTTATTCAGTGTTCTAAGTTGGAATTTCTGTGAAAGTTGCAATGTGAATTCTGAAATTTTGCCAAAGCAAAATTCCGACTTTTGCCAAAATTCTGCAGGTGAAAGTTTAATTTTGCATAGCACTAATAAAGTTGGGAAACATCATTGGATACTATCACTGAGAAGTGTGGGGGCAGTTACTGTGTTCTACTACAGACTCTCATTGGTTGCATTGACCTTAGTACTGTATGTAACTTAGTAAGAGTTAATTTGACTCTGTGCCTCACAAAAGGTTGATCATGAAGTTGGTGGATCTCGGGGTTGGTGAAAAGTTGGTCAGATGGGTGGAAAACCGGCTGAGGGACAGAACCCAGAGGGTGGTTGTTTGGGGGAGAGTTATCTGGCACCAGAGAGGTAACTAGTGGGGTCCCACAGGGCTCAGTGCTGGTGCCGGTGTTGTTCCATGTCTTCATCAGTGACATTGGGGATTTCATTAAGGGCAAAATGTGTCTATTTGCAGATGACACCAAGCTCTTCGGGACAGTGAACACAGCTGAAGGGATGCAGGACCTACAGGAAAAGCTGGCAAAGCTGGGGAGGTGGTCTAGGATCTTGCAGCTTGGCTTCAATGCCAAGAAATGAAAAGTTATGTATATTTATTTATTTATTTATTAGTTTTTGTTGACCGGGTAGGTACATTAGGCAATAACCTGCCTATTTTTAAGCACAACCTGGGCCAAGAATCTCAGGACAGATTATTACCTGGGTGGGGTCCAAGTATCTGCATCAGAAGAGGAGAAGGACCTAGGAGTGATGATCACTAGTGACCTTAAGCACTGTCATGCAAGAAAGCAGCAGCAAAGGCAAACAAGATGCTAGGATGCATATCTAGAGGGATCAGTAGTAGGAGAGAGGAGGTTATACTGCCCTTGTACAGGTTACTGGTATGGCCACATCAGAGTATGGAGTTCAGTAATGGTGCCAACACTTCAAAAAGGACATTTACCTGCTGGAGAAGTCCAGAGGAGGGCTACAAAGATGATAGCAGTTCAGCAGAGTAAGGCATATGAGGAGAGGTTGAGGGCACAGAACACATACTCCCTGGAAGACAGGAGAGATAGAAAGGGTACTTGATCGGAACCTTCAAGTACTTGAAAGGGATAAATAAGGTTGATAAGGAGAGTCTTTTAAGCTGAGTGGCAACCATAACACGAGGGGGCACAGTCTTAAGCTGGAGGATGTGAGGTTTAAGAGGGAGGTCAGGAAGCACTTCTTCACAGAGATGGTGGTGGACACTTAGAATGCGCTGCTGGAAGAGGTCATCTCGTTGAAGGCAGTGGGCAGCTTTAAGAGAGACTGGGATAGGAATAGGGGAAGGTAAGGATAATAAGTAGGGAAGATGGGAGGAGTGGGGAGGGAGGGCAGGGACAGTAGCTCATGCTGTGTGTGGACCCTGCAATACGAGCAGACTTGATACACCAAATGGTCTTCTTCTGCTGGCTTCTTCATATGTTCATATGTTCATTCCGATCTAATAACCCCAGCTGCTACACTAAACATTTAACTTCTAGGTACAGAAAGTAAAACTGCAGACTAACATCATATTGACAAAAGACTAGAGTAAAGCAAGGTAAAGACTGTTCCAAGGAACAGTAAAGGGGTACATGTTACATAGTTCTATTGTGAGAATAACAGCAATGGTAGAACAAAAATAGAGAAGGTGAAGTTTGATTTTACAAACTGCCCTAGAACAAGACTGGGCAGGGAAGAGCCAAGTAGGGATAGGATAATAAATTGTATTCCAGTTCCACAGTGAGTGAGTTTACTTGTATGCGGGGGACACGGTATGGTGATCAAAATATAGTACAGCCACTGTAAAATGTAGTTAGTTGTTTACTGAAACATTTGGAGAGCACTTTTGAGCACAAGTGCTGATTTACAAAGGTTTCACTTGAAAGACATAGTCACAAAAAAATTACAAGTTCAAAGAAGCAGTTCCAGTGGAACATAATTTCCTTGTACTCCCAGGTCGCACCTCTAAACAAGCTTCAGCTTAGTGTGCCTCTCCTAGTTAAAATAACAAACATTTGTCAATGCCGAATATTTGCTTGCTGGCATTGGCAGTGGCAGTGTAGAAGTTACAGAGCTGCGTAATAGGAATGGCAGTGAAGTATTGAACTGAAACCAACCCACCACCACCCTGCGAAGGTGACAGGCATTGGGGTGTGCGTTTGGGTCGTCAGGCATAACGGCCCGCCATTTCACCACACCAACCTGCAGACACTGACAAGTGACACGGTGTTCCTTAGGGTCTTTGGCCCTTATGCGCACCCCATTTCATTAGGAAATATGGTGAGATGGGTGCGATACAGGAAAATGGGGTGAAGTTTGGGTCAAGAGTCCAAGGCATACCTCAATGCCTCTCACTGACTGCAGGGTGTGGAATGGTATGAGCATCACAGGCAAGAATCCCAAGTCATACCCCTGATGCCTGTCATTCTCTACAGGGTTGGGCGTTATGGTTGGAAACCCTAATACCTCAGGCATTCGTTGGTATTTTCACTCTAAATTTTCAACATGTTTGTTTTGTGACCCCACCTCATGAACAGGGGGAATATCAGTTTGTTAGCCGAAAATTGCTTATGCACAGTGACTACGGCATTTAGCACCACAGGTGCAAAAACATTCCGAACAGGATGTAAAAAATGACAGCTGTACTGTTCATGGGGAGGTGTAAAAAATGCCAATGTTGCAAATCTGTAGTAAAAATATTTTAAAAATGGTGAAGTCACTGAACGTGCATAGAAACTGTGCAGCACACACTAAATATAATTAGGTTGGGGATTTTTACAGCAGATTGTCAACTCAGGCATTTTGGTGCCTCGATCATGAACAGTGTCACTGTGATTTTCTTTATCTGTGCTAACAATGATTTCCCACAGCGACCATGTGCAACTCTGCGCTGAAAGTGTGAAAACACACTTCAGCCATGTTGTGAAAAATGACAGCTTACTTGTTCATAAGGAAGTGTGGAAAAATGCCACTGGTGAAAATCTGGACTGAAAATATTACAAAGTCATGAACTAACGAGGTGCGTGGAAACTGCGCGCAATGCTCACTCGTAGCACAGTCATTTATGGACTTTTGTCACCAAATTTTCAACATAGCCATTTTAAGACCTCTGCTCATGAACAGTGTAACTGTGATTTTCTTAATCTGTCCTAAACATTGCTTTGGTACACCAACAACACCATTGATAGCTACGTAATGTAAAACACATTTTGGGTGACATATGAAAAATTGCAGCTGTACTGTTCATAAGAAAGCGATGGAAATGGCAATGTTGAAAATCTGGAGTGAAAATATTAAATTTGCAAATTTACTAGCATGCATAGGAACTGTGCAATGCACGCATTGAAACAGTCATTTTAGGAATTTTTCACCAAATTTTCAACATAGCCATTTTAAGACCTCTGCTCATGAACAGTGTCACTGTAATTTTCTTAATTTGTCCCGTGCATTGATTTGCTTTGCAGCTGTATTGTACTACATGGCGTAAACACGTTTTGGGTGAGATGTGAAAAATGACAGCTGTACTGCTCATAAGAGGGTGTGGCAAAATGGCAATGTTGGAAATCTGGAGTGAAAATATTTAAAATTCGTGACCTTATGAGCATCGTCAAAACTACTGCTTGCCGTAAAAAAACTGATCATTTTAGGAATTTTTTCACCAAATTTTCAACATAGCCATTTTAAGACCTCTGCTCATGAACAGTGTCACTGTGATTTTCTTAATTTGTCCCATACATTGATTTCACACCTGATCTGCCCATTGGTGCACTACATGGGCGGAAACACATTTTGGGTGAGATGTGAAAAATGACAGCTGTACTACTCATAAGAAGGTGTGGTAAAATGGCAATGTTGAAAATCTGGAGTGAAAATATTGAAAAGTCACAAACTTACGTGCCTGTGTAGGAACTGCGCAACGCACACTCGTAAAACAGTCATTTTTTAGAATTTTGGCACCAAATTCTAAACATGGGGTTATTGGGACCCCTTCTCATGAATAATGTCACTGCCATGGTGTTATTCAGGCCCAAAGGGTGATTTTGCACAGTGACTGCACACTGACTGCGAAATCACCCTTCGGGCCTGAATAACGCCATGACAGTGACATCATTCATGAGAAGGGGTCCCAAAAACCCCATGTTGAAAATTTGGTGCAAAAATTCCAAAACATGCCTGAGATATGCAACAAAGTTGAAAAACCCCTATCTAGGCCATTATACAGCTTACTGGCATTTCCTGAGTTCGCGGTCGGCTTTGAAGAGTGCAGACATGTTCCCAGTCCACCGAAGATCATCGCACCGAGGTCCGGAGGTAAGTATGGGGTGGGGGTGTGGGGAGGCAGGGTGTGCAGTGGGTGGGTGCGGGTTGTGGGAGGGGGGGCCAGGGAGACTACGTGGGACCGTTTTTTCTTTCCAGGTAAAAAAATTAAAAAAAGGATGACGTGAGATGTTTTCCATGCTGGGGTGGGCTGCCAGCGTGACACAAGGATGGTTGGGGGGTGTTCAGCCGATGAGGGTTGGCAACCCATCGGTCTAAGCATCAATTGCCATGCTGGGTGGGCTCCAGCGTGGCACTTACTACTCGGGGTGAGGACAGTGGAGCCGATGGGGGATTGGGCACCCCATTGGCTATATCATAGTTGCCACGCTGGGTGGGCACCAGCGTGGCATTTCGGAAGGCTTTGGGGGGGCGGGGAAGTACAGCACAGCCGATGGGGATTGGGCACCCCGTCGGCTATACAGGTGTGCGCGTGCATGCGGGTGGGGGGCACGCACGCCTGCGCTGTGCAGGTAGTGTGGGGAGCTGCGCATGAGCAGGCGATATCTTATCGCTGCTCACTCAAGCGTAGCTCCCCCTTTGAACTCTATGCCACTGCATTTTGGAGCTTGTCATAGACAGCTCCAGCATGCATTGGCTTACAGGGGCCATGCCTGCCAGCACACTGACTGAATTGGAGGAGGAGGTGACACACCTATGAAATCTCCGATGATGGCACTATGTTTCTTGCACATGCATGCAAGCAAACATAAAAAGGAAGTTCAGTCAAGCTCCAAGCACTTAAGGCAGAACAGTTACATACAGTTTTGAAAAAACTGATACAGGTCACCGTATAAAAATGTCACAAGTCACGTACAGTGAGAAACCAAATAAAACTGTTTAATGGTTACCAATGTATTGGACTGCAAAGGCAGACCCCAAAGATCCATTAAACTGTGTTTACATGGCAGTAGCAATGCAAATATGAAACCACAACAGTGCGGTCCCGACCACTTGCCACCTGCAGTCTGTCTGTCTGTCTACATGGCCCCTCTCTGCACCACTGCAATCTGTGCTGGTGATGGGCCATGCATCATGGGGGAGCTGGACATCTGCTGGCTGAGCATGGGTTTCTGTGGTGCAGTCAGTCCACACTGTCATTTAAGCCTCTGCAAGCCAATCTCTCCTCTTGGCATTCCCAACTTGCCAGAGAATCAGGGAAGGTCTTAGCAAGGTGAGTACCCTGACTGGGTATGTGTATACAAAGACACATTTGCACTGGAGCAACCCGAGCGCATGGGTTACTCCTGTGCAAATGTGACTGTTTAAACATGACTTCAAACTGATTAAATTTGCAGTGTATCAGGCAATTCATTTAACCAGTTAGGAGCCCTGACACAAATAACCACTTTCCAGCTGAATAAGCCAGAAAGGGGGCTTACGGGGATTCCTGGCATTGTTCCTGGTATTATATTGGTTGGAGACAGTGTGGAAGCAATTTGTTAAAGAAGGGGATGTTAGGCCGGCCCACAAAATGCCTTTTTAGCTAACAGACAGGTCTGGAACTTTGTTCTTCTGGGTAAAGGTAGCCAGCTAGTGAGTGTGTAAATGTTATAAATATGAATGTGGTTACCTGCACCAAGTACAAAGTGACACATCTTATTATAGGTCAGCTTTACTCTGCTTAGCACCTTCTCACAGGCAGCAGTGTAGACAATGAGCCCATAATCTATAAGAGACAGAATGGAGCTGACCACAGTAAGACATCTAGCAGCCCCAGTGAGTCTGTTCCTGTTATAGTCCAAGGCACCCAGTCTTCTGTTAACTATGGGCACCAGATTGTCATTTAGAAAGGAGACATGAGAAGAAAAGGAGGAACAAATAAAAATGGTTAGGGTGTTCCATGACATATCAAGTGAATGTCATAAATACCAACCAACTAGAGTGGATTAACTCAAGTCAACTGTTGAAGTAACCAATGCATATAAATTCTAGTAAGCAGTCCAGAAATCACATAGGAATTTAAAGGAGGATATTCTTCAACTAAGGTGATGACTACTTCATTGTACTTATATGTTAGTCAAACAGTTTAGACTTTAAAAGAGGCATAATAGGAACCCTATCAATCTTAACTCCAGTATGCTGGTAATTTGTCTGTGAAATTCTGTGCAGCATGACCCAGAAGGGAAAACATTACTAGAAAAGAATGGGAGAAAAACTGAAGAAGAAAGCAATAGATAAGGTAAATAAGTACCTAGATAAGCACCATCAGTGAAAGCAAGTGCGAAGCAGCAGCAGATGGAAAGGTAGACAAGTGGGACTGAAATTGTGAGAGGAGGACCAGGACAGAATGGAGGGAGGGAGGAGGAGTTCCAGTCAATGAGAGCTGCATATAAAAAGGAGTGTCGGGAGACAGCAAGATGTAGGTTGGGAACAATAAGAAAGGGGAGAGAGGCAGAGTGTAGGGTGTGAGGAGCTTGCCTTGGGCAAATGAGTTCTCTGAGGCAGGGATGGGTGAATTTGTGGACAAGCTTAAATATGAGACACAAGGAGGAGTACCTCAATTTAGATTCATAGGACAACCACCCTAGGGAGGCGAGAACATCGTAATGATGAGAGTGGCCTGGAGCTCCCAGGGCAAACCCACCAACCCTATGATATGCCTGAGATAGGAGAGACAGGGAGGAGGACTTAGAATAAAGAAGTAGTGGAGCAGCATAGGAGAGTAGGGGAAAGAGAGAGATGCAGAAGCAATTTTTCAGCAGGATGCAAGAGTGCAGTATGGGCGAATACGATAGAGGAGCCCAAGTTTCTGGTTGAGAGTTTTGACAGTGATAGAAACATGGGAGTTGAAGGAGAGTGTGGAGTCCAAGGTAAAGCCCAGGTACCTAAACCCACTGGCAAAAAAGTCAACATTCCCCATCATAGTACAGTCCTACCTGTTTGCTAGACAATGTAAATGTATGGTACTTTCTACCAGCTGATGATTCTGACATGGACATTGTGATGGGTAGAGATGTTTGAAATCATAAAAACTTAAATTCAAGAGAACTTTCCAAACTTCACAAAGAACTGTGAAACTGTCACATATTTAAGGGTCAAACTTAGCCTGGCGAAACTATGCAAAATCATATGTCAGAAGCAAAGTGGCGGCAAAGTGTCACTTCATGTAGGTTTTGATCAGAAGAAATGACACTTCAGCCACAAGGAACTAGACAAATTGTTTCAATATATTTAAAAAATATATATTTTTTACAAATCCCAGCCCCACCCTCACTGTTTACTTGTATCCACCTCTCCCACCAAGGCAGACCAGTGACATGAATTCCCCCCATCCTTTCTTCTATCTGAAAATAAATCCCTATTACACCCCCCCAGTGAAGTTTGCCACCTGCTACTGATTCATTTAAAGTTTGGATACTAGTTTACCCCAACCACACATGTCAATTCCAACTCTATCTACTTCCCCCCACCTGTCCAGACCCTATATTTCCTCCTCTGCCCCATCCCTTCTCCTTCCCCAAACACCTCAAATATCACTCTCTTCTCTACATGTAAAAAGAAACCCCTTCCATGTTGCAGAGGCATCCACTCTGTTCAGTGATTAGTACTGAAATGACTGAACAAATTATGTATTTTCCCATAATAAATCCCAATTGTCTGAAGCTGCTATTCAACATTGTGACTTGTTTTTCATTTGAAAAAAGAATAAGATTACTTTTATAATGGCTCAGACAAGGATTTTGTCAATATTTTTAGTGTTTTTGTATATCCATTGTCCCATCAGATAAGTGAGCATTGTCTGCTGTGTACTAGTTCATTTAGGCACTAGCAAAATTGATGTTAAACATTCTTGAGGGGTGGGTGGTTTTAAAAGTGTTAGGTGCAGATGTAAATACATGCAACCCCTGCATCTGTATCCATCCACTTGTGCCGGGCAGCCCTGCTGCTCTTTTCAGAAGTTGTATTTGTTTATGACAAAAAGACCCAATTTGTGGCAATAAATGGATGCTATTACATATAAATTGGTCATAACTCACAACTGCATTCATTTTGGATGTAATTTTCTCTGTCACTGGATGCAGACTTTGGACACTGTTTGGTGTTCTAATAAATGATCTAACGGGTTTGGACAAATTTCTACTCTGAAAATAGAAACAGATGTATCTTGGGTGAATCCTTTTGAAAATCCTGCCCTCAGGGTTCAAAAACAACAGAAAATTCTGTTGAAGTCCTTAGCAGTTGTTATATTATTTCAAAAGTAAAAAAAAAAAATGCTAAAGCAAAAACTGGTGAATAAAGTGTCATGGAAGACAGAAGATAAGGAGTGATTTAAAACAGAATAAAAAGCTGTAAAAAAGAAGGAGGTAACCTGAGGCAAGGTGACCTCAGAAGTGGGAGGGGTCTAAACACAGAAACAAACAATGATTGGCTCAGAAAACTGAGAGAGAGAGAGAGAGGTGGGGGATAGAGGTTTAAAAGGAGCAGGCAGAGACCAGAACCTCACAGTTTTGCTCGCTGGTAAATTTTACTAGGAAGCACATCATCAGGTTGCATGTATTTACATCTGCATCTAACACTTTTAAAACCACCCACCCCTCAAGAATGTTTAACATCAATGTTGCTAGTGCCTAAATGAACTAGTACACAGCAGACAATGCTCACTTATCTGATGGGACAATGGATATACAAAAAACACTAAAAATATTGACAAAATCCTTGTCTGAGCCATTTCATCAGTTTGGCAATCAATTTAATTTTTCTTTGTTCTTACCATTGGTTTTCTTTTATTTTAAATCTGTTTTTTATTGATTTGAGTTTGTTCTTACAATTTAATTCTTTTTATTTTGGAATCCATTTTTTTTGCCAGTTTTGCAGTGATTATGGGTGAGCTTTTGTTTGCTACAAAGAGGTAAGTAAAACAACGCTATTTATAAATACATACAGATTAACATGCAGGTTTTGCCCGGAAAGAGGGCTGACTGGATAATTCATGCAAGTTATATAATGTTAAGCAGGTTGCTCCATTTTTGAATAAACAGGGCAGTGCTTAAAAATGTCAACCTACAAGATCACCACTGTTTTTTCCCTGCTATAGGAATGTTCATTTTGTTTAAAAGTTTTATGGTAGGCAGGGTGACTGAGAGCTGCCCTGGTTTGGAGCAGAGCAGAAGTGAAGTTGTGGGGTCCGCCTCTGTTAAAAAAAGAGAAAAAAGTTAATGCGAGCAGGCCCCTGGGCAGTATTTAAGCAGTGAATGGATTGTGCCGGGGGCAAGAGTTCAGCTATGAGGGGAGGCCATGAACGAATGGATACAGCCATGGATTGGTAGCAAAAAGGGGCAAAGATCAAAGGCGATAAGGGGGAGTGTGAGGAGGAGGACCATGTAAAAGCATCTATCCTAACTAGATACTTCTGCTTAGTATTTACTGAAAAGAAGGTTGGGCAGGGCCCACAGCTCAGCACCATGGACACAGGGGGGAGGGAGATGAGCACTAGTCCCTTCACAAAAGAAAGGGTCCTACAAGAGCTCGATAAGCTCAGGGTGGACAAGGCAATGGGACCTGATGGCATACATCCCAGGGTACTAAAGGAGCTAAGGGTGGAACTAGCAGATCCATTATCAGAACTGTTTAGTGAGTCTCTGAGCACAGGAGAGGTTCCAGAAGACTGGAGAAGGGCTCATGTGATCCCGCTCCGCAAGAGTGGTAGCAGGGAGGAGGCAGGGAACTACAGACCAGTCATTCTTACCTCAGTAGTGGGCAAGATTATGGAGGCACTCCTTAAGAAAAGGATAGTGCAACACCTGGAATCCACAGGAGCACAGGATCCAAGACAGCATGGGTTTACAAAAGGAAGGTCCGTCAAACTAATCTCATAGATTTCTTTGACTGGGTAACCAGAGTAGTGGACCAAGGGGGAGCAGTTGATGTTGCCTACCTTGACTTCAGCAAAGCTTCCGATACTGTTCCACACAGAAGATTGATTAATAAGCTGGGTAGGCTTGGAGTGGGTCAGAAGTTGGTCCACTGGGTGGCAAACTGGTTGGTGGGCAGAAAACAGAGAGTGGTGGTAAACGGTATACAGTCAGAAGAGATGCAAGTCACAAGTGGGGTACCTCAGGGATCAGTCCTGGGGCCAGTCCTCTTCAATATCTTCATCAGTGTCATTGCAGATGCAGTGGAGGGTAAGGTTTGTATGTTTGCAGATGACACCAAGATCTGCAACAGAGTAGATGACCAAGATGGGGTAGGCAGAATGAGAAGAGATCTGGATAAACTAGCAAAATGGTTGGAAGAGTGGCAACTGGGGTTTAATGCAAAGAAGTGCAAGATCATGCACATAGGGAAGAGAAACCCTGAAGCCACCTATATTCCGGGAAAGAATTGCTGGCTGTCACAAGGGAAGAAAGAGACTTGGGCATCATCAATAATGACCTGAAATCATCCAAACAGACCACTAAAGCAGTAGGTATGGCTAAGGGGATGTTAGGGTGTATTAGTAGGGTATTAGTAGTCAGAAGAGGGAGGTAATAATCCTTTACAAGACACTGGTTAGGCTCCCATCTGGAGTACTGCGGCAGTACTGGAGGCCACACCTTCACAAGGACATTAACCAAAACTGAGGCAGTCCAGAGAAGGCAACCAAAATGGTGCAGGGACTGCATCAGAAAACATATGAGGACAGATTAACTGAGCTCAATATGTATACCCCTAGCTAAGGAGGAGAGAGGTGATATGATCGAAACATTCAAACACCTTAAGGGCATTAACAAGGCAAAAGAGTCTAACATGTTTCAATATAAGAAAACTAGTAGGACAAGAGGACACAGCATGAGATTAGAGGGAGGCCGATTAAGGGGTAATGTGAGGAAGTTCTTTTTCATAGAAAGGGTGGTGGATGCATGGAACGGCCTACCTCAGGAAGTGGTGTATATGAATACAGTGCAGGGCTTTATACAGGCATGGGAGAGGCATAAGGGAGCAATTCACATGAGTATGAATAGATATGCCATTGACAGAGCAAAGGCTGGTGGCACATTTATAAGGTAGAAAAAGAAATGGGCAGACTGGATGGGCCTTGCGGTCCTTATCTGCTGTCAACTTCTATGTTTCTATGAATTGGTTCACGAGTTTTTTGGGCTGAAGTTGATGGAACAGTCTGGCAGTACTCATGATTTGGGGGTTAAAAGATTTCAAGGGTGACTGTCGCCAGTGTTGGGTAGGCCCATGGCTGCATAGTGGATGCCATCTTGTGCAGGTTGTTTTTTTAGCTGCATGGCCACCATCAGCTAAAAGCAATGTAGAATCCACCACTTAGGTGGGGTAGGTGGATATTGGGGCCATATTCCAGGTTTGTCTGGTTTAGCCTGCAGGACGGCCGCCATCTTAGACAGCCACAGCTGCCATCCTGTGTGAGTAGTTTTTAGCTACAGGGTGGCCATCAGCAAAAACCCATGTGGCTTCCACCATTTTAGGTAGAGTAGGCAGACATCAGGGCCATATTCCAGGGTTTACATGGTATAGGTCGCAGGATGGTCACAATCTTCAAGAGTCAAGTGGTGTCTGCATTTTTAGTAAAAAGCAGGCAGATGTCCAGCACCATATTAGTTTGGGGATTCAGCTGAGAAGGGGCTGCCATCTTAAGGATGGGTCTGGATCAGGAGGAGTCCACCATTTTAGATGGAACAGGCAGACAGCCAGGGGCATGCACATTGGAAAAGGGGGGAAATCATAGGTATAGCGCATAGCGGGGTTACATAAAAAACATATATATACTATAATATAATTGGTAAAAACTGGCTTATTGAAACCCTGTGATATGGTGCAACTTAAAACAGAATAACAATAATGGATATTCGATAATGGGAGGTTTTGAAAAATAAATTATGGATAAGGAGTACATGTGACTAAATTGTTTGTGATTATCATTTCAACTACTGTGAGAAAGAATAGGATGGCACCCATGAACAGCAAGGCTACCAAAGAGGATGCATACAAAGCGGTGATAGAACTGGTGGAAAAAGCAAATAAGATCTTTGCAAGTATGGAGGGGGAGCAGCCAGGGCGTGGGGAGAAGTGGAAGGCAGACAAAGGACAAGGTGTGAAAGGCAACAAAAAGCCTCCAAAGGCTCCATAGGCCCCTGAACCAGTGGCCTCTGTGCATCCACAACCACCAGTGCCAGTTGCTCCCATCTCACCTCCCACACCTGTACCTCAGCCTATGCCTGAACCCGATCCCATGCCTGCACCCCTGCTGGCCCCTCCACAACCATAGGCCCCAACTGGAGTGCCTGTACCTCCAGCTCACCCAGAAGACCCTACCCCTCTGGACAATAGCACAACAAAAGGGCCGGACACTCCAGCTCCAGCCCAGATACCGGAACCTCCAAAACCATGTAATGTGGACATCACACTCGAAAGAAGCATTAAGGAATATGTGGAACAGATGTTGGGTTCCAAGATAAAGAACTGGATTGGTCAATTTAAAAAAGTACTATGGGAGATTAAGAAAGGAAAAGGGGAGGAGACAGGGACTGAAATGAAGGACACAGGAACTGTGGGGGTTGGGGGGCTGAAATAGGTACACCTGGAGTGAGAATTGGGGACCATGTGCTGCTCACAATAAAAGAAAAAATATGGAAGGGGAAATATGTGAATGTATTTGCTTTGGTTAACAAGGATGCAGTAGAGAAATACGATGAAAAGGAAAGTTTTGAGAGGAAGGACAGATGGAAACAGTGGTATTGCTAGGAAAAGGAGAGGAGTACAAGACCATGAAGGGGAAAACATGGGATGCATGGTCAACAAGGTTTACATATTACACTGCCATTGCCATAGAGAAAAAGCCTGAGTTGGCCACGTCTTTGTTGATATACTCATTAATAGCGAGAAATGCATACAAAGGGGAGGGCATAGCTGGTTACAGTATGATGAGCTGTACAGAAAAAGGATGGAGGCTTTTGGGAATGTTGGGTGGGACACCAGACAGATTGATCTATGACTGGAGATGTTAACTGGTGCAGGGGGCAGTGAGAGCAATGGGGACAAAAAATCAGGAGTATTGCAAAAGTGTTGTTGGATCTACAATAGGGCCATTTGTTCTTGGACTCAATACCGTTTTAGACACGCTTCTTCAAAATGTGGTAGAAATCATCCAGTATCAAAGTGAAGGGCATACTGAGATAAAAGCAATGGTAATGGTTACTACAACCAGTCCTTTTGGGGTGGATACTCCAGTTTCCAGGGGCAAACATGGGGGAGGGGGCAGAGAGAGGGGTTTTGAAGGAGGGAGGGGTCATACTCAATGAGCCACAATTAAGGACAACAAAGAAGAACAGAGGAGTCAGGTACCAGATTGCACAAACACCAATAAAATTGCAGGTTTTGGAACAATGGGTTAAATGTTACCTGGATAGAGAGGCAGTGAGGAGATTAAAAGAGGGCTTCCAGCATGGCTTCAATTTACATTTTCACAGGAAAAGGGTGGAGAATAGGGCCAAAACCTTGGGATCAATAAGAGGTAAAGAAGAGCGGTTAGAGAAAAAGATACAAAAAGAGGTAAGGGCAGGAAGAGTGGAAGGACCATTTACTGATCTCCCTTTCCACAACATGAGGGTATCACCATTGGGAGTAGTACCTAAAAAAAAGCAAGGGGAATTTTGGGTGATACACCACCAATCTTACCCAGAAGGGGATTCAGTAAATGATTACATAAATGAAGAAGACAGCAAGGCCAAATACATCACGTTAGAGGAAGCAGTATGGCTGATCAGAGCCACACGGGGAGCCTGGTTAGCAAAGATTGATATAGAGGCAGCTTTCCGGCTACTACCAGTATGACCTAAAGATTGGGATTTACTAGGTTTTCAGGTGGGGGAACAGTATTATTTCGATAAAGTGATGCCTATGGGGTGCTCGATCGCATGTGCTACATTCCAACTATTTAGCACATGGCTGCAATGGGTATTTCAGGACAGGTACTGGTATAGGTCAGTTATCCATTATTTAGATGATTTCCTCCTAATCGGGAAAGGGAGAGAAGAGATGCTGACAAGGTTTAAAAAAATGTGCCAGGAACTAGGAGTGCCTTTAGCGCCAGATAAGACAGAGGGCCCGAGTCAGCGAATCAAATTTCTGGAGCTAGAGATAGTCACAGAACAAGAGTTATTTAGGCTGCCAGTGGTAAAGGTTGAAAAATTGAAAGCCTTATTGGACACAGTTAAACAGCACAGACAAGTGCAGTTACACCAGGTGCAACAACTCATGGGACACCTCAACTTTGCCAGCAGTGCAATCATGCCGGGACGCACATTTACATGTTGTCTGGTCAGGGCCATGAGGGGTGCCAACAGACCGCATCATTGGGTGGATATTTCCAAGGGGACTAGAGAGGACTTAGAGATTTGGGGAACATTCCTTAAGGATTACAATGGGATAACATTTTGGCAGGAAGATTGGGTTTTTAATATGGACTAAAGTTGTATACGGAGGCAGTGGTGGGCTTAGGGATGGGGCATACTTTAGAGGAAAGTGATTTTCTGAAGCATGGCCAGTGGAATGGACACAAATGGGGGTTACAAAGGACATTACTTTTCTGGAGATTCTTCCCATATGGGTAGCCACTTTAGTATAGGGGGAGAAGTTGAAAAATCAGAAGGCCACATTCTGGTGTGACAACAGAGAGATAGTTGAGGTTCTGAACAAAAGGAGGGTAATGTCAGAGATGGTGATGAGGATCTTGAGGTAATTAGTCATACAAGGACTAAAATTAAACATGTCTTTTATGGCCAGACATATAGACGGGGTGATTAATACAGTAACTGAAGGCCTCTCCCATCTACAGTTGGACAGGTTCTGAGCCATCACTCCAAGGGCAAAAAGCAAAAGGACACTAGTTCCAACATTCATATGGGAGATTGGTTCGAGGGAGATGAGTTGCTTTTCCACAACTCTTGGTCACCCAGGACTTTAAAGGCTTATGAAGGGTCTTGGAGGGTGGTCCAGGCTTTCAGGGGAGAGTCAAGGAATGGAGGTAAGTGGGCCAGTCGTGGACAGGATGGTGGCTAGTTTTGTGGTTCAGGGATGGATGAAGGGAATGGCATATACAACCATGGGTGTACATCTATCAGCAATAGGTCTCATATGTAACTTAAAAGGCTGGGGGGATTTGAGCAAGAATAATTTAGTTAAGAGAATGATGCAAGGATGGTTGCGTGTAAAAGGAAGAGTGCCAGACGGCAGATGGCCCATTACAGAAGCTTTGCTGAAAAGACTATTAGAGGTGCTGCCAAGGATATGCCATTTGGTTAATGAGGAGATCTTTTTGCAGCTGCATATATAGTTATGTACCACGGGGCCTTCAGAGTTAGTGAGGTAGTAGGCCATGGGAAAAGAGAAGAGCTGGAGGGGTTGAGATGGGGGGAGACAGTATGGGAGGCCAAGGAAATTAAACTGACACTTACAAAATCAAAGATGGATCAAGTGGGAATAAGGGCCAACATTAGGTTGAAAAAACACAGAATAACTACAATATGCCCAGTTAGAGTGTTGTCAGCATACGCTGCAGAGAGGCCAGCTATTCTCGAACCATTATTCATACACAGGGGTGGCTCTTGGTTAGCAAGTATGCAATTGGAATCAGTCTTACAGAAGGGCCTAGAATTTGTGGGGGAGGACCCAAAAGGTTACTCATTCCATTCGTTTAGGATAGGTGCAGCATCAGAGGTGGCTGCAAAAGGGGAGACTAGCAAAGAGGTGAAGAAGGTAGGCCGATGGGCCTCAAATTGTTTTAAAAGATATGTGAGAAAATTTGATAACTGATCCACTAACTATGTTTCTTTTTCTGTTCACAGGAAATGTTCAGGGCTGGAATGAGTGTGTGGTGGTTAAGTAATAGATAACCCACTCTAGGGTGCTCTGACATACGCACGCCTTGTGCATTGTTACACATGATGCCGCAGGCTGAGTGCAACAACCACCCAAGGCGTGCATATATCAGAGCTCTACCACACACCCTAGAGTGGGTTATCTATCTTATAAAATGGCAAAATTGTTTTGGAGGGGGTTAAAAGTGCAGGTGTACGGTCGCACTCTGATGTACGCATCGTCAACTGATGGTCTTTGTCCATTGCCATTGATTCCTTTTTCTAGCCCATTTTCTAAATATAAATATATAAGGGAGGAGGGGGAGTAATAAAAAAGGTGGGAGGAACAAAGGAAAAGGGGAAGAGAAAAAAGTAAAATAGACACATGCTTTTGTTTTAATCAACAGGAAGCAAAAAAAGATTAAAAGTATGGATTTGTGGACACTCATTTATTTTTTGGTCCAAAAAGAAAGAGTCAAGAAGGCCTGGTGGTCATCAGCTATATCAAGACCTGAGCCAGATAAAACTGAGCTGGAAGAGAGACCGGGGAATGTGATGGGCACAACTGCTGCCAACCCTACATGAGATGAGGGTGGAAAAGGCAGAACCATACATGCTAATCATACACCTGGGAGGAAACGATCTAGAGACCAGGCCCTGGCTGGACATCTATTTTTCAAATAAAAGATGACATTAATAAAATAAAGTAATGATGGCTTAGTGTCACACTGGTCTGTTCAGAAATGGTCCCTAGGCAGGTGTGGCAGTATGCCTGTAATCATAGGCCCATAGAAAAAGCCAAGAGGTGCATGAATCAGAGGATAGTGGCATTATTTCTGGTAGCAGGGGTGGGGTCATCATAAGGAGGGGGGAAAGAAGAGCATGTTAATGAGTTCTATAGAGGAAATGTGGTTCACCTCTCAGACATAGGGTCAGATGTATTTAATTCATATACAACAGATACAGTTGAGGCGTGGTTGAAAGAAAGGACATAAAAAACAATGGGGAGGCCAGGGGGGCCATTTAGAAGGGGGAAGTCCATCATCTGACCGCAAGCAGGAGGTGGGCTAGTGGATGAAAAGAAAGGAGGGGGAATTTTGGGAGAGGACAAGCGGACCTAGAGGGCCGCAGAGTAACACCAGACAGAAGAGAGGTATGGGTGTACACACATACCTAACAAGAGAGAAGAGAAGGAAAATAATGGCCCCCAGATGTACATCTTGGGGGAAAAGAGAAAAAGGAAATAATTTAAAGAGTGTTGTAAATAATGTTTTGGATATAATGCAAGAACTGAAGGATATACTAATATAATAATATGATTAAAATGTAACAAGTACTGGATTTGTGAAATACAGGGATGATGCTATTAAATTCATTGCCAATCTGAGCACCCATACAATGGTAGTTTGTGTATTACTGGAAGGGGATCTGGGGACAATGTAAATATGTTACCTTCCTGCAGATTTCAGTGAATAAATGTGACATGCAGTGCAACATGATCATCCAGTTACACAGAACTCACATATATGGGCTTTTACACTGGCAATAAAGCCTTAATGATAATATTTTGCCTAATAGGCAGCTAATACACTACAACTGGCATGAGGTAGTATAGCTTTTGCATCATAGGCATTAGCAGCTGAGCAACTACACTCTGCATCAGCTAGAGGGCCTTGGCTGACCTTTTTGGAAGACTGTATTTTGGGAAATTATAAAAGTTCAGCAATTATTATGTGACAGTACAGTATGGTAATGCAGATTATGTCCAGATAAGGAATTATTTTGTAGAATGGAACTGGAAAGAGGACTTAAAAGATAAAGCTTTAGAAACAAAGTGGCAGAAATTCAAATATAAAATCCATTTTTGTATTGACAAATACATTCCCCAAAAAACTAAATATAATAAGGGCAGAATCCCAAATCGGTTTAATTGTAAAATCAAGAGACTTATACAAATAATGAAGAAAAGCTTTCCTTGAGTGCAAAACAAATCCCTCACTTAAAAATATTAAAGATTATAAATTCAAATATAAAGCTTGCAAATCAGCAATTAAAAAATCAAAAAGGGAATTTGAATTAAGCCTGACAACTTCAATAGACGACAATAAAAATACATTTTACAGTTACTTAAATAGTATGAAAAAAGACCAATCATCAATAGAACCTCTGATTATTGATAGTCAGGAAATCAGAGATGAACTGAGTAAAGCAACAGTATTTAATAATTATTTTGCAAGTGTCTATATGTATAAAATGGATTTTACAACAGAGGGATTGTCTATTTTGTACTCTGGGCTAATGAGTAAAGTTCATACAGTCGATGAAGATATTGTAGCCAGCAAACTACAAAGCTTAATCACACACAAATCTCCAGGGCCTGATAACCTTCACCCGGTCTTATTAAATAAGCTAGCTAATGTTATATCAGGGCCACTAACGGACATAATAAATACTTCAGTCAGTGAAGGTATGGTCATGCAAGACTGGAAAAATGCCATCATAACGCCTATCTTCAAGAAATGGACAAAACATGACCCCAGCAACTTCTGTCCTATTAGCCTAACCTCGATTAACATCAAACTCATAGAAAGTGTTGTAAAAGATAACATATGTGAATAAATAGTAAATGCTGGATTGGTGGATATAAGCCTGCATGGCTTCCAAATGGGATGATTGTGCCAGACTAACTTGTTACACTTTTTTAACCCTGCAAGCAGCACTCTTGATGTTGGGCTACTTGTTGATGTCATGTACCGGGATTTCTCAAAGGCTTTCGACACCTTACCACATAAGCAGCTTATAATCAGACTTATAGAAATGGGCCTAGACATTACTTTGGTAAATTGGGTTAAATCGTGGTTAGAGGGGAGAAAACAAAAAGCAAGTCTTGCTGGCCATTCATCTTCATGGGCTGACGTCACAAGTGGTGCACCTCAGGGATCAGTATTGGAACCCATACTGTTCACTGTTTACATAGCACCTCTACAGATAACATCTGAATGTTGGATTTCCAAGTTTACAGATGATGTAAAAGTAGGCTGTATAGTCTGATACTAAGTCTATAAATCAGTTTTAATCCAAAATAAACTGAATTGGTGATTGGGCACTAAAAAGTCAACTAAAATTAAACCTAGAGAAATGCAAGATTATGCACATGGGCTGTAACAACAAAAAAGCTAAATATTACCTCTATGCAACACCATTACAGAAATGGTAAAGGAAAGAGACTTAGGAGTTATGATTACTGAAAATGTGTCATCTTCTGAACAATGTAAAACAGCGGACAGTAAAACAAATACAATAAAGGGGAACATGTACAGAAACTTTAAGAGTAGAGATAGAGGAGTTCTGGTACCCTTGTACAGGTCCCTTGTTCGACCACACAAAGAGAATTGTTTCCAAATGTGTGCCCCATATAACATTTCAGACATTAAAATAACTGAGGGGGTGCAAAGGAAAATGGCAAGGCACATAACACAGCTAAAAGGTGTAGACTATGAGGACAGACTAATTCACTTTGGGATGTACAGTCTGGAGTACAGAAGACTGAGGGGAGATCTATATTTGATATACAGAGTTTTTGCTGACAAAGACCTCTGGGAAGCTATAGGTCTAAACAGAAACACAGGGAGACGTAGTAGATTCCATTAGTTTCAATTAAAAGGTGAACTATACAAAACAAACTTAAAGAGGCCAATGGATAAACCAAAGAGTAATTAATATTTGAAACAGATTTCCTAGCAGTGTGGTATCTAGTAAATCTTTAGATGGCTTTAAACAATTATTGGACAGCTTCATGGATTATAAAAAACATTGCATAAGGTAGATATTGCAAATGTCGAGTCTTATGGCCTCTGGTGGACGACTCGTATTGATTCTGTGATTCTGTGACAATGTATACAATGTGGCATGACCATCTATTAGGAGATATTAAGGCAACCTGGCAATATATCTTTTGAGACAAAAAATGTCTTATTACTGTCACCAAGGCATCCAAATTCAGTCTGCACTCAAATACTTTCCAGGCTATGATCCAAACTGACAACCCAAAGCAAGCCAACAAAAGACATGCAGTTGCAGAATTTGGCAGACCTCCACATGTCTAAGTCTTTAACTAACCAAGAGATGCTCTATTTTGTGTATGGTGTATCTTGGCCATATTGCCACCATTCAAGTTCCAGTTTCATTCAAACACTGGGCCAAACACTAAAATCGAGAAGTACAGTTGATTATAATCAGAATACCATGACAACTCAATACTGCACCTCTTGATGATCTCCCAAGTGGTAACATACTGTAAACAGTACACCATGAAAGTAGTACAGAAGGTCCAACATCTATATCTCCAGCACAATAAAGTGAGCTCTAATAGTAGTCAAAGAGTCAAGGCAAGTATATCTCTACTGCACTGTAGCCCGTGTATTCAGTGACTGCGATTGAGTGGTTTTCAAAAGGGTGACTCGATCACAGCACTTTTACACAGAGCTACTGGGTAGGGAGGGTGACAGGATAGGGGGTCGGTGACTATAGTGACATGATGTTGCTATATGTACATGCGCGTGGGGGGAACCGCGACAGGTGGAAGGGGAGGGAGGGTTTGTGGGGCGTAGTGTAATGGTGGGCTGCCGAGATGGCCATGCGCGGAGTGATGGGTTGGTGGCAGGCTAGGGTTGGGAGAGTGCTGTCTGCTTATGGTGCATCACCATTTTTGTGCTGTTCCAGGAACATTTGTTTTTCATCTTTTGCACCCTCCTGGAGTTGAGAATCCATTAGTAGGGGTGTGTGGGAGGTGAAGCTCCCAGTGGGGAGGGGAGTGGTGTGGGGGGTGCCGCCCCTGCATAAAATGCAAAATGCAAGTGTCCGGCGCCCTTTTGGTGTGTGCCATGAGTCTACTTCACCAAAATTCATTTTTGGAGATGTAGACTCGCCCAAATGGCGATCACTATTAAGCAGTCGCTGTTATCACATAGAACCCTACTGCACTGGCACAGTCCAAGGTAAGGCATGAAAAAAAAAATATTACACAGAGATAATACAATATATTGTATAACACATGATGTGAATAAAATTAACATAATTGAAGTGGAAGAATAATTATCAAGCACTACATAGAAGAATAGACAATGGTGGCAGTAGAAACCCATTAGTCCATCCCGTCTGCCCATAAAACCCTAACAAACCCCTGTCCTATTGTCCTTACAGGTTCTAACACACACACACACACACACACACACACACCTATCCACCCCATGCTCCACACTTACTGCTATCACCTTGAGCAACCACTATGTCCTTTACACTTTCCCAGCCATGTTTAAAACCATTCATGGTTTTGGTGCCCACATCAGCTGGCAGACTCTACCACAGCTCCATCACCCTTTCTGTAAAATAAAACTTTCTTACATCCCTCTTGAAACTTCCTATATCAGTTTCCACCCATGCCCCTCTGTTTGTGATTCACTACTCATGCTAAATAGTTTCTTGTGATGTACCTTCTTCATTTCATCCAGAAACTTGAAGGTACCCAACATAGCTCCACTCTCTCATCTGGCCTCCAGTGAGTACCTGGTGAGTGTTTTGAGCCAGTCCTCATAAGATCTGCCCTGCTGGCCCTGAATCATTTTGGTCACCATACACTGCACTATCTTCCACCTATCCTTACCTTTCCTCTGGTGAAGATTCCAGAACTGAGCACAGTACTCTAGACAAGACATCACCAGTGCTCTGTAGAGAGGTAGTAAAACCTCCTTCCTTCTGTCACTAGGACCAGGATTTTATTTCCAAGACTTCAAGCATTTGCACACATGGCCTTCCAAATTCTGCTACCATCCTTCTTGACAGACTCCCTTTTTCCATTTTACCTTCTCTCCATACCCCCTCTGCCTTCCTTCCTTCCTATCCCTTTTAATTTCTACCATTCTGCTTTTCATGTTATTAGGTACCTTGGGGATTTCCCTCCCTTAAGGTTCTCCCTACTGACTACTTAAGCTTGCAGGGGAACAGTTCATGTCTCCCTGGTTTCTTCTGCCATCCACTCTTGGCTAGTTTAAATGTTAACCAATGTAGCATTGAAACTGTTCACTGAGGACTGTGGTTCCCTTCCCTGATGGATGCAGTCCATCTCCCCTGTATAGGCCCCCATCCCTCCAGGTGGAACCCCAGTCCCCAACGTAGCTGAACCCTTCCTCTCTGCACCACTCCTTTAACCATGAGTTGATGCTCCTGGTACAGAGCACTCTATCCTCACCCCTTTCATAGACAGGCAACACCTGAGAAAAGGCCATTCAGCATGCTACCTGCCTAAGAATCATCCCCAACTCCTTGAACTCCTCATGCAGTATTCTAGCCTCATCCCTAGCCAGGTCATTCTTCCCTAGGTGGACAATGACATCCAGTTCTCCCTCCAATCCTGCTGCCCTAGTGACTCTTAGGATCCATTTCCAATCCCTCTGAGCCCTGATGCTGAGTAGGCACCTAACCTCCCTCTCCCTCCCCATCCCCAAATCTATCCTGTTCACAATGGCATCCTCCTCCAGTGTCCTCTGCCACCCTCCTTGGGGTCTCCATTATGGAGGACCCCCACATCCTCCCCGGTCACTACCATTGGTGCCTCCATGGGACAGTCCTGCTTTGCCAGAATGGCATAGGTATTGTGCAGTGGTATCATATGGGGATGTTCTTCTGACCGACTACCCTCACCCTTCCCAAGCCCATAGTAGTCTAGTTGATCATCCTTCTTGGCATCCATTGAGGCAGTGATAGCAGACTTGGTGGTCCCTTGGGGGGGACGCCCCTTGAATCCTAGCCAACACAGCCTGCTGTTGAGAAACCTCCACCCTCAGCCCTCAGAGGTGCACACAGATGGGGCAGCATTGCAGTCTCCAGAAGGTCTCTCTAAAAACTGCTGTCCTACAGCCACTGCATTGCACCACTCACAGCATATTTATTTTTGACCATGCCTGCTTTTGATTTGCTTTCTTTAAACCCTTTTTTACCTCTACCATAGATAGGATATTTTACCTCTTCCCAAATGTTTCCTTGGCCCTAACTCTCCTCACCCCCTTGCAGTGTGTGAGCTACCCCTACCTAAGATAGGGTGTTTCACCTCTTCCAAATTTTTGCTTAACCCCAACTCTCCTCTCTCCTTTGCAGTGTGTGAGCTACCCCCTATCCTAGATAGGCTGTTTTACCTCTTCCCAAACTTTTTCTACACCCTAGCACTTCTTACTTCCTTGCAGTTGTGATCAACAACAAGAGTTTAACAGGAAACGTACCATAGTTGACCTGCTTCCCTGCTGAGGTGCAGAGTGTCTGGCTGCCTCATTGGGCTGACTCCAATGGGCAGACTCCACTGTCCTCATCATGTGGGTCCATCATATGGGGGGCCACAGCATTGGGGACTGCTTGGGGGTCTAGCCCTTTAGTAGGCCCCTTTCTCTTACTCAATCCTCAGGCAGCACCCAGGATTGACTGTAGCACCAAGCTGGAGGTGTGGCTTGAGTCTTGATCGGCTCCTTCCTGGGAGCCTTCTTCTTAGCTTCTAGCTCCTCTGTTCCTTGTCCCTTGGTGTTCTGGGGTCACCGGCACTCAAAACATGTGGGTTGTGGATATCAGATCCCCTTTCCTGCCACGATCACCTCTCCTTTCTTTTCCGAGGTGGTCCCATATGCTGGGCTATTTAAAAGCCTCTTCCACTTCCTCAATTCACGGGTAGCACTCGGGATTGGCTGTAGTGTCGAGTTGGAAGTGCAGCTTGTGTCTTGATTGGCTCCTTCCCAGGAGTGTTCTTCTGAGCTTCTAGCTCCTTTGTTCCTTGCCCCACCCCTCCCTTGTCAATAAGCTTTTGTCCATGGCTTGGTGCACAGTATCCATGAAACTGACCTATGCTGTACAATTTCCATGGTCTTTCATGATGCCATGCCCTTCCTCATAGTGCAGCTTGTACTGATTTAAGTATGAGATGAGTTGATTGTGGATAATCCTCTCTTACACTTTAACTACAGCCAAGAGGATGGATATGGGCCTACAGTTATCCAGAACTGTACATTTGCATTTTTTTTAAATAAGAGTATCACTGAAACTAGTTTCCAGACATCAGAAGAAATTGTTTTTGTCTCAAATAATAGATTATTTATTTTCTGATGTGCAGCTATTTTGAGGAATTTTGAGAGTTAATCCATCACTTCCAGTGCTGTGATGTTTTAAAGTATAAATGGGGATGACAAGATTTTCAATTTGACTAGAGTAAATATGTAAGGTTCTCCCCTTGGATGGCAGGATAACTAATTTTTTATACATTGAATAATTGTAATTTAACATTCTGCTGCTATTTTTGAATCTATGTGCTTGGTACCATTAACTTCAAGGATCAGAGGGGTCACAGTGATTCCAGGATTGAACAAAGTATTAATACAGTTCCAGAACTTTCGGAGGTCACTCAAGTTAGCTGTTTGCTGGGCTTTGAACATGTACTTTTGGATACAATAAGTTCATGGTCGTAATTTTCCCATAGGCATCTGTAGGTTTCCCAGTCAGGTTGCAATTTAGATTTTTTTGTAAGCACCCAAGGCTATGTTTCTGGCTTTCATTAAGCAGAAAAGGTTTTTAGATAGGCAACCTGAGTTGAGATTTTTGACTCTACGTCTAATCAAAAGGGGCAAGGTGATCAAGCAAGTTCATGAATTCTGTAATAAAAAAGTCCAGGACACAATAAACATCAGTTATTGCATCCAGAAAAGACCAATCATTACATGAGAGATCAGTTAAGAATGCTTGGGGGGTTGAAGTCTTTGCAGGTGTAATGTGAATCTTCTGTTGGTACTGGGTTGCTAGCAGTGCTATTATGCCAGAGACAGTAAATAGTTGAGTTATCATTGATTGACTCCAACAGGTGGCTGGTCAACCTGATTCTGTCAGCATTGCTGACCAGTATCCAGTCAATTAGGGTGAATTTCCTTAATTTTGTATTTAGTCTAATGGGTGCAGCATGTATTTGCTTGAGGTTATAATCATGCAGAATATCCTTGTATGCTACAGTACTGGCTAACCAGTTTAAGTAAAAGTCTCCCAGTATTATTATTTCGGTGAGGCCAAGGGGAGATACCAATTGTACTGCATCTTTGAGACCCTCAATTCCTACCTTAAGTGGGTTATACACACAACAGATCTTTAAGTTTTTTGATGCCCAGGTTCAACTGCAATAAGAGCTGTTCTCAGTCCATTGGGTCTTCAAAGCTGGGAGTGTGAATCTCAGCATCCAGGTCCAATCATATATAAAGTAAGACTCCCCTCCCTTCATGTTCAATCTGTCTTTTCAATAAATTATATAGTTTGGTAATACAATTTCAGAATTGCTAACACATGGTTTACACCAACTCTCTGTTACAGCTAATATGGGCAGATTATGCACTGAAACTAGGACCTCCAGTTCAGCCACTTTAGGGACTAGGCTACGGGCATTTAGATGCATAACTCTGAGACCTTTTAGACCTAACCAGGATTTGTTACTAGGTGAGGAAGAGTCAGCTACAGTTAAAGGGTTGCTTTCTCTGTCACCCAAGCTAACAAGCAAAAGAAATATAGGTTTGTAGATGTGCATACCATTACAGTAGGCAAGTAACTAGCGACTATTTCACCACTATAATATTTCTGTCTGTCTATCTGTCTGCCTGTCTGTCCATCCATCCATCCATCTGTCCATCTGTCTGTCTGTCTATCTATCTATCTATAATTAAATTAGTTAGAATGAAATGCTTTGCAAAAGCATTTAGGTGGAAACAATACCTTCATAATGTGCAAGTTGGCATTTTCTAAATTACTTTTTTAATACAAATGGGCACACAGACTCAAAAAACAGAATCTCCTCAGATTCAACATTTGTCATGCCATTCAGTACTACTATATACTGTTCTTTAGTAGAAACTTTTGAATAGTGTAGGGGACTTTTCCAGGAAAGGTGATATAGATGGATAAAACAATGGTCATAACTGCACCACAAAATCTACTAGCCAGTTGTATTATAAAAGAGAACAGCTAATTTATTGAAAGGGATCTAATGTTGTTTGTGATTTTGAAATGATACAATTAAATCAGTTACTCACTGAAAAAGTATACTATAGTATGCCCAGTTGTATGATGGCAAAATGTTATGCTGCCATCTAGAAGAGTGACATTAATGTACACCAAGACCAACTTTGGATGAAGTGTATTATGGTAGTAAGACACTCAACTACTATGGAAGGAGGGCATGGGCCACTGGCATTGGGGCATCCACTACTGCCTAACCATGCAGCAGCATTTTATCAGTTGTGAGGGCAGTTGCTTACCTGCTCTGGCCAAAGAAGGACATCACCATGGTGACCCAATTGTCAGGATGGGGGACAGGGAAAACCATTGGAAAAATTGGCAGAAACTGTTCATTGAAGATAGATGAGTTATACTAATTGGTTATGACAAAGTGCAGCTATACATTTCTTTAAAACCATTATTGTTGACCCTATAATTGATCTAAAAATTGAGAGTGTTATGAAAAAAGTATGAATTGCATTTGTATGATTCATTGTTTATAAACTGAAATGTTGGGTGTCCACTGTTTCGAGATTTAAACACAGGCATTTCCGAAACGTGTCAGGAAAGTGCTTTGTACTGGCACTTTTGCAGTAAATTATGCACTTTATTTGTATTTTATACCTGAGCAGCATTTTATGTTCTGGGTAGTAAGTGCTAGATTGTACTTTTCTCTATGATTTGTGTTTGTATGATTCACAGGTTAGAAACTGAAATGTTGGGTGTCCACTGTTTCGAGATTTAAACACAGGCGTATTGAAGAAAACTATTTTGATTTTGAAACTAAAATTCACATGTGCACTTTTAATTGGATGTACTGCTTGGAAATATTAAAGTGACACATTTCTACACTGGATTTTGAATCAATTTAATTGCAACATAAAGATACACTAACACAAACTCCTCAGTCCATATATCTAGCAATATTCCATTTTTTTTCTGCATGTAGCCATACTCAGTTTCTAGATTTGTGAAATTATTGTAGATTAAAGGATGCAGTCACAAAGATGTTTCAACAGATAATATATTGTACATTCTGTAGCTCTACACAAACATGACTGCAATGAATGAACTGTATCGAACAAGTTTCTTTGGGATTTTTGTTGGTTAAAAAACAGAAAAAATAAATTAGCAACTACTCAGCTTGCACCTGTTTTGTGTTAAATCGCAATCCCTTTTATATAACAAAACAAAACAGGATTTTTATAGCTTTGCATGTTATCATGGAACCCAATGAATATTTCATATGTTTGACAACAATGGGACCTATTCACTAATGGTGCGGATGGGTTATGTGCCATGTAAACCTGGCGCATAGCCCACCCGCACCTGGCCAAGCACACTACACCCCCTGCATGCCACGCATGTTCCTGGTATTTCCCCACCACATGCCTGGCACACTGGCAAAGGTAAAGTACTGTGTGGGGGTGGACCGGGGACAGGCACCAGTGGGGCGTGTTAGCATTTCACGCCATTCACAATGGTGTGGGTGCCTTACATAGGGGGGCAATGGCTACACCTTCTGGAGGCAGTCATAATCATTACACACACCCCTAGATGCTGCTGCTGAGATCAGCAGGGACTGCGGGGGTCATCAGACCTATCAATGTGTCTGCCCCGGCTGTGGGGCACATTTGGGACGGTGGAGGATGTGCAGATGGGGTCCCGCACACCTTGGTCCACTGTCTGCCTATGTACCTGCTGGCAACATGGTGACCAACAGATGCAAATGATCCACTAGCAGTCCCAGTCTGGGCAGCTGATTATCTGCACAGCCAGGTCCGCAGCCCCACACTGGACTGCCTGTGTGTAGCTTCGCACCAGTTGGGTGGGACTGCATAACAGAGCCAGGTGGGGACCACTGTTCACAAATGTAGTCCCCATACAGAAGCACCAAGTTTGGTCGACAGCAACAATGCCGACCTCCCCCACAGTGACGGCACAATACAGACGTAGGTATTGTGCCATTTTTTCATGGTGTTTTCTGTTGGGGGCTGCACCCCCCACATCGCCCCATGCAGGGGACTCTGCTCCCCACCCCCTGGACTTCAGGATTACAACTATGGGTCAGAGTTGGTCCGGGGAAGGGGCGGAACACTGGGGGAAGGCAAAACACAGAAAAAGGACCATTACATGAATGCGCTGTAATGGTCTTTTCCCTGTTTCTCATCCGGGATGTTAATGAAAAGGTGCACCATCCCAGTACAGATCTCCGGTGGGTGCAGAGCTGCAGGGTGGATAGGGGCAATTTGCAGGTATCCCCCACCGTTAGTGAATAGGCCCCAATATACTGATATTCCCATTTTATGGAGCCTGTGACATCTCTGGAGAAATGTTTTCAATTATATTTACATTACATTTTGTTTACATTTCACATACATTCTATGTTTATTTTCCCTTTTATGTATTACTGAGGACTACTGCTTCCTAATGGTATCCATATCCCTCAGATTTCATCTTCCCCTGCTCCTGTCTACAAGTGATGTAATCATCCTCTCTTTATGCCACAGAAATGATGTTAAGAGGAGATTATGATACAACATGTAGACAAGCAGCAAGAACAGATGAAGCCAAAAGACAGCACTACAACTTCCAATGCAAACTTGCCTATTTTCACAGAATGAGGAGACTATAAAAAAAGGAAATCTAGGAAATGCAAGTAAAACTATATATAATTTCCAAATGTGTTCTAGCGATGTCATAAGCTCTTTAGTCTGATAATGTTCCATTCAATAAATAAATTATTACTTACTGATGTGTATAGGTATCCTTCGCTGTTCATGGCCAGATATAACTTTGTTTGCACACCCTGAATGGCTACCACTCGAAGTCCCACTGGTATGAGGTTAAATAAAGCTGAAAAAGGACAAAAATATTGAAATTATATTTTAACACTTTTTATACAGTATGTAATTTTCCCTACTAGTTTGCCCACACTATTCAACATGGCTTGGATTGGTGTTGATCTCAACTCACAATTTTGCAAAAATCAAAAAGTTATATAGAGTGTGAAGTTAAAAATATTCTAATTTTACTGGGTATATGTAATAATGCATATTATAACACTTTGTATTTTATTTTGAAAGGTAATTTTGAGGAAAATGTTACAAAAATGTTGGTGAACCATGAAAAATTAACAATTACTTTTATTCTTTCTATAAATGTCATCATATTTTTGAAACAATATGGACAAAAAAACGACCAGTATAAAATATAAAAAAAAGTCTCAGATAACGTACAATGTTTCTAAAAATGCTGTTCAAATACAAAAGTCCTATGGTATGCCTTAGAAAATGTCACATGGTGCAATGAGTTTTTACAATACTTGTTTTTTAAAAGGTTTGCACAATTTCACATGAATACTTTTTGTAGATTTGTCATCAAAATGATTGTATTCATCTTGTAGAATTGTCGTTTTGTAAATGGTTGTATGCATTATTGAATTTGACAGTGTTGTGTGAATTTTCATTTATGCAATGCATGTTACAGAAAAATGCAGGATAAATAATTTATCTAGCCGTGCACTATATTCTGAATGAGAATAAACAGTTTATTTTTTTCAGTGTAAATTTAGCCATTCACTCCACACATCACTACACTTCATTCATTGAATCAGTTATCAGATCACAGGCAGATTCCAACATTACTGTACATGGACCAAATGGGGAGATTGATATTTCTCTCATTTAAATGAATACTACGCTCTGACATCTTGCAGATTTCATCTCCTTGTCAACAGTTAACTCTTTTCATGTAGCTGTTCAGGATACAAGTGTTTGTTTTAGTTTATTTTCACTGTTTATACTAGTCCCCTCTAACTATCTTGGCGGACTCCATTTTCTGGTTGCTGAAATCTCTTGTCCCTCACAGCTGCATTAGCATAACAAAACATGTTGTGGCGGCACCCTTTAAACTCCAATGAATACATTTCTGCTTATTTATAGTTCAATAGAACAACTAACAGGAAGGTGTAAAAATAACTTATGTGGCTTCAAGTAGCTTTGAAAAGTGTTGGGAGTTGTAGTGCAGGGTTTTCTATTTTAAAAGGCTTTCATGTGAGTAATTTCAGAATTTTTAAAGTTATTTTTACTTGTAGCATGGAAATAAATGGTGTAAATGGGTGCTATAACATAACGTTCTCACTGTTAATGCACATCTCAGGAACAAATAACATTTTAGCAATCTGAAAATGGAGTAACCCAGGATAGTTAATGGGGACCCATTACTTCTAGTTAATATCCCAAATAGCTACAGGAATGGAGGCCACTAGTGACAAGTAGACAGATACATGTGCAATATGAGAGTGCGTGGTGTTCCTGTAATTACTGGTGAAAACAGCAGTGCAACACTGACAAATAAAATAGTTCTATGGATTGTTTAAAATCATTAATAGTACATTTACTAAATTACATCAAACAATACATAAAGCAAACCGCATTATATGAACTGCACAAGCAACAAGCTAACTGGATAAATGTTTCATCCTTTCTTGTTGTGGAGACTTTGGAGACATTTCACTCATGGCCATTATTCGCTCTGCCACTTGTGATTTCATGTGAAGTTACCACATTTTGTATGGGTAGAACATATATCTGACATTGCCTTGCTGCATATCCCCTATATATTTCACAGATGTGTAGCAATAACCACCAAAGAAAGTAAAAAATTCAGCACTGTACCTTGAGTTTTGCCCAGCATATTAAATTACATAGGGCCAGATATTCAAAACTTTGCGCCGGGCAAAAAACATTTGCACAGGTTTAGCACGAGATTAGCATGGGTCTGCTATATTCAAAAGGCCAAATAGCACGGGCAAAATCATAATGTATGCAAGGGGCAAACTGACATGAATACAGGCGCAATGCTATATTCAGTGACTAGCGCTGTGCAAAGTGGTTTTGTGCGACTTAGCGTGACACTTAGCATGGTGCACATTACCGCCCAGGAAAAGGTAGTCTTAACCCTGGGCAATCAGCTTTGCACAGTGTTTGCGTGGCTTTGCGCGACCCTAACAAATATGACACATAGACAAAGCCAAACATAGAGGAAACATGCTGCTAACAGAAGATATCACAGTGATGCCATCATCTGCCACCAGTCCCAGCCATGCCAGGCAGTAAGTGGTGACCCTGCCACCAGTGGACAGCATGGCAGTGTGGCCATACAGCACACACCTGCGGACCTCTCTTCTGTGGACACCAACAGATGCCAGCACACACATGCAGCACTGTGGGCATGGAGGATGTTGAGGGGACAGTGTATGGGTGGCCAGGCTGTGCCACAGACCAGGTGTGGCCACAAGGCTGGGACACATCATGCAGTGCACATGGGCCAGTATTGGGCATACCCCAACACCAGTGTGCCTTTTTGATAATATATGCCCCCCCCAGCCACATACCGCACAGCTGTACAACTACCACAGCACACAAAGCTGGACATGTATATGTCACTGTTAGCATCCCATGCCAGAGGTGCAGGATCTGTGGGTCACACAACAGTGTGACAGTAATGTCCACTGTCAGTAAACACCTGCAGGTTGGGCCTCTCAATGTGTATAGTACAGTCATCATCACTGCTCTACACACCATAGGCATTGCTGTGTCCACACACTACTGGCCCCTTTGCTACTGTAATGTTTGCTGTACACTGTAGCATGACCTACAGTGTGACAGTTGCATGCAGCACCACCACCATCTGTGCCTATGCTGTGTTGTCAAAGTACAGCTGCAGGCAGCAGTGCATGTGAAAGTACAGTGTTCAAAACTGTATAATATTCCCCAAACTGTTTGCGCAGCGTTAACATATTTGCGCGGGTTTAGCGCAGGGCTAAACCGTTAGCCTGGTGCAAACTGCATGCAAATCAGGACATAATGAGATGCTAATCTGGTTGCTTGCTCAGAGACTACCTAAGTAGGCTCATTTGCATTCACTTTTGAATATGGCAAAGTTTAGCACCGGGCCTAGCGGTTTAGCCCTCGCTAAACTCTCACCAACTTGATATGGCCTAACGCCAAACAGTTCAGGGAATATTTTACAGTTTTGCACACTGTACCGCTACATATGCTGCTGCCTGCAGCTGTACTGGGTCTACACATTTGCTGGCACACACACCTCTACCTACCTTCACATTGCTGTGCACTGTGTTGCTGTTGTGGTTTGCACATCCTGGTTGCCATATTCAGAGCTATCTTATTCCAGGGCTAAGTTTGCCCTGCACTCCCAGCCTAGTTTGCCCAGCCTCATTCCCATACTATATTCAGAAGCTGTTTGACCTGGACTATTCCTTTTGAATATGGCTTGCTTTGTGCTCAGGGCTAAGTTTGCCCTCCGGGCAGTGCTAATTTAGCCCCAGGGCAAAGTTTTGAATATCTGGCCCTAAGAAGGTAAATTCACAAATTAGCAAGTTCCACTGAACTCCATTTGTAATCTCCAAATGAGAAGGAGCTTCCATTGCAACTCATCTGATTTTGCCAGTGTTAGATTATATTAGTGTTGCTTTTTCCATGCCGACAAAATAGTACTACGTATTCCGGACACTACTTACAGTGAAACAGATTGACACTACTTGACTTGCAGTGTTTCAATGAAAGGCATCACTGCCTTACATTTACTGATCCAAATATGGAAGCACTGGTAACTAGGAGGGACATTCAGTTGCTAATGTTGTTTTTCAAACATTAAAGGACTGATACTTTACAGCATACCTCTCAAGTGTCCCTCATTATGAGGGACATCCCTCATTTTATCCTTCAAAATTGTTTTGTACCTTGTTTGTCCTTCATGAGAAAGATACTCCCCACACAGAGAAGATACTGTAAATTCAGACAATAAAGCAGAAATTCATATCATTCTAAGATGCTAAATAAAAAAAAAAAGTTGTTAAAGTGCATGAAATGGATTCTGCACTATTTTGAGCTTGTATCTCCATGTTTCAGATTGTGTCCCTCATTATGAGGGTCAGTGCCCCTCACTGTCCCCCATTTTGAGTGCAGAAGCCCCTCATTTCAGTGACAAAAGGTTAAGAGACATGCTTTACAGGTACAATGAATTGTTACTGGAACAGACCTACAATTACTCATGTAGATATGTTCATCAGCAAGGCATTCCAGTGCCTATTGTGAGTGCAAAATTTGTTTCCATGAAGTTTAAATACAGTGCTACCAGGTCCTGGAACTTGCTTCCACCTAGAACATGGGAGGCTGAAATTGTAGGAAAATTCCAGAGCGCTTTAGAAAAGAACTGCAAGCAGTATCACAGTGTACTTACATTATCTAAACTTAGGTGTTTGTGGCTTCTACTAACTGAGCAGCAATGACAGCTCTTTTCAACAATTGTTGTTACCACAGTTGCAGCCAATGACATGGCCAGATACTTCCTGAAATTTCTGTGATTTCTCTACAGAAATGTCCCACATGCCTGCCTGCCTGCGGTACCACTGTGGGCCACCCAAGACAATCTCTTTAGATCTATCTAAAATGTCTGGAAATCTTTGAACATGTCTATTGCTGCAACTGAATATTTAGTTTTTGAAACTAAAGTATTGAATTCCCTTTTACTATCATGTTCTTACTGGATCTGACTGAAGTCAATTAAGTAGTGTCAGTATTGAAATGTAAATGTTTTTCAATAATTATCTACCGTATAAATAATTTAACTTGCATAAAATGTGCTAACTGTCATCTGTGTTGATTATAAACTATGTAATTGGGTCTGGTGTTTGTTCAATGTATTTTTATTATGTACATATTGTGTTATGTATGTACAGAAACTGTGTGCATCAGGATGACTTTGCATATCGGGCCTTTTTAAGGCTGCATAGCTAGAGCTATGATGATGTACTGCTATGACAAGGTAGAAAAAGGGGCTCTGAAATGTCTAGAATGTGCCCTAATGCAGCACAGCCTGTCTGCTTCCATGGGGAGGAGTTGAGTCACATCTGACCATGTCCTCTCCATTCAGCAGAGTGCAGTTGCTTTCTCCTTCCAGCCCGCATCATACTATTTTCTTGCTCCTGACCCCATTGCCTACATTTGTTTATTTGTTTTCAAGGTGTATTTATCAATGTTTACAGAGACATTAAGGATAACTCAGAGGATGTAGTGCTACAATGAAAATGGAGCACTGTCAGCCCTAATAAATATGTTTGAGAAAGGAACCAGGATCCTGCACGTGTGCATCAACATGAGGTTTCAACTCCATTTCCCAAACAAATTTATTCGCCCTAACAGTATTTGTTTATTGCAGTGAATGCATCTCATGCTGGGCTGCGATGTCATTGCAACAGCTGATTTGTTGTTTTCCTCACCCACCAAAGCTATACCTCCTGAAACATTTCAGACTCCTATACTCTTATGTACTATCAAACATACAGAATTACACATGACACAGGCACCCAATAGGAAACTGCCTGGCAGGCACATAACTAACTCCCAAGAGCAACACCATCCATGGCAACTGCTGCTGGAATGGTGTCTTCCTGTGAATTTTTATCTTACTACCGCCTGCATACAACCAATCATGTGTCTCAATTCACAGTTGCCTGAGAAATGCATGTTACTTGGTTATATAGAACAGAAGAGGTAGAACCATGAGATAATATGCAACAGCACTGTTTAGTGTTTACCGTGTACAGTACAAGTCACATTAAACTGTTTCACCAATGAGTTGGTTTAATATTGTTTTTTTTTTACAGCTGGCAATGCACTGGCAACTCATATTGCATTATAGTATATAGTGGAACGTCGTTGTTCACTGAAATCTAGCGCTCTCAAAATGTTGTTCTGCTGCACTAGTGATGTCTGCATCGCAGCAGAACCAAAAAGTGACATCCGCAGGACAGGAGAACAACTTTTTGTTTTGCTGCAGTGTGGATGTCACACATGGTGTCCTCGAGCAGCAATCTGACAGTCTTATTTTAAAAGGAAAGATGTAGTAATTTTTTTTTGAGGCAATGATGTTCTACTATACACTATACAGAACAGTGCATGTGTACCATTTAACGGCAGGGCTGTTCTTTCACCTCATTGGTACTATGACAACTGATTACGTCTCGAGCTGCACTCTCGAGGTAATCTGTCATCATAGTACCAACTCGGTAAAAGAACAGCCCTGTTGTTAACTGTTACTCATGCACTATCCTATATGTTTTTCAATGCTTAACCAGCTCAAGAGCAATGTCTTTAACATGCTTTTGCAATTCAGTTGGAATGCATTTGCAGTCCAGTCACAATGCAATGCAAAACTGAATTTTAACTCTTAAGAAACAGTTTGTGCAGAGCTTTGTGCTGGCTCCAGCAACACTTATGCACCTTAGTCAGAAATGCTAAAGCAACTCATTGGAGGAACAGTTTAATGTGACTTATACTGTAGGCTTCAATAAAAACAAAATTCTCAAACCGAGTGTCTTATTTTGGCAATATATGTTAAAATTTACATTTTTTAACTTTATGTATTCCCTGGTCCTGCAGTCCAGTCCCCCATTCTGTTTAGATGCTCTTCACATCATGGGTCAAGCAGCAATATGCATGATTACATTATTTGGTGGCTATACAGTTCGACAGCTCACTGATGCACCTAGCACTTTCCCACTTCAGTTCAACTGTGTGCTTTATCCTAAATGTTGATATTTCTGGTACTCTGTTTAAGAAACTGCCATTGAATCAGTAGAACAACTGAGGCAGTATATCTGTATTCTATGTGGCACTGTCCAGTACTGGTCTGTTTTGCAGAATTTGTGGTGTTCTGACCTTTCCGAAAGAAAAAGCCACTATGGTTCTCAAAAGAAGTGGCGGTGAAGGTTAGGGAGAAAAAGATAGCATTTAGGAAGTATAAGGAAACACAGAAGGAGCAGGACAGAGAACTGTACCAGTTAAGGCAGAAGGAAGCAGGGAGGGTAGCCAGAATAGCAAAGGCACAAACTGAGGAAAAGATAGCCAACTCAGTTAAGAAGGGGGATAAAACCTTTTATAGGTATATCAGGGAGTGTAGAAAGACAAAGGGAGGGATAGTGAGGCTGAATAGAATGGATGATGGGTGGGCAGAGAGTGACAGTGAAAAGAAGGATACGGAATGAATACTTCTGTTCAGTATTCACAAAAGAGGAAGTGGGGGAGGTGCCTAATCCAATTAACAGAAGCACTCTGGAGAGGGGGGGTAGATCCCAGTCCTTTCACAGAAGAAAGGGTTCTGAAAGAACTCCTAAAACTGAAGGTGGACAAAGCAATGGGGCCAGATGGAATTCACCCCAGAATTCTAAAAGAATTAAGCAGAGAACTAGTGACACCACTGACTACCCTTTATAACAAATTATGCGAGGATGGTGTGGTACCTGAGGACTGGAAGAAGGCTGATGTGATCCCCCTTCACAAAAGTGGAAGCAAGACAGAGGCAGGAAACTACGGACCTGTCAGTTTGACCTCTGTGGTAGGAAAAGCGATGGAATCACTTCTGAAGGAAAGAATTGTTGAGTATCTAGAGGCCAGTGGAGCACAGGACCCAAGGCAGCATGGGTTCACAGCAGGAAGGTCATGTCAGATGAATCTAATTGATTTCTTTGACTGGGTGACCAAAGTAGTAGACCAGGGAGGGGCTGTGGACATGGCCTACCTAGACTTTAGCAAGGCATTTGACACAGTCCCACACAAAAGATTAGCAGTCAAATTAACCAGCCTTGGAGTGGGTCCCAGGGTGGTAGCCTGGGTAAAACATTGGCTGGACAACAGGACACAGAAGGTAATTGTAAATGGAGTCCACTCTGAAGAAAGATGGGTTACTAGTGGGCACCGTGAGGGTTCAGTATTGGTCCAGTCCTTTTAATGTCTTTATATGACATTGCAGAGGGACTGGAAGGAAAAAGTATGCCTTTGCAGATGACACAAAGATCTGCAACAGGGTTGATACACAAGGAGGCGTGGAAAGGATGAGAAGGGATTTGGCAAGGTTGGAGGAATGGTCAGAAGTATGGCAGCTTGGATTCAATGCAAAGAAGTGCAAAGTAATGCACCTGGGAAACAAAAACCAAGGGGAAGATTACACAGTGGGGGAGGAGATAGTAACAACAACAAAAACGGAAAGGGATCTGGGGGTAATCATATCAGATGACCTTAAGGTTGGCAAGCAATGTGAGAAGGCAGTAGGGAGGGCTGGGGGGATACTGGAATGTATAGGGAAAGGCATCACCAGCAGAAAACAGGAAGTTGTTATCCCCCTGTACAGACAGTTGGTGAGACCCCATCTGGAGTACTGCGTCTGATTCTGGAGACCCCATCTCCTCAAGGACATAGACAGGATGGAGGCAGTTCAGAGGAGGGCAACTAAAATGGTGCAGGGTCTGCAAGAGGAGTCATATGAGGAGAGACTAAAGAAGCTTAATATCTATACCCTTGAGGAAAGGAGGGAGGGGGGGACATGATAGAAATGTTTAAGTACCTCAGTGGAATTAACAAAGTCCAAGAGGGTAGCATCTTTCAGAAAAAGAGATGTGCAAGAACAAGGGGACACAATTTGAAGATAGAGCGGGGATGGCTCAGGGGCAATGTGAGGAAGCATTTTTTCACAGAGAGGGTGGTGGACGATGGAACAGCCTTCCTGAGGAGGGTGTGGGGTCTAAAACTGTGGGAGAATTCAAGAATGCATGGGACAGACATAAGGCAATTTTTGTGGGGGGCAGGAAGAAATAGGCTGTTGGTTAAATAAGATCTGCAGCTTATCCTCTAGGTAGAGAAAAATGACAGACTAGGTGGGCCAAGCGGTCCTTATTTGCCGTCAAAGTCTATGTTTCTATGTTTCCATGACTGTATTTTATTCAGTGACCAGTTATGTGTTCAATCATAATCATAGCTGTGTACACAGGGCATCATCAGCTATTTTAAGTGTAAGTAGTTCCTTTTGCCCTGCAAAACCATATCCAAAAAACTGCACTCCGATAATAAGTGCAGTTTCTATCATGAAGTGGCTGTTCAGTCTGACTGCCCTTAGGCATGCCTACAATGTTTCCATGATCAGTTGTGCAGTGTGGTCTCCAAAACAATTTTATTTTTTTGTCCTCTGGGTAAAAATATTCAATTTCATTGTTTTAAAAACTGATGAATTACTCTGAGTCTATTCAGTCACACACTTTCTAGTATTTGTGTGTTTGTCTTCATTTTTTCTTTGCTGGCTTTTACATCTGTGCTTTTTTGTTAGAGACACGGCATATTAGTGATCAGTGTGCTCATGCTATAGGTTCAGATAAGCTCTATTGAAGTGTTTGGTTTTGCCTTAAGAAACTGCATCCAACAAGGTTGAATCCTACAAGAAAATTATAGTTTCTGTCACAAGGTGTATGTTCAGTTTGCCCTCACACAAGCCAGTCTAGGATTCATCCTTATGTGCAATTGCTGATGGTCAGTGCACACATGGTAAAAGACCAGCTGTTCTCAGTGGAGAGGGTTTTGTCCCTTGTGAAACCACATCCAAAAAATTGATATAATAAGAAATGGAAGTTTATGTCATTAGGTGTCTGTGCAATTTGACTACCCTCAGCAGGAGGCACTACTGGGAAGAAGTTGGGAGAAGGGAATGGGATGGTGGGGGATGACTCCAACAGAAGTAGGGGCAGGAGGCAGCTCCAGGAACCTAACTGAGTGATGCAGTCAAGGAGACTTGATGGACCATAATGGCCTGTTTCTGCTGCCAAATTCATATGGTCCTAAGTCTACCTATTTCCCCTGGTTCATTTCTGAAATGTGATTTATCAAAATATTTTATTGTTTTTTTCCTGTGGGTAGACACACCCATTTTCACAGGTCAAACAGCTGAGACAGTACTGTGTGAGTGCCAGTAAATGCTCTGTCACAATATATGTAGATACAGGCTCCAAACAAGATAACATTACACGATGTATGATGTGTGTTCCAATACACTCATACACGTGATGTCCCATTTGTCTTTCTCTCCGTATTTCATGTGCTTGTCTGTTCCTCAATAACAAATGACTACATGTACTGGACTGTGTGTTGCTCTCAACCTATTAATGTTCCATCCAGTGCAACTGTGTGCCAGAGACATGCTGAGTACAAGACCAAAATGAGTGTATCCATGAGATGGGGGGATCCACAAACATACAACAAGAAAATTCCTTTACAACTTAGCCATACAGTATTCTATATCCTTATTAGGTTAATGAATTAACAGCTATATTGGCTCTGACCAGAGTTTGTTGGTCCTAGTTGTCATACCCTGTAAAAAACTAAAGTGTTTACTACTACTATATTACGTCATGTAAGATGTCTTCAGAACAGAGAAATGTGGACACAGATGTCTCCATTGGAAACCATTTTTTTTATAAGTACAATAGTTATGCAGATTTTACATCTTTTTGGCCTCAGAAGTATTTCCAATGGAGAATAGAATAGCTTTCAACAGTGAGGTTTAACTCTTTTCCGGGCTTACTCAGAGAAAATGGAGATAAAGATGAATGCAATATATTTGTCTTATCCTGTTATATACTATTTATTTATTTATCTATTTTTTGTTGACCAGGTAAATGCACTAGACAAATCCTGCTTATTTTCAGGCACGACCCAGGGAAGGGGAATACAGATGAATGCCAACTGACCTTGAACCAGATTAAGCTGGTGGTGGTATTTTTAGTGAATGAGGGAAATTTGGCCAGGACACCGGGAAATTGCCCTACTCTTTTCGGATAAGTGCCATGGGATCTTTAACATCCACCTGAACTAACACCAATCCAGGCAGATGGGACCTTGGTTTAACGCTCATCCGAAAGACGGTAATTGCCAGAAGTGCAGCACCCTCCTCATGCTGCACTACAGGGGTACAGGGATATTAACCCAAGTGCCAGATGTGGGAACTGAACCCACAGCCCTCTGATCTCCCGGCCTCAGAGGCGAGTGTGCTACCTACTGAGCCACTGACACTGCATAACTATGCATCTTACATCCTAGGTTGAACAGCAATATGTTGTGAGCTGGGCCACCGAACAGCCTTGCAATGCTTTCTCTCAGATGCCACATTTTTTGAATTAGATGCAATAGCTTTCAACAGTAGGTTTAACTGTTTTCCAGTTTAGTCTTAATAAGAAAAAATGGAGATAAAGATTAATGTAATATATATGTCTTATCTGGCTATGTACTATGCATTTTACATCCTAGATTGAACAGCAACATGTTGTGAGCTGGGCCAACAAACAGCCTTTCTATGCTTTCTCTCACATGCCACATTTGTTTTAAATAAAAAAAATATATATAAGGGGCTTGGGTTCACACTCCAAGCCCAAGATCCCAGCTAGACCAGAAGGGAGGGATGCTGCAGTCAGCTCTCATGCGCATCACCTTGGGGAGTGAATGGCGACAAATCCCACTGGTTGGCTCCCCACGAAGACCCAGTGGGATCGGACCCATAAATCTAGAAAACCTTCGAATACATCTCAAAGGAAAGACATGTGGGTGGGGCTTGAGGCATGGTTATAAATATAGCATAACAATATATGAACATATCATGAAGCCATCAGAGTAAGGCCATTAGGTTTATCTAGTCTGCTCATATTGCAAAGTTCTCAGCACATGCTACTGACACTTCCCCCCTCCCAAATCAGCCCTTCCACACCTTCTGCCTCCCCCTTGATTCTTATTTTCCCCTTTACTCTATCCCAGCCTCTCTTAAAACTGCCTGCCATTTCATCAAAACTGCCTCCACTAGAAGCACTTTCCAACCTGCCACCACCCTCTCTGTGAAGAAGTGCCTTCTAGACTCTCTCCTAATCCCTCTCCCTCCAACTTGAGACTGTGTCTCCTCATATTTTGGTTTCCAAAAGACCCTCCCTGTCAACCCTATTTATTATTTTCAAATACTTGAAGATCTCTGTCATATGCCCTCTCTTCAACCTCTCCTCTTACATCCTATTATGGTGGCCAATGATCATCTTTGTTACCCACCTGTGGACTGTTTTAAGCAAGTTTATGTCCTTTTTAAACTATGGTCACCAGTACTGCACATTGTAATCCAGATGTAGTCTCACTAATAACCTGTACAGGGGCAATATTACCTCCTCTCACCTGCTGCTGATCCCTCTGGCAATGCAGCTCAACTTTTTGTTTGCCTTTGCTGCTGCTTTCCTACATTGTGAGAAGTGCATCATGTCACTTGCGATCATCATTCACTGGTCCTTCTCCTCCTCTGATGCAGATACCTGGACCACTCCAAGGTTGTACTCAGCCCTCAAATGTAGTTGGTTACCACCCCAGTGCTAGAATCCCATCATTCTCTATTGAACTCTCCTCATTCACACCTCAGCTGACATTTTCTACCCTTTGCACTGTGGGAGATGTTTGCTGCAGTTTTGGACAGCTGCAGAATTGCTCATTTGATGCTGGCAGGAGGCCTGGATTTGTCAATGTCCTGATGTTGTGGTGGACATGTGGCTCACAGAGGATGGTGGAAGAGGTAAGGGGAGATATAATTTAAAACCAAAAACAGAAAACGTCTGGAAAATGTGTTAATGAAGGAAAAATACCTTTAGATTGACACACATCATTTATAATTCACATTCCTCCTGTCTAAGCAGTGAAATTAGTTTTTCTTCAAAGTACTTTACAGTATGTCTCCAGTTTTAGAAAGAAGCCACATACTGTTCTTTTACTTCCTCTTGGGGAACTTTAAATGAGAATTAACTCAGCTCACAGTAAAACAATGTTTCCATATATCACTCTGTGTAATTCTCCTCTCACTTCTTTGATGTACAGTACCAATGCAAAATCAATCCAGCATAATACGCATTATCTTTGAACCTAATCTTTGAGAATATTAAATAAGGCTTCTTTATTCTTTTTCAGTAAGAACACCCAGAACCTTTACTCTGCCTTTAAACTGTTTGTTTAAACCAACAGCATTTGTTAGTCTACAAAAACATTTTAGCATATAGGTTTTTTTTTGCAAAAATGCATTTCTGACAGCCTTAGCTTCATAATCATTATATTATTCATTTTCTTAGATATTATTAAAACAGTTATAATAACTGGGGAATGTCTTCTCCCACAGAGGAACCCAGTTATAATGCACTGTTATAACTAGCTGGTTATAACGGTGACCACGTGCAGGGTTTCTTTCATTCTGCACATGCACACAATACTTCTTGTGCACTCACGCTACTTCACTTCAGCATCTCCACCACAACTCCTTCCACATTTCCACAGTTGTAGGGCACTTTTCTAATTTACCTGGCAGCACCACAAGCTCCAGTTCATCAGGTTTAGTAGTATCAGGGTTGTGATCACTGAAAAATAGTGAAACTAGAAATGACACAAAGGCTGATCATGCCTGACCTAGTGCTACTGCTACCGCTACTGAACATTTTTATGATGAGGTGGAAGAGACTGAGGAGCAGACACAGCCAGAGACAGGGTGAGGCACAGAACATGAAGAGCAACCTCTCAAACTTGGGGGCAGGGGATTTAAACACCAATGCTGCTTTAATGCTTAAAATGTCAGCTCCATCTACTGGTCAAACTATTACTTTTTTTAAAATAAATGAAAAAGGTAAGAAAACACTCACCAGAAATTATATAATACATCACATGGGTAGGCCTGGAAAAACTCAAATTCTGCACACACTCTCAGTGTGTAATGCTATTGAAAAAACCCTCATGCTTTGCTGTTGAGGATTATGAAGCATCACACACCTGAGGTGTGTATAAAATTATTATGCACACCTAACCATGTATTATTCTATGTGTTATAACTAATTTTGTAACTAATACTTCACATAAAAAAAGATGGCAGGCCATTCAGGCCACACACACTTTTTAAAACTCTTCCATTAAGGCTACTTATTGAATGTAAATACTAGATTCATACTGTGGATGCATTGGGATGGCACTACCACATGCTTCTGATGGTAAACAGCAGAGCACGGTAACAAAATATATCATTTTTACATGGAGGGCATGGCACAGGAGCAGCAACATTTAAACATGTCAGAAACTGGTGGCTTCTTTAAGGAATGAAAGCAAGCAAAATAAAAAATTGGGTATATGGATGTTTTTGCAAGGGGAAACACTATTGCTGAAAAACATATGGTGACTAACAAATACTACTGCTCTAATACTTTAACCCCATGATGATCTTTGTATAGCTTCCCTTTACCATTCCCAGCTGTTTGCCTAAAATGGGTTTCAAAAAACTTGCTTGACCATGGCTCTGAACTATATAACAATCAATGCTGAAAATGAAATCTATTGGGGCATTCCCAACCCAGGTTCTATGCCTGAATAGCTCTGCTGAGGGGGTCTGGGATATAAACCCACATTAAATGCTGGTTGTTGATACCTTATGTGGTGCAGACATATGTATATGGGGCTGAGTTTGTGGGGTAGTTTATTCACAGCAGCAATCATTTACCAATTCATTTTTTAATACATTATTTTGTCCCATCACCAGTGCTGCCCCTTTAGACTACTTGATCCCAACCTCATCCAGTCCCTTCTCACTAACCCAACCTTCCTGGGGCCCACAGAGCAACACCAGCATTCATGGTGGATTCTGTTTGGAGTGATGACTATCCTTCACAGGTCTGTCATATATGAGAAAGTAGCAGATTGTGAGGTGGTGGAAACTGGGTGTGTCGGCCTTGTCCTCTGAATTCCAGGGCTTTCTGACAACATATTCTCTCCCCTCATGACGTCAGGGGTAAAGACATTAATTGTGCAAGTGCATGCAATGATGTGGCCATGCATGGCTCCAGCCAGTATCTTCACATACAGGACTAGACTTTCAAAGGGCCCTTAGACTGACACAAAGTGCAACAAACATGCAGCTTGCATCAAATCTTGTTGTGTCAAATAATGTACACTGTATTTTTCAAGAAAAGCATTCACTGTTGCAAAGCCCCCAAAATGACAAAAGATGTCCACTGCATCAAACATATGATACATGGGATGAGAATGATGGAAGCTGCATCAAAAATATGAGACGGGGCAGAGAATGGCGAAAGTTGTGTCAAAAAAATACAGTTGAAAAATTGCCTAGGCAATGGTATTTTAAACCTCCAAAATGCTCTGAACTAGCCCCCCAGGGTAATATTAGCTCTGTAACTAAACATCTACATAATCTATCCTCCCCATTCCAATCGTGCAGTAGCAGTCAAATGGCAGTACTGACAGATACTATATGGACTTGGCTCTGGAAGCTATAGTACATGAGACAACATTACAGTGTATACAGTGCAGGAATCTTGCAGCAGAATGCCATTTATAGTAACATAGTCAGGTCTGCCCACCAGCTGTGGGTCTCTTTATATGCTCTAATGTCAGTAAAACCTGCTCTGGCTGGTCTAATCACTGACAGGACCTCCATGCTTAAAAATACCAAATAAGGGGATGGTGTATTATTTTTTGGAGGCGGGACCCCTTTCTGATATGGCACAGTCATTGTTTTGAGGCAAGCATGACACAAGCCAGTCTGGTGCCTGCAAACCTGTTTTTGGCACAAGCACCATTATAAAATTGGAATTGATGCAAGTTTTGATGCAGCTTGCTCCTTGCATCATTTTTTTATGCAAGCACTGTACATCATTCTCTAACCTTTGAAAATGCAGCCTTGAAGCAGTATGTAACTCCATTGTGACCTGTAGCCTCCCCGGAGACAGTACTGCAGAAGTGCCTTATGCCCTCCCTTCATTCCCTCCCTTCAGGGAGGACAGCATACTGTTGAATTAAGCAATAAGGCATATCAGAGTGTGCATTATTGTGTAGTAATGACATGCCTTGGGTGGATCAAGCACACGACCACAGGATGAGTGCATTCAATACCCAAGACATGATGTTATTACACAATAACACACATCCTTGGAGTGCCTTATTGCTATTATACAATAGCTCATTTATATATAAAAAAATTAATTTTTAAAACAGTTGTATGTACATTTTCATTATGGATGTATATTTAACATAAAGAGAGTTCCTTTTTCTGTTTCTCCAGTAGGTGGAGCTGTGTTCTGTGCCTTTTGGCAGGCATTATGTAAATGTGGTAATGATCTTTCATCTCCAGCTTCATTTTTGGGTCATGGTTCACACTCTGTATGTCTGTCTGGCTCCTCCACCCCTTATGTCAGAAGGGGTGTCCATTTTCCCAGTACAGTGAAATGTGATCATTTGTACCAGTAGAAAGACAAACAGTTTTTGCAGGTTCCATGTCAGTTGGGTGACTTTTTAAGAGTGAACACAATTTGAGCAAATATAATTGAGTGACTGTATTTCAAGCGATGCTACATTTCAGCTAAGTACACTACAGCGACAATATTAGACCTGAAGCTGAAAACTTATCTTGGTGTAAGATGTACACACCTTACAAAACCAGCAGCATGCCACATTGGTTCCAAAGAAACTCCAAGGACATTGCAGCAACACAGGTAAGGACTCCACCTGCAACACCTGGCTACCTCCTTCTGTGCTATCTCTTTTATCATCCAACTTGCACCTGCTGCACAGTTTAACAGCAACAAATGCAGCCAAACAAAGGTAATTGTCTGTGTTGTAACAGGGGGTCTCCGCCCCACTGCACCCCCCATCTCTAGGATTCCTACTTCACGCTACTCATTGACACTGGGGTTCACTGTGTTTGTTTGGTCCAGCATATTGTGAGGTCACTAAGATGTGCCAGTAACCCAATTTGTAGTCACCCACTTGTACTCGCCTAAATGTCCTCATGCAAATTGATGCGCTCAATTGACATGCTATAATTTCTGCAGAGTTCCCAATCAGTGACAAGAGCACTGAAGGAGTGAGGATGCTACTTCTGGTGTTTTGGGAGTGATGGAAACTAGTGATGAAAAACAAAGTTAATTTCTGTAGTGTGCTGCTTTTTTATAGGTCTGGCTTCTTTCTTTTTTTTTTATTTTGTTAAGCTGGCTGTAAGCAGCTCAGCCATTTAATTCAGGAGCCAAATGGTGTGTGGAGTGAGTGCTCTACAGCCATGGGGGAGTTACTGAAATGCCATTTCAAAGAATGGCTTTTAGTGACAGATTTTTGAGTTTGTGGAAAGTGAGTGAGGCCAAGAGTCACTAATTTGTGATTTCGGCGGGTGACTGGAACTGACCAAAAATCAACATAAATTGAGTGGGGATGAAGGTGAAGGCAATGGCTTTGGGTTGCTTGAGCAGGGAGGAAGGGATTTCATGCACCGTTCAGTGGTCATCTTCATGCCTTTCCTAGATACAGTGATGTTATTGTCGGACAGCATCACTGTCTCTAGGACCGAGCAGCCAATCAGCATCCTAGGATTTTTCTTGTCATTGTGCAATGCTTAATAATCCTCCCCTCAGTGAATATCCAATTGTCCGGACTTTTTCCCAAATCTTGTCATTGACACTGCCAGTGGTATACCTCCTACTATACCAAGGGGCCACCAGTTAATTTTTAAAACTGAGTAGGACTTTTAATGTTACTCCCTTAACTGTGTTCACCCCCATTTTAACTTGAAATAGAAGTAGTATTCATGCCTTTGTCCTACTCTTCCATTTCCATTTTTATTGCATTATAGTATCTTATTTGTATTTTGATAACTGCCAGATTTTGTCCCAGGGTCTGGCAAGAATTTGTATATAATGAATCCAGCATTTCTTTTCTGATACATGTTGAGCAACAAAAGTCCAGTTAGCTTGTAATCCCTCAACTTAGTTGTGCTTATGTGTGTCATGTTACATTGGTCCACACTGAACTTCATATGTAATTGTTTGCATAACCCGAGTCTACTTAGGCCCTCCTACGGTGTGCCTTATCCCAAAACTCCTCAGTATTAGCTATGTCTTATATTTTGGTATAACTACAAAGTTTGAGATGAAGCTATGTTTCCTGTCATTGAGGTTATTTATATAAATTTTGAACAGCAGGATATCAGCACTGAATCCTTTGGGGCTCTGCCTATCACCTATATCTGCCAAGATCAATTATTTATTGATGTATTTATTTAATGAGTTGGCTACAAAGGCACACTGAGCTATATACTGTAGCTCATTTACAGATATCTCCTGGGGAAGCACATGATAGAAAAGAATAAGCATTCCAGATAAGACAGCAAGTATAACAACTTTAAAACCATAAGGTGTGCAAACTGAAGCAAATCATTTGCTGCAGAATAAAAAGATAAACAACCAGAAGGAGCTGCTCTACTCAGAATGCTCATGTCAGCTAAACAGTATCCAGTAAACCAAAAAAAAAAAAGAAAACGACACTAAGCAATGGAGAATGTAACACATATACAACTTTATTACATATACTACAATCTAAAAGGACTTACAAGCCAATGTGCATGGCAGTGGAAATACCACGGATAATGCAGTACAAGCAAAGACTGCCAGTTGCCTCCATTAAGCATATCTTTCATCCCTTCATAGTTGGCATTCAGCCCTCTCCAACTTACATTTTCAAAAAACTATTTTGGGTGACTACTTGTAAGCAAGGCTTGTATTATGTTAAATGGGACCCCTTTCTACAATCACATCTATGCTTGGTACCACTTCTGCAACCCCACAACCCACCAACTACTTACAACTTCTTTTCCCCACCCCCTTTTCTTATGCTATCCTCTGTTGCACTTCTGTCTCCCACAATTCCATATGAATGAGATCCTTCCTTTATATTACTCCAAGTGGGGGTTCATTCCATTACCTATGGCCAGTCTCCCATATGTCAGGTTTCTTTTATTGTATGAGATATACACTTTAGTTGGTTAGCCTGATTGTAGTTGTCTTTTTTGCATTGTTTGTTTCCCTTCCCTAACTTCTCTAGTATCTCAGTTTTTTGATGTTATATAGGTTCTGTCATATTGCCAATCTGTTTTGTAACTTTGTATAGTTGATATTTTTCAATAAAAAGCTTAATGTTAAAAAAGTGTTCTCATTGATTGACTGAGATGTTGGATGTGTGACGGAGGGAGAGCATCATATCTGCCTGCATGACCATCACCCTATCCGAGAGAGGTCTCAACATCTGGTACCAGAAGACATCGAAGACATGCAAAGCCACCTGAGAGAGCTATAATCTTCTGACACTATTTGAGAATCCAAAAACATCTATGCATCACCCATATTGACTGTCTGCAAGAAGAATGGAATGGTTTACATATGTGTAGACTATAGAATGCTCAACAAGAGAACAGTACCAGATCAATAAGTACGCAATGTGGAGGACTCAGTATGCCTTGGACTGTCTTAGTGGGTGCTACTAGGTCACTGTACTGGATCTGAGAAGCTGGTATCACAAATATCCATGGCCCATGGAGATCAGGAAAAAACTGGTATTGTTTGTCTGCTTGGATTCTATGAGTTTTTTACATATGCCTTAAGGTATCTCTGGTGCCCCACATACATTTCAGTACCCTATTGGTAATATGAACAGATTGTAAGAACACAAAACCCACCTTGATTGTCTGGAGGAGTTAAGACTCTCCAAAGACAACTGTCAATTTTTCCAATGTTTAATAAAGTACTTAGGATGTATTGTTTCTGGATAAAGGATTCCTACTGACTCTAGCAAGATTGAAGCACTGATCACTTGGTCTCTACTATAGCACCTAATATAGCTCAAGAGGTCCCTGGATTCTGTGGGTACAACAGGAAGTTCATTAAGGAATATATCTGCATGCTAGGATCAGTCTTGAAACAGATACAGGGACATCCACCAGTGACTAAAGACATGAAAGCAAGAGCAAAGAATTTTGGACCCTTATGGGATACAGCCTGTGAGAGAGTGTTCTGTAAAGTTTTCTCTAACCTGAGCAATGCATCTATCTTGGCATATACAGTACAGATCAAGTGAAGTCATGCTTTTCACATATGGATGCCAGCATTAGTGGCTTTGGAGCACTCATTTGCCAAGCCAATCCAATGGACAGAGACCAGTGGCCTTCACCAGTATGAGTATGATTCCACTGGAACAGAATCACCATGTCTACAAGATAGAATTTCTGTCACTCAGATGAGCCATTATATCTTTATACAGTACACATCACTAGCAAGACAGACAACAATCCCATACCATTGAAAACCACAGCAAAGCTGGATGCTGGTGGACACAGATAGCTGTCTGTGTTTCTACATATGATTACTGGTGAAATATAGACTAGAATTAAACCATGTGGATGCTGATGCACTGCCATGATGTTCAACCATGCCTACAACTGATTATCAGAGTATGCATTCCAGAGACCTCTGTAAAAGCATTATGCAAATACTTCAAGACTGATAAGCAGCCTTTACCTGCTCATCAATTTGTAGAAAGTCTAGGAGCCTCTGGTGAATATATTCAACCACATTATTGTAGTTTTACTGCTCTAGCTGAAGCAACATTGCCACAGCTGAGTCCACAAGACCCTCAATGTCAACAGAAAATGGACCCCCATTTCTAGGACATTATAGCTGCCCTGCCAAAGGGATAGGATGCAGGCCAAGAGGTATCTAGACATGGAGACACTGAACTGTTTTTAACAGAGTACCTAAAAATAATTTAATCTTCAAAAAAAAAACACAAAGGTGACACACTTTCCCAGACAGCAACTGTTATTACCCAAGGAATTAAAAAAATTGTTATGCAAGTTCTGTACAATAGGATGGGACACGTGGGAAGCAAGAGAATGTTGAATTTAGTAAGAGCTTGTTTTAAATGGTCACAGATGGGAAGGGACATGATACATTTCTGCAAGCAGTGCAATAGATTTGTGCAGAGAAAAACCTTGCCAAAGAGGACAATTCCTCTTGTGAAGATATCTGCCAGCATACCAATGGAACTTGTGTGTATTTTCATTCCCCATCTAGTAAAAAGCACCAACGAGGATCTGCTCAGAGTAGGATTGAGATTTTGAGAACAGACTTCTTAAGGAACTATAATCCTTGTGGGAGTTATGCAAATCTCACACTGCAGATAATGACCCACAAGGTAATCAGCAACTGAATAGACTGAATGGAGCATTGCAAAACATGTTGAGCATGCGGGACCCCAAGGACAAGGCTCAGTACAGCCAACAGCTGAGTGCACTTGTATGTGCATATGACTGCATGAGAAGTGATACCGTAGGGTATTTATGCTAATATTTGATATTCAGTGGGGAATCAAGGCTGCCTATAAATTTTTGCTTCAGAGTCTCTTCAAATGGAGTCCAGCTACAGATATACCTGCAATAAGTGAAACATCTCAAGGGCCAGTTAAATTCAGCTTACTAGTTCCTCTCCGGGGTGGCTACAAAGTAGAAGAGAACCAAAGATGCTAAACATGAAGAAAAGTAAAGGCACAGAACATCATGTCCATTGACAGAGTATCATCACAGAACCTGAGATGGTCCAGAAAGCACAACATTACCAAAATAAGGGATAATACCCCTTACGCTGTAGAAGAACATGCACAGAACACGCCTTTCTAAAACATACAGTATGCCCAGAAGGAGAATCAAGTGGGATGATATGATCCACCAGAATCACATGTTGCCCACCAGACAATTGACTCCCAGTGTTGTTACTGGAAATGCAGAACCACCAGAGCCACCAATAACCAGATTTGCTACATGCATGCACAACAGAAAATGTAATGTAATGGTTCAGGACCCACTGGATACCCAACATGACACCAAGGAACCATCTGTTCGAGAACTGGACAAGATGAACTATTATTGAACTGCTGATCTTCCCAGTTTACTTGCTAATCTGCCAGCTACTCCTGAAGAGATACACTCCTGGTTTGGACATTTTCAGTTATTGCTTCCTGTGTCCAGAATTACTTAGGTGCCCCTGACCAGATGTACAAACCCAGCCCTGTTGCTGAGCAAATGTTTTCTCCCTGAAACTAGGCTAGCCAGCTAGTGGGTTACAAAAAGGAGGCACCGCATGACATGGCTTACATTTAGGATGAGTCCGTTGGATCCTAATGCTATACCATTCTTGTTCTAAGGTGCTCAAACAGTATCTGAGGAAATTTGCACCAAGGAGGGAAATGGATGGAGAGTCCATGGAACCAGAGGAAGATTTGGAGCTCATTCCAACTAAGAATTCTTTTGCTGGTTAAGGAGACAGGAATCACGCATCTGAAGTCTGAGAATGAAGTAGTAGTTCTACTCTGTTGCTCTGAGACACCATCAAACCATTACCCAAATTAACCTATGACTATCCAGGTGTTTCCACTGACCTGCTCATGCCCATAGTCCACAAAGGTATATATTCATTCCCAGTTTGCTGCCCTGCATCACATTTTTTATTGCCCCTAGGTAAAGAGCAATGTGTTTGCTGTTAACTGTTTAGGTATAATTCTGTGTGTCTAGAGAAACTGGTGATAGACTTAGTCTAATTAGGAGTCAGTTGTCTAGACAGTCCATCACAATTGTTGTTGACAATGCTTACTTTAAAAGCCTGTGTAGGGAAAGGAATCTCTGTTGCCACCTTTGTGTTCCACAGATGGACTCTGATGACTCAGACTTAATGCAAAAGCCAAGCATTTATTTATTTGTTTTAGCTTTTGTTAACCGGGTAAAGTATGCTAGGCAGATACTTGCCTATTTTCGGGCATGAACCGGAAGATTGCAAGGCAGGGTTACCCTCATAACATCAAAAACAAAGGAAAACATTGACATTGTGCTTCAGTCGGTGTAGTACACAGAGAGGCAAGACAAATCAGGTTACTCAAGACTAAGGAGTGCATACAGTAAGATGATATATCCAGCAGGCACAATTTACATAGGGTGCAGGATAACAAATGTATCAAGAAAACAAATATAACAGAATGAGTGGTGCTGGTTACATGCAATGCAATAATGCATGCAGTAAGTATATTCAACATAGTAACATTTACACATCAGGGACCTATGACCATGGAGAATACAAGGGCAAGAGTCCCATTCAGTCAAGGTAACAAGTTGTACTGAGCAAGTGCATCTGGCATGCTGGAGCAGGAAAGTTTGGAGGTGATTTCTGAAGGGGATGGGGACAAGGCACTGTCACACTTGTATGGGGAAGCTATTCCAAGGTCTACGGGCAGCGTTACCGAAGGCCAAAGTGCCGTATTTGGACTTAGACCTCAGGATGGTTAGCTGGTCATTGTCAGAATATCTGAGGAAGTAGAGGCTATTACAAGGTACGAGGAGAGAAGCTACAGTAGTTAGAGGGGTAGCTTGTTAAGGAGAGTTCTGCAGATAATTCTCGCCAGGGAAAGGTCCATCAAGGCCGGAAGGAGACAGCCAACCCAGTTTGTTATAAAGTGTGCAGTGGGGGATGAGGTGGTTGCACGCAAGGGCAAAACAGCATATGTTATCATAACCCACTTCCCATTTATGCATAAGTGTACTAGAGGCAAAAGAGAGTACTGGCAGGCCGTAAGTGAGCTTGGGAATGAGTGAGCTACTTGGAATTATATTTTTTTTCAATTAAGTGCACTTTATTGAAAATGTTGCAATAACAACAACAACCAAGTACAAAAAAAAAGGAAAAAAAAAATAACACTTAAAAAACAATACAGCAAAAAATTAATACACATCAAGAAAAGAAAAAAGAAATTCTGGGGATGGGCAAGCACAGAGAAAACACAGACTACCCCCCCCCCCCCCCCCATAGACTGCTTCTCACTATTCAAAACAAAAATAACCCTGCCAGTAAAATAGTAAATTAGAAACACTCAAATACATACAAGTTGAACAAGAAACTTAAACACAACTTGGTAATTAGACTGAAGAAAGCCAGGCATAAAGAAGGCCCCCCTTTGTGAGAAACCCTGCCCGGTTTTGTCTAACATTAGCAACATGCAATTCCAAATTTAAGGCACTGAGGAGTTTCTTATGCCATTCCATCCAGGATGAGCTCATAGAACCAAACCAATGTATAAGAAGTGCCATATTAGTGGCAGCAGCAATAAGGGCTGTATAGTTCCTTTGGTAGGTAAAGGGAATAGTGTGATACCAGGCCAATAAACAAATCTCAGGAGTGAAAAAAGGGTCCAAGTCAAAGGAAGGGTCTAATCGTTCCTTGATCGCTGCCCAGAATGGAGTGGCTTTATTACAGTGCCATAATACTTGCAATGATTTTGCGCTCAGACAGGGAGAGGTTAGGGCTAGCATGATATACTATCTCAAGGCTAGAATCAACAGCCTTGCAAATGGATGTAAGATGGAAGGGGAAATCCAAAGAGGGATCAAGTGTGATTCCTAGATACTTGAAGAAAGTGACAGTTTCCAGAGGGGAGCCATCATTGCATTGTACTGCTAATTGGGTAAGGTTCTTCTTATGCTGATAGGGGGTTCTGAATAGCATCACCTGGGACTTAGCTTGGTTCATAAGTAGTTTATTGTCTTTAAACCAGGATTGGATGACCCTGAGGTCAGAGGTTAGGGTTCTGTTAAAGTCGACCACTCCAGGAGAGCTGCTGAAGTTCATTAGGTCATCACTGTATAAGAGAAGGGTTCAATGATTAAAGCAGCAGTGAATAAAATTTATATGCAGTGAGAATAGCGAAGGTCCTAGTATGGATTCATGTGGGATGCCTAGTAGGGAAGGGAGATAATCAGAGAATGAGGAGCCTATCCTGACTCGCTGCTGCCTGTTGGAAAGGTAGCTAGATCACCAGGGTAGTGCATTTTTGGATATCCTGAGGGTGCTGAGCTTGTGGAGAAGGATGGGGTGGCTGACAGTGTCAAAGGCTTTTGTGAAATCTATAAATGCTGCCCAGCCAGAGAAAGATGGAACTACCTAATATGGGGCTTACTTTTCAAGGTTTCACAAAGCCCAACATGTGATACCAGCCACTCGAGCTGTTGCTCCTGCTGGTCCTTGATCTTTTATTGCAGAGGGATCAGACCAGGAGAAGAGGAGGGAGTGATGGATCTTTGATAATATCAGCACCAGTGTCTTTGGCAGCTCCCACCTCACGTCAAAGCAGCCAACTACCACAGATGGACCAGTGCCTTGGAGCTAAAATAGAAGTGGAATCCCCAATGAATGCTCTGACCAGACTAGACACTTCATATGCAAAAAAACAAGGATGCAGGATAGAATTTTTAAGCACAGGAACTCTTTTTAGCATACAGAATTTTGGCCAGTGCCCCACATCCACATATGCCTCTGCCATCTTAGGGTACCCTGACTCTATCACTACAGCCACAGTGGTCAGGGGCTCCACCACTAGCCAATCAGCATGCAGAGTTGTGAAAGGAAGCCACATAGAGCTCCTGGGACAGTAGAGGGCTGCTTGATTGTTGATAAAAATTTCTAGCATGTTGCCTGTTGAGAAATGGATTTCACTCCTGGCTCCACAATGATTGGTAGCTGAGTGGACAAATGCTGAGCTGACATGCCCCAATAAATAGCTGGAGCAGTTTCGGAACCCATTCAGTCTGCATGTGATAACTATGAGAAGAATACTGATGGAGCCACAGAAGAGGGCAGACAATGTATCCATCAGAGAGAGAGAGAGAGAGAGAGACAGAGAGTGAGAAGGGAGAAGCAGAGCATCTGCTTAAAGAAGGAGGTAATTGCATGCTAGCCCAGCATGAAAATGAAGGCTGCAGGCTGTTGCTGAGTAAGTGACATTGCTGTGTTGAAGATGAAGACCATGACCAGAACTGCCTGATTGGAACCACAGCCTGGTACTGGTTGTTGCTGCTTCTTGGAACTAGATGCCAGGATGTTCTGGTTGGGATGGTTTAGGACTGAGTTTTTATCAACTGAGCTGCTGTGGAAAGACAAGAATATGTGCTGAATGCAGAGGTGTGGAGAGGCTTGACTGGGACTGGAGATATACAGTTGTTTGCCAGAAGAACCCAGAAGCCTCTACTACTGAGGAAGGAGAGAGTGAGAAACCAGCCAGAGCTGGACTCGCTGAATACTGTGCCATTCCTCCCGTGCACTAAGGGAGCTCCCCTAGTTGAGGAAATGTGAGCATACTCAAGGTTTGCTATGTAATAACCACCTTTGTATATCATAGAGAAGTCAGTTAATAGACTATTCCATCTGACCTGGGTTTATAAACACCCATTTTTTTTATTTATTAGCATTTTGATTTTTTTTGGGGGGGGGTTTGTTAATTTTCAAGCATTGCTTTTATTTGCTTAAGTACACCACTGATGGCCAACAACGTGCAATGTCATCTGGCCTATAGCATTTCCATAGATAAGTACCCTGTGAAGAACTGGGAGCTTCCATTCATAAAAGCATTTACACTGGTTCTATTGAAGAGAAGGTTTACTACCAGCACAGACTGACAGACAATCATCAATTACTATTCATTGGAAAGCAAATTGAAAGTAAAATCTCTTTCACAATTGAGTCCAACATAAAAACACGTATTATGCATAATGCACAATTACAAAGATTTATTGTTGCACTTGACACAATACTCAAAGAATGGCATAATTCACCTATAGCAGTCCCAACTACTGTACTGTACAATGATCTATGTGAAATTAGACAAAATGTGAAATGTGAAATAGACAAAAAAAAGTAGTCATTTTTAACTTGTTTAGGATTTGATCCCATGTACATGGTACAGATACTGCAAACATAAATTCCCCAAATTTAGTTTGATATCTTGGTAGAGAACCAAGGTAATTTTGCTGATCTGAGCTTACAATTATATACAAAATAATGAATGGCTAAGGGGTTATAATTAGAATTTTACACACACCCAAGGTATAGGATGCCACATAAACCCCGAGAGCAAAGCTTGAGGGGTTTGTACAGGCATCCCACTCTGAGGGTGTGTGTAAAATTTAAGTTTTGCACACCTACCATGCCTTTATTTTATATAATTGCTGGGAATAATTTTTTTGCCACAGCAATTATATAAAATAAAACAGATGTCCCTGTGGAGCCACTGACGGGTTGAGTTTCAGCATAGTCAGTAGTGGCTCATGAAAGAAACATTTACTTTTTTTTAAAGCAGCTCAGTTTAAAAGAAGTATTTTTTTAACTTACCAATGGCTCCGAGTGGAGGTGAACTTACCAACACTGAGGAGCAGTGACCAGTGCAGAGAAAGGGAAGAGGGGCAGCTGTTGCATATGCGGAGCAAGGGAAACCCATTGCATGTGAGCCATTATAACCCGTGGGTTATAACGGCAAATTATAACCGTGTTTCTTTGTGGAAGAAAACTCTCCCCAGTTATTAATATTCAATTTAAGTTGCAGCAAGTTCAGAGGATAAAATGGAAGTTCACCTGTTATGAATCTGTATACAAAAATATACCAATGATTAGCCTCCAGGCTGACAAGGAGAGCCAACCATGACAAGGCATCAGTACTGTAAGTGTGTGGTTTTGGGATGGACTGATATTAGAGTCCTGAGTCTGGGAGGACATGTAGCTACATCCCACGGACCAGAAATATTGACTGCACCTAGAAGGGCACAAGGAAAGGCAGGCCTCTGATTGAGGTTGGATCTCATAGGGTACCGATGAGTCAGCTAATTACATTTTATATGTCATTGTTTAACCATGTTCCTTCTCCATTTATAGCCTTGAAGTCCTAAATAAAGTTATTTGTTTCTTGTTTGATATCCTTGTCTGAGTGCATATTTCTTTATAAAGTATTAATTACATTCTCTTTGGGGTAACTGTTATTGTTTTGCATTGGTTCATATGTGGGGTGATCCTACAGGGAGGTACTGTGTCCCAGGGGGTTGTACCATACTTACATCTAGCCGAACCTTTATTCTTGGTGCTGTCACACCACATGCAATAACTGAAATTTAGGATAGGATAGAAATAGCCCAACTGGGGGTTTAATGAGCCACTCCCCTCAACCTTGATTGAGACCACAAGGCAAGAGTAGTGACCGCAACATCCACGGCAACCCAGTTACACAAATTCTGTTAAATTATGCCAGCATGACCACCTTTTTGTAACCCATGATGATTCTTTTCCATAAGAAAAGATGTATGTTTCACAGAGTAGGTTTCTGATAATAAGAATCACATAACACTGGAGTTGTTCAGAGAGAAGTTTGGAGATGAAAACCCCTCAGCCTTCCTGTATCTTCATAGTAATTTACTTATTTATTAGCAGAATTGGCCTTACATCCTGCAGGTCCAAAAGACACTAGGTCCATCAGGTCTGCCACCCCTTCTTTATAGGTAGAGATTAATAATACTGCAGTGCAAACGTGTATACTTAAAAGCATCTCACCACTTACTCTTGGCTGTAGAGCTTCTCAGAGGATGTGACTGGGTACCATGTCTATTGAATCCAACACTGACAATAGTATGATGTCCATTGTTAAATACAGGTGAATTGAGCTGTTAATGGATTCATGGCATAAATTTGAATGACATCACAAAATACCTGATTATTGCTTATGGAAATGGATCAGATGAACGGCTATGAAAATAAGCTTTCTAACAATCACTCAGTTTGATCAAGAGCATAGAAAATGTAACAGACTAATAATGTTAAAAAAAGGAAGGACCAGTATCGTTCTCTCAACCTAGAGTAATTGAAACTAGCCCTAAAGTAATGGAAACTGTCAAGTGCTGGCAAAGATATCTGTGTGGTGGGGGGGGGCAGGGGCTACTCTGTTCTATCTTCTCTGGGAGTGCCCGGAGGTCAGTCAGTCCTGAATGTGAAAGTCCAGACATGATTGACAAAGAGGTAACCTTATCTTTGAAGACATACATGCTTTTGTCTGAGCCAGAAGGAGACTAGCTTAAAATAGAAATGAACATTTTATTTTTAGGTTGAATGGTGGTTAAAAAGATGATTCTTGCTGACTGGAACACCCCGTATCTAAGAAAAAAAATTGATTTGAACTATTTTTAAACAAGCTATTACTAGATAAACCCCTAAGCAATCTGACTAGTATTAATCAACTTGATGATCAGGACTGGTAAAAATCAAGAAAACTTTCTATACAGAACCAGTTTACAAATTTGTCATTGGATGTACTGGAAACAACTTTTTGCTTGTTTTTTTTTTCTTTTGTTTTGTTAAGGAAACTGATTTCTATACAGAACCAGTTTACAAATTTGTCATGGGATATACTGGAAACAACTTCTTGCTTGTTTTTTTTTTTCTTTTGTTTTGTTAAGGAAACAATGCCATTTCATTATAAATGCATTCAATATGAAATATTACTGGTAATCACAGCTTACAAATGATATGTGTTGCAACAGGGAAACTCCATTGATGTGCAGTGTTATAGAGTGTACAGTGTAAAGTCCAATGAAATATTAATCTTAAGCACACTGTTTAAAGAGTGTGACACTTTTTCCCACTTGGCCATTAACATTTTTATTTTCAAAGAGCGACACCATGTTGCTCAGTTCTCTGTTGAATGTTCTTAAAAAGTTGTTTTTTTTATGATTGTGTTAGAAATACTATTCTTCACAGTTTTTTTTTAAATGAAAAAAATAAAATAAAGATAGGATGGTTGCCTGCAGTGGTTTTATGAATCTCATACTATATGGTTCTGTTTCTTCAGTGTGTGAACACTTGCTCCCTATCATTCAGATGGTGGCTAATCAAGGTGGTGACTCGAGTCAAGGGTCTGTGGCAGTTGCCATTTCTGCAGATATTCCAGCTTCACTTCTATGTATAGATTAGTGAGTTAAGGGCAAGTGGTGGGTGGAGGATAATGGAAGCAAAGTTGGTGGGGCAGGAAGGGGGTGGCATATGAGTCTTATGTCAGGGATCAGACAGAAGAGGGTGTCACCATTGGATTACTAGGGATGGACTTTGTATTTTACTCAGGAATTGGGTGAGTGGGTTACCAATGGACTATCAGGGATGAAATTCATGTTTTGCTAAGGGATTGGGCAGAGAGAGTACCACTAGACTAAGGCAATTAATGATTCAGTAAAGGATTAGGCATTGGGACAACAACAACACACCTAGAGATATAGTGACAATGTCTCATGGATCAGGGGGCCATTAGACTACAAGACATTGAATCACAGTATATCAGTAATCAGGGTGGCCACTAGTCTATCAGGGATATATTTCATTTTACCAGGAAGGACATACTGAGCTGACAGCAGCTCATTTCCAGATGCATCGAATGGGACAGTGATTGATATGTAAGGGGAACTCACTTCCAGAAGTGAAGCCTTCACCGATCCTTCCCTCTAACTACTCTAATGATCTAAACAAAAATGACACCAACATATCAGATGCCCCCTTCTAAATACTCCCCCTTTCTACTTCAGAAGAGTCACCCAATCTGAAACCAAAAAATACCTATTAAAAGTCCTTGGCAAATCCAGATTTAGTAGTGACACCCTGGATCTCAAACTGTTAAAACTGTCTCTTGATGTCATGCTGACACCACTCTCCAAACTTTTGAACATGTTGCTCTCTCTCCAGCAATTCCCCCAATTGTGGAAAGCAGCAATTGTCACCCCAGTACATAAAAGTGGAGACAGATCTCAGCGTACCAACTAAAGCCCAATATCCATCCTCCTGTCCCTTTCTAAAGCCCTGGAACACATCATAATTGACCAGCTTACCGAATATCTTACCAAATATAACATGCAGTGCCCTCAACAACGTGGTTTCTGAAAATTACACAGCACCACCACCACCCCCTAGAGTATATGGATTACATACACAAAGCCCTAGGGCATGGCCACATTGTAGGGTCAATCTATATTGACCTTACTAAAGCTTTTGATACCATTAATCACTCCCTTCTGGTGCAATCACTCCCCACACTCGGCCTCTTGAAAGAAGTCTCAAACTGGTTCCATAGCTACCTCGTAGATAGGACACAAGAAGTTAAAATGAATGACACCCTCTCCTGCAGCCTCCCCATATGCTCAGGGGTACCTCAAGAATCCATCCTTGGCCCACTATTATTTAGTCTATTCCTCAACAGACTTCCCAAATCCTGTAGTAGCAAGTTAGTCCTATATGTGGAGGATGCTATTCTTTTTCTAGCTGCACTAATCCACTCCTCCTTACAAATGAGCTCTAGGCCAACTTTGCATTGGTTGAAACCTGGTTTGAACAGCACAAACTGGTGATGAGTTAAAAAAAAAACACGGTTATGCTTTTCGTTAACCCCCATAACAAACATGAATCCTTCATCCTATCTATCTGAAACAACCACAGCCTCCCTCTAGAACAAATAACAGAATTTAAGTACATATGGGTCTTGCTGGACTGCCCCCCTTCTTACTCCCACCATGTGAACCAGGTCTCCAGGGTAGTAAATGCTAGGATTGGCACCCTCTACCATCACCAGCACTGCCTGACCCCCTGAGGCCCTGCAGCTAGCTGCCACCAGTTGTACCCTACCCATAATAGATTATGGCTTAGTCATTTATGGGGCTGCCACTGACACTACCCAGAAAAGAATCTCAACCGCACTTAACATCTGTAGGCTTATAACTGGCACTGACAAAACCACTCATACCTCCAAGCTTTACAAGCTCACGAACTGGCTCAACCTCAAAGGATGGCTCACCTACCAAACCTGTCTGTTGGCCAAGAAAATCAGCCTTCACATCACCGACCTGTCTCTTTCCACTTACTTACACTGACTCATAACCCCCGATGTACACATAGTGCATCTAAAAGCACATACCTTACCCCTTTCTGTCAGACCTCTTAGGCGCAGCAAATGTTTAGCTCTCGGGCTCCAACCTATCTAAATGGCCTCCCTCAAGACATCACCAATGAATCAAAACTAGGCCCCTTTAAGCTTAAACTCTGACAACACCTCATCTCCCTTGCTAGCTGTGACTGTCCACCCTAACCTTCTTGTCAACAACTCTTTCTTTCTTCTTTCTACCTCCCTGACTATAGTCCTCTACCCCTTACTGGTTTCACTATCTGACACCCATCTAGTCCCTCTTCTCCCTTTATTTTCCTCTCCTTTTTTCACCTAGTCCCTCCTCTCCAGTGTCCACTCCCCTGAAGTTCTCCCCCTCTGTCTCACCACTGGTCATCTCACCCCCCCACCCTGGGTTGTCCACTCTCCCTCCACCTTCTCCCTCTACTACACCTCCACCTATCTTCAGGTCAGCTCCCCTCCTATGCCAGACCCTGGCTGCTAAACCCTTAAACTGTTATTGCACCAACTAACAAAGTCTCTCAAGGACTACTTGATTGTTGTACTACTTGTGATTCCATTTAAAATGTTGTGCTTTGAAACTGTGAACTCAACTGTAACTGTCTTTTACATATGTAACTTCCTGCCATGCTTGGCTTAATCTTATCTCTGTTACCACAGCACCTTTGTAAAAGAACCTCTGGTTCAAAGGTGTTAATCTTAGAAATCAATAAATCAAAAGCCTGAATCAGTTCTAGTATCAAAATGGGAAGGATTGTGTCTGAGTGAAATATACCATCCTAACTGCATAAAACAAACTTCATAAAGCATGAAAATACATATTATGAGGAAACCTGTCCCTAAGCCTGTGTCAGGGGTGTTCAATTCTTCATAACAGGTGATGGGTTCCATTCCCAGCACTTCTAGGGAAAAGGGAGTAGGGACTAACAGTACATAGAGAAATAATGTGTCAGTACAAACGTGACTAATAATAAATAACTACAGTACATGTAGAGTAATAAAATAATATCAATGAAAAATAAAACATGCAGGTAAACACATTAATTGTGCAGGAAAAGACAATGGGCATAATGTACATACAGTGAACAGTAAAGAGGGGTGTCACTAAAGAGAGTCCAGCTGGACTGGAAGAAGTTAGGAGCAGTTACAAGAGTGCACCATGAAATTATTGAGGAGGGGTTTTAGGTAAGAACGAGAAAAGGCAGTAGGCAAAAAAAGGGGGAGGTTAGACCAAACTGTGAAGAATCTGAAGGTGAATGCAGCCTGACCTGCAGAAGTCTAACAGAATGTAAAAGAGAGAGTGGACAAGTGTAGTAGTTTTGAAGCAAGTACTTGGGGGGTAAAAGGAGTAGGAGTGGCAAGTGAGCTGAAGTAAGGGGGGGAAGAGAGCCAAACCAGAATTTATAGATACAAGAGGCATAGTGTGAGAAGCTCCTGGATTCATGAGATGGTAATACAAGAGAGTAGTTGAGGGAGCAGTGGTGAGTGTATGGGGGGGCAGCCAATAGCGAACTGGCAGAAGGAGTGAAAGGGAGACGAGTTTGGGTAGTGTAGATTTGGGTGCAGGACTATGCACATCAGTATAGTGACAGTCAGTGACTCAATTATATGATGCACTGAATTAAGTGTAGTATTGACTGGCAGGATCTTGCGGATCAAGCTGGAGGAGGGTGGGTCACGTTATTATGACATCAGTGTCTCTGGGTAGGCACAGATCATGAATTACTATGCACGTTGGTAATGGTGGGGTTTTGAAAGTGGTAAATAGCATTGCCACAAAAGCCATTTACAGCTGCCCACATTTGCTGAATCTGGCACTAACATACTGTAGAAACAGAAAAACAGAATTTGTCAACAGAAAAGGACCGCTTGGCCCACCCAATCTGTTCAGATGGTCCCTGCCTAGTCTGTCAACACAGACCTGCAACATGGCTCCCTCACTTCCATGGATGCAGTAGCATATTCAGCATGACTATGCTGTCCACTGAGAGCTATGCAGTGGGGTACACTGAATATGGCCCCCATTCCCAGTTTGGACCTGCTATGCCTGGTTAGTATGGCACTTTTTATGGTAGCGCTGTACTAGTGTTCTGAATATTGAGGTCTAAGCATCTGCCAGATACCCCAAAATGTTACTTGGTTTTAAACTTAGAAGTGTTAAAAAGCATGCAGTTTATTTCTTTGTGAAATGTTATGAATATGTCCAAAATATTTTGCTACTTATAACTCAGCTCCCATTGGAATGAGGTTACAGAATGTTTGCATGCATAATGTTTTTTAGAAGGAACATGACAGTTGCCACACGTGGCAACATTTGTATAAACATTGAAACATAGAAATATTGAAGCTGATGGCAGAAAAGGTCCACTTGGCCCACCCAGTCTGCCCAGCTGGTCACTGCCTAGCCTGTCTCCACTGACCCTTATGTCTCCATTTATCCTTCTTCCCTCCTTGACTATTTAATAATATTCCCCTATGTCTATCACATGCATGCTTGAAGCCCATTACTGTTTTTACCTCCACCACTTCTGCGCAGTGTGTTCAAAGCCTCCATCCCTTTTTTCAGTAAAGAAGGACTTACTTACATCCCTCTTGAACTTCCTCCCTTCCAGCTTCACTGCATGCAGTCTTGTCCTGGTGTTCTTTCTCATTTGAAAGAGACCCGCCCCTTGCACCTTATTCCCCCCCATGAGGTACTTGTAGGTCTCTATCATGTCCTTTCTCACTCTCCTCTCTTCTAGGGTGTGAATGTTGAGATCCCTCAGTCTCTCATTGTAGGGCTATTGATTCAATCCTTGCACCATCTTAATCACCTTCCTTCTGGACTGCTTCCACCCTGACAATGCCCTTTTTGAGGTGCAGTCTCCAGAGCTGGGAACAATACTCCAGGGTTTCACTAGTGAGTGATATAATGGAAATGCCACCTCCCTCCTCCTGCTGCTGATACTTCTCCCTATGCATCCCAGTATCCCACTGGCCCTACCCACTGTTTTGTCACACTGTCCTGCTACTTTGAAGACATCAGATATGATAACCCCAAATTCACTTTCTGCATAGTGACAGCCAGTACATCCCCCGTCCTATACTCCATTCCTGGATTTCTATGCCCTGGGTGCATGATTTTGCACTTTTTCACATTGAGCCCCAGCTGCCATGCCTTTAACCGCTCCTTGAGTTTCCCAAAGTTCCTTTGCATTTTCTCCACTCCTCCTGAGTGTCCACTTTATTGCAGATTTTGGTGTCATCTGCAAAAAGGCATACCTTCCCTTCCAGTTCTTCTGCAATGTTGCTTGTAAAGACATTGAAGAGGACCACTCCCAGTACAGAGCCTGGGGGCACCTTACTTGTCACACTGCCCTCATTAGAGTGAATGCCGTTTACCACCACCCTCTGCCATCCAGTTTCTTACCAAATTACCACTTTGGCTCCCACCCCTAGGCACTCAGTTTATTTTTCAGTCTCCTGTATGACACAGTGTCAGTGGTTTACTAATGTCCAAATAGGCCATGTCTGCTGCCCTTCTCTGGTCTATTTCTGTGGTCACCCAGTCAAAGAAATGGATCAGATTCATCTGGCATTGATGTCTCTGTCATGAATCCATAATACCTTTGATATTGCAGGCCACTCTATTCAAGATACTTCATTAACCTTTCTTTTAACGGTTCCCATTAATTTCCTCACAACTGATGTGAGACTGACTGGCCTATAGTTGCTAGTCTTCTACCTGCTGCCACTCTTTTGGAGTGGGACCACATCTGCTCTCCACCAGTTCTCTGGAGTCATGCCTGCTTAGTGAGCTTTTGAATAAGGCTGTCAGTTAATCAGCAAGCACCACCCTGCGTTCCTTTAGTACACTTGTGTGTATCCTGTATCCTGTCCAGTCCCTTGGTCTTGACCACTTTCAGATCTTCAAGTCCCATCAGGAATCTTACCTCTAAAGATGGACTTGTGTCCACCTGCCCTCCCCCCATTGTACCTGTTTCTCCTTGGTGTTCCTCACCCCCCAACTCCAAAGACTAAGCAGAAGTACCTGTTCATGATATCTGCTTTTTCTTTATCCCCTTCTGTATAGTCTCACTCTGTCATCCTCCTTATCCTCAATATCCCTCCTCTTGTTTTCCTTTTCTCACTTACGTACGTGAAGTAAGTCTTATCCCTTTTAGGTACCCCTTTAGCTAAACTTTCCTCTGTATGCACTTTTGCTCCCTTCACTGACTTACCTGCTTCCCTCTGTTTTACTCGGTACACCTCTCTTCCTTCCTCCCATATGTGTTTCTTCCTACCTTCTGAATGCCTCTGTTTTTTTCTTTCACCACTTTGCCACTTCTGTAGAGTACCATAACGGTCTTTTTTTTCCCTTTTTCTTTTGCTCAATTCTTTCTCCCAAAGTCTGGTTGCCTTAATTATGCCATCTCTTATTTTTTTACCACACTTACAGTATCTCTCCCTGGCAATCCTCTCCTACTAGGCAGTTTCTGAGGAAGTCTTCCACTCCTTTAAAATCTACGCTCCAAAAATCTAGAACCTTCATCCTCATGTGGTTTGCCTCTGCACTCACTGTAATGTTGAACCACCTTGTACAGTGATCACTGATACCTAGGGGACTGCCTACTGTGATGTCTGTAATGCTGCTCTGTTTGTAAGCACCAGGTCCAGCACTGCCCAATTCCTAGTGGGTTAGCTGACTAGTTGATTGACAAATGCCCCCTGTAGGGAGTCAAGGATGGATTGGATACTTGCAAAAGCTCCAATCTACATCTGGCAGACTGCAGTCCCCAACTAGCAGCACCTTTCCATTATTAGCTATCCTGATGTTGACTTTCCCTACTGTCTTATCTAACTCCTCTCCCTGTACCGGAGGTCTGTATACAACACCCGTAGAGATGTGGTCCCAGCTCCTGTCTCTAGGGTGACCCATAGCAGCCCCAGCCTTTCCTTTTTCTCTGGGTTACACTATATTTCCATATCCTTGATTCTATCCCTCACATAAAGATCTACCCATCCTCTCCTCCTCCCATATCTATATCTCCTGAACAAAGAGTAGCCTGGTATGGCCATGTCCTAGTCATGATTGCCAGTGGGCCACAACTCAGTTACTGCAAACAAATCCAGGCTACCCTCTACCATGATGGCCTCCATTTGTGGAATTTTGTTTCCCAGCCTCCTTGCATTGGCACACAAGACTTTCCATATGATGTTCCTTCCCTGCTTGCAACCTTCCCACCCCACTGCCCGTGCAGCTAGTTCTATGACATTCGGGTGCCAGCAGTAGTGCGCCGGGTCATTAAAGTGCCACATTTTAATTCTGCTGTCCTGTTTGTGGGGGACTGCACACCCACACACCTCCTTACTAATTATTCTAACTCTGGAGGGGAGGACCTCAGGGAGGGGGTGGTGAATCCAAAAATTGGCTCTGTGGTGCCCCAATGGCCTATTGCCATGATACAACCTGAAGCTCCCCCTGACCACCCTCATCCCTCTGTTTTGTATCACTTTTGTCATTTTTTTTGTTCTAGGGGTGCATAATTTCATAGCTTACTGACTGACATTTGGCATGCTTAGTGAATGACATTGGACTATAAACATTTTAAAAATGGATAGATTTTCAATACTGCAAAGAACTACGATAGATTACATATTGAAAAAAAGTTAAAAACATTATACAATTGTTATAAAATTCTATGGAGATGAAATAGATAATACTGATACATTTCTATTGTTGAAGTTTACATTTACAAAGCCCTAAACCAGCTGTGCATCAAGCTGTACTGAGCTGTTTGGAGTGATCAGATGATTTTACTGCTACAGAGAGTGTGAGTATGTTCATTTATTAGAAGACAGCAAGCCACAGAGGAGGGTGGGTTGTGCTGTTTGACATGACAATATTAAATTTGGTGCTGGGGGAGAGGTAGAAAAGGGTCACATGTTTTGCCAGTGTGAAACTAAAGTGTAATACTACAAATATTGTGTGTGTGTGCATATGTGTGTGTGTGTGTGTGCATATGTGAGTGTGTGTGTGTGTGAAATGAGGTTGCACTGACGGGGGAGGGAGTAACTAACTTTCTTGTGTTTGGGGTGGGTGAGGAGAATGGGACACTTAAATTCAAGCAGGGGTGGGGGGGGTGTTTTTTTTCTTTTTTTAATCATGAATGCAGAATACCAGAATACTAAATAGCTAAATATTTGGCTGCTGAATGCTAGGTCAAACATTCTGGAAAAAGTATTCATAAAGCCATAAAAAAATAATGCACCCTTCTTAACATGTGTGTACTTTACTATGAAATTATATATTATAAGTGAACTATCTAGTGAGGACCTTTTCTAGCTGAAAAAAGACAAACTGTGCTTCTTTAAGAATATTCTGAGCCTGTAGCCAAATGGACAATCTCTTTAAAATAATACCCACAAAGATCTTCTGGAGTTTGTCCAGAAGGATAATAGGCCTGTACTAGAGCTGTGTGGAATGTGGAATTCCACTGGTGCAATTCATGCAGATTGGAAATTCTGCTTCCAAAAAGTTTTCTGCAATTTTTGTTTTAATTCCGTGGGATTCTGAAAAGCATTTCTTTTTTTTTTTAAAACATTTTATTATTGTTGAAAAGGGTATACATTACAGAGTCATTTGTATTAGCAGCAAGTCATGAGTTGATGCTCAGCATCTCAAATACTTCCTGCCTCAACAGGGCAGTGGGTTGATTGTACGAATGGTAGCATACATTTTTTGCTTTTTACGTCCTGACTGGCTTATGCTGTATATCTAAACTTGCATTAGGGTCTAATCCCTATGACAACTTTACTAGGGTGGTTTCTTAACAGTATGAACTATATAAACCAACTTAACTTAAACCAGTCTACTACCTAGTTCTGCTACATTGTTTTTTCTAACTTCATTTAATTTATTTCATTTTTATTAAATGAGTAGGACCATTGAGCAAACTCATTTAAAATGGCGACCCACAACATTTACAATACGATTCTCAAACAATTGCTTGACAGAATGGAAACATAATTTATACACATAACGTGTATCAAATATACATTACAAATACAAAATTTCACATTCAAAACTGAGTTTATATCAAATACAACAGGCCTTAGTTTTGAGTTTCACTTTGTTCTTCTTAGATATGTTTATTAAGAAGCCTTGTCTAACATAGGCATCTGATCTATTTGGCTTAGAGGTGGCAGCAGACATCCACAACCCCACCCCCTCTTGTCTGTGGGGTCCCTTCTATGCCTGTCCTTACTTCTTATCTGTCTGTCTGAGAGTCTTCTTCTAACCCATCTTGGTTCGGGATGTTCCACAAGTCCCATCTAGCCCACTGTTCCTTGTGTTTGTCCCCTGTCAGCCTCAGGGATGTGGTTAGTTCCTCAATTCTCCTCATATTTATCACCCTAGATATCCAGAATTCTTGTCTTGGGGGGTTTTAATGCAACCATTTTACTGTTATTTCCTTCTGGGGCACTAAGCATAAGATGCAGAAAAGGGCTTGCTGTTTCTTATCTCCTACTGTATGTTGGATGTCCTTAGCCCCAAAATATAGTGTTAAAACTGAATTGGACCTGACTCCCCCACATTCCCATAAGTATTTCATAAATCTTTGACCAAAAGTCTACTGAACATGACCCGGCCCAAAACACATGAAAATGGGATCCAATCTGACCACAACCCCTCCAGCTTAAATCAGAGTTTCCAGTTTTTAAGTTTTTTTATTATGGAAGGGGGTGGAAAAATCTAGACATACATTTCCATTTGAATTCCCTCCTTCTGGGGGATACTGTGGTTCTCCAACAATATTTCCATGTGAGTTTCCAACTATCCTCTGGTATGGAGGTTCCCGATTCCTCCTCCCACTTTCTTCCGAGCTGTTTTAAGGCTTGGTCCTGATCCCCCCTTATTACCTTATAAACCCCTGCTAGCAGTTTGCCTCTCTACATCAGCAGAACTTCCCAATAAAGAAAGCTTTCCAGTTGGTTTAGGTCTTTGTTGATTTTTACCACCAGCTGGTTTGAGACCAAGTAATGACTTATCTGTAGATATCTGTGAAAATCTTTCCTGGGCAGTGTGTATTTTGCTTGGAGGTCTGCAAAAGAGATGATGGAATTATTGGCAATACTGGGCCTATGTAGTGTCAATGAAAACTGATTCATAGAAACATAAAAATTGTCAGCAGATAAGGACTGCTAGGCCCATCCAGTTTGCGCATAAGCCTTATACTTGTATGCAGCCTCTGACCCTCTCTGGTCAGTGACTTTTCATCACTCCCTCCCACCTCAATTTTCCCTTCTGCCTACCCCAGGCATGTTTAAAAAAAACACTGTGCTTGCTCCCACCACCAGTTGTGGTAGACTATTCCATATATCCAACACCCTCTCTGTGAAGAAACATTTTCTAACATTTCCTCTTAATCTAGCCCCTTCCAATTTCATATCATGCTCCCTCATTTGAGTACTCCTTCTACAATGGAAGCGGTCTCCTCCCTGCACCTTGTTTATGCCCTCAAGGTACTTGAAAGTTTCTATCATGTCCCCCCCACTTCCTCCTTTCTTCCACTGAGTACATATTGAGGTCCTTTAGTTTCTCTGCTTATGTTTTGTGGTACAAGCCATGTGCCATCTTGGTTACCCTTCTCAGGACTGCCTCCATTCTGTCAATGTCCTTGCACAGGTATGGCTTCCAGTACTGCATGCAATACTCTAGGTGAGGCCTTACCAGTGTTTTATACAATGGCATCTCCAACTCCTTCTTTCTGCTAATGATATCTCTGCCTATGCACCCCAGCATGCTACTGACCCTCCTTCAGCCTTTTTACTCTGCTTTGACACCTTTGGGTCATCAGAAATTATAACCCCTGGTCCCTTTCCTCTTTGGTGATTGTCAGCAGCCCCCCCCCATTCTGTAGCTCGCCCATGGGTTCTCACTTCCCCGGTGCATTATTTTGCACTTCCTAGCATAGAATCTCAGTTGCCACACCTCTGACCATTTTTCAAGCTTCTCTAGGTCACTCCTCATTTTTTTCCACTCCTTCTGAAGTAGACACCCTGTTGCAGAGCTTGGTGTTATCTGCAAATAGGCAGACCTTTCCTTCCAGCCCTTCTGCAACATCACTAATGAAGAAAATGAACAGGACTGGTCCCAGAACTGAGCCCTGAGGTACCCCACTGGTCAACCCCCTCTCCTTGGATTGGATCCCATTTACCACCACCCTTTTCCTCTTGTCCATCAGCCAGTTAGTAACCCAGTGTATCACCTTTCATCCCATGCCCAGACTACCCATTTTGTTTATCAGCCTTCTGCGTGGGATGGTGTTGAAGGCTTTACTGAAATAGAGGTAGGCAATGTCCACTGCCCCTCCCTAATTTATGTCCTTTGTTACCCCATCAAAAAAAATTTATATGATTCATTTCACATAACCTTCCTGCTGTGAATCCATGCTGTCTCAGATCCTGGCCTCTGCTGAATTCCAGGTGTGCCACTCCTTTCTTTCAGCAGTGTTTCCATGATCTTTCCCACCACTGAGGTGAGGCTGACTGGCCTGTAGCTCCCCGCCTCCTCCCTACTGCTGCTTTTGTGCAGAGGGACTACATGTGCGCATCTCTAGTTCTCTGGTATCACTAATGGTAATTGGGGACTTAAATGTTGATTGGTGTACAATAGATGCCCATCATAGTTTAATTGATATGGCCACCACTTTGGGTTTGAAGCAACTTATAAAAGAAGTAACTAGATTAAATGTAAAAAATCCTGGTAGTTCAACCATATTGGACCTTATATTCAGTACAAATCCTGACAAGTAAGTGAAAAGTGGGGTATTACCTGTCCAATGTCTGATCATCAGACGATTTTTTGTATAAGAAACCAGAAAAGAAGAAAAGAACCTAAGAATATTATGCATACCAGAGTACATATACACTTTTATTACATTAAATGTATGCAAGGATTTGGAAGAGTATAACTGGGAAAGGTTGGATCTGTTTCCAAATGTGGGGGATGCATGGGACTTGTTCCAAAAGGATTTCATACATATTTGCAATAAACATGCCCCTATGAAAACTAGGCAGGTTAAATCAAATAATGCACTATGGTATGGTTCTGGATTATTCAAAGTTAAAAGAGCAAGAGATAAGGCATGGAAAAAAGCCAAACTGACAAATGGAAATCAGGAGTGGATTAAGTACAAACAGTTATGGAACTGATATACTAAAGAAGTTAGGAAGGCCCGACAAGTTTACTGTAATGAAAAATTATCTAAAGAAGTGATGGAGAATCCAAGGGCATTTTGGAGTAAAATAAATAAATTACATAAAGGACAGAAAATGGGCTATCCTAATCAATTTTTGATTAATGGAAGTAAATTGGACATAGGAAGTGGAGTAGTAAATGAGTTTAACAATTTATTTTTAATTAATATGGGTACAGATGCATTAAATATTGGATTGAATAATAAGAAACATGTATCTCAAGGGAACACTAAGTTAGATCAACCAGGTGATGAAAATGCACACTAAGATGAACAAATAAAATTTAAATTTGCCCCAATAACAAGTAAGGAAGTAAGGGAATTATTATTTAAAATTAACACAAACAAAGCTGAAGGTATGGATGGGATTCCAAATATTTTACTAAAGCTAGCAGCCCCCATTATAGATCAGCCTATGGCAAATTTATTTAATATGCTTCTTACATATGCAGAAATACCTTTAAATTGGAAAACAGCAAGAATTGTACTGGTTTATAAGTCAGGATCTAGGATGCTTATAGAAAATTAAAGACCAATTTCTTTGTTACCAACAATGTCAAAAATCCTGGAAAAGACTGTGGCAAGACAAATGCAGGTATTTTTAAAAGAAAAATGTCCTTAATAAGTATCAATCTGGCTTTAGGCCAGAGCATGGAATCACTACAGCCTTATTGAAGGTTACAGGGGACATTGTGGAGAGAATGGACAGGGGATGCCAGTGGGAGCCATCTTTATTGATCTTTCAAAAGCATTCGATACTTTGGACCATGGCATCCTCGTGTCCAGACTGAGCACCTGTGTTATATCTGAGATGGTGGTTAATTGGTTTAGGAATTATTTGGACTCAAGACAACCACAAGTGACCATTAAGGAATGGTCTTTGGGCTTGAGGGAGACCGTCTCAGGTGTACCACAGGAATCCATACTTGTTCTTATTTTGTATAATTATATAAGAATGATTTAAAGTTTTCACTGCAGGGGGTGCAGTATCACCTTTATCCTGATGACACAATTATTTATGTAGCTGGTTCATCAGTAGCATCTATTCAATTGATATTACAACAAGCTTTTGATTATCTGCAAGACTTCCTGTTGAGTTCTGAATTAGTCTTAAATGAAAAAAAACACAGGTTATGGTCTTTCATGAGGGCAATGGGGTTAAATTGGAACAACATAGATTACAAATTGAGACTTTTACAGGGGGTATTTTGGAGCAAGTAGATACGTACAGATATTTGGGGGTTTACTTAGATAAATACCTCAAATGGGATATCCATATTGAGATTACATTAAAAAAAATAGGGAAATGTTTAGGCTCTCTGTATAGAATTAGAAATAGCATGTCCCTAGAGGTTAGATAACTTATAGTAACTGTAATGGTATTACCCATATTGGAATACAAGAACATCATTTATATAGGTTCATCAAAAGGGCAGCTGTGTAAATTGGTATCATGTATAATAAATTGGCAAGATATATATTAGGTGCTCCAGAGATGACACATTGACTAGAGATGTATAGGGAATTAGACTGGCTTTCTCTGTCTCAAAGGAGAGTCCTAAGTACAATTTCATTTATGACAAAATGCATTTGGGGGAAGTACCGGAGTATGTTGTTGAGAGTACTGGGTTTAAAACACCTATAAGGGGACTGCGTTCTGTGAACAGCTTGGAATGTGTGGTACCAAAATGAAAAATGGTATGGAGATAAAAATCACTTCACATGTATAGGACCCCAAATGTGGAATAAATTATCTGGGAAGTTAAGACCTTTGAACAGAGAAATCCAGATAAAATTAATAAAGGATTAGTACACTAACCATATAAACATAGAAGGAGACTTAGTTTAGTTGATAAGTAAAGAAAATGGTATTAATTTTACATCAAGAGAAGGAATAGTGTCCTATATTAGGACATTTAAAATTCTGACAACCTGCACTTTGGCTATACTACATAAATGTTATTTGTATTGATTGCATCAGTAAAAATCATTTCTCTTCCTCCATGACGGTTAGTCACAACTGTGAAACTGGAAGCCATGATCTACAGCAGCCACTCCAGGACATGCTCGCTCCCACACATGCCAACACTACTAAGAACCACATAAAAAATGTAACTGAAGCTATAAGCAAAACCAAAAACAAAATAAACATAAAAAAATAAGCTTTCTATATGGGGGAGGGATAAAAGAAGCATCGTAACAAATTAACCACCAAAAATGGCACACATTCACTACCACTGCCAGGCAAACTAAAATATATATATATATATATATAAAAATATATAAATTTGATTCTTTCTGTGGCTGCAAGGCAGTGAAAACAAAAACACACAACACCCAGTTGAGATTTTTAGTTAAAATGAAACGGCCCCTATCTTCCATTCCAACACAGCAAGGGCTACTTTTTCTTGTTTCAGCTGATATTATTACATTTTCTTACTATTTTTACCTATAATTATTATCTTCATGTTTTAAGTAACTTCTTTACTATGAAGCCCATTTTATAAGCACAATAACACACTCGAGGTGTGGGTTATCACTAATTAGAGCACACCAGGGCATAAGGCACTTGGCATAGCTTTCATTGTAGTATACCAAGCGTGCTCTTATCAGGTGATAACACATACCTCATCATGTGTTATTGCTTGCATGTTCAACTTCAGGGGGTACTACTGTACTTACTTTATTTGTTTTTGCTTGGTATGTACCTAGGAAGCAATTATTAAATACCTTCGACATAGTCAGTTCATCTGAAATAGTTTTTCCATCTATGCTTAGAGGACCTATTCCATTAGATCCCTTGCATTGATTATTAATATAGTTGAAAAATGTCTGTGTTATCTGCTGTCATGGTTGCAATCCTCTCTTCCTCCCTGCTTTTATCTTGTTTTGTTGCCGTTTTAGTTTTTGTTGCAACTGTTTCAAATTTTTTCAGGTTATCTGTTGTGGGCCTTTTCTGTATTTGACATATGCTCTTTTCTTTTTTTTTTTGTAAGTTTGTTGATATTATTAAGCCAAGTAAGGAATTTTCCCCCATTTTTTGTATTTGATTTTTTGATACAAATTGTTTTACACATACGTCTATTCTATTTTTAATGACTGTCCACATATCATGTACATTGATATCTTTCAATTCATTACTCCAATCCCACTCATTCAAATAATTTCTGATTGCATTATTATTAGTCTTATTCCAGCATTTAACTTTTGTTACTCCCTTATATATAAGTACTAAGTTGTTAAGATTAAATTTGACCATGTTGTGGTCACTTGACCTCAGTGGTTCCCTTACTTTACATTCTGATATTTTGTTTTTTATATTGGTAAAAACCAGGTATAATATATTGGTTCTTCTTGTTCCCTCTAGAATATGTTGTTCTAGATCATTAGATATTATTAGGTCAATAAATAATTTTTCCAATTCTGTAGCACCCACAGGCTGTCTCCAATTAATATTGGGCATGTTAAAATCTCCCATGATTAAAACTTTGCCACTTACATCTCTTATTAATTGCTTGTAGTAAGATTTTATTATTCTCAGTGCTGAGCCCAGGGTCTATATAACATACACCAATAGTCATTTTTTTTTTATAATGGGGTTACATGAAATTAACCCACAGCTGTTCCACTTCATCATTATCAGGCAATAAGGGCATGATTTCATGGGCATCATATATTTACTTAATATATAATGTTACCCTTCACCTCTCTTACACAGCCAATTTTTATTAAATAGTTTGTAGCCCATAATATGCTGACACCAGTCATTATCATGCCACCAGATTTCAGTGACTACACACAGGTCAAATTGCTCATTTAATAATAACAATTACAGCTCATCTTTTTTGTTGACAAGGCTTCTTGCATTAATTAATACAGTCTTGATTTCATTGGGATTGAACATTTTGATGCATTTATTATTCCTCATACCATGTATACAGTAAATAGATTATAATGTATGGGTAGCTCTTATTACCCATTGTTTTGATTATTAATAATAGGATTAATCATTTCATCCCCTCTCCCCTTACTAATCAGTTTAAAGTTCTATTTGTGATGGGTTTTTAAATGATATTCCCTAAGTGCCTGCTAGTTTTCTTGCTAAGGTGTAGCCCATCACATGCAAATAAATCAAATCACCCATCAAAATAATTACAAGGTTTTGATACATTGTACTTTATTTTGCAGACACCAGAACCATAATTTATTATTGAGATGCTTTATTTTCCTTGTCCATCTCAATGAGTCTTTGGGTACTGGTAATATCTCAGATATGATTATCCCCCCCTTCTGATATCCACTAATCTCTGAATTCCTTTATGTTCCTTGAGAATTTCATCTACGGACTGTCTTTTGCTGTTATTAGTTTCAGCGTGCAACACCACTAAGGGTTTTGATACCTCAGGTTTTAAAATATTGGGTAGCATATATCCTATATCCTTGATAGTGGTTCCAGAAAAGCTAGAATTGGCTATAGTCTCTTTATTGCCTTGAGTTGTATAACTATATATTTTATTATGGAATCGCCCAGGATATATATTTGCATGTTAGCTCTTTCTTGTATTTCTGCATCATTTATTAAATTACTCTGGACAAGTAGTGAAGGTGGGGGTATTATTTGATTGTGTTCTTCCCCTTGCACGGTATTCATAGTCTCAGCCTGGTCATTAGTATTTGTAGTCATTATAATTCCCTGTTCAAGCAGTATAGGCATAGTTAATTCCTGATTATCTTGGGCTTCCTGTGATATGTAACTAGGCCCAATTTGATTATTAGTCCCTGTGCTTATTTGTATTCCCTGTTCAGGTGCTACATGGGGAAAGATAATCTGTTGGTTATGTCGGTGCTCTTGGGCATTGTGATATTGTCCAGCCTGAACCTTAGTACCATCCATTATACTTATAGGATTTTCTCCCCTAGCATCAAGGCCTTGTTTTTTCTCCGAGGACAGTTGTATAAGATCATCTGCCTGCTCTTCAATTTTGTCCATTAGAGTCATGAGTGGTGCAAATCTATTGCTTAATTCAATTGGACATGCCCTTTCCCTTCTTTCTTTCCTTTTCTTTTATTGGGTAGGAATATTGTACACATGACACCAATCATTTTCTTCCTCATTCTCTCTCATGCATTTATTTACTTGTTCACATCTGTTATCGACTCATGATGTCTCACTCTGTGCCCCAATCTCAACATCTATGAATTGTTGTAAACCAACAATCTGTAGTTCAAGACAACAGATTTTAGATTTCAATTCTTTTATTTCTTTACATTGTTTGCATATATATGCACTTGATTCATTATCCAGTTCTATAGATACATTTCCACACCTATTGCAATTAGCCCTCAGAGTACCATCCTTAAATTCTACTACTGTGGTTTGCATTTTCCTGAGGTACTGTATATCACAACCTACCCTAGACAATTAAACTCGTTTGTCAACTATTTGATACCTTATAGATCTGCTTCCCCTGAGGACACCTGCAGATGCACAGATGCATTGTGTGTGTCTTTGCATGCACCTTCACTCATGGGAGCTGCATGCTCGCATTTGCTCATGCTCACCCCACTTGCACCAGGGTGAGATTTATATGGGGGAGAATGAGGAAGTAAGGTCATGTGACCACTACTCCGTTCACCCAAAAATATGTCCCCTTTTTAAAATACTTAGCACCAATGTGCCTAAAATTGCACATGTTGGACTTTAGCAGCCCTAAATTTAGCCCCAGTAAACAGTGTCCTTTTGATTATAGCTGCCGCATGCGGTGGTGGTGTCCAGGTCTGTAGTCCTTCTATCTAAGCATGGACTACAGTCCCTGTCATCCTCCACTCACTGATAGTCTGCCCTGCTGAACAGACATGCAGAGTGTCTAGCAATAAACACTGAAGTAACAGCTGTTGGGAGAAATAACACTGTGCTCCTATCATGCAAGGAGGCTTCCACAAATACAGCTACCCGCTCGCACTGGGGTGAGATTTATACAGGCAAGAATGCAGAAATAAGGTCACATGACCACTACTCTACTCACCCATAAATATTTCCCCTTTTTAAAATACATAGCACCAATGTGCTTAAAATTGCACTTATTAAACTTTAACAGCCCTAAATTTAGCCCCAGCAAACAGTGTCCTTTCAACTGTAGCTGCCAAATGTGGTGGTGGCGTCCAGGTCTGTAGTCCCTCTATCTGAGCATAGACTACAGTCCCTGTTGTCCTCTACTAACTGACAGTCTGTCCTGCTGAACAAAGTGTCTAGTAATAAACACTGAAACACCAGCTATTAGGAGAAATAGCACCATGCTCCTCTCATGCGAGGAGGGTTTCACTGTCTGCACTAATCCCTTATCCTTCTGCACCTTTGTGCTCCTAACAGCTTTCCCTGCTTCCCTTAGACATTCAAAGCACACCTTCCTGTCCTCCTTCCTTTGGGTCCTCTTATACTTCCTGAAACCCGCTCTTTTAGCCCTTACTTTATCTGCCACCTCTTTATAGAATCATAGTGGCTTCCTTCTTCTTATTCCTTTGGCCACTACCCTGATGCACTGGTTCATCACAGCCACTATGGCACCTTTAAGTTTCCCCCACTGCTCCTCTAGCCCCGTCCTACCTTTCACTTCCCCAGGGCTACTCTGATACATCTGCCCTTTCTGCAAAGTCCACCCTCCAGAAATCTAATACCTTTGCCTTGTTTGTCTCAACTGAGTCCCTGCCCCCATGGTAAACCATACTATGTGGTGGTCACTGATCCCTAGCTGTCCTTCTATCTGGACATCTGTAACTCTGTCCCAATTAGTCAATACCAGATCCAGAATCACCTTGTCCATGGTGGGATCAAGCACCAGCTGTCTGAGACCTACTTCCTGTAGGGAATCAAGGATGGCTCTGCTTCTGGCTGAAACAGTGCCTGGATGGTCCAATCCATGTTTGGCATATTGAAATTCCCCAGCAGTAGGACTTCACCCTTAGATGCCATGTCATGGATATCATCCACCAGTTCTCTGTCCACTTCCTCCTCCTGTGCCGGAGGTCTGTAGATCACACCTGTGAGTATTGCTGTGCCATTGCCCAGTTCAAGGGTGACCCACAGTACCTTGGCCTCTCCCAGTCTTCCCTTCACTTCTTTAGCATTTATACTATCTCTGATATACAGGTCCACCCTTTTTAACCTCCCTGTCCCTCTTGGACAGAGTATAACTTGGTACATTGATGTCCCACCCATGATTAGCGGTGTACCATGTCTCTGTTATTGCTGCTACTGTTTGTCTATGTCTGCATCTGCTAACAAGACCTCTAGGTCTGGGATTTTATTTTCTAGGCTGTGGACATTTGTTACCATGGCTTTCCATGTCTTGCATCCTACCCTCTCTCTGCTCTTGTTTCTGCTCTCTCACCTCTTCCCCCCCACCCCAGTTCTGCTTCTTATGTGATCTTGCCTCCTCCGTTTCCCCCCATCTACACACTTTATCTGATTGCTCCTCTACTTCTGCTTCAAGTGTCCTTGGTGCCATCTTATTATCTTTCATGTGCCCTGGGTGGGGTGATACTAAGCCTCCTGTGCCTTCTGGATCTCCCCCCTTGGTAAGTTTAAATGCTAGCTGCTGAAGCTTTCAAACCTCTCAATAAGGACTGAGGTACCCTTCTCAGATAGGTGCAGGTCATCTTACAGAATCCAGGATCTCCCTCCACCTGCAGGAAATTATGGTTTTCTAATATTGATGTTATGGGGCCAATCCCTTCAGGTGTCTGAGTTAGTTTTTGGGCCTTGACCCACATCCTCAGCGTGTGCCTAGGCCATTGGTTGTCCAAGTCTTTCCACACCTGGGGAGTGAGTGGAGCATGTTGAATGGTGAAGAGGGGGATTATCTTGAGTTGATGTGCCTCTATTTTTTGCCAACCCATGTCTCCCCTCTGCTTGATCCATGTTAGTGTTGGGGCAATATGTGTGGCCAGGTAGTAGACCATGAGATCTGGTAGGGCCAATCCACCCACCCTCTCTCTCTCTCTGTCTGCTGGAACAGTGTCTTTAGAGGAGTCATTCATCTGGCCTTGCCCCAAACAAAAGTCAGGATAGCTTTATTTACATTTCTCAAGAATGCTTCAGATATTTTTATGGATAGGGCTTGGAATAGGAATAGCAAGATGTTCATTTTTACTGTGTCTATTTCCCCTCCTAGGGAGAGTGGGAGTGCCTCTCATCTCAATAGTTATATCTTGATTCCCTCCCACAGTCTCTCATTGTTTAATCTGAAGAGGTTTTGTGTTGTTGCTGATATTTTAACTCCCAGATACCTGACTATGTTGTTTGGGGCCCATCTGAAGGGTACACTCCCCAGGTCCACTGTCTCAAAGGGGCCCCCAAATCTGATGACCTTTGATTTGTCCAGGTTCACCTTGTACCCTGAGATTCAGCCGTGCTCATCCAGTTCCCTAAGAAGATGTGGTAGGGAGGTTCTGGGACCTGGGTAAATAGTACAATGCTAGTGGGGCTGCTGCTTAGGTTAGAAAATGGATGATCACTCTTTGCTCTTCTTCTCCCCCCACAGCTATGGTGTTACCGGACATCCCTTCAAAGGTTTGAGGATCAAGAGAGAGACCCAGGAAAATGGCTGCTGTATGGGAATACCAATTCAGGTAATAGAGAAGAAAAAGACCTGTAAGGTGGTTGAGCAGCTTGGCAGTGAACTTCTCTGTCTCTCCCTGGAGGTGATGCCAGAAGAAGATATCCCCTCCCCAACTAGACTTGTGGGCTAAGTGATGTCAAGAAGTGACTAGCTTCCTGCAGGTAAGTCCAACTCCTGGAGCAAAACATAGTGGCATATAAAGTGGAGAATAGCTGGTGACAAGGGAAGGAGCAAGGGCCTAACAAAATGGTGAAAGCATTCCGGAGTGTTGGTACTATTGGAAAGTAATTCAGCATTTGCCCAATGACTGGATTCAGGGTAGGACAACAACAGATAAGTAAGTTCACCACAACATATCCAAGACACACTGACTTAGGGTAGCTGGTCCATTCCACTGGGGTGTCAAACAGACGAGGCATACTGATGAGTCCTGGTAGGACGAAACACGTGTCTATGTCATCTGTTAGCACCCTTTGCAAACTGTGTGAGAGGCCTTTCGCACCATGCAATTCTGCTTAAAGTTGAACCAACATAACATTCTGTGGTGATTTGCATATGCAGCCCATGATGCTTTGCATTGTCTGGGCATGTGTGATTTTGTATTAACAGATAAGTAATGCTGCACAAGGAGAAAAATTGCTAATGAGCTACTTGTCCTCCTAATGGGTAACACAGCAGAGCACAGCCCAGCAGTACAGAAGTGGAGATCTTATAGAACTCAACACATCCTATACTGGTGACCGTTTGGTGGTTAGGTTGTCAGGTGTGGTGATGAGTGCTGCATGGAGGGGGGGGAGATGGCCATTTGAAAAATGTTGAAACCATATAGGTTACAAAAACTGGGCAATGTGAGTAACCCAGTATGAATACAGGCATTAAATTAAAAAAATATATAATTAACAAGAGTCTCAGATCCTTGGGTTTATCCACAGTTAGCCACAGCAAAGAGCTCTGGTCCTTTCCTGACAAGCCCCACATGAGATGCCCAGACACCATTTCTGTATGTGGTACTCTGACTTCCTGTTCTGGGGAGGGGGATGATAATTGAGAAATGGAGGAATGCCAAAATACACGTGCATGCCCAATGTCCCACACATCTTAAAAGCAAAGGGGGGGAACCTAAGGGTTCACCAGATGTGTTGCCCTTCTAAAGAAGCAGCAGGAGTGGGAGAGGAACACTTAAGAAAAGAGATGAGGAGCACCTCAGACCAATGCTTGATGGTGAGAGGGGAGGTTCTTATAATATATGAGGCTGATGATGGAGAGCCCCTGCCCCCGTCCCAACCTAAACTAAACATAACTCACTAGGGCTGCATAAAAAGGATGCAGGGGTGAATTGGGGAGCCAGAGAGGAGACAAGGAATTGCTCCCTTTGGAACACATAGGATGGGCCCCTGATGCAAACCCAGGAGACAATATAAAATGCAGTATTTAGATAATGCAGAGAAGGAGGAAACATGGAACATGGCAGGTTAAATATGGCATCCACTGGACCATAGGTTAGAAGGGAGGGAGACCCTAGAGGTGGGTGAACAAAGGAAATAACATACTCTGGGATAAGGATGCTGAAGGCCAAAGAAGGAGATCAATTAAGGCTACTGAACCAGAGACTAGGGGACCTAGAAGGAAGCTAAGGAAGCTGTAGGACCAGGGAGTTGGGGGCCACAAGGATAACCACATGGAAAAGCCCAAATTGAGACATTAGAGGGGTGTCAGATGCCAACGGGAAGGCTGTTTGGGACATGGTGAAGAAGACACAGAGCAGATAAAGTTGCAGATGCCCTACATAGTCTCTTCCTCTCCACTGGTTACTTTTGGGGGGAACCCCACAGAGGCAGGAGATTCCTGGCTCCTTGCAATCAATCCAGCTCTAAAGCTGGTTTACTAGTTGGGGTAGGGGTCACTGGTGAAGCCAGCGGGAGACGGGTGGAACCTCAGAAAATGGCTAGCCTGTTCATGGGGCAGTTTGCCTCAATGGACGTCAATGGAAAAGAGGAAAAAGATGGAGATGAAGAGTGTTGGTGCACCCTTGGGGCCTGTGCACTATATATGTTGGAGATTCCTTCTGGGGAGTTGGTGGCTCCTATGGTGCCCAAAAAGAGGAGGATGCCGTAAAGAGATCAAAGAAAAGAGAGAGCTATTGATGTCTCCAACTCAGTCAAGATAACGCAAGGCCAGTGAGACTGGAAAAGCAGGGGAGGGAAGGGGAGGGAGAGAGAAGAACATGAAGCCAATGGAGTAGTAGGGGCAAGGGGAGGTGGGGAGAGATAGGAAGGATAGAGCCACAGCACCATAGACCTAAGAACTACCAACCCTAGCAAAAAGATAACCCTGGTGAATAAGTGGCACAATAGGAGCTTGTTCAAAAACTCAGAGGAGTAAAAGGTTGGTCGAACCTACTGACAGAGGGAATAGAGGGCAGTAGACTGAAAGTGCACATTTTACACAAGGTGCTTTTCTTAGCAGCCTCACCCTGTCAGGTGTGGGCTATCAATGAAACTGAAAGGGCATTTATTAAACCTTGGAAGCACCAATATTGTTGTAATAGTTATCTGTTGCTGTTTTGTAAATGTTTTGTTATATAGTATTGCAGTACTGGTAGAAATAAAATTGAAAAAGGAGTGTGTTTGGCTGGGGAGATGGCAGCAGGCACAGTCATAATGCTTTTCTGCAGGAGAGTCATCTGACCTCGGTAGAAGGCACTAAGCTGAAGAGATCCTGGGTGGGACAGGTGCATCATGCAGCATTTACAGAGTACCTGCAAAGACGAGATGTGGCAATCTCAGTCCACAAAGACTGTCCCTGGGAGTTAACATATCTACATCAGAACAAAGAGGGAGGATATGTCCTAGTGAGAGGATGGTATAACTCTATACCTTGCATATACCTTGCACTTTGTTAAACATATATGCACCAAACCAAGAAAAAGAGAATATGGAATTCCAATGGAGGATCAGAACTGGGGTGGGTTCTGCTAGACCAGGAAGGTTGTAAGTCATATTGGGGGACCGAGGCCTGGGGGGTCTGCAAGATCACCAGGGGTGATTTAATTGTACATCTCCAGGGATCATGGTTTGGGGGGATCTGCTAGATCACCAGCGAAGGTGTACTATTACATAGCAGGGGAATTGGAGCTGGGGTGGTCTGCTAGACTGGCAGGGACAGCTTTAATTTTCATAACAGGGAAGTGGGGCTTGGGGTGTCTGCTATACAACCAGGGACTTATTTTAATAACAGAGGGATTGGCCTGGGGAGGAGGGACCAGTGCACATTGCTGCAAATTGCTCAACCATCCCAGAGGGCAAATTTCTAAGTACCCTTATAACAGCCTTGGATGGTCTAGTAGTACATGGAAATCTGCCCTCTGGAAGGGTTTTGAGAATCTGATTTAAGGGATTTGGTAGTCTGAATCTGCTGCAAGCCTCTAGCTTCCTCCCACAGCCCATTCTGTGGCACAGGTGGCACAAGCCCCGTTTGGTGCAGGCCACCTGTGGTTGACACAGGTTGCTTTTGAGAATCACTCCTGGTACAACTTTTGGTGCAAGGAGCATTTTGCACCATTCTTCATGGCACAAACCACTTTTTCCATGCCAGGAGCTTTAAGAATCAAGCCCAATGTACCTTGCTGTTGTTCTTTCCAAAATGCATAACCGAGCATTTATTGGTGTTAAATTCCAACCTACAGTATGAAGTCCTGCCCACAGCTCAGATGCTCCCAGGGCCCTCTGCAGATTGATTATGTCCTGTCGTACCTATTCTAGTATCATCTACAAACTTGGAAATCCATATGCCCTCACTGCACTTCATGGATGATACATAGAGATTAGACAGACACGGTGCAAGCACTGAGCCCTGAGGGACTCCGGTAGTTACTCCAACCTAACTAAAACTGGTTCCCCTGAGCCTCACCTGCTGTCTCCCATCCATGAACAAGGAATTAATCCAACTAACTATATTGTCAATCATCCTCATATTCCTTAAGGATTGAATTAGTTCCCTGTGTGGTACCTAATCAAATGCTTTTGTAAAGTCCAAAAAGCTCACATCTACAGGAGTGCTATGATCCAAAGCCTCACTAAGTCAACCATAGAATTCAAGTAAATTAGTCTGGCATGAACAGCCCTTAGAAAAGCCATGCTGTGACCCATCCTGTATGTCAGTCTCTGTGACAAAATATTGTGGTTCAATGGAGGGAGATATCCTCAAAGGAGATCCTGCCATTACCTGGATAGCATGAAAATACCAGTTCTTAGTGTAATGTAACTCACCAATGTTGGCCAATGAAAACAACAGAATATTTTAGTTTTTATTTTGTGTTTTGGGAATGGAGGTCACAGAACAAATGGCAAATTGTCAGATTTATTTAGTCATTTATTTCAAGTGTTTCATCAGGAAAAGGCATATTGAGCAGAGACTGCTCATTTCTAGATGCATCCTGGGAACGGTACTAATGTCAAGTCAACTATGCTTATTGATCAACTTACTCAGTCATTAAAACAGCTAAAAATGATAGCAATTTTAAAGGGACACTGTCAACTCCCTTAGGTCTCAAAGTGTCCCTAATTTAAAAAACACATTTTATAATTGCCAACATTCTGTAAAGATTGCTGATGTAGCTGGTAATTTGATTCTGACTCTTTTTTTCTTAGAAAAAAGTGAAAAACAGACTGCCCACCATATTGATGTTACCACACAAACACAGGTTTGTTTACATTCCTTGATCAGCTCCAACTGCATCTTTCCTGGACTTGAGAACACCCACAACACAGTCTAGTCACTTGTGATGCAGTGGGAGTTTAGAAGGCTACTGCTTCATGAGTGATTGTACTATTTGGGTGTGTTTATAATGCTCAGGAAGTATGCAGTAAGAACAGATCCATGATTATAAACAAAAACTAAGTTGTTTATAAATATATATTGCCATGCATTTCAGTTCTACTAAACAAGGAGACAGACAAAGCAAACAGCAACATCAATGAGTTTTAGAGAAGGTAAGCAATCATAAAATGTGGGTTTTTAACTAGAAATTATATGATTAATAACAGGTTGACAGTGTCCCTTTAAATAAATGTTTGTTAATTATAAGTATCATGTTGAAATAGCTGTGTAAATTCCATAACATGACTTGCATGAAAATAAGCTGACAGAAAGTTACTCATGTAATTTTATAGCTCTAATATATAAATTACTCGCTAACTACCCTGACCAATCAACGGTTACTATTGGTAGTATTGCATCATAACTGTGAGACATCCTCTCAGTTCTATGATAAGTATCAGAAGGAATGAGTGAATGATGTTTGTCTATAGTTAAACATGATTAGTGGAGGTCTCAGCCAATTCAGATTAAGAATAAGCAAATACATAATTTGTTCATTTCAGCAGTTACTACAGAATAGAGATGACAGCTCTGCAACATGGGACAGTTTTCTATTTTTCAGGTCAAAATGTAATTTTGGGAGATGCTTAGTGGGAAGAACACGGTGGAGGAAAGGTGGATTGGGAGGGGGAGGCTTTCAAAGACTGAAGTAATGTTGGGTCAGATAGGGCTACGCAGGGGGAGTCAGTTTAGGCATGTAGGTAGGGGGAAGGGTTATAACTTGTAAGTTACTTGCTATTATCAATGGTAAGATGATTTTTGTGGCCGGTGGTGGCACATGTTGCTGGGGGGGAGAAGGTGTGTTTTCGCTGTAAATTATAGCAATGTGGGGGTGCATCGAATCAGAATGATCTAGGTGGGGAAGGGGGCTGGGTACAAGTAAACTGAGTAGGTGGGGGGATTGCTGAAAAAAGGAGTTTTCTTAAACAGATAAAACACTTGTAGTAGTTCTCTGGCAATGCAAAATGTCTTTTTGCCAGACAAAACTTGGAAAAGTGTTTCACAAGGTTGAAAAACTTCAAAAAGGTCAGGTGAAGTAATGTTTTCCTGACTTCACACAACTCTGTGGCAAATGCACTTTTAAACAGTCTGCAATGGCTGAGACCAGAATAAACAGCCAAATGTTCAGTTCTTCTCAGGAGTTATCAGTGTGCCTCATGGTTATATCGGCCCAAATGATGAAAGAAGCAGCGCTATGATAATCTTATGCATTTGCATCATGGTGAGCTCTAAATGGGAAAGCAATGTTAAAAAAAAAAGAACCTCAGCAATTGTCTATCCATATTTCTGAGTGTGAGAATTGCACTGCTCAGTGGACTATAGATTCACTTGTTCATCATCACAGAATCAGGGAACTTTTGCTAGTGGGAAGGAGAGACCTTTTCTAATACTGGCCCTACACCACTCTTCAACAGTTAAAGCAGCTATAAAGTGTCTTGGTCGAAACAGTTAAAAGAGGAGTAAATTTTGCACTTGGTGCACACACTAGGACCAGGAGTTCCCGATCTATTAGATGGATAGCTTTATAAAAAAAATCCTATCATTTAATCCCCCAAACTTAACAGTTTATCTGGTTGATCCAGCCAAAACTGACCCATCATCTTTCTTGTAGTTGTATCCCAGATGCCCTGTGGCTCAGTTCCTTGATAGTCCCAGCCATCGTGGACTTCTGTGACAGCTGACCGAGTGCCAGAAATCTATTTACTGCTGACCCCTATGTAGCCCAATAGCTATATAGTTAGATTAGCACCAAGATGGGGACTCATCTGCAGTGTGAAACTCATTTTCCTCTCCAGTGTGTGCTCAGCTGCAGTGCCAGTGTAACTGATAAAGCAAGGAACTTGCTAAGCCACATGCCATCTTACCTGTCAATGGTATCACAGCTTCCTCTCATGGCACCATAACTATAGATGTGACAAAGTTTTAATTTGCTCTAAAAGTTGCCATGAAGTGGATAAAATTCGTATTCACGGAGTTTCACAAAGTTTTCCCTGCCCTCAGCAACTGTCACTATGTCCGAATCATGAAGGTTCACCTTGGAAGTGCAGAATTTTGCCCATGAAGTTGTAGTTTGCGGGCAAAGTTTTGCATTTCATGAGTAAAGTTCTTCACTTCAAGTGAATCATGAGTGAAACTTTGCACTTCGTGGTGGAACTTCACACTTTGCGGATCACTACGCACTCCTTAAATTGCACTAAATTCATGGATTAATTAGTGGAGGGAATTTTTCCAACTTTGCCCATCCTAATCATAACCGCATTAATTAATCTGGCACTGCTGCTGCATACAGGTTCCAGGGAAAGAAAAGAGTCTCACACATAACATATTTCCCCTAGCCCTTTGCTAATCTGGGGCAAAATAAGGACTACAAGCTGACAGATTTTTAGCACATTGTCAGTTGCAACTGGAATACTGTGTGGCTGCAGCCACTGATTATGTCAGCCATGTGATCTTCAGGTATATAAATGTGAGAGCTATGTCAGGGCACTTTTGGAAACACAACCAGACAGAAAGTACATTTCTGTGATAACATGAATGATTACAATTTCCAAAAACTGGCACTTTATTAAATTGAGACCTCCTGGTCCCAGTGGGTGTGTATGGTGTGCAAAGTGTATTTCCTCTTTAAAAATGCATCGGCCTCCAAATCACACTCAGGCCAGAGTTATTGGCAAATTTAAAGATATATATTTCTCAGACAACCATATCCAGGTGCAAGTACTGTTAAGTGCCAGAGCAACATGTTTTGCAACCTTGAAGTCACTTCTTCCTCTGCAAAATGCTGCCATTTTCTAGCACTTAAACATGGTAAGATGTTGCTGCTTGGAAAATAAACACTGATAATTTTGCCTCAACACTCGCAACTTTTGAGGTGTTTCACATTTCAAAATGTTTTCCGTGATTGTTTGGAGCCTTTGCACTACTCTGTGATCATTCCTGAGTCCTTCTTGAGTTTGTACTCTATGATTATGTTTTCAAGCCTTCAGTCTGACCCCCTCACCCATGTTCAATATGAGACCCTAAATTATAATAGTGTGTAAAGCATCATGTGCTCTACTCAGAGAAAACCAACATTTGTGAAACATTACAAACATGTAGCAGTAAATCATACTGTACTCCTTGATCTTAATCCAGCTCATGGTGGGGCTGTTCGCCTCTAGGCCTACGAATTTGTCTTCTTTATCAATGGACAGGTATTTCTTGGTGTACTCCTCAGTAAGTGCATGCCACTTGAAATCACAACTAGATCTGCCAGTCCGACTCACATCACATCACATCACCTTGATACCTCTAGTCACACTGATGCAGTCTGCTTTGAACTCACCAACAAGCTCAGCTCCCTTAACAGAAATAAAAACTGCATACCCCTTCAGCAAGGCAAGATGTCATCTCTAAAAGTATCCGTCTAGTTGTTTTACTATGTTGATATGACCTATAGCACCAGTTCAGTATCTTTGGAACAACTTTTCCTTGCTTTTTTTCCACCTCACACTTTCCTACCCTCACTGTACTCACCACTGCTTTTTGTGTTCAGAGTTAGCCTGACCCTCCTCATAGAACAGACAGCTCTCCCATAGTGCTTTCTTCATTTTCCTGTTCTTGATTGGCAATATCCCCTAATGCCTTTGTCTCTCCATAGACCTTACCACTCCCTGAGACACATCAGCCTCTCTCTCTTCCTTCAATGCCCCCTGCTGCAGGACTAACTTTGGCATGGCTGCATTCTGCTACTGACCCTCTTTGTTTTGAAATGGTGTCTCTCATCCTTCTGCAGTCCATCACCTCATGACAAGCACTTTTTTAAACACCATGAGTTGTTTAACTCACAGTGTCTTTTGGTATAAGGGTGAGAGAACAGAATCTTTGGCAACTTCTTTCAGCTTTGAGTTGAGTCCCATGAATTTGGATTGGCTGCAATTATTCAACCAGATCACTTTGCCTTCCAATGCTGTAGCTGGCATTGGATAAAGCAGATGGCAAATAGGGGAAAAAGCAATAAATATGTATTTGTACAAATTACCTGTGGCTGGTGGTGTTACCATGTCACTGTGGTGCACTACTACTGTATGTTTGCAGGGTTGTGAAAGATTCTGTGATCCACTGAGACTGCTGTAACCCTGTGCTGAGCCACATTAATCAGCAATAGTCATAGTTGAGCTTGTCATATATTCCATTTAGTCTCTACTTTATCTCCTTGCCAATTACTATATTCAGCTTGACACTACAGATCTTTAAAATTATATAATAATATCCACTCCCTTAAAAAGTATGCATCAGGAAACATAAGAAATAAAAAAAATGCTACCCTCATGTACCGTGTTAATATCTGTGAAGTATTTAAACATTTCTATCATGTTCCCTTTTTCCTTTTTTCCTCTAGAGAGTACATATTTAATTCCTTGAGTCTTTCCTCATAGGACATTTGATACAGGCCATGCTCAATTTTGGTTGCCCTCTTCTGTACCACCTCCACCCTATCTATGTCCTTTTAGAGATGGGGCAATCAGAACTGAACACAGTGCTCAAGATGAGGCATCAACATTGATCTACACAGGGGTAACACTACTTCCCTCTTTCTGCTGGTGATATCCCTTCCTATGCACCTGAACATCCTGCTACCTTTCTCCTCTGACTTATGACACTGCTTTGCTACCTTCAGGTCATCAGAAATTATTACCCCCAGTCTCTGTCCTGTTTTGTAGTTGCCAATACCTCCCCACCCAAATTGGTATGTTGTCCCTGGGTTCCTGTGCAACTAGTGCATGATTTTGCACTTTTTTTTTGCACTGAAATTCAGTTGCCAACCCCTTGAACAGTCTTCCAGACTTTTCAGATTCAATCAATCAAACTTTATTTAACCAGGCAGTTAAATCATTGGAGGAGCTCATTTGCAAAATGGTCCTGGACACAGAACAATTTCCATTTACATTTTATGACAACATGTTGAGGTATATCATACAGGTAAAAAACAGTCTAAACATAAATAACAGTACAGGATACTATAATATTGGGAATAAATCTTGACAGCAAGGCAGTATACATACACAGATACTACATCATAGGATGTTTGGGGTCAACAAAGGAGCTAGGCATGAGAGGATGGTAGTTGTACATAGAGTACAGTGAGAAGGGGGATAGAACACATAAGGGGAAGGAGGGATAACCCTGCTATGTTAGAGTCCACCAGGGGGGTTGCCACGTGGAAGGAAGTGGGAAGGGAGCTAGGGAGGGGGTAGTTGCCCTAAGGGGCTACCGGCCAACAGGGGGAATAGGGAGGCCAGGAGGATCCATAAGTTAAGGATAAATTCAAATTGTGTGTCAACAATTACCGGAAACAGTCTCACGCAGTTTTCAGGCAGCTGAAAAGCAATTGCTTGAATACATAAGGGCTTGGCAGGTGGGAGAGTTTAAGAACTTTTTGTGAATTATTCCAAAGTGATGGTAGGAAGGATCTGTTGGCAGCTGGACCATGGCAAGTCCTTGCTCATGGTAGCTTGAGAAGGACAAAGGAGGAATTCCGTAGGCAATATATGCCAGCTGACTGTTCGAACAGATTACAGATGTAGGGTGGGAGTTTGTTGGAGCGCACCCTGAAGATCCACTTAAGGGTGTTTATTTGCCTCCTCAGAGCGAGGGATGGCCAACCTATTGCCTGGTACAACAGGCAGTGATGAGTCCGGAGTGGCATATCGAGCATAAATCTCAAGGCTCGATGGTAGAGTGTATCAAGCTTCTGAAGTGCATACTGGGGGCAATGGCTGTATAGAAAATCTGCATAATCAAGCAGGGGTAAAAAGGTTACTTGAACCAGCCACTTCCTGGCTTCAAGGGTGAGAAGATGCTTTATGCAGAAGAATATGCCAAGGCGCTGTCTTAATTATTTTGTTAACTCACAAAGATGTGCGCTGAAACTGAGTTTATTATCCAACCAGACTCCCATATATTTGAATTTATCCACTGTTTCCAAGGGTTCACCAAGGAGAGTGATAATCCAGGGGAGACCAGACGTCCCCAAATTATAAGGGGGGTGCGGGGAAAAATCATGTTTTGTTTTTTTTTGTATTGAACAAAAACTTGAGAGTCAACAGATTATATTGGAGGGTGATAAAGTCTTGCTGTAGCTCCTTATGAGCAAAATCTAATGAGGGATTGGCTGTATAAAGGACTGTGTCATCTGCAACAAGATGAAAATTTCCTGTTAGGATGCCAGAGTCGATGCAGTTTATGTAGAGTGCGAAGAGGATGGGCCCCAGGATGAAACCTTGCAGCATGCCTTGGGGCAGACTTTGAGTGGGGATAGTTCCCCTTGTGTTTTCATTTGTTGTTTTCTGTTTGTGAGGTAACAATGGAACCACATTAATGCAACAGGTGTTAGGCCAATATTACCCAGAGAATCAAGCAGAATGGAGTGATCAACCATGTTGAGTGCTTTGCTGAGATCAAGGAAGAGAGCATAGGTGTGCTGTTTGCTGTCCAGGGTTTTTGACCAGTCATTAGACACTTTGGCTAGAGCTGATACGGTGCTATGTTTCGGTCTAAACCCTGATTGGGATGGGTTGAGGATGCTTTTGTGATCCAAGTGATCCCTCAATTGTCAGTTGACGATTTTTTCTAATAGTTTGGATAGTACACAAAGAATTAAGATTGGTCTGTAATTGTTCAAGTCTGTGGGGTCTCCCAACTTGAACAAGGGGACAATGTGCTCAACTTTCCAGCTAGGCGAAAGCTCCCCTTGCATAAGTGAGCAATTAAATAGATGAGTGATTGGAGCTGTTAGATAATAGAGCCCTGCTTTTAGAAAGAAGGGTTCTAACGAATCTGCACCAGCACTCTTTTTGGTATCCAAGGAGAGGAGAAGGTCCTCCACCTGCTTAAAGGATACTGGCAGGAAGTTGAAGGGAGGGCAGCCGGTGCGTAGGGTAGAGGCAGGGCTGATACATATGCTAGTGGCACTTGGGGCACACAGTTTGCTGACAGGAGAGGCATCGAATGCAAGGCCTGCAGTAGCAAATTGATTATTAAGTTGATCAAGGATCTCAGACCTGCCTGTATAAGACTTATTGTTCGCAATAATCTTGGCCAGGATTGGGGTGGCAGGGGAGTGTCCTTCGACCTCTCTCAGGATTTGCCAGAACTTGTCAGAGCAATTTTTGTTTTCCTCAAATGCGGACTAAAAGAACCGTGATGTTTCGGCCCTGACCAGTTTAGTGCAGGCATTCCAGGCTTCTCAAAAGGAGACCCAATCTGCATCAGACTATGACTTTCTTGCCCTTTTCCATAGGGTGTCTCTGGACTGCAAAGCCCTTTTTAGAGATGGGCTGAACCAGTCTGGTGCTTGTTTTCAGGCTCTGACCTTTCTTAGGGGAGCATGTTTTTTATTACCCTTGTTAACAGATCCTGAAAAATGCAGAAGGCTTCGGTCACAGAAGGTGCGAGATAGAAATCCTGCCATATGATATTCTTAAGATTGAACCCCAATCGATTGCAGATATTTGTGTCATCCACAAACAGGCATTCTTTCCCACCCAGCCCTCCTGCAATGTTACTAATAAAGTCATTGAAGAGGACTGGACTTAGTGCTGACCCTTGTGGCACCCTGCTGGTCTCCTTGTCTTCCTCAGAGTGAGCACCATTTATCACCACCTCTGAGTCCTGTTGCTTAGTCAACTTCTTACATATTTTACTACTTTTTGACCCACTCCTAGGCTGCCCAGCTTGTTCAGCAGTATTCTGTGAGGAACGGTGTTGAAGGCCTTACTGAAATCAAGGTAGGCCACATCCACCACTCTATCCTGATCCACTTCCCTGGTGACCCATTCAAAGAAATTGACCAGGTTTGTCTGGCAAAATCTCCACCCTTTGAAACCATTCTGCCATGGATCCTGTATTCCACTGGTCAGTAGGTATTCTCCAGTCCTTTCCTTCAGTAGTGATTACATTACTTTACTCACCATTGAAGTCAGGCTCAGAGGTCTGTAATTTCCTGCTTCCATCCCGTTACCACTTTTGTGAAGTAGGATGACATCTGCCATCCTCCAATTCCCCTAAACTTTCCCCATCTAATAATCTAATAATAGGTTGAACAGGGCTGTCAGAGATGCAGCCAGCACATCCTTGAGCTCCCTCAGTATCCTAGAATATACCTCATCAGGCCCCATTGCCATGTCCACTTTTAGTTGTGCTAGTTCCTTGAGGACTGTCTCATCTGTCAATGGACTAGTGTCCACCTCCCTTCCTTTAATGCCATTGTTCCTAATCTGTGACCCGTCACCTACCCCCTCCTTTGTAAATACTGAACAAAAGTATTTGTTTAATATGTCTGCTTTTTTTGGTCCTCTTCCACACAACCCCTTCCTTCCCATTTTAGACTTACTATCCCTCCTTTGGTCTTCTTCTTTCACTTATATAACTAAAGAATGTGTTATCCCCTCTTTTTCGCTGACTTGGCAATATTCTTCTCTGTGCCTTTGCTCTCCTAACTGCTTTCTCTGTCTGACTTTGTTACTCCTGGCATCTCTCCCTGTACGCCTCATATCATCTTGTACCTTCTAAATGCTAGTTTTTTTGCCCTTACTTTCTCGGCTACTTCATTAGAGAACTACAGTGGTCTGTTTTTTCTCTTTCCCTTGTTAACTTGCCTGACACAGAGGCTTGTTGCCTTCTTAATGACCTTTAGTTTTGCCCACTGTTCCTTGACTCCACCCAGTTTCCCTATCCCTGCTAGGGTGTGTGGAAAAACCCCTTCCTTACCTGTAGGTCTGCTTAGGAGGTGTCCCCTTTTGTATCTATTCTATACATATATGTCCTGTTGTTATGTATGTCAGTATGTCTTACATGGATTGGCCACCCATGTATTAAGTGTTTGCGTTCCTGTAGAGTGTTTGTCCCCCCCCCCGGCAGTAAAAAGGTAAAGACTATAAAGCAAAATCAAAACCTAATCATTTTGTTTTCCTCATGTTTTTCATAGCTTACAATATATCATAGGTAGCACTATGTTAGCTACAGTATGTTGTTCTGTCATTAGTGCAAGGGAGAAAATGAAATAAAACAAAATAAAGATAAGAGGTTCATTTGTGCAGTCAGTTAGTAAGCGTTATTCGCACTACCCACTCAACCCTGATATTCATGTAGTGCAAATGCTCACACAGGTTTTTCTGAAGTCTAGAGGTATTTAATAAAAGTAAGGAATCCATTGAAAGCACAGAATATGCTGTGGTAAAAACGTCTGGTTCTGTACGCTCATTTGCGATTGTGTGACTGTTTTTGCCTCGCGAATGTGCACACAATCGCAGCAGTTTTCAAACCACCGGCTTAATTCAGCCGAATATGAGCTACCAACAGAGATTGAGCTAAGCAAAGAATAAGCCTTCCTGTCAGTTCAATAGGCAAAGACTAAACTTGCTATATCTTTTAGGGAGCTGCTTATGAGGTGATTTAACAGAAATGTATACAGGAATCCTTTTATGAAAGTAAAACAAGCCTACCAAATAAGGGCTATGGAGGATTCTGTTGTGTCACCACTTTAGCTAGGTGCTCTAAGAGACAACCGGCCTCAATTTCTCTATACTTATACAGAGCTCAACTGAAGGAGGGACAAACAGAATACCTTCCAAGCTTAATTTTTAAAATAAGAGTAATAATGTTTCTGACTTCTAAATATACATATTATGAATGAAAGCATGATAACGTATCTTTTGTTATGAAAATGTAATTTCACTAGAAGAAGTTGGAACGTTTGTCAAATAACAAAGCTTGAATAACAGGTAATTTGAACCAATTCTCGGCTCTGACAGGCTATATATGTATTTTCTCAAGCCTAGTCAGATCAGATTCGGTTGGAGTGGTGAAGGGACAGCACTCAGAAGAATTAGTGCTTTCTAGTCGTATGGACCATTAATCATTTTGAGATTATTGTGCTGAAGTTAAGCCATGTTTTGTTAGTGGCTATTATTTTATTTTGATGATACCAGTCCATTTTAATTTTTGTTCTGTAAACAAATAGAAGAAGATTAGTTTTTTGGACTACGTTTTTGGCTGATGTGTCCATCTATACCCACTGAAGACTTTCACATATGGTGTCAGCAGTGGGATAAGGTGGTGAAATTGTTTCCCACTGGAAGGATCTGGAAAAGACCCAGATGGACAGCCAATGTCACAGGACAAAGTGGATGGTACGTGGCCTCCAGGAGCAACCACTACACAGTCAGTAGCAGCAGCATATCAGATACCCCTATTATCTGGATTACCATTGGTGGTGAGATGGAAAGAAAGTAAAGTATTGCTGACTCAGCCCAAGGATGGAAGACCGAAAAACAGAGAGGAGACATTTATTTATTGTAAATTATAGGAATTAATACCTTTGAGACAGGGGCTCAGGCAAGTGGAGGAGGATCCATTAAAAAAGAACCCCCTCAGGAGTCGCAGGATCTTCTCAGATGGCTATGTAAATGCCAGGTGGAGCTAGAAAGACAGAGAAAAAGGGATAGGAAGGAAAATGAAGCCCACTGGACAGATACCTTATGGGCTATTCAAGTCATGGGTGTTCATCAACCCCCTGTTTCCCCTGGTGGTGTACACAAGGATATTAAGTAAGTAATGTTGTCAGAGAGCGATGATATTGAAGTCTACATAATGACTTTTGAAAGGGTGGCCCTTGCTTGCATGTGGCCACAGGGCCAGTGGGTTATACTGCTAGCACCTTACTTAACCGGGAAAGGCCAGCTAGCCTATAGCCATATGGACATAAATTATGCAAATGAAAATGACAGAGTGAAATCGGCTATTTTAAAAAGGTATGACATAAACACTGAAATGTATAGACAGGGATTTCGCTCTTATAAATTCCAGTCCACTGATAATCCCCAGGATGCCTATACCCTACTCAAGGACCTATGTATGAAATGGTTACAGCCTGCAATGAGAACACTAGACCAGATTCTGGAAATAATTATTTTAGAACAATTTATTCAGATACTTTCCCAAGATGTTCATCTGTGGGTAAAGGAGCATCATCCTGAGGCATCTGAGGTAGCCGTATGACTAGCCAAAGACTACCTGGCAGCTAGACCCCACAGGCAGAAAGGAATGATGCTCTCTGTTACCTATCAAACACCGGTAAGACCCAATACAGCAAGGGGGACAGTACTAACTCTGTGGTCAGACAACCTCCTAAAATAGGAAGGAGGTACAATCCTGAAATAATTTGTCATGACTGTAAAGGAAAAGGGCACATAGCAAGGTTTTGCCCGAAAAAGAAAAGTGAACTAACACATTTGGCCCTGGCTAATTGGGGGCAATATATAGTTCCAGTAACTCTGGAGGGAAAAACTGTGCAAGGATTGTTGGATTCTGGTAGTAGAGAGACACTAGTGCAAAGTGATGTTTTGAACTGTTTACCCAGACTAGGAGGATCAACAAATGGGGTTATCTGTATTCATGGGGACATACATCATTATCCGTTGCAGGAAGTTATAATGACTGTGCAAGGTCAAACCCAGCAGCTACAACTGGGGATAATACCCCATTTACCAGTTCCAATTCTACTAGGACATGATTATCCAGACTTTGAAACATTATTGTCCTCTAACATGTGTGCCATGGTAACTAGGTTTCAAACCCATAAAGGAACTTTGGGACAAGTATTTCCCTTTGCAGACAAACTCATGGAGATCCCTGACAGGGATAGAAAAACCAAGAATCAGTGGAGAAATAAGAAACTATTATGGACAAAAAGGAATTGTAATAATGATGTACCAGATGATATGCCTACTGTATTAAAACTTGTTCATATGAAGGAATTTAAAGAAGTACAAAATAATGATATAATCTTGCAACCTTATTTTCCACAGGGTACAAATACTGAGGAAATTGTCTCAGGACATACATACGAATTAGAAAAGGGGTTATTACATAGAAGTTGTATTAATCCCAAATCTGGGGAAGAAGTGAAGCAACTAATGGTTCCCCAAATATATAGACAGCAATTATTGGAGGTAGCACATGATATTCCTTTGGCTGGACACCTGGGCTGAGATAAAACTCTGAGTCATCTGCTTTACCGTTTTTTTTGGCCTGGCATTCATAAACAGGAGGCAGCATATTGCAGTAGTTGTAGTGAATGCCAGAAGGTTGCCAAAATTGGTAGATGAGACAAAGTACCTCTCCTACCCCTACCTCTGATAACTACACCTTTTGACAGGATTGCAATGGACATTGCAGGGCCATTGCCAAAGAGTGCAAAAGGTAAAAAGTATATTCTGGTGGTCAGTGATTACACTACCAAATACCCAGAAGCTATTCCCTTATGGAGTATAACAGCTCCAAAAATTCCTGATGAGTTGGGTAAGATCTTTAGTCAAATAGGTATACCCCAAGAAATATTAACTGATTGAGGTAGTAATTTTTGTTCAGTGTTGTTGAAACATCTCTATCTGACCTTGGTGATAACTGCCATACATACAACACCTTACCATCCCCAAACTGATGGTCTGGTCAAGCGTTTCAACCAGACTCTCAAAACAATTTTACAAAAGTATGTGCAGGAAGAGGAAAAAGATTGGGATATCTACCTGCCATACGTATTGTTTGCCTATCTAGAGGTACCTCAGTCTTCCACAGGGTTTTCCCCTTTTGAGCTGCTGTATGGCCAAAACCCAAGGGGGCCATTAGATATAATAAAAGAGCAGTGGGAGGAAGTTGAACTACCAAAAGGAATGGCACCCACTGAGTACATGTGCCAGTTATGATGATGGTTGGTAGATTTTGTCCAGAAAGCACACCTAACTAATCAAAAGCAACAAATGGTACAAAAACAACAGTATGGTAAGGGTACTAGTAGTAAAGAATTTGAAGAGGGGGATAAAGTTCTCTTATTACTGCCCTCTTCAGACAATAAGCTCTTTATGAAGTGGCAGGGGCCCTATCAAGTATTAAGACAAATGGGCCCTGTCACCTATGAGATAGCCCTTCATGATAACGTATCTAAAAAAAGATTTATCATGTACATTTGCTAAAATCCTGGTCAGAAAGAGTCCCTCCCATGAGTGCCTTTATACACCCAGAAGAAACAGATAGTGCTCTGACCATTGCATATCAGAGATTGTAAAAACCTTTTGAGCTAAATTAAATTACCATAAATCCTGATTTAACTCCTCCTCAGCTAGCTGAGTTGCAGACCTTACTCCACACTCATGAAGCTACATTCTCAGGAACACCAGGGAAGGCCCTTAATGTCACCTACCACAATAGTGTAAATCAAACATTACCCATAAAGCAAAAGGCATATAGACTGCCAGAAAAGAGGAGGCCAAAAGTTATTAAAGAATTAAAGAAAATGCAAGACCTAGGCATCACTGAACCTTCAAAAAGTGAATGGAATGTTCCTATGGTGGTAGTGGAGAAGAAAGAAGGTTGGGGGGTCATCAGGCTGTGTCTAGATTTTAGATGTCTGAATAGTATCTCACAGGTTGACAGCTATCCCATGCCCCAGATTGATGACATTTTGGACCATTTAGGTAAAGCCCTGTACATTAGCACACTTGACTTATCAAAGGGGTATTGGCAAATACCCTTGGATGATAAAGCAAAAGATAAAACAGCATTCAGCACACCCTTAAGGTTATTTCAATTCACAGTGATGCCTTTTGGCTTGCACAGTGCCCCCGCAACCTTTCAGAGGGTGATGGATAAGATCTTAACTTCCCATGTTTCCTACGGTGCAGCTTACTTGGATGACATAATTGTGTTTAGTACATCATGGAATGACCACCTACACCACCTGTCACAGGTTCTGTTGGCCATTACTGCAACAGGCCTCACTATTAATCCTGCAAAATGTTCTTTGGCCATGCAGAATACCAGGTATTTAGGTTTTCAAATTGGGCAAGGGCAAGTAAAACCAGAGAAAAGTAAGGTTGAGGCAGTAGCCAATAGTTCTCGACCCTATACAAAAAAAGATGTGAGGTCTTTTTAAGGATTAGCTGGCTACTATTGCCACTTTATACCCACTTTTTCTACTCTGGTCGCTCTCATTACTGACTTAACCAGAAAATATAGACCTGAAAAAGTACAATGGACCCCAGAGTGTGAAGATGCATTTCAGTCTATAAAAGCTAAATTATGCTCTTCTCCAGTTTTAAAAATGCCATATTTTACCCAGCCCTTTATACTGCAAACAGATGCATCTAATAGTGGAATAGGAGCAGTTCTCACACAGATAGAGCAGGGTGATGAACATCCTATTATTTATATAAGTCGAACATTACATGACAGGGTGACCAAATATTCCACAATGGAGAAGGAATGCCTGGCAATATGATGGGCGGTAGAAGCTCTTCAATTTTATCTATGGGGCACTAAATTTGAGATTTGGACCAATCATAATCCTTTATGTTGGCTCCATGTAATGAAAGATTAAAAAAAACAAAAAAACAGAATCATGTACTGGTATCTTACTTTACAGCCTTACCAGTTCATGATTAAGCATCGAAAAGGTAGTGCCCATGGTAATGTAGATTACCTCTCTCGTTTCACCGTATAATTTAAGAAATTAATGTAACACTGTACATCAGGCCTCTGGGTAAGGAAGTAAGAATGATTCCCTACTGTCTAGGTAGAGAACAGTTATAGTTTGAAGCGACCCCGCAGTGGAGCCTTAGGAGATGGGTGGGCTATGGCTCCATCTCTTCTTTAGAGGAATCTGACGATCCAGTGAATGGGAGAGATCTGATGTTCAAATGTGGAAGAGATAAAACCTGAGACAGGTTTCATTTTAGGCAGGGAGGAATGTGGAAGAACCCCTTCTTTACCTGTAGGTCTGCCTAGGAGGTGTCCCCTTTTGTATCTATTCTATACATATAAGTCATGTTGTTATGTATGTCAGTATGTCTTACATGGATTGGTCACCCATGTAGTAAGTGTTTGCGTTCCTGTAGAGTGTTTGCCCCCCCCCCTTTCTTGGGCAGTAAAAAGGTAAAGACCATAAAGCAAAATCAAAACCTAATCGATTTGTTTCCTCATGTTTTTCATAGCTTACAATATATCATAGGTAGCACTATGTTAGCTATGTTGTTCTGTCATTAGTGCAAGGTAGAAAATGAAATCAAACAAAATAAAGATAAGAGGTTCATTTGTGTGGTCAGTAAGTAAGCGTTATTCGCTCTACCCACTAAACCCCGATATTCATGTAGTGCAAATGCTCACACAGATTTTCCTGAAGTCTAGAGGTATTTAATGAAAGTAAGAAATCCATTGAGAGCACAGAATATGCTGTGGTAAAAACATCCGGTTCTGTACTCTCATTTGCGATTGTGTGGCTGTTTTTGCCTCACGAATGTGCGCACAATCGCAGCGGTTTTCAAACCACCGGCTTAATTCAGCCGAATATGAGCTACCAACAGAGATTGAGCTAAGCAAAGAATAAGCTTTCCTGTCAGTTCAATAGGCAAAGACTAAACTTGCTATATCTTTTAGGGAGCTGCTTATGAGGTGATTTAACAGAAATGTATACAGGAATCCTTTTATGAAAGTAAAACAAGCCTACCAAATAAGGGCTATGGAAGAGTCTGTTGTGTCACCACTTCAGCTAGGTGCTCCAAGAGACAGTCAGCCTCAATTTCTCTATACTTATACAGAGCCCAGCTGAAGGAGGGACAAACAAAATACCTCCCAAGCTTAATTTTTAAAATAAGAGTAATAATGTTTCGGACTTCTATATATACATATTATGAATGAAAGCATTATAATGTATCTTTTGTTATGAAAATGTAACTTCATTAGAAGAAGTTAAAATGTTTGTCAAACAACTAAGCTTGAATGACAGGTAATTTGAACCAATTCTAAGATCTGACAGGCTATATATGTATTCTCTCAAGCCTAGTCAGATCAGATTCGGTTGGAGTGTTGAAGGGACAGCACTCATTTTTTTTAACCAGATTTTTGGTTGATGTTTCCATCTATACCCACTTAAGACTTTCACAGGGTGCCCCTGAGGCACACTTTCATGTTCTTAAAATTGTCCCTCCTGAAGTTTAGGACCCTCATTTTAGTGTGGCTTAATTCTGGCCCATTTCTTATATTGAACCACACCATATGATGATCACTAGTCCACAGGTGGTTACCCCCGTGACATCAGCAACACTGTCCCTGTTTGTCAGTGCAATGAACAGTATTGCCCTGCCATGACTGGGTTCCTGGACTAGTTGCCTGAGGAACATTCCCTGCAGGGAGTCTAGGATGTCCCTACTTCTAACTGTTGTCCCAATTGGGAGGCCCCTGTCCTTGTCCGGTTGACTGAAGTTCCCCAACAGCAATACCTTCCACTTGCTTGCCACCCTTTGGATTGCTTACAACATATCCTTATACACCTCTCCCCCTTTTGCTGGAAGTCTGTAGATCAATCCTGTGTGAATAGTGTCCCCCTTCCGTGTCTCCTGGGTGATCCACAGTACCTCTTCTCCTCCATGCTCCCCCTGTATTTCCATAGCTTTTATGTTTTCCCTTTCATAAAGAGCCACTCCTTCCCATTTTTACCTATACTGTCCCTTCTGAATAGAGCATAACCTGGTATGGCTACATCCCAATCCTGGTTTTCATTGCACCAGGGCTCAGTACCTTCGACTATGTCCAGGTTCACTTCTGCCATGGTGGCCTCAAGATCTGTTATCCTATTGGCCAGACTTTGAGCATTTACACACATGCCTCTCCAGACTATACTTCAACCCCCTCTCATTTTACACATTTGCCCTCCTTTATTTACTCCACTATTCTTCTTACCATCTCCCCTTCCTTCTACCCCCTGGACTCCTATGGTCATTGGTTCCTTTTTGGATGTTTCTCCCTCCAGATTCCCACTATCATAACAATTAAATATAATAAATAAATAAATAAATACAATGAAGCAAATATCCCAATTAACCACATCCCAATTAAGTGGCTTCTACTGTAATATGAAAATAACATAATACAATACCATGATGGCACTAAGATGATCTCTATTAATTAATTATTTATTATCATTTACATGCAGAGAAGACATGATCCAATTTCTTGATGGAAGTGCTATTTTCAGAAGCAGACAACTTCAATTTTTAAGTTTCAAGTTTGTTTATTTGGGATAAATTCATTACGTAAGCTCATTTACAATGATGTCCTGCCTTATAAAAAAAAATACAAGTTGAACATAAAATACATATGTATTAGAGCTGTGTAGAATATACAATTCTGTCTGTATAATGCCTGCTACATGACCATTCTGATTCCATGGAATTTTATGGAATTTGAGTGAAAATTCAGCAGAATCTTAACACATTTTTAATTTCAGTTATTTTGAGATAATTTTGAAAATACATGTCCATAGTACACCACTATTTCAATAAAGAAAGATCTTTGTGACTTACATAAGTGTACCAAATTGCAAGGTTGTATATTAAAAGAATGCAGAGGTATGGGTGGCCAAACATTTAATACAAATTTTAGTTTCAGTTATTTTGATCTAATTTTAAAATTTCTTATCCAAATTTTTTCACCATTTCAGAATTTAGAGAACTGCACAGCATGGGTATATGCACCACATGTAAGTCTCAAGCTTCAATGGGAGCTGAGTTATAAGTAGCCAAACATTTTGTCAACATTTAGATTTCTGCTATTTTAGTATAATTTTGACAGTATTCATTGAACTATCATCAAATTTTACAGGTACAGAGGTTATCACTACATTTGTGTATGTGTACGTAGTTTCAGATTTTTAGTTTCAAATGGGACTGAGTTATAGCCTGCCAAACATGATGCCAACATTTAAATTTCAGTTATTTCCCTCTTAATTAAAACAACATATCCAAATGTAACCAGAGTTGAAACCTTTAAACTACTATACCACATGGTCGTTTCTGAAAAAGAAATTCATATTTGCAGCTTTAAATGGGACTGAATTAACAGTAGTCAAACTTTCACAACATTTAAAAATTAAATTTTGCAAGAATGTAAACTGCAAATTTTTCAACCCCTGAAACTTTAAAAGTAGAGAATGCAACACCATTAAGTTTGCATGTTCTTAGACCTCACAAGGAGACAGTGTGTGCCAATTTTATTAACTGCTTGCTGCCTTAAATTGCAAAATAACATCTGTACTTAAAGTCCATTCCCATGAGTATTTGTGAAAATTGTAAAATTTCATGAAAAATTCCATAAAATTGAAATTTGTTAATTTCACTCAGGCTTATCTTGGGGGTTCTAATTAAAGGATATGGGTATGGGAGGCAGGTAGTGCAGGGGGCCACCAAGTTCAGGAGTAAAATGCACAGTTTCACCAAGAAATGGATAGCTGAGGTGGGTAGCACACCAGTGGTACATCCCCAGGTAGGAGCAAGGAAGTACCGAGTGTCAACAATTTCAACCTGTATGCAGGATATATAAGGATCGCACCCAGTAAATTTATGATCCAGGGAGTCTGATGTACATGCAAGTCTGGGACATAGAGATGCTTAAAAGATTTAGTTGGGGAAGACAATTTCTGGGGCACCAGTAAGGAAGAATTCTGACTATTCCAACAGGACAAGTAAATAGAAAAAGACTGGGAATATGGGAAGGAAAAGACATAGTGAATATGAGCAAACTGGATGAACCTCTGGTCTTTTTCTGCCATCATGATCTATGTTTCTGTGTGTCTCAACTTTTAAGGGATTGTGTCATTGTAAAGAACAAAGAGGATATCAGTGGGATCAGTAGTTCTACTGAGTCAATCCAGCTCTGCAAAAAAGAAGGGGGTAGGGGCAAAATAGTCACCCAGAGAGAAACAGCAGGACTGCAAAAAGCTCAGCCCAGCTTAACAAATGAAGTAGTGATATGTACATTGTGAATGTTAAATTCCACAAAAAGAGCTCTGGATGCTTCATTTATATGCTACTATAAATATTTGAGAAAATGTTAGCAATAATTAGTTTTTGTCTTTTTCTATTGCAAATTTAAAACTGCTTAACTCGTTTATCCAGTTGTGATAGACACTAGGATTCAGTGACATTGGATGTACATGTCAAATGTTAAGTCTACGCCTGCAAGAGCAGAGAAGTTACAAACATCCACATTTGAGTTTTCATGAAATGTTGCAAATATTTACATATAGTAGTAAAGTTCTGAATCTCTGTAACTTAAAAATCTCTAATCCAATTCTCTCCATATTTAGATGATTCTATAAGTATTACAGAAAGTTTATTCATGCTAATTTACACATCTAGCTCCTAAAGTGCTTGAGTTGTATGCAGATTAAAGTTTTCATGAAATTTCCCTCAAAAAATAAAATGACAGACTTTGAGCAACATAATTTCAAGATGATGCATCACAATGTCATGAAATTTTACAAATTGTTAGAACACCTATTATCACATAATCGTGCCAAATGTAAGCTCTCTTGTCTAATAGATGGCTGAGGTATATGAAGATAAAAATGTTCATGAAATTTCACACAAAAATAATGACAGATTTGAGCACATATAATATTGACACTATCAACCCTAATTTCCTGATATTTGGCAGATCTTTGACACACCCTCAAAATAGTGACCATACCAAATTTCAGAGATCTAGTTCAAACAACAGCCGAGCCATGATCAAATTACTAAACGTTAAAAATCTGCAAAATTCCGATGAAATTCCATGAAATTTCACAGAAGTTGGCAAAATGGACATCAAAATTACACAAATTAGGAATTGCCTCATTCCACACAGCTCTAATACATATATACATACAATTAACGGAAAATTTAACAATCAAAACCTAACAACATACAGTATCACCTAAGGAAGTCATATTTACACATATTGTCTCGAAGTAAGTCCTACTGAGGGATAACTACATCTCGCACAGTAAACAGTGACAGGCAAGAACCAAGCCTTTTGAACTGCTTATGCTGGAAATTTTGCATCCTTCAAACAGACTCTAGCTGGCAAGAAATTCCATTAATGGGGGATCATCTGATGGTAAAAATAATTAGCCCTTAATGTGTTGGACCTTAGGATTATGAACTCAGTAGATTTTAATTCCTAAAGGTACCTTTCCATACCCTATACTCTAAATGTTCTACCAAATAATCAGGAACTTCCCAAATACTTTTCAATGCAAACAGTATTTTATGCAATCATCACCTTTCATGTAGAGAAGTCCAGCCTAACTGGTTAAATAATATACAACTGTGTGTATCTTATGGGCCATTTAGAACAAATTGCGCCATCATTGTATGTAGTACATCCAATTTTGTAAGTTTATCCTTCATACAGCACTCATACACAATACAGTGCTCCCTCACTATAACAAACCCTGCCATAGCGAAATATTGGATATATCAAATGTGAAACATGGCTCCCAAGAAAAAGTTAATATCAGCTGTCTGGGTATAGCAGGTGACTATTGTTAGTGAAGGAGCACTATCTCTTTAAATTTGGAGCATCACTTGTAGCTTCTGACTTCAGACTGCATAACACACACTCCTCCGGCTTCCTATCCAGCTTATTCCAGATCAATACTGTATTTAAATAAATTATCTTTTAGTCACCGGATCAGGGAGTAAGGCAGTGTATGCCAGTCGATTTCTATGTTTGTGCCCAGCTACGTGACTTCTGTGTTTACTACTCAACCTTAACCCAACACCCAAACTTGATATAACAGGTACAGTTCCCTAGATAAAGCACTCTACTGTATATACATTTCATAAATTACTTTTTAACAGCAGGAGCAGCAGGGTCTATGCAGTAATGTGCCAGCTGGTTCTATATTTGTGCAATGCTGTGTGAGTCTCAGGTGGGAGAAGAGTACTGAGTGTGGCAGTTAAATACAATGCATCCTTCAATGTACTTAACTGTATCACTCATATACTCACTCCTGCATCCTACAAAAAAAGTTCACAATGTGTACAGTGCAGTCGGAAGGTACAGTTGGGAGAAGAGAGAGGCAACAGTACAGCAGTACAGTACAGTATTTTCTTTTTCAGCATCCCTCAATATAACAAACAGGGAGCTATAATAAATGCAGGCTCTGGCTCCCCCTTCATTCGTTATAGTGAGGGGCTACTGTATTTCTGTGATTATTATTTTTATGACATTATAAATTCTTATTATTTCATTGTAATAATTGGTCACTTTTTTCCCATAGGAAAAGCTGTTCATAATTCTTCATTATAACCTATGAATTATAACAATGGACATACACCAGCTTTTCCTGTGGGAGGCTCAAGTTAAATGTTCAGTGTGAGATCCTACTCATAAATATGTTCGGTCACAACTACATTATTTTCAGAACTATAGAGCCCACTCATAAGTTCAACTATTTTCAGAATTCAACTGTTTTCAGAACCATGTCATTCTCTGAGGGGAATGGCACTTTGTGGGCATTCACTGCTGTTGGTCGTACTGCTGTTACCCCACCTCCCTAAAATGTTGCCCACTTTCCACTTGGCCTCTCTCACTGCTGCAGCTCTGCTTATTCCAACTACTGCTACCTTCAACTGATGGTGACAGGGTGAAAAAACAGATGCCAACAATTACATAAAATGACACATGAAGAGAAGTGCATAACTTAAATTTTATGCTCACCCTCAGTGTGGGATGTCTGCGTAAACCCTCCAAGCTTTGCTCTCAGGGTTCATGTAGTATTCCACACCTCAGGATGGCATAACATTCTCAATATGCCCTCCTCCCTATGCATTATTTTATATTGTATATGATGAGAAAACTTGATTCATGTTGAAAGTGTTCTTTATACATATCCATAAAACAGATAATGAAATCCTTGTGATGTGAGTGGCTGTGAGCTTTACCTGGCTGCACAGTTATTAGGTCAAGCCCAGAGAGTGCAGAACTAAATTACTGTTTATACTTGAAAAATCAGTTTAGGACCTATTTTATAAGAGGAATAATGCTCTCTGAGGTGTTGAGTCATGCTGATATAAAGATATATGAGGTGGTTGAAGGCACTCAGCATACTGTACACCTCATGCCCCACTGTGCCATATATCAGAGCAAACTTAGACACCTCGGCAGGTGTTATTACTTATGTGATGATGAAACGTAGTTTGTAATTGAATATGACTTCAGTGTTTTTTCAGTAGTCTAATGTTATTTTTTATCTATATGTCAATATACGGTATGATGAGAAAATGCCATGTGTGATGGAAGTGCTGTTTATATATGATGACAAAACTGATCTTGATGGAAGTTGCATCCTGTGGTTGTTACGTTAATGTTATTATAAACATTACTCTTTCACTGTGTATTGTATTTGATGAGAAAAGACATTTGTGGTAGAAGAGTTATTTATTCATATGTGATGAGATAACAAGATTCTTGATGGAAGTCAGCTCTTTGGTTGTTGCTTTAAAGCTTTCATAATTAATATTATTTATTTTTATGTATTTAAATATGATGAAAAATATGATTTTTGTGAAGTGAATATGTTGTTTGGAAAGTGAGAGGTGATTGTGACAGGGTAGAATAGGACCCCGTCCTATTTGTTATGGAGATAGTGTTTAAATGCAAGGATCTTTCCTTTTCTGTTTCTTGTCTGGTTGCACAACCAAATTTTCCTGTGAGACTTCGGACATGATCAACCTAAACAGTTTAGCAATTCTTTGCCTCTCACTGTCTCTCAGTTTTTTCTTGCTGTCTGCTTTTCTTCCTTGAATATCTAGATCTGCTAATTTAACAATATATTCAAATTAAAGTATGGAAGGAAACTGATAATGGGATCACTTTTGTTTAGAAAATATTTAGCATTACTGTTGTAATGTATATTAATTGTATCTTGACATGTCTTGAAAAAGCTAGAGGTTACTTGAGTGCAAATGCTTGAGTATTTTGCAAAAGCTGGAGGGGCCTCAGGAGGCTCACTGTTCTAGCAGCTCCTGATACTTATGAGGCTAGAACATTCTGCAAAATCAGGATGCTTGCTAAGGATGGGGGGGGAGGGACTTACCTAAAAGAGTTGAGCTGAGCTGCAAAGATTTAGATAGAGATCAGTGTTTGGAAGAACAAGAGGAGGATTACAAGAAAGATTTTATTTTTGCTTCTGTACGGAGTTTTTCTGAACAAGTTTATTTTTTTTATGTTACTATAAATAAATATTTTAAATGCTACAACTGCTCCTGGCTTTCTCTGTGTTTCCTGATCTGTGCCTTGACAACAGTGATCAAGAGGGAACTCAGATGAGCCAAAAGCAACACCACTAGGACTAGGACACAGACCCACAACCTAACACATACTGTCCCTTATTGAGACCTACTGAGAGACCTCCTTTGGTGATGACCTTAACCCCTCAGTAACACACAGTCATCATCATCACCACTAAGCTTTGGAGCAAATGATATCCCACTTTCAAGCTCTTTTTGCTTTCCATCCTCCTCTCTGGCATCTTCTTCCCCATACACCCCTGCTCTCCCCACCTGCTGTCTCATGCTCCCCTCTCATGTTTCACATGTTTCTGCCCCTGCTTCTCTTCTCATACTGTATTTCTTCCTTCTTTTCCTTTTCTTCTCATGCCTTTTCTTTTGCCTGCCCCTTCTTATCAATACATTGGTCATGAGATTTCCTATGCTTTGCTGCCTCCTCTAGTGGTTACATCTACTTCACCACCTCAGTCTCATGCCCCTGCCTCTGACAGGTCTTCTATATCTTCTTTTCTGGCACTCTGCAGTTCAGCACAACCTGCTTTGGTGTTAGTGCTATTCACATGCTTTTGTAGAATTGTGGGGTTGGTATACTTAGCCCTGCTCTGTACCCTTACCCCTACTCCGATGAATAGAAACACAGTGAAGTAAAACTTCATGGGTAAAGTTTTTGTGAAGTCAGGAACTTCACACTATGCAAGGCTGGGAACAATTTTTCAAACTCACCTTAATGTTGCATGCCCAGTAGAGTACCTTATGGCCCTATAACCATGTTGTTTGCAGTATACAGTACATGCTACCCCTGGGTGTGATCATTGGCTGACACAACCAAAGTTTGCACTGCTGTGTAGATGATACTCAGTTGTACTTGTATTTTGTGCCTAGGGTGGAGGATGCAGTGAACATACTTAACTGTATGGATTAAATTCAAGAGTCTATGGCATTGAGCTGGCTGTAACTAAACTGGGCTGATTGATCAGGGGACCTTATGGAACTTAATAATTACAGGCCCATTTCCATTCTACCAGTGCTTTCCAAGATGCTGGAGAAATTAGTGAGTAACCAGTTAAGGGAGTATCTTGACAATGCTAACCTCTTGAATCCAGCTCAATCTGGATTCAGGGCCAATCATAGCACTATCACTGCACTAGCCAAAGCTCACAAATGACTGGCAAACCGAATTAGATAAAAAGAATAATGTCTGTGCAGTATTTCTGGACCTGAGCAAAGCATTCGATACTGTGGACCACGAGCTTCCACTATCATCCTTGCACTCCCTTGGCCTTGACCCACCCTCCCTTAAGTGGTTCAGGTGTTATCTCACCGGTAGATCACAGCACGTAAAAGCTGAAGGTGACCTATCCCCATTAAAACCACTGTTAAGAGGAGTTCCCCAAGGTTCTATCCTGGGTCCTATCCTTTTTGCTATTTATATAAATAACATTGATTCAACCCTCACCAATTCCTCTGTACACCTCTTTGCTGATGACACTGTTTTGTATGTCAGCAGCCCTTCATCTGCAGCTGCTTGTGAAATCCTACAAACAGAATTCTCCTTGTTACAATATCAGCTACTTGAGAAAAAGCTTCTGTTGAATGCAAAGAAAACTAAAGCAATGATGTTCACAAATCAAAGCTCCACCAGCACCTCCTCTTCAATCATTCTCCCCCAGCTATGCACTATACTTGGAAAACCTGGAGTATATAGAAAATTTCAAATACCTAGGTGTGTGGATTGACAACAGACTCGACTTCACTCACCATTTAGAAGAACTGTTAAAAAAGCTTCACCAAAGGCTTGGCCTTCTCTATAGATTAAAACCCTTCCTAAACAGAGATTCAAAGATGAGGTTAGTCCAGGCCATTTTTCTCTCAGTCGTTGACTATGCAGACTTCCTTTATCGTCACTGCCCCATCTCCTATCTACACAAACTGGATACCTTATACCACAGAGCAATAAGATTCATTACAGATCTGCCATCTAATACCCATCACTGCTCTCTTTATGCTGCAGTTGGATGGGTTTCCCTTCACCTCAGAAGGAACAGAAATGCAGCCCTATGGATCTACAGAGCGTTATCAAAAAAACTTCCAAACTATATTCTGGACTGCTTCACCCAGACCATTCCTAGCTCCTATGCCCTAAGAAGCAACAACATCATCTTGCTTAAATTGCCCAAATTCAACACCCGGATAGGGAGGGCAGCAATCAGCTATTCTCTAGCTATAGCATGGAACTTCCAGTTGCATCCTTTAAACAGCGTTGTACAGTTTTCTTCACAGAGAAATGCAGTTGCTACCGCTAGAGCTAGCCTTGTCATCTCACAATCTCCCTCCCAAAAAATTAACCATATATGGCATAATCTTTGTTCTTCAGTTCTCCCTCCCAGGCAGACACCCCATCTTATGGCACCCAGTAATACCTTCACCATCCTAGTATTACATTATACTGTGTGTTTGCCATGGCCCCTCCACTGGGATATGTATATACTGTATATACTGTAAATATTAGCTTAACTCTCCTATAACCCATTTGTATCATGTGAATTTTATTGTACATCACCGTGTTTATAAACATTTTTTCCCCTGTATGTATAACTGTTTTATATAAGTGTATGATGTATCTGTTATGTGTCAACTGTTGAACCTTGACCTTATCAGGTCCATCTTGTAAATGAGCCTTGCTCAATGATGTTCATCTGAATAAATAAAGATTTGATGACGATGATGATGATGATGATTGATCCAGGCCAGACAAAGGGTGCACAGATGGCTGAAGAGAATATGGGACTGAGGCTCAGGTCATCCAGGCTGGAGGACTCCATGAAGGTGAAAATCCGGGGGCTATTCTAGACTATGGATTGAGATTTGAGGCTGAGGTCCCAGCCTTATTTAGGAGTGGCTATTACAATCCAAGGAACATCAACTGGATTAAGTCCCCTAATCCCCTCAGAAGACCTACTGGCACTAGGGCATGCAATGCTCTTTATTTTAGGATAAATGGAGGCATACCTCTCAACTGTCCCTGATTTTCAGGGACGTCCCTGATTTTGCCTCAGAACTTTACTCTGTCCATCCTAAAATTTGTGTTTCTGTGGCTAAACAGTGGGGATTATAAGCACAAAATGTCAGGCATTAAAGTTACAGACCGCTTGTTGTTTAGAAAATGTATGTTATACTAATCCCCATATTCTACCAGCTTTCTGGGTGGATCTCTTTAATTTTGAAGATGTGTCCCTGATTTTGGTCCTTTGTCCCCAATTATTTTAGGCCTTGTCCCTTATTTATGAGGCAGAAGGTTGAGAAGTATGAATGGAGGTCTGCTTCACCACTTATAGCTGGTGCAAACCACTGCAGCTATGTTACTATTGGGGCTTCCTAAATTTGGTTATGTTACCCTGGTGCTGATTGAAATGAATTGGCTGCAACTGAGGTTGTGGATTACCTTCAAGGCTTATTTACCAACCTATAAAGCCATGTATGGAGTTGGCCAAGGTTACCTGGCTGAACTCATGTCTTCCTGCTCACCCTATTGCCCTCTCTGCATTGCTGGGTGTTGGTCTCTTGGAGATAACAAGGATGCATCTGAAATCCTCAGGGACCAGGCATTTGCTGCTATGGTGTCAGGTATTGGGAAAACACCTACAAGAGCCCTCAGAGAGGCCTCAGCAGTGAAGGTCTTTAAGAGAGTTCTTAAATCCCACCTTTTTAAGGAGACATTTGATATTACCCGAACTGATCTGATTCTCCCTATCTGTTATTTTTAGCTACCATGCCTCTTATTTACTCATTCTGTTTTTATGTAGATATGTTTTAAAACTGTTTATTGAATTTATTCTGTTGTTTATGTTTTGTGCAGCAACCTGAGCCTCTGAGGAAAGTGTCATAATATATAAAATCAGTTCTAAGCCATAAGGGTGATTGTCGAATGGCAATTGTTCTTGTGGCGAATGTATATTGCCGAAATTCAATTTCAGTGATGTGCAACTCCAGCGTAAGTGAAAGCAGTGCAAAAAACTTGTAATATGTTCTTTTATGTGGGGGTCACACACCCACAGTGTGGAGGCTTTGCTACTGTGCCCCCTACTATAGATTCTCAATTCCAAGGGGATGCATGTCGGGGGGGGGATGCATCTGTGGAAAAATAAAAAAAATCCCTATCTCAGGCTGGGCACAACAAAATGTGCTGGTGTCTGGACCTGAACCCTGCATCCCCACTACCCCAGGCCAGAACCCACCCCCACCACACCATGGTGCCAGCTTGGCAGCAACCCGCAGCACCACCCCTCATAAATCCTCCACCCCTACTCAAAGCATGCTTCTCCCCACACATATAGTTGAACAATATCCTGTCACCTTTGTAACCTCCATATCTAGTCACCCCTCCCTATCCCTCTCCGTTGGGTCAGTCGCCGCAAGTGGGTCGCCTTTTTGGTAGGCACCAACTTGCAGTTAGTCAAACTCACAGGATGCCCCTAAAATCTACTACTAGTATTTGTAATATCACTTGAACAAAAATATTCTGAATCATCAATAACTTCAGTACCGTAGTTATTCATGAGGTGTAGTCAGTTTCTAGTATTGCAAGTAGGTACGAAGATGTGATTACTTTCCAGTACAAAATACTGTTTCTGGGTTTCTTTTACTGTGCTTCTTGATATAGAGTAGGAGTCTGAGTCTCAGTTTCTGTGATTAATGGATAAGTGTTGCAACATTGTTTACTACAAAGGTTTCCATTTCACTCATTAGATATGGTCTGTGATCTAGTAGAATGGATATGACACTTGTTCAATATTGTTGGTTATATCAATTTCCCAGTCTCAACTAAAGACACATTATTCAAGCTGTTGTAGGTTTTGTGATACCTAGCCACTGCTGAACTCAAATACATAATGCTTCAAACTAGTTCGGCAGACCCCTTAGTCTACCAGTCCATGTTAGGGCTGTGCAGAATAAATGCATTTGAATTTCTTGGAATTTCAGTAAAGTTTTACAAAACAAGGGGATTTTGTGGACTTTCATGAATGTGTTTATTTGCTCATCGTTCAGTAAACTATAGAGATAGACACTAGATGACTGGTATATTGACATGTTGTTAGGTGTCCTACAAGTATACCACATATCATTTCATTTGTACGAGTAGTATTGAACATACAGGAGCTCAAGATCCGCAACTTTCTGTCATTGTGAAAGTTTGTGACAATCTTTGTTTTTTTTTTTAACTCTGCCATCTGTGAAGCATTGTACCTACAAAGTAGCATGCATTACCTTACTATACCGTAAGTGGCCCTGATCTGTTAAATATGGAGAGATTTGGTTGATGAACAAGTGGAACCAAAAAAGGCAGACAGGAAAATGTTAAAATTTTATGAATTAGTCAGTTGAAACATTTTATATCTGAAATATTTTTTATATTCCTTTTACTCATTATAAAGATTTTAATGTGATACTATCCTGGATATGTGGAACAACACTCTGCCTGACAGCTGACATATCTAGTTTTAGTCCTCTCACTACATCATCAGCACTGTGACCTCATTGGCAGTGACTTCACAGGTGACTGACCATGTGGCTGCAGAGTGTCTCTCACCAAGCAGATGTAATGTCACAGTAAGTGAGGTCACAATTCTGATGATGTAATGGGAGGAACAAAGCTAAATATGTCAGCTGCTAGAAGACTGATGTTCCACAGATCACATCTACTAACATCAAAGAAAAAAATCTTTCAATTAAAAATAAGGGAAAATAAAAAGTACCTCAGTATAAAAGGTATTAGTTGTCTTTGAAAAAATTAACATTAGTGTTAGGCAACACACTAGCTCTTTAAGTAATGTTTATGTTACAAGGGTTCATATTTCCACTATTTAATTATTTGTGAACATTTTTTTGTTTTTTAGTCTTTGTTTCTCTCCAGTTGCTGCTTCACCAAGATTCCTTCAGATGTCCTGGCATTCTCCTGCCTGCCTGCGATCCACTCATCTGGAGTCCCCTCCATGGTACTCCAGACCTGGCAAAAACCTTGCAGTGAATCCCCTAGCTTGTACCCCTAGGGAGGGGCCACCACTCCTTCTTTGGTGCTCCTTGAAATCCAATTAGCTGCAGGCAGGATGAGGGGTGTCGAGAGTATCAGGAGACCAGGTGGTATCCGGTGGTGAGCATGGGGGGTGGACATCGTTGTCTACTCAGCGGTGCAGGGTGTTTCCTTTTTTCATGATTGTGACCATACTCCCAGAGATGCATATGTACAATGACATCCAGTGTGAGATGGGTGTAGTCCTGCACCCAGCAGGCAGGAAGTCTGCCATCACCTCCACCCCTCTTAACACGGTCCCCTGGCTGTAGCACATCCACCCTCCACTGGGAGTCACTGACACCAGGGTTCACAGTCCTCCTGTCCACAAGAGGTGAGTGCTGTCCTTCACATACTCAATCCTCTCCTCCCCTACTGGGTCAATATGATGTATGCTTAATAGCGTATGACAAAACCCCAAAACAGAAACAGCACAGTATAGGACAGTGAGAGGGTGCAATACCGCAAATGAGTCTGTTCTCTATACTGTACCCTCTCACTGTCCCAGACAAAGGATAAGAACTCTGCTGGAATGGGGATCCACTGAACAGCTGCCATGGCTTGACAGGATTAGCCACTGGCAGCAAGGTATTTAGGTAGTGCGTTTGGGACTGGATTCAATTTCCAGTCCTAGACACATGGAATTTTTCATTTTTTCACACTTTGTGCAATATTTACTTTTAATCCCTCACCTGGAGTTAGTTATTTTAGTTGGGGGGCTTCATGGGGTCATCCCCCTATAACAGGGTGAGTGCAGTGGACAGAGCCCCCCACAAAAACAAGACCTATGCTGCATGTAGTATATTACGCTGTATTGGCAGTGCAGTATATTGCTGCAGTATAATGTCTTGTGACAATATGATCCCGCCTTCTCCTCCCAGGCCGACCCCTGGCAACCTAAGCTTGCTCTTGAGCCCAGGTCACCAGCATGGTGTGAGGTGTGGTGTCTGGCGCCTCAACCCTCAGCACCACTAGGCCAGCACAATTATTTGCAAAACTTTGTAAATGTAATCCTCCCCCCTAATCTGGGGCTATCTTATTGGGGTTACAGCCCATGGTGACCTGTTCTGCCTCCTGCCCCTTGAACTGAAGACACAGGAATGGAGGGCTCTTGTCAGTGGCTCCAGAATGGGATTTGGGCCAGGGAGTGCACCCAATCTTTGCAGTGGCTGCCGCTCTGTGTAGTGCTTCCTGGGCCCAAAGAGAAAGGGGGCTAAGGTCTGTTGGGTTTCTCTGTGCCTCCATGTGTTTTAGGAGAGCATTTTTCTGGTTCACTGAGCACCCTGAGGCTAAAGTGAAAAGTAAACAAAATGGCCACCCTACACCATCTGTGTATGAGCAAATAGGAGCCTTAAGGAGCAATGTCTCCTAAGAATGAGTTTGGCCATGCAGCCACTGATTAAAAGGATTCCTGGCTCCATGGCAGACACTGGAGCTGGGGATTGAGCAGCAGACACCTCTGGGCATAAAGTGGGTGGGCTTTGCCCATAAGAGGGGCTCAAATAAATAGTTTAAGGGCTGCACTATTACTGCAGCATAAGGTAAACAGTAATGGCAGCCCCCATGCATTTGACTGTAGCAGGGGCCACTGGGATTGTGTGAAAAGATATCCTGTGAGCCCAGGAATGGATTGGCCAATAAGGTGGGAACTGGTGGGCAACTATAAAAAGAGCCTACATCCCACCAAAAAAGGGGAGACCCCATTCGAGAAGGAGAGACTCAGGCAGGGCTTACTCAAGCTGAAGGGCAGTCAGGGTGTTCAAAGGCCCTTCTGAGCCCAGAGAGGGTGGGAGTCTGAGCACTTGCAAGATTCATTCTGTAGCTGGGGATAAAGGAACTGCTGATTGTGTATTCTATGTGTGAGAATTAAACCTGCACTGTGCTTTGTAGTGTGCTGTCTGAAATGTATAGAGGCTGTTTGGGCTTTGGAAGAAAAATTATTTGTGCTGAGGCTCGGAATTGTCTAGGAGCCCAGCTGTGTTTCAGTGCCTGAAAAAGCTGTGTGTACAGTTGAATGTCCATGGTGATTTCAGCCAGTCAAGGCACCCTGGACCAACAAAAGGCTAGAAAAGGTGAAAACAATGAAAGGCAAGAAGGGTGAAGATGATGAGGGCCTGATGGGTGAAACGTATGAAAGGACCCAGGGATGATGTTGATGCACGGTCTACCAGGTGAAGGTTTAACTGCTACCCACCCATAACCAGCTAATGTGTGGTGCCACAAGACTGCTTGCTGATACCAGAATGGTACTGTTTACCTGTCCAACTCCCCCTGAAGCCTTCGGACTGTAATACCTCATGACTACGGCTCTGAGGAGTTTCCTGCATTTTAGTTAGCTAGATAGCTAGAGTACAGGGATGAAGTCCTGGGCAGGACTTTGCAATTGACAGTATAAGTCCAGGCAGAATAGTGGGACCAGTTCTGCTGTGTTGTGTGGAAAGTGGGGCCCCAACTCATGTTACATTCTACAGTTCAGGTTTAAAAACTGTTCAAGTGACTGTATCCCAAGTCTTCAGAGCACCTACCTTTTCTACACTTGTTGGTCACCAGCAGTTGGTGAGGAACCCACTGCAACAGACTATTAATACCTGAATGGCCATTTGGGGGGAAGCCTCATGCACCCACAGGGAGAATACTGGGACTTTGAAGGGGTAAAACTGTTGAACAAAAGTTGGTTCTTGTTAAGATGTTTCCTCCATTTTACCCCTTCCCCATAATAAATCTGAAGCTAGTTTATGCTATAATTTGATATTCCTGGTTATTGCTTCGAGTGTAATATTGCTGTGTGGGAAAAAGGTTGTTGCGTAGATACTGTAATTTCTCTAGGGGGTGGTAAACTTGTGTTTGATCTGCTAGGTGCCTCATATCACTACCCCAGGTGGAGGCAGCTTGCCATTCTACTCCAGTGTAGCTTACCCACTCATGAACCCAGGCCAGCCCCTTCAGAGGGGAGTGCAGTGTGGACCCTGAGGGACCTAGAACAGCCAACTTGTAAGTTAGGGGCTGTTACATGAACATTTTCTAAATCTGTGGCCATTTCCAACTTCCCTACTTTTGCAAGTATAGACCTTAAGTTTGTCATGCATGCATGATGTCAGTAAAACATGTAATTTAACAAAGTTGGAAAAATGTGGTTCAATATTTTTAAACTTACAGTGGTTCATACAAATTACTAATTGACAAAATTGTCTAAAATATTAAATGTAGTTAAATATGTAAAGCTTCCAAAATTCCATTTGTGGAATTTAACTTTCACAGAGCATTTACCATCACTGCATCTGATAAGCTGAGCTTTGCTCACTTAAACAACTAGAACTGGTTGTTCCTAATATACTCCTTGTTCTTCACAGTGACTCACTCTCTTAAAAAGTGATCAAACTAATCCTTTTGATATCCAATCCATCGCATTGAAATAGCCAGCCTACTTCTTGTTGCCCCAGTCATTTTTTGCCTAGTACCTCTCCTCTCTCTCTCTCTCTCTCTGAGTGCCTCTACATTCTGGACTTTCAAGTGCATCAGGATCTCAGACTAACCAACTCTGCTGAGTAAATTCTTATATGACCTGCTTTGAAGTCAGAATTGTTGCCCTTCTATGCTTCCTTACTAAAACTGGGAGCCTACTATTCTTTTGCTTTTCAGCTTAGCTGTCCTTTCCCAGGTGAACCCATGTACCTAACACCAGGGAAAAATGTATCTTCTGCCAGAAAAATTCTAACAATATACTGCAATTTCAATTCCATGAAATTTTGTGAGATTTCTAGGAACATTTTACAAAATGTCACCAAAATTGTGTTTCCAGTTATTCCAACTAATTTAAAATATATCTATCCACATTTTACCAACATTGGTATGATGACTTTGCCAAGGTCCATAACAACGTGTGTCAAGTTTCAGATCTCTGTCTTTAACATTAACTAAATGTAACTGCCCTACAAAGTGAGATTTACTATAATGTCTTCCTGGGCTCCCTAATGCCCACTGGCAATATGGTGTCCTGTCTACAGTAGTTCTATTTGTCTCCATGAGAGTGTTTTAGTAAACCTCCATGCCTGTCTCTTTAAGAGAGCACCTATGCTGTGTTAGAAAATCAGTCTGGGCTGGGTCCAAGTTATTTAAGGCTCTTGACCAGCCAGACAGTCTGTTGTTCTGCTCCATTCTGCAGTCGCTACTTGTGCAGAGGGAGCCATGTTAGGGAAAGTTATTATTTGTTGTTTATCTGCTATAATAATGATGATAGAGGAGTTTGTCTAACCTGCTTTAAATTGCAGCTTGAGCTTGTGAATAGAAGCCACCATTTTTGTTTTTGGACTTCCAGTGCTGGACCAATCGAACCTCTGGGGACCTAAAATGGAAACTGTCCTCAGAGGTCTTGTGGGAAGGAAATTGTGTAGTATTTGTAGTTTTAAGGATCTGGCTCCTAAATGGACCTGAAGGGGTAGCCCTTGCTGTGAGAGACAGTTTCCCTCAGCCAACCAAACCCTTGGATCACAGAGGAAATACCCAGAACTGCCTGAAGCAGAGTCAGTCGAAAGTTGGAAGCTGAAGAGAGAACAGCTCGAGCTATTGAGCTGCTGCTCCTAGGAGGAGCATAGGAGAATCAGTGGGAAGGCTCTGCTGGCCTGCCTGTCACATTCTTCTGCTTAAGGTATCGCCTTTTGTGAGAGTCAGATTTTTCTGATTGCTGGTTGAGACCAGCATCAGAAGAGAGAAAGGTGTGTTACTCCTTTTTGCAAGTGGGACTGAAGACTTGCTCCAGAAGAGATCGGCCACCCTAAATAAGAAAAAATAACCTTGGATTGAAAGGTTTGCACAGAGACTCTAATTTGCAACCAGACTTTATCTGAATGGTTACTCAATGAAGTTCTTGATTTAAATGTGCTGAATGTGTTTCATAGGTCACGATTTGGTTCCCCACGATGAAATCTGTTATGCCAGCTGAAGGCAGCTCCAGCAATTGATCACTGACATTTTCTGAACTGGTTCTCCTGCCTGGGCCTTGCTACCTCGGCCTAGGCTGCTACTCCCACTTCAGAGTCATTCTCAGTAAAAGACCTTCTTGGGGATTTGGCCCCCTGCTCAACACCACCAAACAAGTAGCGACCACCAGGAGGTGAGTCTTGTAGGCCCTGCTTCCCTATCAGTCTAGCGCAACACCACAAGGTCTTCTTCTTGCTAGTCCTACATCCTGGTTTGGGTAGCATGAGTAACTTCAGGGTAGCTCCCTGCAACAACAGCTACAATCATTGTGTACCATCTGATTATCTTATTTTGGATTTATTGCAAAGGACTAAGCCATCCAGCTTGGGATTACAAATATTTGGGTTGTGTGCATGATAATTGTTTTCCTTCCTAAGGGCCACAACGGCAGCTGCAATGCCGGCCTACCCCAGGCAATGCTTCAGGCTAGCCTGTTTAACATACTGGGTACCCAGGGTTGTGGGACTGTTTAAAAGAGACTTACAGTGCATGCTGAATCAATCTGACTGAAATCAGAAGTGCCAATCATTTGCTAAATTCTTGCCCCACCCTCGTCCACTTCCCCTCAATAAACCAGATTGTTGGTTTTGACATTTAACCTGGCTAGTGTGTACCTTATTGGTTGGGTTACAATATTACTATTGTATTGTAGCATCACTGATCTTATTTTTCAGGGGGTCTCCAGGGCAGTTGCAGAAGGTCCAGCCCTGGTGATAAGTGCGAGGAGTGTGAGCATATTGTTGCTGTTATTTGGTGAACGTGAATGTTCTATTGGTTTACTGTTCAGGCCACTAGAATTGTTGGTGGGTGGTTATAGCATCCCAGAGGGTATTCCAAAGCAGCTACGCTACTACAATACCATTCCTCCGAGTGGAGGCACCCATTCACCAAACTCAGGCCCCTCAACCTGTGCCTAGTCACACAGGCAGGGGTAGTAGCCCATAGGATAGTGCCACCTAGGTGTTACATCTTGGAGGCACTGCTTGGATTTGTGCCCTCTAGTGGCCAAAAGGTCAAATTTCAGCCAAATGCAAAATGGAGACAGGAAATGAAATGGAGGAGTTTACCATACCCAAATGGAAAATTTCTCCCCATAAGCTGGTCGTGCACCAAATGATGGGGTGGAGTGAGGCTTAAGGGATCGATCCCCACTAGATCATACTGTTACTTAATATCCCGCTGGGGATCTCTAATGAAACTATTGAAGAAGCTGTGCAGAAGGTTATGTGTCTAGGAAAGGTTGATGTATGGGGCCGGGACTCAGATCTGTTTGACCAGAACTTAGTGGCCCTCCTTTCTTGTATCCTTCCTATTGACCCTGAAAAGTTACCCCCTGTTATCATGCCCAAAGGGTCCCAGAAGGGGAGTCCCTGAGGTTGGAGGGGTTCAAAGACAAACTGTTAAGGCTGCTAGCTGCTGAAGGCCAGACAGCTAAGGAATTGTTAAAGTTGTTGGTTGATTCAGAGAAGACCACCCCCATACAATCTGCTCCGGTCTCTTCGTCTTCTCCCAGGCCATCCCCTATTGTGACCTCCACCATTGTGATACATTCTGTACATCTGCACTCCTATTGCAGGCTCAGAATGTTCTCTGGAGCAGTCCCTGTACCAATGGGGGAGGATGACCTAGAAACATGGATGGACTATGCTATTACACTGGTCCAAGACTGGAAATATTTAGAGGGTGAGAAGAGAATGAGACTTATGGAAAGGTTAAGGGGCCCTGCACTGGAAGCTATACGATTTCTCTGATCCACCAATCCAGGGGCCACTGCAGCTGAGTACCTCTCTGCATTGGAAGGGGTGTTTGGCAGCATGGAATCTGGGGAAGACTTAATGTGGAAATTCAAGTCTGATAAACAATGGAAAAATGAAAACTTGTCTGCTTTTGTCACCTGGATCAAATGGGCCTTGCAGAGAGCCCAGAGAAAAGGGGGCATTTCAGCTAGTGAACTGAACTGAATCAGGCTGGAGCACATTCTCAAATCTGACCATTACTCTAGTGTGCTCATGCTGAAGTTGACATTTCAAGACAGGAAAGCTAACCTTCCTGAATACTGCTAGCTGATGCAGAAGATTCGAGAGGCTGAGAACTATGCGGATTGATGGGAGCCCAATGCGGGGGTTGCCTGCACCAACCAAGTCTCAGACTGATCTGAGAAAAGAGAGGAATCTGTTGAGACCCAGCAAGTCAGAGAGCTGCTCAAAGAGATAAAGGAGATGCAAGACAGTCAACAAGCCACAGCTTAAGTGGCCAGAAGCTCTCACTCTTGCCCACTGCTGACTAAGACCAGAAGAGAGGATCCACCCGGGGGTGTGCGGGGCCCATGCCATTACTCCCAACCCCCGGGCTGAGTCTAAATTGGTGGAAGAAATGAGAGAACTGAGAGCACTAGTAGGGGACCTCATACATGCCACTCATACTTCTGCCCACTGGGGAAGTTGCAGGGACAGGGAACCTGGGCATAAGTCAAAGGAAGACAGAAGGACTCCCTCCTGCAACTGGCACAATGTTCAGGAAGAACCTAGCCACTCCAATGATTCCAGGGAACAGGTGTTCTGCTACAGGTGTGGAGAAGACAGGCATACCTGACGAGGTTGTAACTCTCTGGAAAACTTGCGGAAAGTCATGGCCAAACTGCTACACTTGGTTCATGAGAGCAATATAAAGGCCCAGCCAGGCCCACCGAGAAAGTCTTTTTCCTTCAAAACTGCTGTGGGCCAGTCTCCCAAACTGACCTCCCTGGACTGGTCCGAGACAGTGGGCCCCTCCATGGAGACCACAGTAACAGTTAATTGCATTTCCACTCACACTGTGCTAGACAGTTGCCTGAAGGTCACCATTATATTTCAAGATTGGTATGACCAGCACTTATCTGACCTCCCACTCCAACCCCTCAAAGGACTGCATGTATGGGGGTTCAGTGAGAAATCCTATTCTTACCTGGTGTATGTAAGAATTTGGTTGTCCTTCCCTACTGCTGTAGTGGGCATGTATGAGCAAGTGGAGACCCTGGCCTTGGTATGCCCACTGACCTGACTACATAATGGTGTCCCTTTACTAACTGGTACCAATGCACATATGTTTGACCAGTTAGTCGAGCTTTGTCAGGAAAAGTAAGCAAAAGAGACTGGAAGGGTCCTGCGCATTCCAGCCCTAGTACAGTGAGCCTACGATTTACAGATGTGATCACAAGAGATTGAGAAAGATGAACCCGTGTGGGTAGTCCTGAAAAATGATCCTGACTCACTGGTACTACCTTTCAATGCTCAGTGCACCATAAGTGAAGTGCAGCTAAAAATAGATGTAAAAAATAAAATCCTTATGTTGGATGCCCCAGAAGAGGGGAAACTGCTTGAGGAACTATTGGTCAAGCCTAACATTCTACTTGCTCAGGACCATGCCTATGCTCTGCGGGTAGAAATGCAAGTTCAGAACTTGTCAGATCAAGAAGTTTGGGTGAATTGAGGATGCACCCTAGCCAATGTATATTGTGCAGATAATGCTGTGCTACCCAGCAGGAAGTGTCCTGGAGAGGATGATGAGGTGACCCCTGACTTGTTTGACTTTGGGGAGTCCCCCCATCCTGTAGAATGGAAAGCTAGGATCAGCCAGAAGTTGGATCAGAGAAGCCAAGTATTCTCCTTGAAGGAGTGGTTTGTAGGTTGTGTCACAGGGGCTGAACACTTCATCTGACTTCATGATGAGAAGATGTTCAGAGAGAGGTCCCATTGCCTTGTGCCTGCTGACACAGACTATGTTAGATGTCATCTTCAGGAAATGCTGGCTGCAGGAATTATCCAAGAGTTTCGAAGCCTATATGTCTCCCCAATTGTGGTAGTCTGGAAGAAGAATGGATAGGTGAGGAGGTGTGTGGACTACCGGATGTTAAATTGGCGAACTGTCCTGGACCAATACACCATGTCCTGTATCCAGGATGCCTTCAACTGCCTCAACAGGGGCCAGTGATTCTCAGTACTTGACCTTCGGAGTGGGTATTATCAAATACCGATGGCCCTGGAAGACCAAGAGAAAACAGCCTTCATTTGCCTCCTGGGTTTCTATGAGTTTCTATGTATGCCTCCAGGAATTTCAGGTGCACCCACCAATTTCCAGTGGTTGATGGAATGAGTGGTGAGAGACATGAACTTGACAGAATGCCTTGTATATCTTGATGACATCATTGTATTTGGCCGGACCCTTGAGGAACATGAAGCTTACCTGTTCAAGGTTCTTGATCGAGTAGAAGACTTTGGACTAAAGTTAGCAATAGATAAATGTCAATACTTACAAACAGCTATGAAATATGTTGGTCACATACTGTCAGCTGATGGGATTCAGACAGACCCAAACACAGTGGAGACTTTGGCCACCTGGCCTCAGCCTAACAATCTAAAGAAACTGCAAAGATGCTTGGGGTACTGTGGTTATTACCGATGGTTCATGAAAGGTTACACCAAAGTCATCCACCTTTTGCTCAACCTCACTCAAGGCTATCATCCTACAAACATAAAGTATAAAAAAAGTGCAGTTAAGGAGGAAGACAAGGCTTACTTCCAGACACAAGAACCTTGTGGAGCCAGGTGGACTCATGAGTGTGAAGCAGCTTTCTATGATACCATTCACCAACTCACCCATGCCCCTGTGCTTGCATGTGCCGACCCAATCAGGCCCTATGTTCTGTACACTGACGCCAGTTTAAAGGGACTTGATGCTGTTTTGTATCAAGAGAATGAAGAAGGTTTACACCCAGTGGCGTTCACCAGTTGGAGCCTAACCCCATTCGAAAGAAATTATCCGGTACACAAGCTTGAGTTTCTTGCATTAAAGTGGGCTATAGTGAACCAATTCCATGAATACATTTATGGTGCCAAGATTCTGGTCAAAACTGACAATAATCCTCTCACTGTTGTCCAGACCCCAGCTAAACTGGATGCTACAGGACATCACTGGTTATCTGCACTTTCCACTTACAATAACTCAGTGGAGTATCAACCGGGCTTGAACCACGCTAGTGCTGACGCCTTTTCCAGAAGACCTAACTCTAATACAAATTGGGTGATAATGTCTAAACAATCTGTCAAAGCCCTCTGCCCAAAATTTGACAAGATGAGCATCCCTCTCCTGAAACAGTTGACTGTCTAATTGACTGCTTAGGTCCTCCTGACACTTGTGTTCCCATAGTCTACTGCCATCTTGCAGCCATAGACCTCAGCCCATTGCCTCAACTTACTCCTTACAACGTATATTAGGCGCAGGCTCAAGATCCCATGATTAAGCCCGTGCTCAATGCTATTCACGCTGGGAAAGATGTGTCTAAGCGTCGCTTCTCAGATCCACAAACTGCTCTGCTGTTTAGAGAGGGGCCCAGACTAAAACTGCGTGAGCAGCTACTTTATAGAGATGCTATAAACTGACAAGGGCAAACTAACAAACAGCAATTAGTGTTGTTTACAGCTTTCAAACGTGTAGTTCTACGGGCCCTTCGTGACCAGCTGGGACACTTGGGTTGTGACTGAACTACTGACCTGGCCCATGCTTGATTCTACTAGCCAAAAATGGGGGCTGACATTGAGACTCATATCAGGACTTGTGGCCATTGTCTCCAAAGAAAAGCTCCACCCCAGAGGGCTGCACCCTTTTTCAGCATTTCTACCAGTGCACTTATGGAGCTTGTGTGCATTGATTTCTTGTGCCTTGAACTAGACCAGAAGAATACTGAAAATCTGATAGTGGTGACTGATCATTTCACACATTATGCCTAGGCCTATCTGACTAAATACCAGCAAGTATCCACAGTAGAGATGCAGCAAAATGCTATTTCGTCAGCGAAATTATGGTGAAATCACCAGTTTCACCCAGCAAATCATTTCATGTAATTATGGCCTTTCTGCAAAATTTCACCTCCAATTTCACCTTGAATTTCACCTGCACTTCTGAGGTGAAATTAGGCAAAATTGGGCTTTTCACTGTGCTGGTGGTCACATGGTTGAGTCTAAACAGGCAGGACATGAGTGGTTCATTTCCTGTGCTGTATAACTCCAGGAAAAGGGCAGCATTTATACTCCCTGTGACTGAAGAGTGCACTTTTACAAATACATTTCTTAATCTGTGCTATTTTTTCTAACTTTTTCTTGTTTGCCTTTGTCCTGGTTCATATTTTAGTACCTGGTGAATGTGTGTGTGTGTGTGGGTGTGTGTGTGTGTGTGTGTGTGTGTGTGTGTGTGATCTCCCCCGGCTCTCTCAGAATCTCTAGCTCTGTTTCCTTTTTTGTTTGGTTTTGTTTGAATTTCTGGTGTTTGTGGATTGTGGACATAATGGAGAAGGGTGAAGACAGTGGCGCACCTGTACGCGCATTTCAGCTAACCATCACAAATGAAATGCAACAGGAGGAGTTTTTTGGCTCCAGCACCAGCACCCAGTAGCAAACTGTGTCCCTCCACAGCAGCAGGAGTAGGCAGTGGCCCCTCCACTGCAGCAGTTGGAGACAGTGGCCCCTCCTCAGCACCAGAAGGATACTGTTCCTCCGCCCAGGCAGCAGGAGACTGTGCCTCTCCTGAGCAGCCGGAAGAGTCAGTGCCTGCAGCATAATCTGCGGAGTCCCCCCCAATGGCCCCATCATCCCCGAAGTTCTCCAGTCTGGGATTTTTTCTATGCAATATCGGTAGGTGACCCAGTGGTCACCTGCAATTTATGCGGACAAGAAGTGTGTCGAGGAAAGTGTGGATCCTACTTCTGGACAATGGGCCAGTGTAGCCACATGGTGCACCACCACCCGCTCCAATGGGACCTCAAATTGCAGGAGGTGGTGGCATCATAAAGTGCAGCTGTGGGGAGCAGTGCGGGAGTAAGTACTGACGGGGATGAGCAGGAGGGAGGCATGGCTGGACCAGTTAAACATCCTCACTGAGCTCACCATACCAGAAAACAGCAGCAGTCAGTAACATCAAGACCCCATCCAGGGCCTCCCCTGTCCAAAGCCAGCAGCACAGACAGCCTGCACCATACCAGCAGTGCCAGTAACACATGTGGACTTATCAGCTGTCCTATCTGAAGTCAAGCATCTCCGACAGGAGTTAAATGGTTTCAGACCAGAATTTAGTGATGCCGGGGGGGGGGGATTTCTAAACTGCAGTTTCCCTCAGCCAACTGAACCCTTTTTTCTCTCAGAGGAAATATCTAGAACAGCCTGAAGCAGAGTCAGTTGAAAGTTGAAAGTTGAAAATTGAACAGCTCGAGCCACTGAGCAGCTGCTCCTAGGAGGAGCACAGGAGAATCAGTGGGAAGGCTCTGTTGGCCTGCCTGCCATGTTCTCCAGCCTAAGGTATTGCCTTGTGTGAGAGTCGGACTTTTCCGATTGCTGGTTGAGACCTGCATCAGAAGAGAGAAAGGTGTGTTACTGCTTTTTGCAAGTCGTACCGAAGGCTTGCTCCAGAAGCGATCGGCCTGCCTGAATGAGAGAAATTAACCTTGGACTGAAAGGTTTGCACAGAGACTCTGTAATTTATTTATTTATTTATTTTATTTATTTATTTAATTTTTGTTGACCGGATAAGTGCACTAGACAAATCCTGCCTATTTTCAGGCACGACCCAGGGGAGGGAGATACAGATGAATGCCAACTGACCTTGAACCAGATTAAGCTGTAGGTGGTATTTTTAGTGTATTAGTGAATTTAGTGAATTTGCAACTGGACTTTATCTGAATGGTTACTCAGTGAAGTTCCTGATTTAAATGTGCTGAATATGTTTCGTGGGTCAGGATTTGGTTCCTCATGATAAAATCTGTTATGCCAGCTGGAGGTGGCTCCAGCAATCGATCACAGACATTTTCGGAACTGTTTCTCCTGCCTGGGTCTTATCACCTCGGCCTAGGTCACTACTCCCACTTCAGAGACATTCCTGGCAAAAGACCCACTTGAAGATTCAGCCCCTTGCTCAACACCACCGTACAGATAGCAATCACCAAGAGGTCATTCATGTAGGCCCTGCTTCCTCTGGCAATCCAGTGCAACACCACAAGGTCTTCCTCTCACCAGTCCTGCATCCTGGTTGGGTAGCATGAGTAACTTCAGGGTAGCTCACTGCAACAACAGCTACAATCATTGTGTACCATTTGATTGTCTTGTTTTGGATTTATTGCAAAGGACTGAGCCATTTGGCTCAGGATTACAAATATTTGGGTTGTGCGCATGTTTACTGTTTTCCTTCCTAAGGGCTCCGACAGCTGCAACGCCAGCCTACCCCGGGCAACGCTTCAGGCTAGCCTGTTTAACATATTGGTTACCCAGGGTTGTGGGACTGTTTCAAAGAGACTTACAGTGCATGCTGAATAAATCTGAATCAAATTAGAAGTGTCAATCATTTGGTATTTTCACCCTACCCTTATTCACTTCCCCGAAATAAACCAGATTTTTGATTTTCACATTTAACTTGGCTAGTGTGTGCCTTATTGGTTGTGTTGCAATATTACTATTGTATTGTTGCATCACTGATCTTATTTTCCAGGGGGTCTCCAGGGCAGTTGCAGAAGATCCAGCCCTGGTGGTAAGTGAGAGGAGTGTGAGCATACTACTACTGTTATTTGGTGAATGTGAATGTTCTATTGCTTTACTGTTCAGGCCACTAGAAGGGTTGGTGTGTGGTTGCAGCATCCCAGAGCACTATACCAAAGCAGTTATGCTACCCAATACCATTCCTCCAGGTGCAGGCACCTGTTCACAGAACTCAGGCCCCTCAACCTGTGCCTAGTCACACAGGCAGGGGTAATAGCCCATAGGATAATGCCATCTAGGAGTTACATAAGTTATAAACCACCACATTTTCACAAATTAAAAAACTGCATTTCACAGTTATGTAAACTAGATGTGTTTGTCCAATTTGCACCAAATTTGGTATGATGACTTTATACAGAATGCATACAGAAGTGTACAGTACCATGTTTCAGAACTGTACCTTTAAAGCTGACTGAGTCATAAGCCTCCATACTTACTGAAATTTTAAATTTACATTTTGCAATTAGATAAACTGAAGAATTTGAGCCCTTGCAACTTTAAATCTAGAGAACAGAATGTCACCAATTTTATTAGGTTCATTGACCCTAAATATTAGGCTTTGAAGCCACCTCCATGGTTCAGCAGCACAGCTTCACTCTGACATGCTGATCAATCAGTTTGAAAATGTGCTTTTGTGAACCCCATACTCAAACAGAAAAAGATCCAAATACAGTTTCAGAGTAGTTATCTTAGATAACATAGGGTTGGTCCAGTGATGGAGACATTAAAAATCTTTTATGTAAAACAGAAAATGTTTGGCTCTACAAAGTGGGAGTTTTATCAAGGCCTGGATTAAATAAGAGACTTGAGATTGAACCACTTTCAAAATAAAATATATGACTTGAAGATGGTATTAATTATTTTGTCATCCTTCAGTTCCAGACCATCCCACTTTCCTCTTTCTAGAACAGCATAAGTAAGGAGTGGATAATTTACCTTTGGCATACCTAATAGTCTTCAGGTGAAGCTACCTCTGGCTGGAAGCTGCAACACTGGACTTAAGATTTGCAAGAAAGCGAGTTGTGCTCACAATAGAGGGAGATGAACCTTACAATTTACAATTATCTTTGGTTTGAAGCAGATTCCTTAGGAAAGTTAATATTCTTCAGGTGGAGGATACTTCTAACTGAAGGGTGAAATAAGGAACTTAGAATGATCAGAAAAGGCAGTCTTTCAATCAACAGAGGGAAGTGGACCTTGCTTTACTTTTGTTACAGTTGTTAAGATTTTCAGTGCAGGAAGAGTCTAAACCCACAGGGGCTGAATACTGTTTTCTGTGTCTGCCCTTCTGCACAGCTGACATGTTTTGGGGCTGACTGCTTTCAGAGCACAAGTCACGAGGCTGTTTTGGAGCTGGGGAGGTTTACCTGTGTCTGACTTGGATGTTTGGATTTTTCTCTGTTTGATTAGCAGGGTATTTTCTCTGTCAAATTGTCGTGTAGGACATCTTGCTGACAGGAAGGCACTCATCGCAGTGGTAGGTCAGAGCTTTTAGCGGATTGTTTTGTGAGGGCACAGTTTAGGCCCAAACCCTTCCCACCCCTCACCCCACCCACCCCTGGAAACAGTTCCTTTATATCTGGGGTTCTGACATCATTTCCTCGAGAAGGCAAAGTGCATATCACTGTCATTTCCTCTCTAGCACACTGCACTGACAATATAAGCATATACGTTATATAAATACATATATTTCTATATAACAAACCAATCACACACACACAAAAAAAAAAACTAAACAAGGTAGACAGTTATGTGAGGAGTAGTGCAGTGTAATGGCTGTGGGGCAGCATTCTTCCAGGAGTCTTTCTGGAGGCTGAGATGCTGCCCTGTTTGCAGACAACTATCAGCACTGAGGGAGGAAGTTGCCCATCTTCAGGCCACACTGGACAGTAGTAAGGGAACCTCCCCCATGCAGGGAGCACCAGAGCCACCTGCACTACCTCAGAGGTTGTGAAGAAAGCACAGCAGTTGGACAGTGGGCTCAGGAAGGGTAAGGGTGGTGGAACAGAGGCACACTCAGTCAGTTGTTCCACTCCACAATCCATACACCATTCTGGGGGAGCATAGTTCCCCTATGGATGCACCCACAGAGGAGACTAAGGAGGGTGCAGACAACTGTCACAAGGAAGCCCTCAGGAAGGAGGCAGAGGGCACCACAGGGAAAGGAAGCAGCTTCTGGTGGGGGACTCAATTATAAGGGGGATAGAACTAGGGGGAGCAGGGAAAACTGAAGTAAGGTGCCTGCCTGGTGCCATGGCTTGGAGGGACAGGAAGCGCATCCTTAGGATCACGAGAACAGTTGCATGGGAGTCTGAGCTGGATGTCATTGTCCACCTAGGGACAAATGACTTGGCTCATCATGAGATTAGTGCAGTGCAGAAGGACTTTGTAGAGTTGGGGAGGGGCCTAAGACAAGACAAGTAGCACACACAGTATCCTTCTCAGAGGTGCTGCCTGTCAGTGGTATGGGTGAGGCGAGGTACTTTGCACCATGCAGTTTAATGAATGGTTGAGAAAATGGTGTGGAGCACAGGGTTTGGCTTCATTGGGACTGGGGTTCCACCTGGAGGGACACCAGCCTATACTGGCAGGATGGTCTGCATCTGTCCAGGAAGGGAACAAGTCTTTTGGGCAATCGGTTTAAATGTTCATTGGCAAGCTTTTAAACTAGTGCAGGGGAGGCACTGATAAGCAGCAGGAAAATCCCAGCCTCCCCCTACAAAATAGGGTACTAAATAAGAAAAAGACCAAGGTAGAAAGGTCAGTGGGGGATGCTCCTACAGAAGATAAAACCATCAAAAAATGGAGAGCAATGAGTACCAATGCCCATAGTCTGGGTAACAAGCTTCCTGAATTAGTGGCCTTGATGGAGGAGGAACATCTGGATATCATGGCAGTCACAGAAACATGGTACACACAGAACCATGACTGGGATGTAAACATACCAGGATACACTATCTCCAGGAGGGGCAGAGAGGGTAAAAGAGGAGGAGTAGCGCTCTCTACATAAGAGAAGGAATCAAAGCAACAGAACAAAAGGGTAAACATGGAGGAGAAGAAGCACTATGGGTCAATTTGGAGGCAGGCAATGGCACCACAATCCGCACAGGGGTTGTATACAGACCCCCCCCCTCAGGGGGAGGAAATGGACAAGGAAATGATAGAAAGTATACTTAGAATGGCAGGTAAAGGGAGATATTGCTGATGTGATCTGAATATGCCAGATGTTAACTGGAGTGCAGTTGTAGCAGCCACTCTAAGAGTGGGTTATTCTAGATGCCTACAGGGCATGCCTTAGACAACTAGTATTGAACCCACTCAAGAGGAGCAATCTTAGATCTGGTCCTCTCAAATGGAGATGGAGAGAGGATCAGAGATGTAGAAGTGGGTAGCCATCTGGGAACTAGCGACCATCAAACAGTATGGTTCACAATAAACACAGCAATAGAGTCAAGCCAACAAAGGGCAAAGTACTGACTTCAGGAGGTTGACTTTGCCAAAATGGGTGAGTGCTTCAAGGAATGCACCAGCAAGTGGGCAGGAAGGAGGGTGGAAGAACAATGGGGAATAGGAAAACTGCCATCACAGAGGTAACAAGCCTTTTGTGAAGCAAATAAACAAAACAAAATGATGTAAGAAACCACTATGGTTCTCAAAGGAGGTGGCAGTGAAGGGTCAAGAAAAAAAGAAAAAGCATTCAGAAAGTACAAGGAATCAACAGAGAAGGACTGGACAGAATTGTATCAGTTAAAGCAAAAGGAAGGCAGGCAATCAGGAACAGCAAAGGCCTGAACTGAGGAAAGATAGCCAACTCAGTTAAGAGGGGGGATAAAACCTTTTTTAGGTACATCAGGGAGCGAAGGAAGACTAAGGGAGGGATAGTGAGGCTTAATAAAGGGGAGCGGAGGGGGGTGGGCAGAGGGTGATGGTGAAAAGGCAAAGATACTAAACAAATATTTTTGCTCAGTATTTACAAATGAAGAGGGGGAGGTACCTAAAACAAACAATAGAAACACTCTGGATACAGAAGTTGATACCAGCCCATTTACAGAAGAAAGGGTTCTGAAAGAACTCTTAAAACTGAAGGTTGACAAAACAATGGGTCCTGATGGGATTCATCCCAGAATTCTAAAAAAACTTAAGGGTAGAACTAGTGACACCACTGACTACCCTCTTTAACAAATCATGGGAAGATGGTGTGGTACCTGAGGACTGGAGGAGGGCAGATGTGATTCCCCTTCACAAAAGTGGGAGCAGGGCAGAAGCAGGAAACTACAGACCTGTTAGTTATACCTCAGTGATAGGGAAAATGATTGAATCACTTCTGAAGGAAAGAATTGTTGAGTACCTAGAGGCCAGAGTGGCACAGGACCCAAGGCAGCATGGATTCACAGCAGGAAGGTCATGCCAGATGAATCTAATAGACTTCTTTGACTGGGTGACCAAAGTAGTAGATCAGAGAGGGGCTGTGGACATGGCCTACCTAGACTTTAGCAAGGCATTTGACTCAGTCCCACACAAAAGATTAATATACAAGTTAGCAAGCCTGGGGGTGGGTCCCAAGATGATAGCCTGGGTAAAGAATTGGCTGGAGAATAGGACACAGAGGGTAATAGTAAATGAGTCCACTCTGAAGAAAGGTTACTAGTGGGGTCAGTTAGGTTCAGTATTAGACCAGTCCCTTTCAATGTCTTTATAACAACATTGCAGAGGGACTGGAAGGAAAAAGTATGTCTCTTTGCAGATGACACAAAGATCTGCAACAGAGTTGATGCACAAGGTGGGGTGGAAAGGATGAGAAGGGACTTGGCAAGTAAGAGGCATGGTCAAATGTATGGCAGCTTAGATTTAATGCTAAGAAGTGCAAGGTAATGCACCTGGGAAACAAAACCCAGGGAAGAGTACACAATGGAGGGTGAGATACTAACAACAACAAAAATGGAAAGGACCTGGGGGTAGTCGCATCAGATGACTTAAGGTGGGCAAGCAATGTGAGAGGGCAGTAAGGAGGGCTGGGGGATACTGGGATGCATAGGGAGAGGCATCACCAGTAGAAAACAGGAAGTTGTTATCCCTCTGTACAGACAGCTGGTGAGACCCCATCTGGAGTACTGTGTGCAGTTCTGGAGACCCAGTCTCTGCAAGGACATAGACAAGATGGAAGCTGTCCAGAGGAGGGCAACTAAAATATAGCAGGGTCTGCACCAGAAGACATATGAAGAGAGACTAAAGGAGCTTAATATGTATAGCCTCGAGGAAAGGAGGGAGAGGGGGGACATGATAGAAACTTTCAAGTACCTCAAGGGAATCAACAAAGTCCAAGAGGGTAACATCTTTCAAAAAAAGAGGTGTGCAAGAACAAGGAGTCACAATTTGAAGATGGGGGGGCAGCTCAGAGGTAATGTAAGGAAGTATTTTTTCACAGAAAGGGTTGTGGATACATGGAACGGCCTTCCGGAGGAGGTTGTGGAGTCAAAAACAGTGGTTGAATTCAAGCATGCATGGGACAGCCATAAGGCAATTCTAGGGGTTGGGGGTAGAAAGAAGTAGGCTGCTGGTTAACTAGGATCTGCAGCTTATCCATTAGGTAGGGAAATGGGCAGACTGGATGGGCCAAGTGGTCCTTATCTGCCGCCAAATTCTATGTGTCTATGTTTCTATACTCCCACATAAGATGTTCATCCTGTCTCTCTAAAAATTCTGTCTGTGGTTATTGACTTAACTAAGTAGACCAGTCTGTACAGTGCAGTATTTAATATGCCTTAAAATGGTAATTACTTCAAAAATATGCTTTCTTTGGGGAAACTGTTTATTCATAGGTTGCAATGAACTTTACTTTCTGTAAAAGCTACAGTATATTAATGTTTAGGGAATCATTGTGTAGGACTGAATGTGGAGCATACATACATGCAAATACATGTTTTCATGCTGACGCATACTTCAGTGTCACATATTTAAATTTAGCACTTATAGCTAGTCAGTGTTCATTTGCTCCACTGTGTTGTAACATTTCTTAAACTTAATAAAGCAATTTCTTCACGAGAATCCTGGATGTGAAGTGCCTTTCCTGTGGAACAGTACCGCTGCATTGTTTTTTTATGAACAAAGCCGTTTAATATCCAATATAATTAATCAAGTTAATGATGAGTGTTTTACATCTCTGCAGTAATATTTGAAAAAAAAACATTTCTTTGCTTCGCTACTTTTTAACTGTAGACCCTGCCACTACAGTGTAGGTGTGCTGAAACATTAACATTTCCATTACAGTTCATGAAAAGTCCACAACCTAGAGGAAAAGAACAGCCTTCAGTGGCACACATCTGACTTTGCATTACTGTAGTATTAGCACTTGCTGCAAAAAAATGCAATAAAGGTTGAAAGATGGTTAAAGTGCTGCAAAGCAAATGCACAAGAATCAAAACTTTAGCCAGTGTTTAAGGCACTGTGCACGTTTAACCTGCTGTTTATAAAGGTTTCCAACTCCATCGTTTTAAACATTTAATTTCTACAGAAGCAAACTGGTACAGATTATAAATTATATTAATGAAACCAATTCAGCTGTTAGAACCTTAACGTGGCTGGGAGAGTAAGAAACATACAATTGAACCACAACTGATTTTGCTTCAAAATTACTTTCTGAAAACATAAAAATTCATATGAAACTTAAAAGGACTATATTATAGTTAAACCGAATCCCTCAGAAATACCATTGGTGTGTGCATTGTGTTCATTTCATTGTTGTGCCTTTCCCAATTTCTCAGGCTAAGGCATTTTGATAATGTTTTGTTAGTATTAAATATATACTTATTTCTACCATAACTCTTTTTAAAAACTTTTTTTCTTTTGGAAAAAAAAAATTAGATATCAATTGTAAGTGACTAGACAATCTTTATATACTGTACTAAGGTGTTCATACCTGTTTTAAGTATGGGTATAACTTTTCTGAGATAAAAGAGACATTATGTTCCTTGCCACAGAATGTTGTGACTTTGTGAGATCAAGACACAGACAGCAGTTGCAAACACTCAAGTTAGCTCTGTATCTCCGCATTTTTTTAAATGAAGAATATGCTGTTATTAATGCATATGACAAGCGAAAATAATTAAAATGTTATATTTCCAATAATCTTTGAATAACTACTCTACTCTAATTTGATGTCTACAAAATCTGCAAGGTTTAGAAATCCTGCTAGGACCTGCATTGCAACACAGTGGCAAACATAGAGGATAGTATATGAGCAATCATACACAACAGGACTATTTTTCAGTCAAGAGGTTTCTACGGTATGGTGTATGGGCAACCATAAAATTATGACTTTGTCCTTACTTTTTACTTTTTTTACATGTCGCTCTCTTCTGGGGCCAGTCTCAGGGCCACGGCCATTTTGAGCAGATCACAGGATCGCAGAGCGTAAAGATGATCCATGTTGTTGTGCTGCAGTAGCTATGAAGCTAACGCAGCAAGTAAACTAGCTTATGTAGCCAGTGCAGCACAACAATGCTGTTCGAGAAATGGATTTCCATCCTCAACAACATTCCACCATACACTATAAATAAGTTAAAGTTCTATAAAGGATTTATTTTACCTTAACCACTGTTGGACCATACGAATTATTGGGGGATTGGGGGGGGGGATTAAATCAAAAAGGTGACCTGATGAAAATAATTCCTTTTGAAAATCATGGCCCTGGCACTTAAAGAGCAACTCTGCACTTCAGCATATACTTTCACAGATAAGATCTTTCAGCTATTACAATTTACTAGAGAATGTTTTCTTCCTCATTTTCAGTTTTTCTTTCCAAGGGTTACAACATATTTGGCAGTCCATCAAAAAAGTTTGTATAAAAATCATTTGCTTCTTCACAGTTAATCTTACAGTGCTGTTGTTTATGACACCATAGTGCTCACCATAACAACAGCCTGTGATGTCACAAACTACAATTAGGAGGTGAGCAGGTGAGTGTCAGATACATTTTGAATGACTCAATGAAATAAGTACTGCAGTATCTACATATTTAGTAGATCAACAACAGAGTAAAGTAAAACAAAAAAAAAAACTAGAAAATGATAATGTTGAGACATAATTAGTTTAAATCTAGTAATTTTTAAGTTTTTTGTTATAGTAGAGATTTGCTCTTTAAAATGGCTGGGATGTAACACAGAAACCCAAACGTCACTGGTGCTATAGCAGTAGCATTCTAGCATTCAGTTTTTGTGTTACTTTTCTTGTGGGTTCTAGGGAAAAAAATTCTGACTCTATTATACTACCAGCAAATCTTGAACAGTTGGGTTATTTTGTCTCTGAGCCCCTAGATGAGTTGCATTACTGCTAAATAAGGTACTGAGTTAATTCTTGTTTTATGTTTTGTATTTGAGGAGCATTGAAACAATAAATCCAAATGAAAAGTGTATCATTTCTTAGTAATGTGGGTTATGATACATCTGTGGGTAGAGTAACTTTGGATGTACACAAAGTATAAGCCCGTATCCTGTACTGTGCTTTAAAGTGTTGTTTCTATCCAGGTTAAATGCTGTATGGATTGATTAATAGGCCAATATATGTCTAAACACATGTAATTACCATCCATGAACTGGTGAAGTTTAACTCCTTAATTCAAATTACCCTCTGTCAATTTTCTGGTTTTACTACTGTAGCTACTGTATATCATAATATGGCTAAATCTTATGACACTGGGTGCAAATAAATGAAATCAGAAGTACTAGGAGATATGTTTTGCTTTAACAGCAACTCTAGATCTTGATAATACAAATGCAGCATTTTCAGCAAGTTACTTGAGACCAATACTGTTATTAACTACAGTATGCATGCTATACAACTGTATGTATTGACTTTACCATCTTAGAACATTCCATGGTACGCTTGCCTGCTGAAAGGGGAGGTCTGTGAGGGATGTCTAGAATGTAATTAATTTTAATAAGCATTGAGCCAAAACTGAGAAAGAAAAAGTGTTAAATTATGATTGGATCTTAAAATGAAATCACTTAGCTTTGTTATGAAATTATCAGTGACTGACAGAATAAAATTATTCTATTTCAGGCAGAATGTGTGGGCAAATGAAATTGCTGTAGTAAAGTGGAATGAAGTCCAATGGACAGCTATAAACCTAAGTTTATCACCATGGAGATACCACTTTGATTCTTTTTTATATTTCTCCACCTCATTATTTCAGTTGTCACATATTTACTATTGCTTTTTATATAATATTTATATAGTTGATAGAATTGTGAATGCAGAAATATGAATGATACAGTAAATTATGGAGGTAACTCTTTTTTTGGGGGGGGGGTCTTTCCTGTTTATAATATTCAGGTCCTAGTAAGTTCTAAAGAAGAGCACTTAAAAGCAGTATACTGCAAGATCATGACATGTTAAGGAAGCAGTGTTGTCTTGTGCCCTATCTAGAATAAATACAGAAACAGGCAGTAAAATATGTATTGCAATACAAACATAACAATATCTTAACATTATTCATACTAACTACTGAAGTTATAGCACATCACAGAGTACTCACATACAGTTTATGTGGAATCTAATATTAAGCAAACCATTGCCTTGAGAGTGAACTTTTAATCTTCTACCACAAAATTAACCTGTGCTAATTACTCTATAATTAACTTGGTGATTTACCATAATTATGTTATTTAATTACATGCTGGTCTTATCACTTACTGTAACTACTATCTTCCTCCTTTGTTCCATCAATTGTTCCATCTGCTTGTAGCTGCAAATGGTAGCCTTGTCTGCTGTATAGTTTTGTTACTATACCTTTGAGCTGTGGCTCTGTAAAAGTAAAAGCAAATGGATAGGTTTTCATAAGTGAAAATGCAACAGGTGCTTCTTCATACATCATGTGATTGTACTCTTTGACACTGTAAATCTTAAAATAATGTCTGTTTATGAATCCACTAAGCTATCAGGTAACAATCATTAACCTCATAGTTCATTTTGTCTCATTAACCTCATTGTTTAGTGTGTTTTAGGAACACTGTCAAGCTTACAGATTATGACACGCTGCATCAGATACATAGACAAACATTCTGGATATAGAGGAGCAGTGCAGTCTGTATATTGGAGATACACCACTGTGTAATAGCAAAGCTGATAATTCACTTATCTGCAAATGCTGTTATGTATTCTATTTATATATGTGATAAGGCACATTTAGCATAGTAACCAATCATATAATTTAATAACTGGAAAATGGTGCCAATAGTTTAGAGAGAGGGTTGGGGAGGGGTGGTTGGGTGCTTCTAATTTATGTTAACTAGTTAGACTGCTGTAAAACCATAAGCTGGAAATTCTGAAATACATTCAGTATTTCCATGCCAGACCTATCTGATAACTGTAAATAAAGATGGTTGCTTTATGAAGTTCAGTTTAGCATTCTGTCATACATGAATAATAGATGTTTGCAAAACAAATAGTAAATATATTACACTGCATGTCTTTAATTACATATACAAAAAAGAGATGTTCCCTTTCAGAGTAATTTTGACATATATGTGTTATCAACTGGATATAACAGCACTAGAAAATGTAACAAATTTTAATAGATTTAAAGACTTGTAATCTGGAAGTATGTTAACATTACTACTGTAGGGCATCACATTCCTATGTGATTGAATTGTGTATACTTTATCATCCTCAACAGCCTAGCCTGTTGTGTTGATTACATAAAAAACTACAGGTACCCCATTTCTACATACAGCATATAACATATTTAAATAGACTTCAGAAATATTGAAGACAACTGCATAAGTAACTACATAAATATGTTACATAGTGTATGTCATGATCAAATTTGCTTTACCTTTGTGTATGTTTCTGCATGCAAAGTAGAGATAAATCCTTTCTGCCCTTGAACGTTAGTTGGTTGCTGTGTGTGTGTGTGTGTGTGTGTGTGTGTGTGTGTGTGTGTAATGATTTGCTTTTCTCTATTCCACTGACCTGATGAAAGAAGCTAGTCTCACTAATGGCTGCTTAGAAAGGTGTTATACATAACCTGCACTGGAATTTTCTGCATTATTGACTACAGAATGGCAAGCCATCATAGGAACAGTCACTGGTGTGTTATACATTAAATGTGTCAAATTCTCAGCTATAGATGGCTCGAAGAATAGCACTTAATCCTAAGCACTTTGAAACAGTTCTGTCTGAAGCTATGGGTTGACAGTTACTGTACAACCTTCAGTCTTACAGTATAATGTTAGGATGCAGACTGTGGAAAACAACATACTCCCAAACTACAAACAAGAGGCAAATGGCATATATTTTCAAAGCCAACATTTCTGTTGCCAGTGGCTGTAATTAGATCATTAGAAAACATATGCAACTGGGTGGTATATGTTGCAACTAAACTATGCGAGCCACACATTGTCCCATAAAGCACACGTTTAAATTATATGCCACCAAAAGATCAGCGCTGTAGAATGCACTCAAGCTAGTTAAATTGGTAAGGTAACTATTACATGCGAAGAGTACTTTTAATGTTTCTTTAAAAATACATTTGGAATGACTTTTAGTTTCAAAACAAAATGTATACAATGCTGAGTTATATACAGTAGCTGCTGTCAAATGGATTACACCTGAAATTGTAAAACGTGAATTTTTTTGTGTTTGTTTAAATAGTTGTTTATAGAAGCGCGATAACTAACAAGCAGAGCATTGCCTCTGTTTGTGTCGGGTAAAAACAGCACGTAGCACGGGTCTTAACATGTCTACAAATGACGGGTGTCTGCGGTCTGCGTACCCATTCATCTAATTCACACTTCACACACTCAACACACTCCAGCCATAAACTACGCAAAACACATACAAGCATAGCACACATAAAACTCGAAGACACATAAAGACACAAGGCACATAACAAACACAAACGGCATACACATAAAACAACACACACACACACACACCCTAGCATGACATACTAACACAAACACGCAACACAAAACGTGCAGGCACTCATAATAACACAAAATGCACATAAAATGCAGACCTGGCCTCCTCCTTCGCCTTTTCTTGGTGCCAAAGAGCTTAACTCGAGAAAATACATTGAGTTTATTCTTCTCGCAACTGCCTTTGTTTTTACTAGGACTGTTGTTGACACATTTGCAGGCATTTGATTTTTCACGTTCCCTGGCTTGTCTTTTCTGTCGGATTAGGGAACTGGCAATGGCAGCAGCCATTGCAAAATAAATCAAAATATCAACAGTTAACTAGTGCTGATCACAGAGGCTGACACGTCAATGGACAATTGTTTTAGATCGGCACCCTCACAGATCTGTTCTCACCCATACTAAACCGGCAGAAAATTACTACAACGCACACGTTGTGTCTGTCAGATTGTAATATTTATGAACACCAGTTGTGCATATGCAACTATTTATATATCAAAGGGAAAGCAACGCATTGTTCCAGGAGCAAACAGGTAAAACAAAGACCTTGGAATGTTCAGAAGTTTTTCAAATGATGCACTTGCAGGTGCTTCCCAAGCATCAGGCTGCAGGTGGTGAACGCTGCATCTTCAGCATTCAAACATGATGTCGCTACGCGGGGTCGGAATACCCCGACTGGGCTCCATTTTAACTGGATTTGATTCCATGTCCTCTGGATTCCTTTAAGGAATTCTGATTCCGAGTCGAGGGACACCTGTTAGACGCGGAGGTGGCTCCGGTGTCCCTGCTGTTTTGTTTTCTGTAACCGCTCCAAGGAGGGTGGAGGATGAGATGGTGATGTTGCTGCTGCAGGTGCCCGCATTGCTTGTTCTGCTTGGAGAAGCCTACGACTGGAGCTAGTGTTGCTTCCCTATGCAATGCGATTTCTCCCCCTTGCCACTCTTGGAACAATGAAGCAGCGCGCGTCTCTGCAGAATTCACAGTCGTTGGCACACTGTTGCAGCTTGTTTCGGCTCAGCTCAAGACTGGAGGTGAAACACTGCGATCAGCACCCATCTTTTAGTGCTAGGAAAAAGACAGTGGAGCCACCCTCGGTGACTGTCTCAGTGCAGTAGAGATTGTTTTGAAACAGGTCACGAAGCTGCGGCAATGCAATGTGTAGTGGTAGTAGAAGAAACGACGGGGAGTATGCACTTTGATGCGTGTCACAGAAGAAAAAGGCTAACGGCAGCGAATGGTGTGCAGTAAGGCGGGAGGGGGCTGCAGAAGCTGCAGGGCACCTGAACAACGCCAGAGCCACTGAGACAGACACCCAAACAAACGTGACTGTGATCAGCAAAAGCCGCAGTTCAGACAGACCGTCATGAAGAAAGGCAGTATAATTCGGATCACACAGGCACACTGGTCCCTTACAGGGACTTGACTGCAAACGAGACAATATGACCTTTAACATTGAGAATTCCAAATTTTCCACGTATATTTCTATATGGTTCTATAATCCAGCTTGTGACAGTGACACTCGTCCTTTCTCAGTCTTGATAAGAGGTAGACATTTAAATAGCGGGAACCCCACCCAGTGTTAGACCAGAGAAACCCGGCTAACATGAAGCACTCCCAATATTCCTGTTGCTTCTCTGAGTGGCAATTTATAGATGGGCAATTTTGTACTAGCAACGGTTTCATAATTAAAGTGCATATGCATTTAACTGCCCACACAGACAAGGGTTATGAAAAGAATAGACATGTAACACAAGCTCTTTGGAGAATTAGAGCCCTTACTGGGGGAAGGAACTCAATTCTTTAAAGTTGGAGTTGCACAGTGATGACTATGTATTGTTTTCCATAAGTAAACGCTGGTGTAAAAGGGACACTGCCACACCCCTAATGCCTCAAAATGTCCCTAGTTTAAACAACACATTTTGTGATTGGGCACAATCTGCAAGGATTATACAAATGGTAGTGTGATAATGATTCCTTTTTTTCTGTTAAACAAGTGAAAAAAAGGTGACCAATCATGCTGGTGTTACCACATGCATGCGCGCGCGCGCACACACACACACACACACACACACACACCTTTGTTTACATTCCTTTGATCAACTTCCACGGAGTCTTTCTGGGACTTGGGAACACCTCAACACAGTTTAGCCAGTCATGATGCAGTGGGAGGTGAGGAAAATGTTGACTCATGAGTGACTGCTCTTTTTTTTGGTGGGGTCCTAATGTTGTGAAAGTATGTAATAACAGTAGATTAAGGATCTGAAACAAAACAAGCTTTGAGTAAAAGTACACAGTTAACATGCATTTCAGTTCTACTAAGAAAGGAAGCAGATACAACTAGCAACATCAATACATTTTAGAGAACATAATCATAAAATGTGTGTGCTTATCTAAAAATAACATGATGCCAGAAAGGTTTGACAGTGTCCCTTTAAGGTGACTTGGCAGGCATTCAGACGGGGGTTATCCCTAGGTCTACACAGCAATTCAAAGACTGAGTTTGGATAGGCTATCACATCTGGATCTGGACAGTTCCAATCCTATTGTTGACCAACTATTGTATTAGAAGCACATTTCTGTCACATAATGGGGTATATGTTCATAGAAGTCATGTGGTTCGTTTTGCTATAAAAAACATACTGTTCTCATGGTACACACACTGTACTCTCAGTAACACCTTCTCACATTTCTTCCTGCTGTCTAGAGACAAGTTTAACCTCTGAGGGAGAAGGATTGAAATTTTTTCTTAAACTATTTCGAGCAGTTTAAACCCTTATGTATTTCAACATTCTGTAGTAGAATGCATCAAATACTGATTTAGCTTATCTAAAAGTGATAATTTTTCTCTCCTGCTTTTTAAGCAAATGCAATGGCATTATAACTTGAAGTTCAACTTTCCTTCAGTACAACACAAGACTGCAGAAGTGGACAAGCATTGACACAGAAACATAAAATTTGACAGTAGATAACTACCACTTGGCCCACACAGTGTACTGTTTTCCATACCTACAGTATCACACGGCCCTACTTGTTCTCCTGCTCTTTCATCCTCTCCCTTTCATTGTCACCAAGATTCCCTTTTGCCTATCAAATTAATTCTTGAATCCCACCGCCGTTTTCACCTCCACCACCTCCAGTGGAAGGCTATTCCAGGAATCCACCCTTCTTTCTTTGAAAAAGTACTTCCTCACAGCTCTAGTGAATCCAATTCCCTCCAGCTTCATAGTATGGCCATAGTTCTTGAGTACCTTTCTTCTGTAAAACACATACCTCCTATACCTTATTAACCCCCCTGAGGTATTTAAAGGTTTCTCTCATAGCCCACAACTCCTTCTCACTTCCAGCATGCACATATTGAGGTCCTTTAATCTCTCATCGTCGTGCTTTTAATACAGACCATGGCACATTTTAGTTGCCTTCATCTGGACCACTTCCACTCTGTTTATGTCATTCTGGAGATGTGGTCTCCAGTACTGAACACAATAGTCTAGGTGGAGTCTTGCCAGCAACCTATGCAAGGGCAACACCACCTTCCTCTCTTGGCTGGTGATACCCCTTCCTAGGCACCCCAGCATCACTCAAGCCCTCCCAACTGACTTATCACACTGCCTGAACACCATTAGGTCATCAGATATGATTATACCCAAGCATCTTTCCTGCTTGGTGGTTGTTGATACCAATCCACCCATTTTTGTACTCTGCTCCTGGATTTCTGTGCCCTTAGTGCATCATTTTGCACTTTATCCCATTGAAACCCAGCTGTCATACCATCGACCACTCCTTGAGTTGTCTCAAGTCTCAGCTCATTCTTTCCACACACATTCCCAGAGTGTCCACCCTATTGCAGATTTTGGTGTCATCTGCAAAGAAGCAGACCTTCCCTTCCAGCTCCTTTGTAATGTCACTTAGACATTAAAGAGGACCAGTCCCAGCACTGATCCCTGAGGTACCATACTGGTCACCCTCCCTTCTTTGGACTGAACTCCATTTATCACCACTTTCTGTTGTCTATCCCCTAAGAAATTTCTTACCCAGTTTACCTCCTTTGCACCCACTTCTAAGTTATGTAGCTTGCCTACTAGTTTCCTATGTGGAAGGTGTCAAAAGTCTTAGTGATATCTAAGAAGGCCACGTCCACTGCTCCTCCCTGATCTAATTCCTTGGTTAACTAGTCAAAGAAACCTATCATATTCATTTGATGTGACCGCCACCACTGTGAATCCATCCTATCATGGGACTTGTACCCTATTAGATTCAAGATATTTCACAATCCTTTCCTTCAGCTGCAATTCCATTAACTTTCCCACCACTGATATCAGTCTAACTGGCCTATAATTGCCCGCCTCCTCTTTGCTACCATTTTTGTAAAGTAGGACTACAGCTGCCCTCCTCCAGTCCTCTAGAACCACTCCTGTTTCCAGTGAGCTGTTAAATCCGGAGTCCCCCAGGGTTCCATCCTAGGCCCACTTCTCTTCTCTATACCTCAATACCATGCCCAGAGCTTGCATGGGAAAAATCCTGCTGTACGCAGATGATGCCGTTATCTTCGCCACCAACCGAAACCCCATCTCTCTTCAAGATACCTTGCAACTAGCTTTCAATGATGCTGAAGCCTGGTTCAAAAGCACAGACTTGTAGTTAATCTAAAAAACCAAATCCATGCTCTTGCCCATCCCCAAAACAAACTCAGTAATTTCCCTCCGCATCCCTCCTGGCTCTAATCTTCCTCTCGAGCAAGTCCGCCTGTACAAGTACCTAGGGTCTCCTTTGACTCTGCACTCACTTTCCACGACCACATTGATACTCTAGCCTCCACTGCAAATACACGGCTAGGTATCCATTATCGCTACAAGCACTGCCTCCCCCCCGAGGCCCTCCGACTAGCAGTCACCTCCTCAATCCTGTCCCTTGTGGACTATGGCCTGCCTGTCTATGGTGCCACGGATATGACTGCCCTCAATAAAATTTGACACACCTTGAACAAGGCCTGTAGGTTAATCACGGGAGCCACCAGATTAACCCATACCTGCCAGCTATATGACTTCGCAAAGCTGCTCAACCTGGATGAACGGCTCAGATATCAAACCTGCCTCCTAACGAAAAAAACACTCCTTGGACTATCCCCTCCCGGTCTGACAGCCTCTATTCACCTAGCTCAATCCTTAGTCCAAACTCGTAGCTCCTCCAGGTCCACCCTTTCTATCCCAAGAACCAGGACCACACATGGTCAATGGTCCTTCTACTACAGAGCCCCCACCTGGTACAATACTCTCCCCAGTTCCATCACCGATATCCGTTCAATCTCCAGTTTTAAAACCACACTTAGAAGTCAGCTATTTAACATGCGTAGCTGTGCTTGTCCCCGGCTGTAGGTGTTCAAGCTCATTGGACCCGACAAAACTCACTGAGTAGCTTCACAATCAACAACTGACAAAACTCCTAGAGTGGCATGCCCCCCTAACTATCACCTACCCTGTCCCAAAGCCACCTGTTCTTACTAACCTAGCAGTCCTTGCTCAAGACTAATTTGTCTGCTTAACCAATGTTTGCTTTCCTCTCAATCTTATCCGAATAACTGTTATACCTGTCAATACCTAACCTGTTACATTGTTATTGTAAACAAAGTAATTTACAGCATATATCTGCCTTACTGTTGCCTGCTATGATATAAAAAAAAAAATGATGTTACCTACAGTGATGTAACGAAATGTTGTGCTTTGTATTGTCCTCTTTGTGACGAGGTACCTTTGGAAACGAGCCGCTGGCTCAAAGGTTGTAAACTGATGTATAAATAAATAAAATAAATAAAATAAATAGGACTGTCAGAGGTGCAGCCAGTACCTCCGTGAGCTCCCTCAATAACCTTGGTTGCACCCTCCCTGGCCCCATTGCTTTGTCCACTTTCAGATTAGCAAAAACCTTCAGGACTCTCTCCTCTAAAAAAGGACTAGTGTCCACCTCCCTCCAAAGCTCCTGTTGCTTTTTGTGCCCCCCTTCTCCTTCCTCTGTGAACAATGAACAAAAGCATTGTTTAGGATGTCTGCACTTTCCTGCTCCCCCTTTGCACAGCCCCCTACTTTCCATTTTAACACTACAATTTTTCCACTTTTCACTTACATACCTAAACAAAAGTCTTGTCCCTTTTCATTACAGCCTGTGTTATTGTCTCTTCAATTTGCACCTTCATACTCCTTACTGCTTTCCTAGCTTTGCACTGTTTCCCCTGATACTCTCACTCACTCAATCAATCCAGTCTTTATTCATCCAGGCAAACATCATTGAGCAAGCTCATTTGCAAGATGGACCTGGTTATTACCGGGGCAACATACATTGCAAAAGTTTTACAGTCAGTGACAAATAACATCTTACATGACAACAAATAAATGTAAAGTAGGTGCAGAATGCAGCAACAGAAATCTATAGAGGCAGGCATACAACAGCTCAGAGAGCGACTATAGTATATATAAGTGGAACTTAGATAGCCTAGATAACTTCGGGGAAATTGACAAGGGTGCAGGGTAAGCAAATAAATAAGAGACTGGTGAAGAATGTAACAAGTACAATACCAAGTCCTGGCCAGGGAGGCACATCTAAGTTGAGGGGATGTATAAAATTCCCAGAAGACTGAGGCAGGAGAACAGAGAGGAGGTGGTGCAGTTGGGGGGGGTGGGGAGGCATGGTAGGTAAGCCAAGGTATGGGGGAAGGGGACCGGAGTCCATGACTGGGTATGCAGACAAATAAGGTGCAGGGTGCCTAGAAATCAGAGGCAGCCTAAGGGAGAGGAGAACTAATTATAGAATTCCCTCACAGAGTAATAATATAAGGTCTTGAGGTGAATCCAGAGCAATGGGGATGCATGGAGACAGCAGTTACTAAAGTATATATTCTGCTGGCAGCTGAAAGCTGAGAGCCTAGGATTCAAGGCAGTTTAGGGATGAGGGGAGGCAATTACAGGGTTCCCTCACAGTCCAAGCATATAAGGTCTTTAAGGAATCCAAACTGATGGAAATGCTCAATTTCAACAACTTATGAAGTTTATTCCACAAGGATGGCAACACAAAGCTAATTGCTGCTCTATCAAAGTGGGACGAAACTTTGGGAATACACAATGTGATGAATGAGGAACCTCTTAAGGCATATATTCCTGGTGTGTTTAGTGGGAGACAGTCAATATTGTATAGAGGAAGCTTTTTTTTGTGACAGCTCTGAAGGTCCAAAGAGCCACAGTTCTATTATGCCTAAACATGAGGGAGGACCACCATACAGCTGCATACAAAGAGCAATGGTGGGTGGAGAGGTGAAGACCTGTTATAAACCTGATAGCTCTGAGGTAGAGCGTATCCAGTTTAGTGAGAGAATCTTTTGGGCACTGACTATATAAGAAGTCTGCATAATCAATCAGAGAGAGAAAAGTTGTTTGGATAAGGTGCATTTTAACGTCTCTAGTAAGGAATTAGTTAATCCTAAAGAAAAGACTCAGCGTCTGCCTTAGATTCTTCAGCAAGTCCTTGATATGCTCAATGAATGAGAGATTATGGTCCAGCCACACTCCCAAGTATTTAAACTTTTTTGACAAACTCCAGATTCTCTCCGAGGATTGTGGTGATCTGAGGTAATGCTCCAGTGCTGGCCAGGTTCACTACATGACTATAAGGCAAGAAAAGCATCGCTTTGTTTTTTTTTTTTTTTGTATTTAAGAGGAGTTTTTTTGAAAAGAACCTGATTCTGCAGCCGGTTAAATTCTTCCTGAAGGACTGTGCAGATGGCTTCAGGGGCCAGACGGCTAAGGTAAAGAAATGTGTCACCTGCAAACAGGTGTATAATGGCCTTATTTATGCTATCATCAATGTTATTAACATAGACAACAAACAGTAGGTGACCAAGTATTGACCCTTGCAGCACAGTGGGGGAGAGCTCACCCTCTGCATTGACCTGCTGGAGCTGTCCTGAAAGGTAATCAGTAAACCAATGCATTGATAATGAGTCTAGCCCTATACTCCTCAAGGATGAGAGAAGCAGGCTGTGATCCATGGCATCAAAAGCCTTGCTTAGGTCTAAGAATACAGCACAGACAACATTTCTTCTATCCAGGTCATGGTGCCAATCATTGGTTACTTTGGCAAGGGCCGATATAGTGTTCTGTCCTGTTCTGAAACCAGACTGCATGGTGTTTAAGAGATTTTTGGATTCTAGGTAGTACCTGAGCTGGTTGCTCACTATTTTTTCCAGAAGTTTTGACAGAATTGGAAGGGGAGATATTGATCTGTAATTGTTAAGATCACAAGGATCCCCCTATTTAAACAGGAGAATGCAATTTTCCATACTGGGAGAATAATCCCTTGGGACAGTGATAGGTTGAAAAGGTGAATGATTGGCACCACTAGAACATGATAGACAATCTTAAGGAAATAGGGATCTAGTGAATCAGCACCAGCGCTTTTCTTAGAGTCCAAGTAAAGCAAAAGATCTTCGACATCATTCAGTGATGCAGGTTGGAAGGAGAAGCCAGGGTTGGGGGCACGAGATTCATTATCTTTTTCACCTAGTTGACAGCGTGCCAAGCATGCAGGAGAGTTGTGAACTGCAAGACCAGCGGTAGCAAAATGATTGTTAAAGGAGTCTAGGATCCCCTTTTTATCACAAATAGTTGTATTCCCTGAGATAATCTTTGCTGGCAGGGATTTGCCAGGCAGGTGCCCAGGCATTTTCTTGATTGTCTTCCAAAATTTAGAGGAGCGCTTTGCAGTGGACGCCAGTTCATTACGATAGAATGCAGCCTTCACTTCCCTAACCATTTTAGTGTATGAATTCCATGCCTTCCTGAACTGACACCAATCTGTGTCTAACTTTGTTCTGCTCGCCTTTTTCCAAAGCTTATCTCTTGCTAGCAATGCAGCCCTCAATTCAGCAGAGAACCCCAATGACAGGCTTTGTTCCTCACATTAATTTTTACCATGGGGCATACTTATTTAGTGCCCCCACCAGTATTTCATAGAAAATATCATATGCCATGTTTATCATGTTGGTTAAGTAGAAGTCCTGCCAGCGCAATGATTGTTCTATCTCATTGATGTAGGCAAACATGTTGACGTTCTGACTGGTCTTTTTAGTGTTAAATTTAGCTGCTGGTACTGTATTACGTAGTGATCTGAAACCAGCAATGAAGCAATGGTCACTAACATCCCAAAAAAATGTGCCAGCGTGAGAGAATAGGTGGGGCTTATTAACTAGTATAACATCTAGCAGGGTACAATTGCTCGGATTCCTTTTATTCAGGCATGTAGGTAGGTTCATCAATTAATTATGTCAGTCCAAGGGAGTCACAGAAGGTATTAAGAGGTGTAGAGGTCTCAGATGGCCAGTCGAAGTTGAGATCCCCTAGGATAATTGTTTCAAGGTTCCCTTTCTCTAGTATAGAGCCAAGATACATAATGAGCTGTAGCGAAGTGGACGGAGGTCTATAACAACCTATTGCATGAAGCGCGAGGGAAGTGGATAACTCAATCTTAATAGCCAAACATTTAAATTTGTTTTTGACAGTAGCTGAATCAAGACAAAATACTGTGTACTTTTCCTTAACATAGATTGTCACTTCTTCTCCTCCTCCTCTAGTCAGTCTATCTGTTCTGAATAGCGTGTAAGAAGTAGGGATGTTAAGCTCACTGTCTGAGGTGGCTGGCCTAAGCCAGGATTCGGAGACCACCAAAACATCCAGTGAAATATGGCTGATCTACACCTGAATCATAGTAAACATTTTCATGAGGCTGCAGACATTAACATGTCAGAAGCTCATATCTTTGAGCCTTGCAGTATCGGAAGGAGATGTGAGGGCTGCAGGGGACCAGGATTCAGCTCAATATTACCAGAGCATAACAGAAGAAGTACTAGACTCTTTGTTAGGGCAGCAATAGTTAATTTGAGTATTCTTGCCCTAGTAAGCCTATGCGGTTTGTTAATTCGTCAATACATCTCCCTATCCTCCTCTCTCTACATCTCCTTATATCTTCTGAATGTCTGCAGGATCATCCTGTTAAACTAATCAAATAGATTTCTTTTACTGGGTGACAAAGGCAGTAGACCGGGGCAGTAGATATTGCTTACCTAGATTTCAGGAAAGTCTTTGACACTGTCCCACATAGGAGACTGGTCCACAAGCTAGGTAGCCTGGGGATGGGGTACAAGATAGTAAACTGGATTTGAAACTGGTTAAGGAAAAGAAAACATAGGGTTGTGGTAAATGGAATGCATTCAGAGGAAAGGGAGGTGACCAGTGGGGTACCTCAAGGGTCAGTTCTGGGGCCAGTATTCTTCAATGTCTTCATCAGTGACATTATGGATGGGCTAGAGGGAAAGGTTTGCTGGTTTGCAGATGACACCAAGATCTGCAGCAGTGTGAATTCCCTGGAGGGGTGGAAAGGATGAAAAAGGACCTGGAGTGGTTGGAGAGATGGTCAGAGGAGAGGCAACTAAGGTTTAACACAAAAAAGTGCAAAATCATGCATGTGGGGAGCAGGAACCCTGGAGCAATCTATAGGTTAGGAGAGAGCTGTTGGCAGTTACTTAGGAGGAGAGGGATGTGGGGGTCATAATCACAGATGACCTGAAGGCCACAAGGCAGACAGCCAAGGCAGTGGGGAAGGCCACTGGGATGTTGGTGTGTATTGGAAAGGGAATCAGAGACTGAAGGAGGAAGGTAATAATTGCACTGTACAAGACCCTGGTGAGGCCTCACCCTGAGTACTGTGTCCAGTTCTGGAGGCCACACCTTTGTAAGGACATTAACAAAATAGAGATGGTGCAGAGGAGGGTGACCAAAATGTTGAATGGTCTACATCACAAGCCTTACAAGAAAAGAATCATAGATCTGAATTTGTACATGCTAGTGCAAAGGAGGGAGAGAGGTGACATGATAGAAACATTCAAATACATCAAGAGCATGAATAAGGTGAAAGGGGACAATGTATTCCAGTTTAAACGTAGTGCCAGAACAAGAGGATATGACATGTAACTGATGGGTGGCCGCATAAGGGGAGATGTCAGGAAGTTCTTTTTTGTGGAGAGGGTGGTGGGTGCATGGAATACCCTGCCCCAGGAAGTGGTGGTCACCCATATGGTGACAGGCTTTAAACATGCATGGGACAAGAATAAAAGAATATTAGAGACATGAAGAAAAAGCTAAAACCAATGACCAGATAGGGTCACTGGCCACTTTTTCAGGTAGCATAAATGGGCAGACTGGATGGGCCTGATGGCCCTTATCTGCCCACAGTATCTATGTTTCTATGTATCTATGTGGCTTTGCCTGTTCAGACAACCCTTTCAAGAACCATAATGGTCTCTTTTTCCTCTTGCTTTTGCTCACTTGCTTGATGCAGAAGTTTATTGCATTCACAATGTCCCCATTTGCTTAGTCCACTGCTCTTCCATCCAACTCAGGTCACTCCCCCCCCCCACCAGGTTATACCTGAGGCATTCATTCATTTTTATAAAATATACCTTCCTGAAGTCCAGGACCCTCACCCTTGTGTGGTTGAATTCCTCAGCTGTCCTTATATTGAACATCACTATATAAGGATCATTGGTCCCAAGGTGGCCTCCCACCTTGACGCCTGCAACACTGTCCCTCTTGGTGAGTACCACATCCAGTATTGCCCCGTCATGAGTGGGTTCACTGACTGTTTGCCTGGGGAATGTCACTGCAGGAAGTCTAGGTTGTTCCTGCTTCCAGCTAAGAGCCACATATGGGAAACTCCAATCTACATCTGGCATATTGAAGTCCCCCACCAGCAGCACCACCCCTTTTTCTGCCATCTTGCCAGTCATTTCCACCAGTACCTTATCTAACTACACAATCATTTCCACCAGTACCTTATCTAAACCACCCCCCCCCATGCTGGAGGTCTGTAGATCACACTAGTGTAATTAGCAGCTCTATTCCGTCTTCTCAGTGACCTGCAGTACCTCTGCCCCCTGAATTCCCTGTATCTTCATGGCTTTTATGCTTTCCTTTACATAAAGTACCACACACTCTCCTTTCCATCCCACCCTGTCCTTCCTGAACAGAGTATAGCCTGATATGGCTATGTCCCAGTCATGGTTTTCAGTGCACCATAACTTGGTAATGGCAATAATATCCAGGCCGGCCTCTGCCTGTACCTCCTTCTTCCCTTTTTGCCCTCTCTCCCTCCTTCCCCCCTTTCTTTTCAATGATTGCATACCCATCCCTCTTCATTTCTACCACTGCTTTTTTTATTGATTTGAACCCTGGGGATTATTCTCCTCTCAGGTTTTCCTACTCTCTACTTCATCCTGTGGGGAGGGAGGGCAGTTTCTGCATTCCTGATTCCTTCCACCCCATAACAGCTAGTTTAAATGCTCATCAAAGTAACATTCAAAACATCCACTGAGGACTGTGGTTGCCCTCCCAGATGGATGCAGGCCATCAAATCTGTATAGGCCTTTATCCCTCCAGATGCATCCCCAGTCCAAATTGTAGTTTAATGTCTCCTCTTTGCACAGCTCCTTCAACCATGAGTTGAAGGTATGGGCATGGAGAGCCCACTCCTCCACATTGTCATAGACAGGAGCACATCAGTGAAAGTTCCTCTGCACTGTCCCAGCACAGTCCCTAGCCAGGTTATTAGTCCTCATGTGGACAATGATATTTAGCTCTCCCTGTTTTGACTGGTGTTTCTAGTGTATAAGGCCACTGCTGCCCAATCAAGTGTGCGTGACAAGGAAGGTCTGTTTGGGAAGCACCCACCACACCCTGTCTGCAAGCAATGCAACTACTGATGTCTCATATGCTTGATTCATTGGACACCAGTTACATCACAATGGTTGAGGACTCCATATAATCCTGTAGCTGCAGTGGCAGGAGCAGGAATTGACTGAGGCAGGGAACAGAGGTTTTGCAACCAGTCAAACAGACTAAATGTCTTTCTGGGTTAATAAGGGGAAACATGGAAAGCCTGGCCCATGGCATGTTAGTTTAGAATGCGAATGGCTAGTCCCGGGAGACCCCCTTGATTGGATGATGATATAATTTTAGAAACTGACTGGTTCACATGAGCGTGTTTTTAAAGCAATGTGAGTTCAATGTGTAGGAGAGCACTGTATAAAGGGTACAGTATGTAAGAAGCAAATCACACAACTGATACTGTTAGGGGACATCCGACTCAGGTGTATGATATTTATGTGTGTAAACATGCTTGTGATATCTGTGTTTATAAGCAGGAGGCTGGCTCGAGTGCCTCTACCGTGGTTGGATGTACTTGGAAAACTAATAAAATCTTCTATGCTAAAAAAAAAAAATTCTTTCTGGGTTACTATATGTTGGCAGTTTATGTGTTGCTGCATTTACACAGCAAATTTGTATTTAGATATGCGACCCATCATACCCATGCCTTGAGCCACCGTCAGCAGAACTGCTCCTTATTCTACACGATCTATTAAAAATTATCCTGTTCCAGTTTCCACTAGTTATAGCCAAGCAATACTTTTCAAAAGGAAATCTGTAGTTACTTACCATAATTAATATGTTTCTTAGTGCTGTACGGAATTTTCAAATTCCGGGCATAACAAAATTTCATAGAATTTTCAAAATTCCACTGAATTTTGCTGGAAACAGAAAGGTGGAATTCCACAGCAGAACAAGTTCAGGCCAGAGCTCATAGGGCTGCAGGTAAAGAATTTGGGGTAAAAATATTGAAATTTATCAAAGTTAGGAGCCCACGCATGCAAAATGTAACGTAGGCTCATAAATGTGTTATTTTGTAATATTTTTACACCAAATTTTCAACATAGCCTTGTTAAAAAAAGATACAAAATAAGGTACGGGGGGAAGTATTTTTCCAGAAAGGAAGGCACTCAGGAACAAGGGGACCTGGTATGAAGCTGGGGGGAGGGGTAATTTCAGGAGATGTGAGAAAGTACTTCTTCAAAGAGAGAGCAGTGGATTCCTGGAGCAACATTTTATTAGAGTTGGTAGGAGCAAAAACAGTGATGGGGGTTCCAGGATGCATGAGAAAGGCACAAGAGAATCTCCATGTAAAGGTGAGAGGGAGAACTGACCAGAGCTAGTGTAGGATCTGCGGTGTTACCGTAGGCAGGAAAAAATGGGCAGACTAGGTGGAGGCAAACGATCCTTATCTGCAGGCAGTCTCTTTGTTTCTATGTTTCCGGTTCCAAAAAGGGGGGGCAAGATACAAGGTGCAGTGCCAGTGCTCAGGGTAGTAGGGTGGCCAGCTCTCAAACGCAGAAGCAAAGCATCCAAAAGCCCTGAGCACTCACAAAGGAAACTAGCAGCCAGGCACAGCATAATGTTGAAAATTCTTTAATGTCAGTAATATCACGAACTGTGTTAAGTACAAATATAATTCGATACAAGCAAGAAAGCTGACAAATGCAGTAAATGCTAGATGTGAAGGTATGGCTACAGGTAGAAAAGTCTTTATAGCTGTAGGAAGCCCAAGCATTTCAACTACTGACGAGTCTTCCTCAGGAGGTGTGGCTAGTTAATCTTTTAAAAAAATATTTCAAATCCCATTGCTTGATTAAACCAACAGCTGTAATGCTTTGTAATTCATAAATCCAAGTTGATTTTTTTCCACAGTAGTTTATTCACTCATTCCCCAACCCCCCCATCTGCAAAGGACAAAGGACCCATTCTCTCAATGCCTATGAACTTCAATTGTCTAGGATTTGAATTATGTCAAGTAAACAAACGACTACCAAGTGGGATGTCAAGTCTCCTATTAATAATACTGCTCAATGGTATTGTGTGCTAGTTATCAAGCTGGGAACTGTTCACTGTACATATATCTTATTGCAGTTATACCATAGAACATACTGTATGTGACAAAGTCAGTACTGCAATTCATAAATTCTCATGTCTCCAACTTTAAATCTTCATGAAGGGGGTGTACAAACTCTTTACCAGGTTGTGCATGTGTGCACACATTACAATTACAGTATTTGAAGAAACCTTTAGGTTTGTATGGTAACCATTGCTTATTAATGATAGCTGCCTGATTTGTTTCAAATCAGCTATGGACTAACTTGTCTCTCAGACTGTTTGCTCTACTTAAATTAATGCATGGGGTATCACCCACTGCTGAAGTCACATCATTGTCACCAAGCAGGATAGGGCAGTTATGATAAATGTTATTGTCAATTTTACCTGCCAAATGATTGAATTTACTGACAAAAGTAGCAGGACCATATTCAAGAATTTTATTTTTCTAGTGGCTTTTCATTGTATTTTTTCCAGTAATTCAGTTTTATCTCTAGCCTTTCCCAGTAATGTTTTGTTATAACTCCTATTGAAAAATCTCATCTCCAGTTCATTAGTCTGTCAGGCATATGGTTCAGATGAGCTACATTTTCTTTTTAAGCTTTTTTTTTTGATTTCTTTGTCTTTCCCTGTCTCTGGTGGGCCATGTTCAGAAGGGAGCCCCAGCCCCATGGCCATCATTTTGACATCCACCGTCAGCGCTGACCATCTTCCCCCAGGGCTTGCTCCCCTTGGCAGGGTTGGCGGGGGATCCACCAGGCCCCCACCAAACATCGGATTCAGTTCTGGTCAGTGCCTGGCTGGTCAGGGACTGGGACCTGTGAGCCCCTCCATCATCCAACCACTGGAAACGTTTCCTCTTTTTTTTCCCTTGGAGGGAAGGGTGTGCAGTGACACCAGTTGTGGTGTCACGCATGCTCCCATGCGTGGGATACCAGGCATCTGTACAACCTCCACCCACCTTGTAGACCATTGGTGTGCCACCCCCCAGCCTCTGCTAGGGGCCAGGTAAGCACCAATCGCTGGTCCCCCCCTCCCCAAAGGAGGAGGAGAGCTGTCCTTGTGATGCTCCCTCCTCCTCCTTCCCAGCCAACCACTGGCAATATGCTTGCACTGCGAACATGGGTTGCAGTGTGGCAGAAGGTAAAGCATGATGCCTCAGCCCTCCATACCACAGGGCTGGCCACTATTTTTTTTTATCTGAAAAATTGCCTATAAGGGATATAATTTTTCAAAGGCATCGAATGCATACTGCCTGCTCTTAGGACCACATCTGTAACATATTTTTTTTGAAGTACTGAGTTTCAAACATTTTTTCTTTGCCATCTTTCTCTCATGTGTCCTGTCAGTAGAAATATCACGTCTGAAAATAGGAGTATCACAAGCAGCTGCCTTGGAAATACGTGTGTCTTTAATTATGACACAAATCAGTGTTGCTGTGGTAGTCTCTAAAATTCAGAGTTTTAGCAAGCCATGGTCTGTTCAATATACTGGGTAAAGACCAAGACTGGGTATTATTATGGACCCCACCCTATTTCTCCTTCCCCACTTCTGCACCTTTAAAAATACTCAGCTTATCAGTACCATGTTTAGTTCTCAAGTTTGATACTTGTTTTTAATTCCGTAGTAATCAGCATGATGGGCTTATAAAAACATTTATAAATACTGCAGTAGAAAGGGCTTTAATTGTCATTGAATGGCATTGTTTCCTGCTCCATACAGCAGTACTGTGATATACCACAGTATTACTGTAGTGCTGCTATTCATTTTTTAGGTCTAAGCTGATGACCTTAATTAAATCAGCCTCTCATCACACCAGGGCCCCCGACCCTGTTTTATTGTTTTGTTTTTGGGGGGATTTTTTGGTGCAGGGCTGATTTGGTTGGCCAGGAAGGGGTTTTGCAGGCTTTTTCCAACAACTGGGTGGCCAACTGTGTCATTAGTAGTGCATGATGTCATCATGTTCTGTGTAATGACATGGCACACCAAGTGATACAGTGATGCCTAGTGCATCATTTGTTCACTTGGCATGGTAGAAACACTGAAACATAGACTTTGATGGTAGATAAGGACTGCTTGGCCTGCCTAGTCTGCCCATTTCCCTACCTACAGGATAAGCTGAAGATCCTATTTAACCAAAAGCCTATTTCTTCCTGTCCCCCACCAAAAATTGCCTTATATCTGTCCCATGCATTCTTGAATTCTCCCACAGTTTTAGACCACACAACCTCCTCAGGAAGGCTATTCCACGAGTCCACCACCCTCTCTGTGAAAAAATACTTCTTCACATTGCCCCTGAGCCACCCCCCCTCTATCTTCAAATTGTGTCCCCTTGTTCTTGCACATCTCTTTTTCTCAAAGATGCTACCCTCTTGGACTTTGTTGATTCCACCGAGGTAATTAAAAGTTTTGATCATGTCCACCCTCTCCCTCCTTTCCTCAAGGGTATACATATTAAGCTCCTTGAGACTCTCCTCGTATGGCTTCTCTTGCAGACACTGCACCATTTCAGTTGCCCTCCTCTGGACTTCCTCCATCCTGTCTATGTCCTTGCAGAGATGGGGTCTCCAGAACTGGACACGGTACTCCAGATGGTCTCACCAACTGTCTGTACAGAGGGATAACAACTTCCTGTTTTCTGCTGGTGATGTCTTTCCCTATACATCCCAGCATCCCCTCAGCCCTCCCTACAGCCTTCTCACATTGCTTGCTAACCTTAAGGTCATCTGATATGATTACCCCCAGGTCCTATCCACTTTTTGTTGTTGTTACTACCCCCACATTGTGTAATATTCCCATGGTTTTTGCTTCCCATGTGCATTATTTTGCACTTCTTTGCATTGAATCCAGGCTGCCATATTTCTGACCATTCCTCCAACCTTGCCAAGTCCTTTCTGATCCTTTCCATGCCTCCTTGTGAATCAACCCTGTTGCAGATCTTTGTGTCATCTGCAAAGAGGCATACTTTTCCTTCCAGTCCCTTTGCAATGTCACTTATAAAGACATTAAAAAGGACTGGACCCAGTACTGAACCCTACGGTACCCCACTAGTAACTCCTCTTTCTTCAGAGTGGACTCCATTTACAATTACCTTCTATTTCCTGTTGTCCAGCCAATGTTTTACCTCGGCTACCACCCTGGGTCCCACTCCCAGGTTGGTTAATTTGACTATTAATCTTTTGTGTGGGACTGTGTCAAATGCCTTGCTAAAGTCTAGGTAGGCCATGTCCACAACCCCACCCTGGTCTACTACTTTGGTTACCCAGTCAAAGAAATCAATTAAATTCATCTGACATGACCTTCCCACTGTGAACCCATGGTGCCTTGGGTCCTATGCCCCACTGGCCTCTAGGTACTCCACAATTATTTTCCTTCTGAAGTGATTCCATCACCTTCCCTACCACAGAGGTCAAACTGACAGGTCTGTAGTTTCCTGCCTCTGTCTTGCTCCCATATTTGTGAAGGGGAATTACATCTGCCTTCCTCCAGTCCTCAGGTACCACATCATCCTCCCATGATTTGTTACAAATGGTAGTCAGTGGTGTCACTATTGTCTGTCTCTGCCCACCCACTGTCCATTCTATTCAGCCTCACTATCCCTCCCTTTGTCTTTCTATGCTCCCTGATATACCTATAAAAGGTTTCATCCCCCTTCTTAACTGAGTTGGCTATCTTTTCTTCAGTTTGGGCCTTTGCTATTCTGACTACCCTCCCTGCTTCCTTCTGCCTTAACTGGTATAGTTCTCTGTCCTGCTCCTTCTACATTTCCTTATACTTCCTAAATGCTGTCTTTTTCTCCCTAACCTTCACTGACACCTCTTTTGAGAACCATTGTGGCTTTTTCTTTAATTTTGATTTGTTTATTTGCTTCATGCGAAGGCTTGCTGTCTCTGTGATGCCAGATTTGATGTTTCCCCATTGTTGCTCCACTCGTCCTTCTAGCCTATTTGCTAGTGCTTTCTAAGGCACTCTCCCATCTTGCCAGAGTCTGCACTGCTGAAGTCCAGAACCCTCACTTTTGTATGGCTTGACTCTGTAGCTGAGTTTATCATAAACCACACTGTTTGGTGGTCACTTGTTCCCAGATGGCTACCCAGTTCTAGATCTGAGATCCTCTCACTGTCCCCATTTGAGAGTACGAGGTCTAAGATTGCTCCCTCATGAGTGGGTTCCAAAACTAGCTGTCTGAGGCATGCCACCTGAAGGGCATCAAGAATGGCCCTGCTTTTGGATGTGGCTGCAGCAAAGGTGCTCTAGTTAACATCTGGCATATTAAGGTCCCCCATCAACAGTATCTCCCCTTTCTCTGCCATCCTAAGGATGCCTTCTATCATATCCTTGTCCATTTCCTCCCCCTGACATGGGGGTCTGTCTGGTACTCATTACCCTCCATTTCTTGATGGCCTTACGCCTATTTGCCCCATCCCTGTCCTTATTGCATTTGTCATTTTCTCCATTTACCCCTGCCCTTCTCCCTATCGACATCTCTGTCTTGGTGTTTACCTCACTTAGTACCCTGCTTTCTTTAGGGGGGGCTACCTCCATTAAAAAGAAGGGAGTGAGGATGGCCAGGAACACATGTAGTATCACCCATGGCTGATGGTGACCCTGTGTAACTGAACAGCTTTGCTACAGTATAAAGATGTCTTTTAGAACCTTTAGTTCAGTTCGATTCAATTCAATTTTTATTTTACCAGGAAAGATACCATTGAGAAAATCTCATTTACAATGTGGTCCTGGAAGGACTAGTACACAAGGACAAGGGTAAACAGCCATACAATTACATGAGAAGAACAATATTATATACAACAATGCCATACACTTTATACAAAGATTACATACAACCAGAAGCAAAAAAACAATAGGTTAAGGAACAATAGTTAGAAGGAAAAGGGCACAAGAAAAGCTGAAGATTGCAGGATGCTAGAATAGACTAAGGGGAAAGGTAGAAGAACGGGGGCAGAGTAAAATGCAGAGGGGAGTAGGTAAAGAAGAAAAGAGTAGTCAGGGATAAGGGAAGGTAGATTAATTGTTTGGAGAAGGAGAGATCCTGAAGCAGGGTCCTGAAGGAACTGGAAGTAATAAGAGTTGATAAAGCAATGGGGCCAGATGGGGTGCACCCCAGGGTCCTTAAAGAACTAAGATAGGTGGTGGCTGAACCTCTGGCTATCCTGTTTAGCCAATCACTGGAAACAGGGAGGTACCCAAAGACTGAAGACAGCAAATGTAGTCCCCTTATACAAAAGTGGGAACAAAGAGGAAGCAGGAACTACAGACCAGTCAGCCTCACCTCAGTAGTGGGAAGATCATGGAAGCACTACTAAAGGAGAGATTGGTGGAACATCTGTTGTCAATGGACTACAGGACCCAAGGCAGCATGGTTTCACCAGGGGAGGTCATGTCAGACCAACCTCATTGAATTTTTTTGACTGGGTGACTAGGAGGTGGATCAGGGAGGGCAGTGGACATGGCTATCTGGACTTCAGCAAGGCCTTTGACACTGTGCCACATAGAAGACTATTACACAAACTGGGAATATGGCTGTGGCAGGACAGTAGTGTGGTGGGTAGGTAACTGGCTGGGTGGCAGGACACAGAGGGTGGTGGTAAATGGCTGTCACTCCACAGAGGGAAGAGTGACCAGTGGGGTACCACAGGGATCAGTGCTGGGACCGGGTCCTATTCAACATCTTCATCAGTGACATTATGCAGGACCTAGAAGGCAGAATTTCACTGTTCACTGATGACACAAAGCTCTGTAACAGAGTAGACACACTGAGGGTGTAGACAGAATGAGAAGGGACCTGTAGAAACTTGAAGAATGGTCAGGGTTCATAGTTGAAATTCAATGCAAAGAAGTAAGATAATGCATATGGGGCACAAAAACCCTGGCACAATATATCAGTTGGGGGGTGAGGATATAGCATGCACCAAGCAGGAAAGGGATCTTGGGGTTATCATCTCTGATGACCCCAAGGTAGGGAAACTGTGACAAGGCAGGTAAAGCAAATAGGATGCTGGGATGTATAGGCAAGGGCATCACCAGCAGGAAAAGGGAGGTCATAATTCAGCTATACAAGACACTAGTGAGGCTCACCTGAGTACAGTGAGCAGTTCTGGAGACCATACCTACATAAGGACATAGACGGGTAGAAGGTTCAGAGGAGAGCAACAAAGATGGTGCATGGATTGCATCACAAGTCCTATGAAGACAGGTTGAAGGAACTGAACATGTACTCCCTGGAGGAGAGGAGGGAGAGAGGGGATATGATAGAGACATACAAGTATCTTACAGGGAGGAACAGGGTGCAGGAATACACTATTTTTAAGTGAAAAAGATGTTCCAGGACTAGAGGGCATGGGATGAAGTTGGAGGGAGGATGATTCAGAGGAAACATGAGGAAGAATTTCTTCACAGAACGGGTGGTGGACAAGTGGAACACCCTGCCAGAGGAAGTGGTGGGGGCTGAAACAATCACGGGATTTAAGAATGCATGGGATAGACATAAAGGAATTCTGGAGGTCGGGGTAAGGGGCAACAGACTTCTAGGAAAACATAAACTGAACTTACAAGCTCAAATAGGCAGACTGGGTGGACCATAGGCCCTTATCTGCCGACACTGTCTATGTATCTATGTAGAATGTGGGGATTCACATGTAGTAATACTAGATTATACAAAAGAGTAACAAATGTCATTCAGATGCCATCTTAGCAAGACCTTAAAGTGAAATATCTCAACCCTAGTGAGTCAATTTTAGGGAGTTTTGGAGCGAATTCCATAAAGTAGGAATAGCATAGCACAGTGACGCTGACCCAAAATGTGATCTTACCCAAGGAATATCAAGAGTTATGTAATCACATCTTCTGAGCCGATAAGTACAAGGTGTACATTTAAAAAGTTTAGAGATATTGGTGGGGGGTTTATTAGTGATGGCTCTGTAGGCCCAAAGGGAAGCATTCCGCGATCTCCTGGTAGCAAGTGATGTCCAGAGAATAAGAGAATACAGTGAGCAATGATGGGTGTTGAAAGGAACATTAGCTATAAATCTAGGAGCCCTGTGGTACAATGTGTCCAACTTTGATAGCACTGATTTAGAACTGTGACTGTAGAGGAAGTCATCGTAATCTAGTAGGGGCAGAAATTTTGTCTGTATCAGCCTTCATTTTGCATCCTGGGTAAGAAAGTGCTTAATACAAAAAAAAGACCCAGCCTTTGTCTTAATTTTTTGTCCAGCTCCTCGATGTGAGCAGAAAAGGAAAGTCTGCAATCAATCCAGAAACCTAGGTATTTGAATTTGTCCACATTTTCCAAGACTTCCCTAGGATTGTCTTAATCTGTGGAAGATTAGCTGGGGGGTAGGTAATAATTTTGTGGTGTGCTGGAGTGGTGGGCTCACACCTGGAAATTGAATTTTAACTCCTCCAATTGCAAGGTGTTACATCTTGGCAGGGGGATCCCCAAACATGAGTACACCCTGGGTGGGGAGGTGCTGGAGGCCTCGGCAGGGGAAAAAGACCTAACAGTTCTGGTGGATGCAAGTATGAATAACTCTGAGCAGTGCAGGAGGGTGACTGCCATGACTAACAGGATGTTGGGCTGCATCACAAGGGGGGGTCACCTCTAGGTGCAGGGAAGTGACTCTGCTGCTGTACAATGGGCTGGTTAGGCCACATCTGGAGTACTGTGTGCAGTTTTGGAGACTGTATTTGAGGATGGACATACAGCTACTGGAGAGAGTTCAGAGCAGGGCAACCAGAATGATATGGGGTTTAGGGGATTTGACATAGGAGGGGAGACTAGAGGAACTTGGACTGTTCTCATTGGAGGAGAAGAGGGACCGGGGGGACATGATCAAACATATGAACATATGAAATTTGCCAGCAGAAAAAGGCCTAGAGGTCTATCAAGTCTGCTCGAATGTGCAGCTAGCACCCCTTATTCTGCAGCTGCCCCTCCCTTCCACCCTTCCCCTCCATTGACCATCCCCCTTGTCCTGTCCCACCCCCTTTTGAAGCAGTCCACTGTTCTACTGGATACCACTTCTGCAGGTAATGCATTCCACCCAGCTACCACCCTCTCTGTAAAAAAGTGTCTCCTCATCTACCTCCTGAACCTTCCTCCTTCCAGTCTCATATCATGGCCCCTGGTGTCCCTCCCCTCCCTTACCTTGAACAGCCCTTCTGTACCCATCTTGTTTATTCCTTTCATGTACTTAAAGGTTTCAATCATGTCCCCTCTGTCCCTACTCTCCTCCAGTGAGTACATGTTCAACTCCCTCAGCCTCCTCTTGTATGATAGTCCCCCAGCCCCTTGATCATCTTTGTCACCCTGCACTGCACCCCTTCCAGTAACTTAATGTCCTCTTCAGATATGGGTGCCAGTACTGCACGCAGTACTCAAGAAAATAAATAAGGTAAACAACATGGGGATCTTTAGATTAAAGGAGGGGTGGTATCACCAGAGGGCATAATTTGAAGTTGGAAGGTGGAACTATGAGGGGGAACAGGAGGAGGAGGAGGAGGAGGTAGTTCACTGAGAGAGTGGTTGAACCTTAGAACACACTGTCTGGTGAGCTGGTTCAGACCTCTACGGTCGAGGGGTTCAAGAGGGGGTGGAACAGATACAGAAAGGAGAGGAAGCAGGGGAGGGGCTGCAATGGGGGGCTGGGTTATGTGACAGGGGAAACACAAATCTGTTGAGGGGGGAAGGCCTTGGCACCCAACTAGGGTTCTGAGGCACAAACAGACTCAATAGATTGCAAGGCATAATTTGCTGGCACATAGTATATTAGTATGTTAGAAAGAAACATTACTTTTGTCTTGGCATTAAGCAAAAGTTTTAGGTAAATGAGGTTTTGCTGAAGTTAGTCAAATTCTTGCTGTAGCTCCAGGTATGCAGACTCCAGGGAGGGCCGGTCAATGTACAGCACAGTGTCATCTGCAAAGAGATGCACATTTACCAACCTAATATTAAAATCTATGTTATTGATATAAACAGCAAAATGTAGGGGCCCAGGATGGAACCCTGATACATGCCTCTCATCACACATTTTAAGGGGGAGACATCACTGTTGGCTTTAATCTACTGATTGTGACCAATGAGATAGCTGGATAATCACTTCATGACAATTTCATCAAGACCAATGTTCTGTAACATACACAATAACATATCATGATCTACAGTATCAAATGCCTTGCTTGGATCAAGGAACAATGTGCACATGTGATTTTTTTAGCATCAAAGGCAAGTTATCAATCATTAATGACTTTGGCCAGAGCAGTTACAGTACTGTGTTTAGGCCAAAAACTGGACTGTACTGGATTGAGTGTATTAGTTGATGCCAGAAATTCTCTCAGCGGTGAGTTAACGATTTTTCAAGCATTTTGGATAAGATGGGAAACAGTGAGATTGGCCTGTAATTGTTGAGGTCACAGGGGTCTCAGGTTTAAAAAAAGGGAAAATATGTGCTGTTTTCCACATGGAAGGAAGAGCCCCTTATGAGAGTGAGAGATTGAAGAGATGAGTATTAGGAGGCACCAGATGGAAGACACCAAGCAGTAGAAAAAGAGGTTTGAGGTTGTCAGCATCTGCACTTTTCTTAGTGTCAAGAGTAATTTGAAGATCTTTGCTTAAGAGTGACAGTAAAAAAGGAAATTTCAGATAAATGGGAAGAGGTGTTTGGGGAGAGGTGTAAAGTGGGCTATTGTCCAGTTGATGTAACAGAGTGCTTACTGGGGATGTGTCAAAGGCAAGTCCAGCAGTGGCAAAATTATTATTTAGTTAGTTGAGTATGCTATGTTTGCCAGTATAAGTGCAGTCCTTGGTAGTTATTTTATTAGATAAGTCCAGAGAGGGGCTGTGCCCTTCAATTTCTTTCAGTATTTGCCAGAATTTAGCTGCATCATTTTTGGAGGAGTCCAGTGCTGACTTGAAATATTTTGCTTTTTCTTCATGAATTAGTTTTGTACTTTTATTCCTGGCTGCTCTGAAGGCCACCCAGTCTGTTGGCTCTTTTGAGTTGTGTGCCTTCTTCCATATAGTTAAAGGAGGGAATGAGTGAGCAAAGGGAACAGGTAAAGAAGAATGCATAATAAAACAATGCCAAAAAGAAAAGGGATAATAAAGATAGAGACAATAGAAGAGTATAAACAAAATAAGCATGGCATCAATGAGAGACTCACTGTTTGTCACTGTTTGAACAATCTGTACAATCAATCAAGAGTTTTTATTCATTACGTAATGTTAAAGGAAAAAAGGAAACTAAAAAAAAAGTAAAAGAGCTAGGAAAAAGAGACTAATCAAAACTTTCTGCACCTTCCCAAAACCCTCCCCTTCCAACCCCCATCTGTTCCTGTGTTTCAACTTTTGAATACACAAGCTGGTAAGCAGCATGAGTCCGCAATTGTGATTAAGTAATTAACTGAGAAATATTATTGTTATAAAAATGTTAGATATAATAAAAAGATAGAAACATTGTGAATATTAGAGTATTACATCTAGTAGCTTGGATTTACAATCTTTTCTTAAATGCACTTTAACACTATTTCATATTTCTGTATGCACTTTAAGAGAACACATGTGTCTGCAATTTGTTTAATTGATGAGTTCTCATGAATTTATAATGAGCTCTATGTGTGTATTTAATGATGTATACCCCTACTTGATCATACCCCTTTGAAGACTCAGGAAGAGTCAAGGCACTAGGGTGATCGAGGAGAAGCATTGTACTGTTGGACCAACTGATCATTTTGAGGTAACTAAATCAATTTTTGCACCAGATACTTTTGGTAAATCAAGTAATTTGGTCCTGTGTGCCACCACTAATTTGTTTTCTGTACTAAAGACAAAACAACATGTAGATATAACTGAAAACTTTTTAAGTAGAAAACAGGGAGAAATGAATAAAATATTAACCCAGCTACAACAAACTCTTACTGGGTTGAAAGAGTTAAAACAGGAAAAGAAAATAAATAGCAAAACAACTCTACTAGAATCATCTTATGAAAGAATGCCAGTATATTGGGAATCTAGCATTATAAGTGAAGAAACAAAATTAGATATATCATGGAACCAAGATCTAATAAAAAAAAAGACTTAGTAAAAGCATTAAAATATCCATTTTAAGCTAACCCACTTGATATATGACTAACTAGTTACCACTAAACATGAACTAAATTTTATTAAAGGGATAGTAATAGGCAATAAAAAACAATTTATATAATTAAAGCTAGACCAATGACGGGGCGAAGTGAGGCAAATAGTGAAATTGATGTGGTTAAGGAAACAGTGGTATGAACCAGAGGAGTTGTTTAGAGAGGACTGAAAAATATAAGGAGGAGCAGATAGAGGAAAAAATCAATCAATGATACCAATGACTCCATGAAATTAATTATGTTACCACACAAGAATTATTGATTTGGCAGTGTGTGTGAAGAGATAAAGAGAATTAATCATATATTATGGGATACAAGAGAGAAAAGAGAACCCCAGAACAATTCATTGCCCAAAACAGAAGAGGGAAATATAAAACCAATGAAAACATCCCCAATACAGCAAAAAATAGGAACAAATGAACAAAGTAAATTTGAGCCAAACCTATTAAAAAATAAAAGAAATTGGAAGAAGACCATGGAAAAAGTCAAAGAAGGGAAAAGGAAAGAAGGAAAAATAAAAAGGTAAAGGAACAAGAGAAGAAAGGAATAAATGATACAGTTAACAGTGTAAAAGGAATAAATAGTAAGACTGGAAATTATATGGTAGAGGAAGCTCTTGGGGGGACAAGATAAGTCAAAAGAGGAGGAAAGATTGAGATACCCAAAGAAGGAAAAAACAGACAAGAAATCAGAGTTGAAGCAGGAAAATAAGGAAGAACTAGGGAGGGATGAAATAAGGGAAAGCAAAGAGAATATAAAGGACAAGAAAGGTACTTTAAGACAAGATGACTTTGAATTATTTATGAAAAAACAAAAAAACACTGATTATTTGCTACAATTGCTCAGAGTGGGCATCTTTCCAGGAGAGTCTGAGGAGACTTTGAACATGAATATAAAGTCACTATTGTCCACCATAATGGTTGAGCACATCAACCATACTTTTTATTTAATCATAATAAGACCTGCAGTATTTTAAATGAAGAATGGGTTTTGGTGGTGTCAGATCAGTTTTTCATATTAAGAGCTGCAGAAAACAAAAATGACCACGAAATGGACCCTTCCAGGAGAGTGACAGTGCCTAGTATGAAGTGTGAAAATTAACAGAAGCAATTGCACACATCTTTAACAGCTACATGAAAAGAGTTGTCTGTTGACATGGAAGCAAATGACATTTAGAAGATATGAGGGTGCAGTTTTCCTTTAACAAGTGAACTGACATGGAACAAACATATAAAGGAACCAGAAATTAAAGCAAGCAAATTTTTCCCAATATTATTTGGCTTTGAATATAGGCATGGAGGAAGCATGGTTAAAAGTATGCTGAACGTAATAAATGCAAAAATAAGATCACAACTGATGTACGGTTCAGAAATATGGGGGTTAAATAGTACAGATAAGATCAAAAAATGCTAAATGCATTTATATACACCTACTGTATTAAGACTACCACAGAGGGTACCACCCTCATTAATAAGAGCTGAGATAGGACAGTATCTATTACAGTGTTTAATATAGGAAAGAATCATTATTCATCAGTTAAAAGAATATTGTATGGAGGCCTGTAGACTACCATGGAAGTGTCTAGAGGAGGAAATTAAATATAAAGACAATAATTTTACATTTCCAATGGTAAACATTATTTGATTATGGCTGAAACTATATGGACGGTTACCAAGCCTTATGGATACCTTGAGAAAACAATTTGTAGAAAGCAAATTTATAGTTATAAATGGAATAAGGGGTATCTTTAGACAAAAAGAAATAGAAAATAATTCAAGATTCAAAACAAGTAAATGTATAGTGAGAAATAAAAAAGAAGATTAGCTTTGAAAGATATATATACAGATAATCAAGCTACCAAAACATAGAAAAATACTCACCAAACACAGATTTGAGTACAATAGTGAAAGATTAAAAATATTGTTCCACGGGAAAGAGTCTGGTTGCAGTAGCAGATGCCATTGTGGGAAAGAAGAAGCTGATATAGTACACCTCTTAATTGTGTATCCTCAATAAAATAAATATAGAAATAAAATATTGGGGGAAATAGTAAAGGAATATAATTATGATCCTGAAAAAATGACGGAGGAACTCCTTAATAGTAAAATAGCCACACTACAGTTCTCCCTGATGCCATTAGTGACCATTCCCCAGTCCAGCGAATACGGTCAAATAAATTAATAAACCCCCCACAAAAATTATCAACAGTCGGATGCTAATCAAGGGACACCTTGCACCACTTAAGGCACTCCTATGACAACAAGACTGGTCCCCGATTGACACTGCTCTTGATGTTAATGCTGCACTTCAATACTTCATCTCTAAGTTCAATGCAGCATGTGATATCCATGCCCACTTTAAGAAATGCAAAATTAAAGGCCTTGACAATCCTTGGATCACAGGCAAACTCCTAGACCAACTAAAAGCTTAGGACCTGCTATGGGCTTGTGCTACAGCCTCTGGCAACTAAGCAGACTTTCAGACATACAGGGCCACCAGGAATGCCTGTACCAGAGCTATCCACACTGAAAAAGCCAGCTACTACAGGAACACACTATCAAACTCATGGTCGAATGGAAGGAAATTCTGGCAAAGTCTCTCTGAAGTTAAAAGGAAAAAGTCCAAAGCAACACCTAATATGCTAAAAGTTGATGGCAGCAACACCTTGGACCCCACAACAATTGCCAATACTTTCTTTCTGGCATTCGCTGACCTCAGCCATGTGCTTTCCTCTAACTTCTTTGACACCAAGCAAACCACTTCCTACCAATATCAACAGACTCAGGTTACAAATCATTCACATTTCTGTTTCAAGGCAGTTACTGAAAGGGATGCCAAAAATACCTCCTCAAGGTGCTAGGAAAATCCAGATCAAGTGGGGACACACTTGACTTGAAGCTCATCGCCGTCACCCTTGATGATGTCTTGCACCCTCTTACCAAGATTATTTACCAGTCCCTCATGCTCTCCCAGTTCCCGCTCAAGTGGAAGTCCACCCTGGTGACCCCAATACACAAGTCTGGGGATAGAACATTACGCTGTAACTACAGGCCAAACTCCATCCTAGCCCCTTTATCCAAAGCACTTGAAAAAATCATTGCAGAACAATTTGGTGGAGTACTTGGAGAAATACAACTTGCAATGCCCACAGCCACACAGCTTTCACAAAGGACATAGCACCACCTCTGCCCTCCTTGAATTTACAGGCCACATTCTTCTAGCACTAGACCAAGGACAACTTGTTGGTGCCACCTTTATAGACCTCTTGAAGGCCTTCGATACAGTCAACCAACCATTACTACTGGAACAACTTGGCAACTTAGGGCTTTCTCATGATACTCTACAACGGTTCAACAGTTATCTCTCCAACCGGTCACAAGTTAAGATTGGTGACTCCCTCTCCTCCAAACTACCTGTCTGGGCTGGTGTTCTCCAAGGGTCAGTATTGGGACCCCTTTTTTCAGCATCTTCCCGAACAATCTCCCTTCTGCCCATGATGAAAACATTATTCTGTGTGCTGATGACAGTGATTTTCTCTAAGAATTCTGATCAATCCCTCCTGGAGAAACAACTGCAGGAAAGTTTCAAGCAAGTTGAGGCCTGGTTCGTCTCACAGAAACTAGTGCTAAACTACAAAAAAACAAAGACTATGCTGTTCCATGGAACACATAACAAACATAAACATCAACAGTTGGCTATCAAAAACAGCACGGGTGTGACCCTGGACCAGACACAGACTTTCAAATACCTCGGTGTTGCCCTGGACCCTACTCTGTCCTTCTCCAACCACATCGATTCAGTTGCGAAATCTGTAAATATCCACATAGGCCTTCTCTATAAACATAGACACTGCCTGACACCTGGCACCCTTAAGTTAGCTGTACACAGCTCTATTGTCTCCTACATTGATTATGAGCATGTTATCCACAGAGCAGCCACAGCTACAGCACTACGGTGAATCATTACAGTGCTGAATAGGGCCTGCAGACTCCTTACTGGTGCTGCCCACCGCACGCATACCTGTGACCTCTACGAACAGTCAAACTGGCTACAACTTCAGGGAAGGATTACTTTCCAAACCTGCCTACTAGCAAAAACATCCGATGATGGGACTCATGCCCCTGGGGTTCAGTCTCTCTTAAGCCCAGTCAACCATGCCCGTTACACAAGAAGCTCTGACAACTATTCTCTGGCTGTTCCCCACTGTTGCACCACCCAAGGCCAATGGTCTTTTGCAGGTAGAGCCCCTAAGATGCTTAAATCCCTGGGTGGCAAACTCACCAACTTAGGCACCCTCTGCTCGTTCAAACACAAGCTACGTCAAATGCTTGTGTCCAGAGCCAACTGTGACTGTTTCTCCTAATCCTTGGTAGTCACTTCTGTTCTTTGTTCCACTCTACTATAACCACCTCTGCCTGCCACCACCCTCCACCTCCCCATATCTACCCCTGCCTCTCTCTCTCTGCCTCTCACTCTAGCTCTGGTCCACCATCTTCCTCTCTTACCCTCCTTCAACTCCCTTCCTCTCTCCCTTTTCTAATCTGCTCACCCCACCCACTGTTGTACTTGTTCCCCAATCCTTGCCTCCCACCCACCTCTACTTCTACCTCCCTTCCAGTTACCCCTCTACACCCACTCTCTCTTCCACTTTCCTATACTACCAGGCACAATTGGCAGCAACTCAGTTTTTCCACTCTACCTTTCCCTTTGTCAGTGCCCTTCTGGCAGCTTTAATTCATGTAAATATTATTTGTCGTGACTCATCATTATTAAATGTATGCCTGATTGTGTTGTTCTAACTGCTATTTATATTACCTGTAGCTTTTAGACCATGTATAACCTGTACTGAATTTTGTATTCAAACTGTTTGCCTGCTAATCTCACACAAACTGTACTTCTATTCTTGTATACTGATGTGGAAAATTCTAATAAGTAAATAAATAAAATCTTTCTCTTTCTGTGGCTGACTAAATGTGCAAGGGCTCCTGGGAGCTGGAATCAATTTAGTAGCAGTGTAGTGCATTTTACTCACATTTACAGAAGCACCTGTACACCATACTCACCACCCCATCCCTCATTTTGAACTAAATTACCGAATTAGCAAGCTTTTTAGTTCTGTGCAGCTTCCACGTGCAATGTGTGGTATCATATTTGAACTGGCAAGTTCGAGGTTAACTACAATAGATGTCACTTCAGCTCGGTAAATTTTAACTAATTGACTAGCAGTTATTAGTCTGCTGCTCAGGTAAGCTCCAAGGTACTTCTAGCATGAATATTTGTGATAAGCTCACTGACACTGAACATTCTAAAGAAATAGGGAATGCTGTTCATATTAAATCTGGGATCAACCTCTGGTTTTGGGGGAAGCAGGGAGCACTAGGGGTTACAGTACTATAATAGACACAGCTCCCGTAAGCACTGGCTAGTAGGCAGCTGCACATAAAACATAATCTGCTTGGAGACCATCTTGGAGGATGATGGGGGACAAAGAGTTAGCAGTTTGGGACTAGGAGGAAGAATTGCAAGGTTTTTATTTTGATTTATTGCACTTTTGTGATGCCAGTCCTCCACAGGCTCAGCCCCCACTCTCCCAGCCCCTGCTACCCCTCTAGGACTCACCTGGCACAAAAATCTACCCAGGCCCTCTGGGTGGGACCACTGAGAAGACCATTCATGGTTCCCAGCAGAGGAATTCACTGGGAGGCCTCCCTGGCTTATCCTCCAGGGTGGGGCTGTGGGGTTGGGCCATTCCCAAGGAAGGCTGCAACCTAAGTCACCAAACAAGGCTCACTGAGGGTGGTGCAGAACCAGAGAAGTGGAGCAACATTTATGGAGTTGGCAGTAGTTTTTGGTAATGAAGCACCCCAGGAGGCATGGCATGCAATGGTGTAATGTGCGACTGTGCAGGTATCTGGCACTCCTCCATGACAGCTTGGCTGCAGCAGCTGCATTACCCCTGGCCTCTGTCAGGAGTCAACTCTACACTGGTCACTCCACATCCAGCCCCATGGAGGAGGACAGCAGTCCTAAGGATGCCCGATCCTCTTTCCCTCACCCGGCTAGCCCTCTGATGCCTTGTGTCTATTCCCAAACCTGGGGCATCTTCTCCAGAAGGGGAAACCCAACCATTGTGCCAGTGGTCTGGCTTGATTGCAAGGGTTAATTACTGAGAAAAAATGGGTGCAATTAAAAAGTAGGTTGCAACTGATAGAAATCAAGTGTATCCCAATGTTTAACAAATATGGCATGTGTAATCTTACCTTGTAGTCTCATGATGTGTGACCTGTTCTTAATTATGTACCATGTTGTCCCAAGTGTGTAAAGTATGTAATTTCATGTACTCTCCCGGGTTGTACCTGAAAATAGGCAAATTGCTTGTCTAGTATACTTACCTGGTTAATAAAAGATAAATAAATAAATAAATAAATGGATGCAACCCAGTTTGGATAACAAAAAGAGTAAGACATTTTATAAATGAAAAACAAATACCTTAAAAAAAACTTCAGATCAGTGGACCAGAGGGAGCAAATTAACATTTTAAAACTATGCAAGAAGGTAATCAGGCATGAAAAGAAAGTTGTAGGAAAAAAAAGATTGCAATGGATTTAAACATTAACTAAAAAAAAATCTGTTATTGATATATTAGATCAAAAGAGCAGGTCCATAAAATGTGAACCAACAATAGTGGATACAAATATATACAATGACAAGGTTGAAACAGTGAATCTACTAAACTATTATTTTTTGTCAGTGTTCACGTCCAAAATTAAAATAGCAATAGAGCAAATGGCAATATATTTATTATTTGTATAATACTGTGTACACAGAGACTAAAGAAAGTGGATATCAACAGACTTCCAGGTTCAGACAACATACATCCCATGATAACAAGAGAACTGGCAAGAGCACTGGCTGGGCCTATCAGTAATATACCTAGTTATTCACCAAGGGAAGGTACAGTACTCACTGACTGGAAAAGTGCCATTGTGGTACCAATATACTGTACAGTATCCAAAAGGTGATAGAGCAGCTGAGGTTGAAAATTACAGCCCAGTCAGTCTTATATCTAATGTAGCACCCAATGACGAACCAAAGAACAGGGACTAGAATTTAAGTTAAACCAGTTTTTCCACTGGTCTCTTTCTCTTATCTAAATGGTATAGAGGTTACTGAAAAACAGAAAAGAATCCCCCCCGTGCCATCTGTAGTGGCATGACATATAAGATTAGCTGATGCTGTTTCAGCATCTGAATAAACAGCCGTCACTTTGAAGGATGTGCATATAGGGCTTACTTTTCCAAGGGTCAGGACTGACACAAGATGACTGTGTCAAAAAGACATGGCACAAGAGGGACACTGCACTGCACCTTGCATCAGTCCTAGGTTTCAAATTGTGCTTGTGGCACCCCCTGCACAAGACTGTCTTCGCCTGACCTGCAGCCATCCATAGGCTGTAACAAGGTACTGAGGGAGCCAGCACCACACCATAGCTGCACCATCCCCTTTTATGGAATTCTGCAACCCAGTGGGTCCAAGCAGTGCTTAGACCAGCCAGAGACAGTCTAAAGGACCTGCAACCTATGACACTGGCACAGCAGTAGGGGGAGGGATGGGGAACAGCCTCAGCATGGGGGGCAGCAGGTATGACGGGGAGCAATGTGCCACACATCCCTCCAGCATGAGAGCAGCCACTGCTGGCAGGTACCAAGATAATGCCAGCACACAGGTAAGATGCATAGAGATATGCCAGTGGTCAGGTAGCCACAGTGTCACACATCACTCCTGGATCTGCCACACACCAGGATATATGGTTGCCCATAGCAAAAGAGGTGGGCTTAGCAGACACAATGTATCCCAACCTGGTGGAGCAGTGTGCAGTCGCATGTCAGTTGTGGGGTCAGGACCACCACATGCCCCCCCTGAGTGGTACCAATGCCACCCTGTAGCAGCCACACCACAGCTAGGTATGTGTCACTGATGATGTCTTGGGGTGATGGGACTCTGTGGTGAGTACAACAGGTTCCTGCAATGCCATGTGTCCAGGATGTCTCCCCCTGTAAGTGGCGGACATACCAGTCATGTTCCAGTGCATCACTGGGGAGACCGCACATTGCACCATGCTGCCGTATTGGTTCTGTACCTACACTGTCTGTCCCAATGATAATGGCATCACTCTGGGCAACTCACTGCCCTAAGACAACTATAGCACATCCAGTGAGCCTGCTGTCCCATGTGGGGCTGGGCCACCATGTTGCGCCAGCCAACTGCTCTTGCTGCTGTGGTCACTAGATGTCCCAGTCTATCATGGTCCCAGGCTACCTAATGTGGTGTGTTTTCCTCAGTACTGTCATCAGGATGTTCACTGGGGGGGGGGTCGGTGCATGCATCTGGCACTGTACCTTCCAGGAGTACTGATGGGCGGTGGCAGTCGGCATCCTTCCTCTTTCCTCCCCCATGTGCCAGTTGTTTGACACTTGGGAGCACTTATGGCAAGCTTGGGGAGCTTGGCACTGGTACCTCTAAGGTACCAAAATCTGCTGCAGAGTCCCTGGCAACCCAGAGATGCCACAAGAGGGGTTTGGTGCAAAATGTGTCAATCTACAGTGTTTTTGAAAATCAAGTCCATAGTGTGGTTTGCATGAAAAAAAATCAGTAAATGGAGGCAATGATGAACTACTGGGCTTTATTGTTCTTATTTTTGATGTACTGTGCAATTGGGAACTGGGTGATGGCTATTTGTATAGCTGGTTTGCTGATTCTTTTGAGTAAGGCACCACCATGCTGCAGAGGAATCATGTCTCATTACTGCTTGTTTTTGAAACAAAGCAGGGAAAAGACGTGGTTCTTGATCAGTAGCAAATCTAAAAGTGAGGAACACCGTGTGGCAACACTTAGCAAGGTAAACAGAAGCATAGCATGCATCAAGAGAATCTTTCTAAGCAAGTCAAGTCATCCTGACAGCTTAGATATTGAGACTCAATGTTGGTTGAAGTCCATATTATTTTCCAAGATAATTGTTGGTGCATACTTGGTGCAATTGTTGGTGCATACTTGGTTCATACTTAACAGACCAAGGTTTTTATCCATGTAGAAAAAGCATTGTCAGGAAGAAGTGACAGAGCAACAATATCAGAAAGGAACAGAAGTAGGAGGGGGCAATGAAGACAGAGGCAAAGAGTAAGGAACGTGACAGTAAAATAAGGATAAATTACTCAAGTGCTTTATTCAAGACCAGCCAGGGTGCAACACAATATCTTGCAATAAATGACATGTAAATAAATACTGCATGATGAAAGGGCCTAATTGCTATTCATTTGCACAGTTCCCTGCAACATACTGTAGCACTCTGCAATAATACTGTAAGGTACTTTGAAAAAAAAAAAACAGGTGCGACAGAGCATTTACAGTGAGTCAATTGGAGGAAGAAACTCTATGGACCAGTTTTCTTCTTTCCTTCATAAACATGCAAACATATGAAATGCCAGCAGAAACAGGCCACATGGTCTATCGAGTCTGCTTGATTGTGCAGATAGACCCTCAACTTACAGCTGCCCGACCCTCCCTCCCTCCCATTCCATACAGCACATACAGTACAATGCATTGTAAAACTCAGTAACATACTAATTTAAAATCAAGAGGGACACTTAAGTCCATAAAATCCACCCCTGGTTCATAAGCAGGGACAAAAAAAGTATTCTGTGGAAACACTGGTAGGGATTCCATACCCACTTTGCTATGTAGGGCACCCTTTGACTCCCTTGATTACAGAAGTTTGTCCAGGCTAATGTTAGAATCGTATACTGTCTTTGTAGCCACTGTTTTCACTGGTGTTGTGTTTGAGCAATATATTTATGTATTTATCTCATTATTTATTTTATAGCAGTGGCAGTCAGGATGCAGTGCAGTACCTTGCAATACTGTTTCAAAATCCTGCCGTTTGGCACAGTGAACAGTGTAATTAAATTGCAATTAAACTCTTTTGTTATGCAGTATTCTGTGGCATCTTTTTTCTGCAAGTTACGGTGCTGCATATTGGCAGGCTCCACTATAGTTATTTATTACAAATATATAACCAGAAAGACATACTTTGCTGATAACAGCTCATTTCCAGATGTTTTCTAGGAAGGGAGAGGAAGATAATACAATGAGGTGAAAGAATTAAAGCCACATTAACATTTTTCTACTTTATGGTCTGTTACCAGGCCTGGCCTCATACCGGTGCTCTATAATGTAAATAATGTGTTTGTACCCTGATTGTTTACTTATTTAACTTATTTTGTTTTTTCGTCTTGTGTTTCTTCTGTTCTGGTTTCTTGTTGATGCCTTATATTTCTTCAATAAAGTGAATTAAGTTTAAAAAAGCTACATTAACATAATGCATCTGAAAGACAATGTCAAGCAATGTAGTGCAACAACATAGGATCAAAGTACACTACATGACAAATGTGCAAACCAGTAGTTAGTGCAGGTTAGAAAACATCACTACAAGTGTTTAAGACTGAAACACAAACTGCAATTGGTCAGGCAAAATAAAACAATCCCAGCTGGGGCATATGAGTAGGGGGTACTCAGGAGCATATCAGGGCTGCAGCATGTTGTGAGAGGGGGGTACCCACTAAGCTCTGGGTATAGGAAAGTTTAAGAAGGGAATTGTAGTCATGAAGAAGAGACGTAAGGGAGAAAGTGGAAGAGGCAGAGTTGATAGACAAGGGAAGAGAGGACTAGGGTTTAGGAAAATGATATGAGAAAGCAGCTTGGCCAGCAATGGATTTCCTGTGGGGGATGGCAAGGGAATAGGAAACACTGCTGCAGAGTGGGTATCAAGTAAGAGGGGAAGGAGAGGAGGAAGTGGAGAGAGAGAGAGGAGAGGAGAGAGGAAAGGTATGGAAAGAGGAAGCCAAACCAACATTTTAATACTGTATAATGGAAACACAATGGGCGAGGCACCTGACATCAAGGGAGGGGACTAGGGAAATGGAAGAATAAGGAGAGCAGAGGTAGGTATGAGGGGGCAGTCCAAAGCAAAATGGAAGAAGGAGTGAAAGAGATGGTCTAATCTTGTAGGAGCGGATCTGGGAGCAGCGCTGTAGGCTATGTCACCATAGTCAAAAATAGGAAGGCTAATATTCAATACAGTCTCATGGCATGTACAAACTTGGGGTGAAGCTTAAGGTGGATGACATCAGTTCATACCAAGAAATTGAGATAGTGGTAAAGCCAAACCCAGACTTACTGAAAGGAGGAGAAATCCTCTATTGCAGCACCATAGAGGGGATGGAATGGTGGGAGAGACTGAGCCTGATAAACCTTTGTGACGAACCAATGGTTCAAGGAGACAGTTTTCTTGGCATTGAGGGATAATTGGTTTGAGTAGATCCGGCTCTGAATATTATCAAAGTCCAGTTGCTGTAGGACAGTATTAGATCAGAGGAGCCAGATGCAGAGCACTGTATCATCTGCGTACATGTGCACAGAAACACCGGCCCGGTGGTGCTGAGGGTTGAGGTGCTGGATGCCACACTTCACGCCACACCAGCAACCCAGGTTTGAGAATGGACTAGGGGCACAGGGGGCTGGCAGGGGAGAGGAAGGATTGAGCATTCCACAACTACTCTCCTTCCTCTAGGGTGGGTATTGGATATGCGGAGCACTGCAGTGGCACCTAGCGGAGGCTAGGCATGCTGTCTGTGGTGTGCATTCCAAGGAGAGGGAGCACAGCGGATGTCGGCATGCAGGTGCATCAAATGTCATTGCACATCCTGCTCCCTGGGGCAGTAACGGCAGAAAATTGCGGGGTAACCCAGACACAAGAGGTGTGGCCACCTGGTTCCCAGTCATGGGCCCCTGGGGGGGTGTCTTGTTAATTTCATTGGGACCTGTGTGAGTCAAGCACATGCAGCATACACCAGACCTGGTCCAGGGGGCTTGGGTGCCAGTGACCAGTGGTCATTGTGGCCTGCTCCACAAACGGAGGAACAAAAAGTATTAAATGATAAAATAAAATACATGTACACAGAAACAGAGGAGCAGGTAGTAGGATGGTCATTCAGGAATATGGAAAATAGAATGGAGCAAAGGACATACCCTTGTGGGATGCCTCAACAATTGGGAGTGGGGAGAGTGGAGGGACAGGGTACTTCTGATCCGGGCAGTTTGAAACATTCCTTCAAGGTAGGAACAGAACCAACTGACTGAGGAGGCAAAGAGGCCTGCTGCCATAAGAGTGTCCAGGAAGAGGGGGTATGCAATAGTGTCAAAGGCTTTGGCCAAGTCAACAAAGATGACAGAGGTGATCTGACTTTGGTCCATAACTGAAATGGAGTCAGTGAGTCAGAGGATGAAGGTGGATATCGACTGGAATTTCCAGAAGCAAGACTGAAAGGAGTAAAGAAGAAGGAGGAGGGTCCATTGAAGGCATAAAGTTGTGAGAGAACAAGGTGTTCCTATAATTTAGCACAATTATGGAAGATAGAGATAGGTCAGTAGTTACCAGGAGTGAAAGGATAACCCCCTTTTAGGGAGACAGATGACAGTAGCCTTTTTTCAGGCACCAGGGATGGTGGCAGAAGAGAAGGCAAAATAGAGAAGTTAGATAATAAAAAAGTGATTGCAGGAGCAGAGAGATGAAGAAGCTTGGGGTCAAGACCATCATACATTCATGTATGTATGTATGTTTGTACAGTGAAGCTCTCCAGGATGAAACCCAGTTCTATAGCATTTTGAGGCACTCTGCAGCATGCTGCAGCAGAGTTACTGTGGAAAACAACGTAATTTCAATGGCAATTAGTCCCTTTTCTCATGCAGGAAACTGACATTCACTTCATCCTGGCAGTGTCACATCTTCCTGCATGACAAATGGATTAATTCACATTGAAATTACATTGTTTACTGCAGTAACGTTACTGCAGCACACTGCAGAATGCTGTAGAAGTGGGTTTCATCCTGGAGAGCTTTACTGTATGTATATATGTATGTATGTACAGTATGTATGTGTGTATGTATGCATAATGTTTTACACATGTACATGTATCTATGAATCTATGTATGTATTTATGTACAGTATATGAGACAACAAAGGAGATGAGTGGAGCTGGAGAGGATAATGCAATTGAAAGAGTTAAAATAAGACCTGATCATCTGGGCTGAGGAAGGCAATTTCTTTTTCTGAAAGTAAAAGCAGGAAAAGGAAACAGAATGAGAACCACTATGTTTAATTGTAAATATTGCATCCAAAGGGACATAACCAATAGATAAATTTAGTAAACGCAAGTTCAGAATACATTTCAACTTGGGTTCTTAATGTTAACATTATACACATTTTAAAATTATATGTACTGTACATGTCATGGTAACCATTGACGGACCTTATTATGCCTGAGATACTGATAAATAGCAGTAAGAACTTGGAACATGAGCTTCTGTCGCATTGGCCCCCACCTAACTAAGGGGCTGCTGTACTCACTAAGTCCTCTGGTGAGGAAGGTAAATACAAATCCCCCAGTTAGTCTGTCCACTAGGGATTGCTACTTATGTACTGTGCTACTAACACTCAATTTACCACAGACTAAATTCACCACCTCCACAATTAACTCAATCTCCTCCACCCAAGAACCTGAAAACAGTGGTGTAGCATGTGCAACTGTAAAAGCACCTTGATTTCAGCAAAGCTTTCGATACTGTTCCACATAGAAGATTGATTTATAAGCTGGGTAAGCTCGGAGTGGGTCAGAAGTTGGTCAACTGGGTGGCAAACTGGTTGATGGGTAGAAAACAGAGAGAGGTGGTAAACGGTATACAATCAGAAGAGATGCAAGTCACAAGTGGGGTACCTCAGGGATCAGTCCTGGGGCCAGTCCTCTTCAATATCTTCATCAGTGACATTGCAGATGGACTAGAGGGTAAGGTTTGTCTGTTTGCAGATGACACCAATATCTGCAACAGAGTAGATTATCCAGATGGGGTGGGCAGAATGACAAGAGATCTGGATTAACTAGCAAAATGGTCGGAAGAGTGGCAACTGGGGTTTAATGCAAAGAAGTGCAAAATCATGCACATAGGGAAGAGAAACCCTGAAGCCACCTATAGGCCTTGAGGGGAGTTGCTGGCAGTCACAAGGGAAGAAAGAGACTTGGGCATCATCATCACCAATGACCTGAAATCATCCAAGCAGACCACTAAAGCAGTAGGTAAGGCTAGGGGGATGTTAGGGTGTAATAGAAGGTGTATCACAAGTCAGAAGAAGGAGGTAATAATCCCTCTTTACAAGACACTGGTTAGGCCCCATCTGGAGTACTGCGTGCAGTACTGGAGGCCACACTCACAAGGACATTAACCAAAATTGAGGCAGTCCAGAGAATGGCAACCAAAATGGTGCAGGGACTGCATCAGAAAACATATGAGGAGAGATTAATGGAGTTCAATATGTATGCCCTAGAGCAAAGGAGGGAGAGAGGTGATATGATTGAAACATTCAAACACCATAAGGGCATTAACAAGGTAAAAGAGTCTAACATGTTTCAATATAAGAAAAATAGCAGGACAAGAGGACACAGCATGAGATTAGAGGAAGGCTGATTAAGGGGTAATGTGAGGAAGTTCTTTTTTACAGAAAGGGCGGTGGATGCATGGAACAGCCTACCACAGGAAGTGGTGGATATTAATACAGTGCAAGGCTTCAAACAGGCATGGGATAGGCATAAGGGAGCAATACAGATGAGTATGACTAGATAGGCCATTGACAGAGCAAAGGCTGATGGCACATTTGTAAGGTAGAAAAAGAAATGGGCAGACTGGATGGGCCTTATGGTCCTTATCTGCCATCAACTTCTATGTTTCTACATGCAACCAGGGTACTATGTGACAGGCTGTGGAAGTACATCAGGGACAGCCTGAATTTAAACTGAGTGGGGGGGTGGACTACCTGGGAGAGCAGAACCCAGTGTTCATAATGGGAGGAGGCAAGAAGTCCTCTCCTATGCGGAGGGGACAAAAGTAAGAAGTGGGAGGGTGTGAGGAGAAGGGTAAACATAGTGGGGAAGGAATAGGAGGAAAGGGGGAGAAAAAAGACAAAGAGGGGGCAAACTAGTGAGAAAACCGGAGAAAGGAGGGATGGGAAGAAGCAGAATGGGTGGGAATCATGGGATGCAGTCAGTGATATCCACACATGCCTTGAGTCTGGGGAACAGTCTGGATGTATAGTTGGGTGTCTTGTATTCTTTTGTACAATCTACTTTATTTTTCTGCATTGATATTCAGCTACTTATTTAGATTGTAACTCCAAGGAGTGATAAACACTGCAGCTAGGCTTTGTGATGGTAATGGTTATTTGTTTGTAATAGTTGTTACTTGTTAAAATGTTCAAAATTTATTAACTATAAAACTGAAAAAAAGACTCCTGGGAACAAAATGGGTGACCTCCAGGCCATGATGATGGGCTGTCATGCAAATCTGGTGGTGATCATCAAGACCTAGACAACCCCGAACCATGACTGGTACCTGTCTTTTCTTGAATTTATCCTCTATATGAAGGACGGAACAAATTGTAGGGGTGTGAGATGGTAATCTATGTTAGGAAGGGGGATAAAGGTCAACTGGGAGGACATGGGGCAGGGTACAGAGATGCTGAAGGTACAGCAGCAGTCAGGGATGTGGAAGAAAATAAGGGTAGGGGGTAGTGTACTGACCACAAAGTCAGAAGAAAACCACAGGCGGAGAGCTGGTGGATGAGATAAGAAAGGATGCGGATGGCGGAGAAGTGGTAATCGTGGCAGATTTTTACATGCTTGATGTGGACTGGTGCATCCTATAGGCCAGAAGCAGGCAAGTGATCCTAGATGCATTCCCAGATGGTTACAGGGGTGATGGACCTGACAAGGGATCAGGCCATCCTGGACCTAGTTCTGATTGAATACCGTTCACGTCAAAAGCATCAGGGTCTCTGAGCACCAGGAAGGGAGTGGCCACCACTCTATAAATGGGATGTAAAATGCTGATCACAGAACATGTGGTTTTGACTTCAAAAAGGCAGATTTTGCATGCAATGGGATGATGCTAAGAGCAAAACTGAGAGAACTATGGGAGGACATGGGTGTGGAGGATTGATTGGTAGTGATTAGGGATAGGGTCCAAGCAGAGACCACAACCTGCCTTAAGCAGATGGTTAAAAGGAATAAGAGGAGGAAACCACTGTGGTTTACACAGGAGGTGGGTAGAGCAGTGAGGTAGAAAAGAGCTTCTTAAAGGAAATGCAAGAAAACCAGAAGGAAGAGGACAGGGCAGAATGTGTAGGACAGCTGAAATCAACTTGCAGGATGGTAAGCAAGCCAAGGTGGAGACAGAACTAAGAATAGCTGAGGGAGCTAAAGATGGTGACAAGTCCTTCTTCCAATACATCTGGGAGAAAAGAACAACAAATGAGATAATAGGAAATCTGAGAAGGGGGACTAAGTGTGTGGAGGAAAACAGGGAGAAAGCAGAGGCACTGAATGACTACTTCTGCTTAGTTTTCATTAAAGAGAAATGTCCATGTTGGATCGGGCCACATCTCTGTGAGAAGCAGGCCCAATTAGCAGATTTATAAATATAGCCATTTTTTACACTTACTGTGCCATATTTAATTTGAAATGTTATCTGGTTGATCCTGTACCCTCCCCACCAGCATTTTACAAGTAAGAGCCCTCTCTGGCATGCCCACAATCACCCGTGGCTGTCCCAAGTAAGATGTGTCCTACAGGGAGTAGCTGGGTGCATCCATAGGAGTACAATAGCACTAAACATAGAAACATAGACTTTGACAGCAGATAAGGACCACTTGGCCCATCTAGTCTGCCCATTTCCCTATCTACAGGATAGGCCGCAGATCCTAGTTAACCAACAGCCTATTTCTTCCTACCCCCCCACAAGAAGTGCCTTATGTCTGTCTCATGCATTCTTGAATTCTCCCACAGTTTTAGACCCCACAACCTCCTCAGGAAGGCTGTTCCATGCATCCACTACCCTCTCTGTGAAATAATACTTCCTCACATTGCCCATGAACCACCCTCCTTCTGTCTTTAAATTGTGTCCCCTTGTTCTTGCACGTCTCTTTTTCGGAAAGATGCTACCCTCTTGGACTTTATTGATTCCACTGAGGTACTTAAAAGTTTCTATCATGTCCCCCCTCTCCCTTCTTTCCTCAAGGGTATACATATTAAGCTCCTTTAGTCTCTCCTCATACGGCTTCTCTTGCAGACCCTGCACCATTGTAGTTGCCCTTCTCTGGACTACCTCTATCCTGTCTATGTCCTTGCGTAGATGGGGTCTCCAGAACTGGACACAGTACTCCAGATGGGGTCTCACCAACTGTTTGTACAGAGAGATAAGAACTTCCAGTTTTCTGCTGCTGATGCCTCTCCCTATACATCCCAGTATACCCCCAGCCCTCCCTACTGCCTTCTCACATTGCTTGCTAACCTTAAGGTCATCTGATATGATTACCCCCAGGTCCCTTTCCTTTTTTGTTGTTATTACTACCCCAACCCCACACCCATTGTGTATTCCTCCCCTGAGTTCTTGTTTCCCAGGTGCATTATTTTGCACTTCTTTGCAGCTGAATCCTAGCTGCCATACTTCTGACCATTCCTCCAACCTTGCCAAGTCCCTTTTCATCCTTTCCACACCTCCTTGTGTATCAACCCTGTTGCAGATCTTTGTGTCATCTGCAAAAAGGCATACTTTTCCTTCCAGTCCCTCTGCAATGTCACTGATGAAGACATTAAAAAGGACTGGACCCAATACCGAACTCTGCAGTACCCCACTAGTAACCCCTCTTTCTTCAGAGTGGACTCCATTTACAATTACCTTCTGTGTCCTGTTGTGCAGCCAATGTTTTACCCAGGCTATCACCCTGGGACCCACTCCCAGGCTGGTTAATTAGACTATTAATCTTTTGTGTGGGACTGTGTCAAATGCCTTGCTAAAGTCTAGGTAGGCCATATCCACAGCCCCTCCCTGGTCTACTACTTTGGTCACCCAGTCAAAGAAATCTATTAGATTTGTCTGACATGACCTTCCCGCTGTAAACCCATGCTGCCTTGGGTCCTGTGCTCCACTGGCCTCTAGGTACTCAACTATTCTTTCCTTTAGAAGTGACTCCATCACTTTCTCTACCACAGTGGTCAGACTGACAGGTCTGTAGTTTCCTGCCTCTGTCTTGGTCCCACTTTTGTGAAGGGGAATCACATCTGCCTTCCTCCAGTCCTCAGGTACCACACCATCCTCCCATGATTTATTAAAAAGAGTAGCCAGTGGTTTCACTAGTTCCTCCCTTAATTCTTTTAGAATTCTGGGGTGAATTCCATCAGGACCCATTGCTTTGTCCACCTTCAATTTTAGGAATTCTTGCAGAACCCTTTCTTCTGTGAAAGGACTGGGATCGACCCCCCTATCATGCATTTAAATAGCTCCAGTTTGAGCCTACATTTCTCCATGATATAACAAGAGTAGGTACTGACTTCCAGGGTGTCAGTCAGTCTGTACCTAGTCTTGGTATAGCATGGACACACATAGGCACCAAACCAGAGCTATTTGAAGGTACAGCTATATAGTAATCCATATTCCTGTACCTTCAAATAGCTCTGGTTTGGTGTCTATGTGTATCTGTGCTATGCTGAGACCAGGTACAGGCTGACAGACACCCTGGCAGTCAGTACCTACTCTGTATATCACAGAGAAACATTGGCTCCAAACCAGAGCTGTTTAAATGCATAGCTCTATAGTATTCCTATGGATGCATCCAGCTGCTCCCCACAGGACACATCATACTTGGGGCAGCCACAGGTGATTGTGACATGCCAGGAAGGGCTCTTACTTGTAAAATGTCAGCAGGGAGAGTGCAGGATGAACCAGATAAAATTCTAAATTAAATATGGCACAGTAAGTGTAAAAAATGATCTTATATGTGAATCTGCTAATCATGCCCTGCTTCTCATGGAGGTGGGGCCCAATCTGATGTGGACGTTTCCCTTTCAAGAGGAGGGTGGGCCACTACAACAGGGGAAAATAGGGACAGGGCAGTGGGGATGAGGGAGGAAGCAATAACAGATGACTGAATCATCAAAGAGATTAAGGTCCTCAGGGCTGATGGCATGCACCTGAGGGTGCTGATAGACCTGGCAACAGTCCTTGCAGTTCCCTTAGCTGGCCTGTTCAACTGCCCACTGAGCACAGAGGCAGTTCCACATCAACAGAGGACAGCAGATGTAGTGCCCCATCACAGAGTGGACCCGGAGTCAAGTCAGTTGACTATATACCAGTTAGCTTATCGTCAATTTGTGGAAAGCTAATGGAAACAATCCAAAAGAAAAGGCTGGTTGAGTTTTTTGAGGCAAGCTTGCTCCAGAATAGCAGGTAGCATGGGTTCATGGAAGAGAGGTCATACCAAACAAATTTAATCAGCTTCTTCAGTTGGGTTTCTGGGCCTGGGTTTCACCACTATGCTGTGACAGGAGAAAGGCTGACAGTATTTAGAGCACCACAAAAATGCCAACAGTGCAGAGAGCACTGCAGCAATAAGCTGACAGCGAGAAGAGCACAATACCACAGTATGACACCCACACAGAAACCACCTCGCACACACATACCAAACTGGACAAATTAGCTGAAAATGTTTTGACCCTGCACCCACCAATGTGGGGCTCCGCCCCCCCCACATCCTCCCAGCAATGCAAGTAACATACTCCAAGTCATACATCCAGTGGGAACCAGAGGAATAAATGAACATCAAGCAGTGTATTTCTATGCAGTGAATTCTTTAAGGCCTTGAAACGCGAGCAGCAAATTCCCTCTTCCTCTCTCGAGTCTCGATGAACTCTGCTGACATACCGAATGCAAATGTCCACCACAGTGCAAATCACACTGCATGGTAACACCCACTACAAAACCAGACCCTTTCACAGTGCACATCCTGGACAAGAATTAACACCACCTGCCCACCCACCAGAAACCCTGTCAAACCCTGCCTACAGAGAACAATCACTCCAGCACACTTAACCATCACTCCAGTATCTCAGTCGGCAAGATCACAGGTGCTCTAATGCCGGAGACATCGATGTGTCACTCTATAATGGTACACCCTGGGCCAGTAGATAAGTGCCTAATGTTAGGCATACCATACCTGGACTTTAACTGGGCCTTTGGTTCAGTCCCACACAACAAGCTCATCAAAAAACTGGTGGATGTGGGGACAGGGGAGAAAATAACCAGATCGATAGCAAACTGGATAGGTGGTAGAACACAGCAGATGGTGGTGGAGGGAGCACTATGAGATGAGAGAAGTTACTAGCAGAGTCCCACATGGATCAGTACTGGGTCCAGTCCTGTTCAATGTGTTTATCAGCAACATTGGGAATGGCATCAAAGGCAAGATATATCTTTTGTGAATGATACCAAACTCTTCTGGAGAGTGGGCAATTAGGAGGGCATTAGGGATCAAAGGGAGGACATTGCAAGGTTGTAAAGGTGGTCTGGAATCTAGCTATTGGGGTCAATGCTAAAAAGGTCATGGTAATACACATAGGGCACAAGAACTCCAGGGCCAAGTGCAGTCCTTGGTGGGGGGGGTCACAGTTTCTCAGGAGAAAAAGGGGATAGCAATTACAAAGAACCTGAAACAGTCAATGCAGTCTGAAAAGTTGGTGAGGAAGGAGAAAAGGATCTTGGGTTGCATATCAAGAGGGTTCTCTAGTAGGAGGAAAGACGTCACTATGAAGCTATTAATTACTGGTGAGCAATTTTTTCTTTGGTCTCAGACAGTTGATATTCACCATAATAACCAGCCAGTTATTATGGTGAACATGAGCTCCATCCATCAAAACTGAGCACTCCCTAATTCGTTCTCTTTGTGTCTGTAGGTGGGCTGAACTGTTTTTAAAACATGGCTCCTCTGAATCTCTGCTAGTAGACTGGCTCCAAATCTCTGCTACCGAGGACCACCACAACAAGACTTCCTCACCTTGTTGCCTCCTTCTAAACACATTTTTTTATAATTTATCTGGTTGATCCTACCTTTCAATTGTAAAAAAAAAAAGAAGCTTTATCTTGTTGATCCTGCTCTTCAGCACTTTCACCGGACAGTCCGACTGGAAATGAAGTCCTGACACTTACTCTAAAGTCAACACAATCTTGATTCCAAACTCTTAAGTTTGTAAAAAAAACCTGGACAACAAAATCCCAACTGACCAAGAACCAGGGAAGAATAGATTGTGTGTGTGTGTGTGTGTGTGTGTGTGTGTGTGTGTGTGTGTGTGTGTGTGTGTGTGTGTGCATGTGTGAATGCGTGTGTGTGTGTGCATGTTTCTATGTATATATATATATGTGTGTGTGTGTGTGTGTGTGTCTATCTGTATAACAGAGACACAGGAGTCAGGCTGGAAAAATTGCTGACCAGCAATTACATAAAATAAAGGATAAGGAAGTGAGTGATATGAGAACTGAGTGCACACCCTCTGTGTGGGATGCCTTAATAAACCCATTAAGCTTCACCCTTGAGGTTTATGTACCATCCCACACCTCAGGTGTGCATTACATTTGCATATCACACACTTCCCCATCCTTTATTCTATATACTGTATATGTCCATGGTTCATCTGAATCTTGACTACTTTGTGCAGTACTAGAGCTACTGTTTCAAGAGATACATAAACCAGATGGAGGCAGTACAGAGGCGGGCTACCAAGATGATTTTAGGGCAGCAGGATATTCTGTATGAACTAAGGCTGGTGAACCTGAACATGCATCCAGTGGAGGAAAGAAGAGAGAGAGGGGACATGATCGAGACCTTCAAATATCTTAAAAGTATCAACAAGGTCAACATAGGAGATCTTATTTTGCAAAAGTGAGAACCAGAGGGCATAACTTCAAATTGGTGGGGGGGTAAAGGAAAGAGGCCAGAAGGCACTTCTTCAATGAAAGGGTGGTGGCAAGATGGAATGCACTGTCAATGGGGGTAGTAAATCACAATACAATTGGGGGGGTTAAAAGAGGGTGGGATAGATTCTAGAGGAAGGTTAGGGTGAAAGGTGAGAGAGCAGAGCAGCATGTAGAAACATAGACTTTGACAGCATATAAGGACTGCTTGGCCCACCTAGTCTGACCATTTCCCTACCTATTGGATAAGCTGCAGATCCTAGTTAACTAACAGCCTACATCTTCCTACCCCCACTTGAATTGCCTTATGTCTGTCCCATGGATTCTTGAATTCCCCCACTGTTTTTGACCCCATAACCTCCTCAGGAAGGCTGGTCCATGTGTTCACCACCCTCTCTGTGAAAAAAATATTTCCTCACATTACCCCTGAGCCATTCCCCTTCTATCTTCAAATTGTGTCCCCTTGTTCTTGCACATCTCTTTTTCTGAAACATGCTAAACTCTTGGACTTTGCTGATTACCTTGAGGTACTTGAAAGTTTCTATCATGTCCCCTTTCCCTTCTTTCCTCAAGGGTATACATATTAAGCTCCTTTAGTCTCTCTTCGTATGGCTTCTGTTGCAGACCCACATTATTATTGTGAAGCATACACACATTAGGTCCACATTGAGCAACCTCGATAGACCTTTGGGCCTTCTTCTGCTGGCCTTTCATACGATCTTATGCTTGAGAGCAGGGGGGCCCAGGTACAAATTCCACCAGTCAATAACTCATTATAACTGGAAGTGAGTAACTTCACTTCCCAATGAATAAATATACCCAGGCGTAAAGAACTATAGCAAAAGTACCGTACTATAAATGTTACAACCCAGTTGGGTTACCTCGGTCTAATAAACTATATAGGTTTAAATGCTTCATTGGCAAGCATTTAAACTAGCCAAGGAGGGAAGGCACTGAAAAGGAGAAGGGAAATCTTAGCCCGCCCCCCAAAAAATATCAGGGTAGTTAGTGAGGTAAACACCAAGCTAGAGCAGTCAATAGGGAGAAGGGCAGAGGTAAATGGAGAAAAAGACAAAGGCAATAAGGACAGAAATGGGGCAAAAAGAAATAAAGCCATAAAAAAATGGAGGGCACTGAGTATCAGTGCCCGTAGTCTAGGTAAAAAACTCCATGAAATGGTGGCCTTGATGGAAGACGGATGCCTGGATATCATGGCAGTCACAGAAACATGGTACACAGAGAACCATGACTGGGATGTCAACATATCAGGATACACAATCTACAGGAGGGACAGGAAGGGAAGAAGAGGAGGAGAAGTAACTCTCTAGGTAAGGGAAGGGATCAAAGCAACAGAACTAAAGGGTAAACAGGGAGGAGAGGAGGCACTGTGGGTCACTCTGGAGACTGGAAATGGCACCACAATCCACACAGGGGTTGTATACAGACCCCCATCTCAGGGAGAGGAAATGGATAAGGAAATGATAGAAGGCATCCTTAGGATGGCAGAGAAAGTGGAGATATTGCTGATGGGGGACCTGAATATGTCAGATGTTAACTGGAGCACCTTTGCTGCAGCCACATTCAAGAGCAGGGCCATTCTCAATGCCCTACAGGGGGTATGCCTCAGACAGCTAGTTTTGGAACCCACTAGGGAGGGAGCAATCTTAGACCTGGTACTCTGAAATAGGGACGAAGAGAGGATCTCTGATCTTGAAGTGGGTAGCCATCTGGGAACAAGAAACCACCAAACAGTGTGGTTCACGATAAGCTTAGCTGTAGAGCCAAGCCATACAAAAGTGAAGGTACTGTACTTCAGGAGGGCTGATTTTGTCAAATGGGAAAGTGCCTCAGAAAAGCACTGGCAAGAAGGAGGGAAATGGGGAAACATCAAAACCATCATCACAGAGGCAACAAGCCTTTGTGTGAAGCAAATAAACAAATCAAAATGAAAGAAAAAAACACTATGGTTCTCTAAAGAAGTGACAGGGAAAGTTAGGGAGAAAAATATAGCATTCAGGAAGTATAAGAAAACACAGAAGGAGCAGGACAGATAACTGTACCAGTTAAAGCAGAAGGAAGCAGGGAAGGCAGTCAGAATAGCAAAGGCCCAAACAAAGGAAAAGATAGCCAACTCGGTTAACAAGAGGGATAAAACATTTTAGAGGTACATTAGGGAGCAAAGAAAGACTAAGGCAGGGATACTGAGGCTGAATAAAGAGGAAGGTGGTTGGGCAGAGAGCAACAGTGAAAACAGGGACACTGAATGAATTTGTCTGCTCAGTATTCACAATGGAAGAGCAGGGGGAGATACCTAATCCAGTCAATAGAAGCACTCTGGATAGGGGGGTTGATATTAGTCCTTTCACAGAAGAAAGGGTTCTGGAAGAACTCTTAAAAAATGAAGGTGGATGAATCAATGGGGCCTGATAGGAATCAGCCCAGAATTCTAAAACAACTAAGCGAAGAACTAGTAACACCACTGATTACCCTTTTTAATAAATCATGGGAGGATGGTGTGGTACCTGAGGACTAGAGGAGGGTGGATATGATTCCACTTCACAAAAGTGAAAGCAAGACAGAGGCAGGAAACTACAGACCTGTAGTTTGACCTCAGTGGTAGGGAAAATGATGGAATCATTTTTGAAGGAAATAATTTTTGAGTACCTAGAGGCCAGTGGGGCACAGGACCCAAGGCAACATGGATTCACAGCAGGAAGGCCATGTCAGACAAATCTAGTGATTTCTTTGACTGGGTGACCAAAGTAGTAGACCAGGGAGAACTGTGGACAAGGCCTACCTAGACTTTAGCAAGGCACTTGACACAGTCCCACACAAAAGATTAATAAACAAATTAGCCAGTCTGGAGTGGGTCCCAGGATTGTAGCCTGGGTAAAACACTGGCTGGACAACAGGACACAGTGGGTAATATTAAATGGAGTCCACAGTGAAGAAAGGGGGGTTACTAGTGGGGTACCACAGGATTCAGTACTGGGGCCAGTCCTTTTTAATGTCTTTACTGTATAAGTGACATTGCAGAAGGACTGGAAGGAAAAGTATGTCTCTTTGCAGATGACAAAAAGATCTACAATGGGGTTGATATGCAAGGTGGGGTGGAAAGGATGAAAATTGACTTGGCAAGGTTGGAGGAATGGTCAAATGTATGGTAGCTTAGATTCAATGCAAAGAAGTGCAAAGTAATGCACCTGGGAAATAAAAACCCAGGGAAGAGTACACATTGGGGGGTGAGATACTGACAACATCAAAAATGGAAAGGGATCTGGGGATAGTCATATCAGATGACCTAAAGGTGGGCCAGCAATGTGAGAAGGCAGAAAGGAAGTATGGGGTTACACTGGGATGCATAGGGAGAGGCATCACAAGTAGAAAACAGGAAATTGCTTGCCCTCTGTACAGACAGTTGGTAAGACCACATCTGGAGTACTGTATACAGTTCTGGAGACCCCATCTCTGCAAAGACCTAGACAGGATGGAGGCTGTCCAGAGGATGGCAACCAAAATGATGTAGGGTCTGCATCAGAAGACATATAAAGGAAGACTAAAGAAACTAAAGATGTATAGCCTCGAGGAAAGGAGGGAGAGGGGGGACATGATAGAAACTTTCAAATACCTCAAAGGAATCAACAAAGTCCAAGAGGGTAGCAGCTTTCAGAAAAAGTGATGTGTAAGAACAAGGGGGCACAATTTGAAGATAGAGGGGGGAAGGCTCAGAGGTAATGTGAGGAAGTATTTCTTCACAGAGAGGGTTGTAGATGCATGGAACATACTTCATGAGGAAGTCGTAGAGTCAAAAACAGTGGGGAATTCAAGAATGCATGGGACAGACATAAGGCAATTCTAATGGGGGGGTAGGAGAAAGTATGCTGTTGGTTAACTAGGATCTGCAGCTTATCTGATAGGTAGGGAAATGGGCAGACTAGGTGGGCCAAGTGGTCCTTATCTGCCATCAGTTTCTATGTTTCCATATAACAACATAATAAATAAGATCTACTACAACTGGAAGCAGCATAAACAGCTGTGCATTCTGCATAAATTGGACATTAATAAATGCATGTTTAACACTACTACTGCCAATCATTATAATTATATTAATAATGATAATAATAAAACATCTGACTTGTGATACATACATGATATGAAACTTAGTTTTATGCACTTAATAACAACTACCATACTATACATTTTGGAGTAGTGTGTGTGTGTGTGGAGATAATGTGTGACAAGCTGTGTGCTGGTTATGCATTGTGGATAACTGTCCACTGGGAACAATGTCCATCAAATGTATTTTACTTGCAACCTGAGATAAGATTGATATGTAGACATCCAGGATGAAAAGGTGAATAGTATGCCTATTTCCATTTTGGAAAATTTAAATGTGATCATTTGTTTTCACATTAAGTACAAAAGCTAAGCTTTTAAATCAGACAGTTGGCATGGTAGATTCTTCATACAAAGCTTAAATTATTTAATATCAGTATTGCTGTGTCATCTAGTGCCTTGAGATTTAATAGGAAATTATACATTACAATGAATTTTAAATACTTAACTCCAGGTCGCAACCAAATGTGTAGGCTAGTAAAGTAATATTAGTTTGTTTTCCATGAGTAGGTTGACATAAATTTAGTTACACAGTATAACCAGGAAACTGTAAGAAATATAAATGTAGACGCTAAGACAGCTTTCAAAATTCTTATAACAAATAATAATGTATTATTTTAACAGTTGTACTTATTTTAATTTAAACATTATTTGCAACCTGCAGTTTACATTACAATATTTTTTTTTTGGGGGGGGGATAAAAAGAGAATGAGCAACACTGTAACATATATGATGTGCTGGAAATAGTACTTGAGAAGAAGATAGTTGGCAGATTGTATTTTTTACAATTATTAAACAGTTAACATGCACAATACAGGCACTAATGCACCTGCAGTGTCTTGTGGCACTACATATCAAAAGGATCTAGAAATCATTAACTGCAGAATGGAATGGGTCTGACTAGTAATCAGTTTCAAGGCTGTCAATATTCAGATTAGCTCAGAAAATAAAAGTGGTGGTGGCATGGCCATTGAGGAGTTACTAGGTAACAACAGTCAGAGGAGGGTAGTCTCATTGTTGGCTTGTGTATAGAGCCTGCGTTTTTAAGTTGTTGACCATCCTGAATGAGAAGAAGAAAGATTTCAAGAAACATAAAATGTACAATTATTTTAAAATCTAAATACAATACTTAGATGAGCTGATGAAAGATTCTGGTGAAATTTTAGGACTAGACATATACAGTTTACCAGAAATACACTGTGTACTGGAAATACGCAGTTTGCCAAAAAGACAGCCTTTACAAGAAATACTGTGATATGGTACTCCAGTCCAGGGGCTCCTATTGTATATGTGGTGACCCCCTGGAACAAAGTATCCCATAAAGAAAGGTGTAGAGGGCTCTCACTACATCAAGGACCCTATGACAGAGCACAAAAGTATTTGCGGATGCATTTGCTTAGTGTCCCTTTCAGGGAAAATAGTCTTTACAAGTGGAATGAATAAATGAAGTTCATGTTTGGTTTTATTGCACCTGTGTCAGCAATGGCATCTCTGAGTAGAGAAAGATATCACACTTAGTAGTAGCTCACAGAGATCCCCTTTTAACCCAAGTGCCTAGACACAAAATAAACATCTGGTTCCCCACCATGAAGGGTGGCGCCTATAGTATGTGTCATTTAGGGAACTAATTGCACATAGGTAAAGTACTGTACTTATGGAAACTAATATAGTGACTGGAATAACTGGCCTGCTCATCTGGTAATATGACATGATGCAGACCAACCTCTTCCTTCAAGGACACAGCTAAGCTACAAGCACTAAGATATTAAACAACAGTGTTTTGTTTTTCTCCACAAGCCACATTTTCCTCTCTTTCAGGGAGTACTGCAGCACAGTGGTAATGCTTTTAGAGAGTCAACGTGCACATCTCTAATCAGTCTAAAACACAATTATAATGCTGGTTGCAGCAGTATTATTGGGATGTGGTAACAACCCTATAGTTATGGCTGCATAGGAATTTCTGTGTTAAACCGCATTTTGCACCTTCATTTTGTGGCTGTTCCTGGGCAGAATTATCTGAAATTCAGCATGGGCAATGCCAATGGTGGGATCTCTGGATACTGCTAATGAGGTGATGGTCAGTTGGGTGGTTTTATTGTTCTGGAAGGTGGAAAACAGTAAATATGTGCTTTTAGACCCTTTTTGTTCACCAGAGCACAATAATGGGCAGGAGCTGAAGCCTGAAACTTTCAGCTTCATCAGAGTTTGGCCCAAAGATTATTCTTCACCTGGTGTATTGTTGAGAAATTGTTAAATTTTGAATAATTTTAAAAAGTAAATCCTGTTTGAACGCATGTACAGTTTTTGTACAAATTTTTCATAACTGGAGATTTGTAAAAATTATGAAGTAACCTGTGCCAGTTTTGTAGGTAACTTACTTCAATTTCTTAAGAGATTTTCCTATTTTTATGGCTGTGGGCAGAGCCTATAGCCATCTTGCTCTCTGTAGCTGCAAAAATGGAGGAACACGGAACGCTCCTTTTGGACATTTCAATGTATCCTTCCACATCTATAAATCACTATGCCAAATGAAATAAAATACTCCCTTCTTTCTGTTTAGAATGTTGGAGAAAGTACTCAAGCTGATTATCAGATGGCCATTTGGAAGCTGAAACAGCTTGATAAATATTGGTTGCCTATTAAACTGGAGATTTGTTTACCCCCTTCGAAATGCAACAACTTGCACATTTAAATACCTAGCATTTAAACATGTTTTTCCAATAAGCTTCAGCTGGGTAAGCATTGTCTTTCAAGAAAGATTCATACCTCATAAATGTCACCTATTCCCAGGAACAAATGTACAAAGATTTACACTGTTTTTTTTAACCGCTTCTTAAGGCACTATCAGATAAGCCCCGTCTCAGACATATGCCAGGTCTTGTGTGAACTATCTGAGCTACAATAATTATATAGCAATCAGCAGGCATTTTTTACTATGCTTTCTGGGAAAAAAATATATTGAGCTACAGTAAACACACACACATACACACACACACACACACACACACACACACACACACACACACACCATCCTCATGGTGACAACATTCAAAATAAATACTGCAATCTAATATCTTATAAAATAATATAAAAAACTGTTTATGTCAATGAACACAGTGAAGTTCCTTTAGAGGTGATAGGAAATGTTTTTTACACCTCTAGATGCCATCCAGTTTTTCTTTTATTGGATACCCAGCATTCTGTTATACTTTTGACCTTTTTATGTTAATTAATAATCTAATTTTGTTGCTTTTGTACCTACCCTGAATCCCTCTCTGCTCAGAAGTTGCTGTTGTCTCTTTTCATACTGCCTGAACATTCTATGACATCACAAACTCCTTTCCAGGCCATTCAGATGAATGGCATGGAATGGGAGTCTGTGATGTTATAAAGTACCTTAGAGATATGGAAATCAAGAGCAGTAGCTGGTGAGGAGAGTGGAACGCAATGTAGATCTGAGGGGACCCCAAAGCTACATTATTTATTTATCAAAAAAACATCAAAGTATATCAGAATACATGACTGGCATGGAAAGGAATATGGAAGGGCAATTAAATATGCAAAAATCATTTCCTATCTCCTTTAAAGAGCTAGTGTACTGCCTAAAACTAATATTCGATTTTAAAAGCAGCCAATCATTACCAGTTATATATGAGGCATTTTTCTTTTCCCTTTGTTTAATTAGAGGATTGTTTACCTGATGTTAGTAGGTGTGATGTGTGGAACAGCTCTTAGCCTGGCAGTTGACATATCTTACTCTACTGCCTCACACTATATCATCAGCATTGTGACATCAATGTCTGTGATATTACTGCTACTTAGGAAGAGCAAGTGAGTGACTGCCAGGTCGTTCACCAGTGATGTCACAGTCAGCGAGCTCACAATGATGATGCTATAGTGTGGGGCAGCAGAAAAAGCTATGTCAGCTGTCAGGCTAAGAGCTGTTCCACACATCCAGCACAATATTATCACATAGAATACTTTCTGATGAGCAAAAGGAAAAAGAAAAACACTTCAGAAATAAAAAAATAAAACTGACTACTACTTAAAATGTGTATTATTTTCCTGTCTGCCTGTTTTGGCTCCACTAGCTCTTTAAGTATTTCTTATCCTATATTCTGTATACTGGATAGTGTTGGGGAGATGCTACATCTCATTGTCATTGTGATCTTCACTATATACATTTTTGCACTGTATTTACTCAGCATGTCCCATATTAGATGCAATATCTTATTTTCAGTGGGGTCATGAATTTTCCATTTTTATAATGCATTTATCCAGGGCAGCCTATTCCAGATGCAAAATATTGTTTTCAGTGTGTTCTGATTTTACGCAATATAATACGAAGCATAATATTGCATAGATGCAGAGCCCCACTGAAAATAAGATGCAATGTCTTCTGTGAACTGTCCAGGCTAAACATATAACAATCAGCAGGCATATTCAAGGAAAATTGTAAAAATGTGTAAAAGGAAGACCACATTGAAGCTGCCTCTCTGCAGATCTGCACTGTGCAAATTCATTAGCAATAATGGGTAAAAGCATCCCAAAAGCTCTCCACAGCCAGATCAGCCCTGACCAGAGTGTGTTATTACTGGTGGTAGTCATGAAAACAGCAGAAACCAGTGTTCCCCAACAACACATTCATGACGGAGGGAGTCTAGGGCAACCACTTACACTATGTAGTCACCAAAAAACAGCTGACTGATACAAGCTCCCACATTTGTGGCAAAAATGTGAAAATGTAGTCTCATTATGGACATTTTAACATGCCTATGGGAAAATAGAAATTGTTATTTTCTTTGATTAGTCCAGAAACCCCATTTTTGGGGGGATTTAGCTTTCACCACTTTTGTAGTTATGATGTGGGGGCATATCCACAACTCCCCCTCCCCGAAGTTTATGAAATAAATGTAAAAAAATGACCACATTATGGCCACCTGACATTTTGGAGAGCCCACTGCAGGTCTGGCACAATGTGAGATAATGATGCTGCTGCTGCTTTGTGAGTGGCTCACTCCACTCAAGAAGTTTGCTACAGGTCTGGCACCAAGTATGTGATGATGTAGCTGCTTTTTAAGTGGCCCACACCACACATGCAGTCTGCTATAGGTCCAGCACAATGTATGTGATGATGAAGTTGCTTTGCAAGTTTCCTGCAGTGAAGGTTGCAACAGGGCCAGTGCAATGTATGTGATAATACAGATGCAAGACCATATGCAAAGTAAGCTAATATGGTTATCTGTCTCAAAAGAAAGCAGATTCTTTGCAAAAATGTTAATTCACAAAGTAAGGTTTCTACTTAAAGTAACAAAAATAAGGTTGAACCCTAACTCCTTTGACCACCATGCACCACCCCATGAACTCCTTTGAATTGAATGCCAAAGCACAATACAGATTTCAAACGCCATAAATAAATGACATAGTCTGAGGAGTACAGTTAATCACAATGATGAGCACTGCACTCTTGCTGCTTCTTCATAAGTAGTCAACAGGGCCACTCATGATGTCCACTACATGTCTTGAGTACTTTTTACATATGAACATACGAATCTGCCAGCAGAAACATGCCAAATGGCCTATCAGGTCTGCTTGAGTGTGTAGCTACCACCCTTATATTGAAGCTGCCCCACCCTCCTCTCCCTCCTCACCTTTACTTCTCCTCGCACACTGTTCCAAGCCCTTTTAAAACTGCCCACCATCCTACAGGATACCACCTCCTCGGGAAGAGTGTTTCATTTCTCCACCACCCTCTCTGTGAAAACATGCCTACTCATCTCTGTCCGATATCTTCCACCCTCCAACCTGAGACCATGTCCCTTCCCCTCCTCAGCTCAAATATCCCATCTATGCCATTTTGTTAATCCCCTTGACATATTTGAAGGCCTCAGTCATATCCCCCGATCCCTCCTCTCCTACATGATGTACATATTCAGCTCAGTCAGCCTGTCCTTGCAGGTTTTGCCCTTCAACCCCTGGATCATGCTACTTGCCCCTGCACTGTACCCCCCAACAATCTGATATCCTTCTTCAGAAAGGGACACCAGTACTGCATGCAGTCAGGCAAATGTGGCTTGACTAGTGACCTGTACAGCGGCAGGATCACATCCCTATTTCTGGATGAGATTCCTTTTGCAATACACCCCAGCATCTTGTTGGCCTTAGCTGCCACCTTCCTCCACTGAGTTGAGTTGTTCATTTTACCTGTTATGATTACCCCTAGGTCTTTCTTCTCCTCAGTGACCCCTATCTGAACTCCTCCCAACTGACAGCCCCTCCCTGGGTTTCTTGCTCCGAAGTGCATAACCTTGCACTTCTTCGCATTGAAGCTCAAGTGCCACTTCTCTGTCTACTTCTCCAGTTTGGTCAGGTCCTCCTGTAGCCCCTGCCACCCCTCTACGTCATCCACCACTGCCCCCTGTCTTGGTATCATCTGTGAACAGAATGATCCTGCTCCTAACACTATGTGAGTCATCCTATATGAATAACCAAACAACACCAGACTCAGCACTGAGCTCTGTGGCACCCTGCTTGTCACTGCCCTTGGAGATGAGACACCACTCCCAACCACCCAACCACCACCCATTGCTGCCTCCCCTTCAGCCAGTTCACGATTCAGTTCACTATATTTGTCCCCACCACCACATATTGCAACTTACCCCCAGCCACACATGAGGTATTGAATCAAAGGCCATGCTGAAATCTAAATACAGTACATCCACTGCATGGCCTTTATCCAGTTCCCTCATTACTTAATTGTAGTACTCAATTAGGTTGATCTGGCAGAGTCTTCCTGAGATAAACCTATGCTGCTGACCATCCCGGACTCCATTTTCCTCCCAAAAAGTCATCAGTCTCTCCTTCAGGATTGCTTCCATAAGTTTCCCTACAATGGATGTGAGGCTTACTGGTCTATAATTGCCTGTTTCATTCTTTGGGCCACTCTTGTGGAGGGGCACCATGTGAGCCATTCTCCAAACCACGCGATATGCATCCTGTGTTCAGGGAGGTGTTGAACAGGTCCAATAGAGGCCCCACCAATACCTCCGCCAGCTCTTTGAGCACCTTGGGTGAATGCCATCTGGACTTGGTGTGTTATCTACCTTTAGTGCCTTCAGACCCTCCAGTACTCTGCCCTCTGTAATTGCCCCATCTGTCACCCCTTCTCCCCTTGTTTACATTCCCCATCCCCTGAGGTAGCTGTACACCTTTCTCCTTCGTGAACACAGAACAGAAGTACTCATTTAGTGCTTTTGCCTATTCCGCTCCCTTCTCCACCAACCCCCGTCCTTCCTAAGCCTCACTATCTAGTCTCTGTAGCACCTTCTCTCCCTTACGTATCTGAAAAAAGTCTTTCTCCCCTTCCCTGATGCCCTGTGCCAGCCTCAGCTGGAAGCCTTGACCACCCTGACTAATCTTGTTACCTCCTTGGACTTCTTAGCATACAATTCACTGTTCTTCCCTTCCCAGTCTTCTTGAACCTCCAAAAAGCTGCTTATTTCTCCCTTACCCCTTCCAAAAGCTCCATGTTCACCCAGCTTGGCTTCTTAGCCCTACCTCTCTTGCTCAGCATCTTGGTACATGACGCAGTGGCCTCCATTAGCCAACAATTGATAATTTCCCACATCTGATATGCCATCCATATCAGGCCTAATTCTTTCCAGGTGTCTTTCCAGAATTTACCCCATCTTGTTATAGTCTGTAGGCCTGAAGTCAACCACCCTGGTTCCTGTACCTACAGACTCTCTGCCCATACTGAGCATGAACCACACCAATTGATGGTCACTCACAGCTAGCGGGTCTTCCACCCTCAACTCCCTCACAGCCTCCCTGTTAGTTAGCCCTAGGTCCAGAGTTTTTTCCAACCAAGTTGGCCCACTGACCACCTGTACCAGGAAGCTATCCTGGAAAGCATACAGTAGCACATGCTCCCTTGTGCTCGAGGTGGCCGGGGTTCCCCAGTCTACTCCTGGTAGACTGAAGTCCCCCAATCACCATGCCCCCTTTCTGCATACCCTTCTAATCTGTTCTGCTAACTCCTTGTCCAAGTCCTCTGTCTGAGCTGGTGGTCTGTACACCACCCCCATCTGCAGTGTCCTTCTGGAGTCAAGGAACTACATCCATAATGCCTCTGTCTTACCCTCCTCCCCCTCATCCCTTGTACGCCTTATCCTTTCTCTAATGTAAATTGCCACACCTTCCCCTCTCCCTTTTCCTTTGTCCTTTTTATTATCCTACACCCTGGGATAATCAGATTACAGTCCTTGTATTAGTTGGCCCAAGTCTCTGTGATGGCCACAATGTCTACCATCTTGACAGGCAAGAGAGCCTGTAACTCAGATGTTTTGTTCCTCAGGCTTCTTTCATTCAGGGAGACCACCCCCACCCAGTTCCCTTCCTTATCTTAACCTATTCCGCCTCATCCTGACTCTTCCCCTGTGGCCCTACCCTACTACCATCCCTGGTAGCATGGGGGGGTTAGCTCATTTGGCTCCTCTATCTGGCAGCCCTGCATACCTGCTGCACAAGCACCTCACCCCATACCTAGTTTAAATCCACCATGGGTGTTATGTACTCCCCCAACCTTTACTTCAAGACTCTCTGACCCATCTTACTCAAATGTAATCTGTCCTTTGCATACAGGCCACTGTTGTCCCAGGTGTTTCCCCAACCTCCCACCAGATCATACCCTTGGGTTTGACACCTCTCTCTCAGCCAAGAGTTGAATTCCTCTATCCTTTCTTTCCTCACCATGCTCACCCTGGGTACTGAGAGAACTTTCAAGGAGGCCTTTGAACTCCCTACCCCCAAGCACAACCTCACCAGGTCCTTGAACATCTTCCTTACCAGTTCAACCGTACTGTCCCCTAACTTGTTTGTGCCCATGCGCACCACCACATGCAGTTTATCTATTCCCCTCCTGACACACTTGAGCAAGGACTGTCCCACCCTACCCGCAATCAATATAGGTACTGATTCCACCCATATCCGACTATGCCGTATACGCTTCCCTCCCCATCTGATCCCTTTTAGGATTGAGTCCCTAGCACTAAGACCCCACCCCCTTCTCTCCACTGTTCCCATGTACTGACTTACTATCCCTGCCTCCTCCTTGAATGTCCACCTGTCCTACATACTTGCAACTTGATCTACCCCCCAGCAAAGTCCCCACCCTTTCCCACTGAACTAATCCTCCTGCTATTCTTATGGCCCCTTCCCTATTGCCCATCGCACCCTCTCTGACTCTCCTTGTCTCTGCAATCTCCTTCCCATCCTCTTTGGTTCCCTTCTTCCATTCTGACTCCTCTGCTCTGCCCCCATGCCCTCCCTTCTATCCTTATCCATGTTCCCCTTTCTCCCTATGCTCTGTCTCCCTCCACTGCCAGACAGTTGTCCCCTGGCATTTTTCCCTACCCTCTAATCCTCCTGTCACTTCACAGAGAGCCCATCCCTCATCATCCACCAATGAAGCCAGTATCGCAAACCTATTTCCTGAACCAGAGCATCTACTGGGTGCATCTCCCCTATTACCACCCCAAGGCTCCCCCTTATTGCTTCTAAACTTTTTCACCCCATCCCCTATCCTCCATGGTATCACTGGCTCAGTACCCCTGGTCCCCTGAGGAGGTGGCTATCCTGCTCCAATGCTCTCCCTCCTTCCTTTAATCCTCATTAACTTCTTCCCTATCCACTGGCAAATGTAACACCCCCTAGCCCCCACAGGGTGCCCATCCAGATAGCCACCACACAATCATTACAGTTCATTATTCTGCTCTATCCTGGTATGTCTGCTGTCTTCCTGCCCTCTGTACCAGTCCCCAGACCCCTGCTTCCAACCCTACCTCTGCTTCTTGTACCAGTCCCCCATCCCCTGCCACCAGCTCCTTCCCTGCAGCCCTATTCCCCCTTGACTTCCACCTACACAGGTTACCACATTGCCACACTATTATAAAAGTATCCGCAACAAACAGAACTATAAAAGAACAGAAATATAGCCAAATTAGCAGTACATTAGCAGTAGTGGTAGTACATTTGGTGATTTCACACTACACCCACAGTATCTACTGTGATTTTCCCCCTAGAGTCACAGAACCCATACAGCCACTGCCCACAGTTGACCCACACATGCCACAGTACCTTTGTTAATAATGTAATTACCATAATGTCACAGTAACTTTGTTTTTTGATGCAGTGCCACAGTCCTTGTTTTTGGATATAGTGTCCCTCCAGCTGAAGACATCTCTTCTCCCAGCCGAAGAAGCCCCTGCTGCACAGATTGTCTCGTGCCCACCCCCTAGCTATACTCTGCCTCCTGCCTGCTCCTGGTAGGTAAAACCACTTTTGGGAGTGGCTCAGCTAGTGCATTTAATAATGGAGGCAGTGCGGGGTGGCTGGGTGGGTGGAAGAAAATGTAGCTATAAAGCAAATGCAGCTTCTTCTTTGTGCGGCTGGGCGAAGGCTTTTTGTGACCATCCAGTTGCTTTTGGCCACTAGCAAAGTCTACTACAAGACTGGTACAGTGTTTGTGACAAAGCAGCTGCCCTGTGAGTGGAAAAAGCTAGCTGCAAGTCCGGAGCAGTGTTTGTCACCATGCAGCTGCTTCTATTTGCAAAGTTTGCAACAGGTCTGGGGCAATGTGTGTGATGATGACAGTGCTTTGCAACAAGTGCAGTCGTCATCATGGGGTATAACTATTCCTCATACTATATTATCTATTAATTTTACTAAACCATATGTTTGAAATCTGTATGGTACTTTGACATTTCATTTGGTTGGGGTTTACAGAGGTAGATCATGGGGATGGATGGAGTTAGGGTTAAAAAATCCTAAGTGCATTTCCTAGCTTTCATCACTTTAAGTAGAAGCTCTAACTTGTGCTTTAACATACAGTAGTTTTTTTTTGCAACTAATTAAATTTATTTAGAATATGGGAAAGTCATTTCCAGGTCTCTGAATGTCTAATATCTTTCTGTAGCAATGCATTTACAGTATGTGGCAACAGAGACTGGGAAATAACAAGTCCCAGTGTTAGTTACCTGATTACCTGGTCATATTCAAGTGCTAGCATTAGAATTTTAAAAAGCTGACCAGCCAGCATTTTTTTTATCGCTTACCAAGAAAGCAGCCCAGCGATAGCTTGTGGCTGCCCTCCTCCCCAAATCTGTGTCATTTTATATCAGAAAACTCATCAGTCCTAAGTTGTCCTTTGTAAAAGAAAAAAAAAGAACTAAAGTTCGTACCACAATTCTATGTGGAAGCGAATCGCTGGCTCTGCTTCTAATCTCCTGCTTGCTCTCAAGTACCATTCACACACACATATCTGCAGTTGACTGACCACCAAAGAAGCGGAAATGGCTAGAAAAAATTAATGGCAAGCTTCAAAGTAAGTTTAAAATAATGAAGAAAGTAAACAGTGTACTGCCACCTCTTGTTGTTTCTGCATACCTCTGGGGGTCATGTCACATGGCTGTGTACAAGATAGTTGGCATCTTCCAACCATAGTAAAAAAAAAAAAAATGGATCGCTACTTGGGGTGGCAAAATTATCAAACCATATTTCAAATCCACAAACTAAAAACATTGATAGTGATGGGTGAGATTGGGGAGGAATGAGACTGTTGGGGGGAGGACAGGACCATCAAGAGACCAGCGCATCACAAGACGGAACAGTGCCCTCTAGTGCCAGTGACAGCAGTGCAGAAATTACTTAACTCAAAATGTTTTTATTCATTCAGATGAAGTATTTGCAGTCATTTTTTTTATTATTTTCTACAATGTAGCCCAAATCCAATTTTCTAAGTCCAATAATACCCTCCAGAGTTGGCAGTATGGGCTATACCCACCCTTCCAGTCATTGTAACCTAATCATGCCCCTGGTGGGAGGGTATAGCCCAATACTGCCCACTCTGTCACTTATTATTGCTTCTATACTGTAAATATCGCTACTCATGATGTTAATTGAGTAATAAGACATGACACAGAGTGTGTTATGCTGCAAAAACATCGTGCCTTGAGTGTGCTTTGATGTACAAGGCTCAGCTGAGTTCCTTAAACCACTCAAGAGCTGATATTAACCAACCTACGACATGCCTTGAAGTGTGTTTGTGCAACTATAAAAAAAAAGATCTATTAGAATTTAAAGAAGAGGCTATTCATGTACTGTAATTTTCCTTTAGATGTATTGCAGACCACGATACTAAACTGAGATAACATCATGACTGGAACAGCATCTAGATAAATTTGCTTTCAGGATTTTTCACATCCATTTTATTACGGCCATTGTGAGCTCAAAAATGAGCATTTTTCTGCTTGACTTTTCTGTACTATATAACCATTGTTAACAATTGCCTAGACATTAGGAAGTCATAATCACGGTCACCTAGTAGCAAAACATTGACTTTTCTCACTGATTTGCTATGGTAAAATACAGCTTATGGTGGAAATGAACATTCATACTGACAGCTGATATGGTCATGCAAAACTGGCTTTTTCTCATATAACACTTCCTTCTTATGCACAGGTCTGTATGAAGACAGTGCATCTGAGATGTTCATGTGCATTTGTCAGTGCCCCATTTCTCCACTGACCTCCACTTTTATTTCGGCTCAAGCATCAGTGGATCAGCAGGGATCTGTGAACGCAGAGTCAGGTTTGCCTCAGATCCATTTTGATTCTGCTTTTAGAAGCGGCACACTAGGGAGAGTACAGAGGTAAAGCAGCTAAAGCTTTCTCTCCCCCTTTTCACTTAGCAACTAGCTGAGACAGCTAAATGAGAGGGACCTGTGATTTGTGAAAGCAGAGTCAGGATCGTCCCAAATCCAATTTAAGCCTTTCATAGCGCAAAGGACAATGAAGATGTGGAGTGTGCCCGGAATCAGCCATGATGCAGCCAGCGGCCAGGAACTCTACCTGTTTTATCCATGGTAAAACTGTACATGACCAGTAACTGCATTGTTGTGTGAGCTTACTACTACTAAGTCCTAACACTGTCTGCACCTGTCATTGAATGTACGGTTCTGTCTAGTACGTCTGCTGTACATTACATATTTGATATATTTTAGTATGTTACACTGTCAGTGTATAACTTCTTTTATTTCTCCTTTGAATATATCCAAGCAGGATGACTTTGTAAACAGGGCTGCAAAGTCCTAACAGTTCTATCTTGTTGAAAAGTAAAGATTTTATCTATTTTATCTATCATCTATCTAGCTGCAACCTGTCTGGGTGTGCACTGCACGGTAATGGAGCAGTCTTCTCCTGTTACAGTTGATATTCATTGACTAGCTTGGTTAAATTACATACATGTTTTTTGTGCTACAGGTACTGTAGGGTAGGTTCAATTTGTTAGGCTGTCTCTGTGCTATAGTTAATTCCTGCAACAACACCCTATGCCGGAGAGCACTACAAGGTAGATTTCACACCTGTTTCCTGTCCTATAGCTAGGGTTGGTTTAATTTGCTAAGCTGTTGCTGTGCTATAGTTAAATCTTACAGCTACACCCTATCCGAGGAGCACTACATCGTAGTTTTTATTCTTTTTTTTGTGCTATAGCTGAGCCTTGCAGCGACACCCTAGCTGAGTGAGCACTATAAGCAAGGCCACTGTTTTTCGGTTTTAACCGGAAAATCCGGTAAAATTCCGGAATTAGGGCTGCCTGAAAACCGGTAAAAATGAAGATTTCATGGAATCTGGCATTTTCTATCAGATCAGTAAATCTATAAAAAAGTATTTTTTCCTTTTAATTCCTTCCTGTACTATTTTCAGTTTGCTTTATTTAATGCTCTGTATATTAAGCCTTCTTTAATTCTGACTATTTATGCACATACTGCAAGAATGATAACAGAGTCCCGGTAAAATCCAGAAATTAGAGTAACAATCACCGGTGAAATTCCAGAATCTTAAGTCTTGAAACCGGAATTTATTTGTTTTAATCACCGTAAATCAGTGGCCTTGACTATAAGGTAATTATGTGTTTATACTTTAGTCTCACACTGTAGGTCTCTGTTGGGATGGAGTTCAGAGGGGTGGCAGTGTAATGGGTGAAGGAAGCCACTGACGCCGATCGCTTTCAAAATGGCCTGGTTGGGTGAGGGCACAGGTCCAGCCCAGCTACAACGTGGAGGGAAAACCATGTAATCAGACTATGCCAACCACCAGGAGATGGATTTTTGTGTGAACCCAGGCCAATGGGTGTTGGGAAATATTTGGGAAAGGGGACCCAAGTCCAATTCCTACTAACTGGGAACAAAAAGAGAGGCATGAAGCTAACTTGAATGCAAAGAAGGTCAAAGTTTATTAAACATATTAAAATATTATTATTGCAAGAAATGTTTAAACTCTAAAAATCTATAAAAACTGCAGTGTTACTAAACTGACGTAGAACATCCCTAAACTCTAAAAGACTAAATATCTACACAGTACAAAATTCATGTACTGCACTCCACAGTCTGGACTAACAATACTCTAGATGCATTGCTGTACAGTAAATTGAACCAGCCAACCCTGCACATCCAAAAGGGGAAAGGAAGGAAACAAGATGGGGAACTAGCTGTCCAGGGCAGGGGGAAAACATCAAACAGGATACATGCCAAAGGACTATTCCGAGGCAGTGTGGGTCATCAGCTTACAGGTCTCCATCTTCTAGAAAACATTACTTAGTTTTAACGCATTACAAAAATCAAACAGTTTAAGTCATTAAATTAAATGAAAATCAAGTGGTACTGTCTCTTGGTGACCTTCTTTGGCTGGCAGGCATTAATCCACATTCATTTATGCAAGCAGTTATTTATTTACAGTTCCATGGCTCAACGGAGCCTTGCCCTTGTTCTGCCCCTTTAAATCCAGCACATACCACTTTACATTCCATCTTGAGACATTTATTGTTATTGCCATTTATGTGTACAGTTCCTACCCCCCTTTAAAACCTGAGGAGCCTGTCATTGCCCGTTTAAAACCTTTAGGCCACTAGACAGGCAGTCAGTATTATTGGCAAATATTTATACAATTCCCATCCTCTTGTTTCTCTGTCAATGGGTCTCTCTCTTGTAGCTCTATCCCAAGCATGGTCCAGTTCTGGGGCCTAGCCTGCCCCACAGTCATTCGGCCCAGGGGAGTCTTCCTCCTTCTCCACCCCATGGGCGGTCTTTGCTGGGGCCCTGCCCACCCCCACATTTCCCTGGCTCTACGGAGCCATCTTCTGACCCACTCTGTGTGTGATCATTCCTCTGAGGCCTTGCTCGGCCCATCGGCTGCTGTGGCTGCTACCTGGAGCACCCAAAGTTCATTTATTTAAAAATAAAGTTTCTTGTCCCAGTGGTCAGCACCCTACTGCAGTGCTGCTGCCACTCACCCTGCCATCTTCCATTTGCTACTGGGCCCAGACTGATAGCAAGGAGCATGGGGAAGCCTAGATGCACCTCCCCCCACAGGCCTCCTCAGGTACTGCTGCTGCTGGGTATCAGTGGGGAGGCCTAGACCCGCCTCCCCCATAGACCATCACTGCTACTGCTGCTGAATGGAGGGGCCAGCCTGGTTACTGTCATCACCCATCGTGATGGAATATTCTGGTGCCAGGTTGCTGGAGCTGGAGGGGCCAGCATGGACCTGCCGCCCCTCCCAACAGGACACATGCACCAATGCGGCCACCAGGAAAGCCGATGGACTACTGCCACTGGCTCAGGAGAGGGAATGATTGGCTAATGACAGGCTGAGACATTGGGAGGGACCCCAGGTCAAGAGGTAAGTCCCTCCCATTTTGCCTAGCCCCGCCGGCCTAGCACTCCCCCTCTCCACACTGCTGCTACTCCTTTTACTGCTCCTAAATGAAATCTAATGGTGAACAGCTGTTGCCATTCAAAACTAGGGCTGAAGATTCCGGTCAGAGTCCTTTCTAGCTCATCCATACCTGCCCTCACGACTGAGCCCATGCGTACAGGTGCCCGGCGTGAGGTAACTGGGGGGGGGGTTCTGACAACACTAACAGGGGCACCTATCCCAACTCTGTGGCACCTTTCCAACCTATCAGACCCCTTCAGCACCTGGATGCCCATTTTTGGGGGGTACCAGAACTCTGGGCACTACAAATTCACCCCCACAAAAACATACATGTCCCCATGTATAGCTTAACTTAACCTAATAATACTCTATACTGTACATAACATCATTGTTTTGCATTCCTACCTGAGTTGCTTCACATTTTGGATTCCTCGGAGCACTTGCTCTACATCCTGCCAACTATGCCAAATTTTGCAATGGGCAAGGGAAGCCACTGACACCAACCACTCCCAAAATGACCTGGTCGGGTCAGGGCACAGGTCCACCCCAGCTACAACTTGGAAGGAAAAACATGTAATCCGACTATGCCAACCGCCCAGTGGATTTTTGTGTGACGCCCGGCCAGTGGGTGTTGGGGAAATTTTGGGGGAAGTGGGCCCAAATCCATTTTCTACTAACTGGGAACACAAGGAGAGGCATGAATCGGACTCGAATGCAAAAACAAAGTAAAAGTTTATTAAACATATTAAAATATTATTACAAGAAATGTCTAAACTCTAAAACTCTATAAAAACTATAACGTTACTAAACTGATGTACCACATCCCTAAATCCTAAACTCTAACAGACTAAATATCTACATAGTACAAAATTCATGTACTGCACCCCACAGTCTGAACTAATGATACTCTAGATGCATTGCTGTACAGTAAATTTAACCAGCCACCCCTGCGTGTCCAAAAAGGGAAGGGAAGGAAACAAGACAGGGAACCAGCTGTCTAGGGCAGAGGAAAAACATGAAATAGGATATATGCCAAAGGACTATTCTGAGGCAGTGCTGGTCATCGGCTTACAGGTCTCCATGGACCACTGGAAAAGGACACCCCTCCAGGAACTAGTCTGCCAATCTCACTCAGCCACAGCCCTATGTGGACTGCCAGTACACAAGGTCACCCAGCCACAGCCCCTTCATGGACTGCTGGAAAAGGAGATGATCCAGCCACAGCCCCTTCATGGGCTGCTGGGATATTAGGACAGACAAGGACGTGGGACTCAAGGAGGCAACAGACAGGGACAAGACAGCTAGTTGGGGAAAACAGGGTCGGGGCACCTGGGACCATACGCTGGCAGAAGGTGTCGGCAAAATAAAACTTTTATTAAACCTTGTGTCGGTGCCTTTATTTCTAGAAAACATTACTTAGTTTTGGCACATTACAAAAATCAAGCAGTTTAAGTCATTAAATTAAATGAAAATCACAGTGGTACTGTCTCTTGGTGACCCTCTTTGGCTGGCAGGCATTAATCCACATTAATTTATACAAGCAGTTATTTATTTACAGTTCCATGGCTCAACAGAGCCTTGCCCTTGTTCTACCCCTTTAAATCCAGCATATACCACTTTACATTCCATCTTGAGACATTTATTGATATTGCCATTTATGTGTACAGTTTCTGCCCCCTTTCAAACCTGAGGGGCCTGTCATTGCCCCTTTAAAGCTGGTGGGCTGGTCATTGTCCTTTTAAAACCTTTAGGCCACTAGACAGGCAGTCAGTATTATTGGCAAACATTTATACAATTCCCAGTCTCTCTCTCTCTCTCTCTCTCTCTCTTTCTCTCTCTCAATGGGGCTCTCTCTTGTAGGTCCGTCCAATGGGTGGTCCAGTTCTGGGGCCTAACCTGCCCCACAGTCATTCAGCTCATGGACGGTCTTTACTGGGGTCTTGCCCACCCCCACATTTCCCTGGCTCTACGGAGCCATCTGCTGACCTGCCCCATGGGCAGTCCTTTCTCTGAGGCCTCACTCGGCCCATCGGCTGCTGTGGCTGGCACCTGGATGACCCAAAGTTCATTTATTTAAAAAAAAAAACATTTTTTGTCCCAGTGTCCAGTACCCAACTGCAGTGCTGCCACCACTCACCCTGCCACCCTCCATCTGCTACTGGGCCCAGACTGCTGTCAAGGGGCATGGGGGTGTCTAGTCCCACCTCTTCCCAGAGGCCTCTTCAGGTGCTGCTGCTGGGTGTCGATGGGGAGGCCTAGACCTGCCTCCCCCATAGACCATCACTGCTACTGCTGCTGAATGGAGGGGCCAGCCTGGTCACTGTCGCTGCCCCTCCCTATGGAATACTCTGCTGCCAGGTTGCTGGAGCTGGAGGGGCCAGCCTGTACCTGCTGCCCCTCACAACAGGACACATGCACCGATGCAGCAACCAGGAAACCAAACAGACTACTGCCACTGACTTAGGAGGGGGAGTGCTCGGTTAAGGACCAGTCAGGACATCGGGAGGGACCCCAGGACAAGAGGTAAGTCCCTCCTCTTTTGCTGAGCCCCAGCCAGCCTAGTGCTCCCCTCTCCACACTGCTCCTGTTACTTTTACTGCTCCTAAATGGAATCTAATGGCGAACGGCTGTTGCCATTCAAAACTAGGGCTGAGGATTCCGGTCAGAATCCTCTCGAGCTCATCCCTGCCTAGCTGCCCCTGTGAACAAGCCCACACGTGCAGGTGCCCATCCCGAGGTAACTGGGGGGTCTGACATGTGCTGCAGGCAGGGAAAACAAGCAGAACAAAACCTTTTTATTTTAAATGTAAGCCCAGCTGGGGCTTCCAATTTGGGGAAGGGGGGTCCTAACACTAACAGGGGCACCTCTCCTAACTCTGGGGCACCTTCCCTACCTAGCAAGCCCCTTGAGCAACTGGATGCCCATTTTAGGAGGGCACCAGGGCTCTGGGGTACTACAGCACTCAGTTGTGGTGGCTTTGGGGTGCTCTTCTCAAGGGAGATGCTCTGGAGGAGGGGGCACTGCCACATCTGCTTAACCATAGCAGAGCTCTAGGCTCAGCTGGTGGCAGCAAGGGTAGAAATATCTCAGCTTCCTCAGTAGCTCATCTGTAGCTCACTCTCCAAATCCCCATTCCCTCAGAGACCCACTGGTCTGGGGGATGGAGAGTGGTGGGTAGCGGGAATGGGTAGCCAGATGGAGGTTGTACAGTTCAGCACCATCCAGATGGTGAGACTGATTTGCATCTCTGAAGGAGGTTCAGGCACCTGTCTCAACTAGGGGGACTCTGAGTTAGTCGATGGGAAGGGAAGGACTATGTGATGGTGCCAAAGGGAGCAAGTCTACCAAGAGAGACTTAGTGGTTGGACACTCCATGATTAGGGGGTAGATAGGGTGCTGGAGGGGAGGTTGGATGGGAGGGGATGGTCTGGTGCCTTTCTAGTGCATCAGTCATCTGGGACATAGAGAGAAAATGAAGGATAGTGGAGAGGGAGTGAGGAGTGCTGGGGGAGCTGGTTCACCTGGGCATCAATGATCGTGCAAACCAGTTGGTGGAGATGGTAAAACAGAACTTCAATAGATTGGGGAATAGATTGGTGGCACACTCAGCTTCCCTGGCCTTTTCTGAAGTCCTTCCTGTGTGGGTCGGGGAGAGGGAACAGGATAGGATAAGGAGTGAAGTAAGTGAAGAGTTTAACAGGTGGCTTAAGGGATGACATCAGGAAAAGGGATGACACATTTGAGGGGATTGGGGGACTTCTGGGACAGAAGGCTCTTCAATGATGAAAGAGGGTGGCTTGTGAGCTGGGGAAGAGGTTTGATGTCTATATTAAACAGTTAAACTGAGTGCAAGGCAGACTGGCAAGGGGAACCACAGTGGCATGTAAAACAAAGGGGATCTCCCTTACGAAAATGGAATATATTGCAATGTATTGAAAAATATGAGTTAATGTATGTCAATAAACTGAAAAATACATTGTCCCAATGTAATATATTATATAATATTTTATTAAATATATTTTAAATATGCTGACTTTATATATTACTAACTCATAGTATGAATAGTATGAAAAAATATATATCAATATACTGAGAATACATAGACGCAATGAAATGTAATACACATGGGCCCGGATATTCAAACTGCGCCATTCTGAGGCGCAAGCCCTTGCGCTGCTCAAAATAGTTGCGCAGGGGTGTGGCCGGGGCGATATTCAAAGGAGTTGCACTATTGAGCAACTCCTTTGAATATCACCCAGCCATAGCCACTGTGCATGGCGAGTGGAACTTGCATACACAGGTTGTCAGAGTTGAGCATTAAACGCGGTGGCGCGAGTACCATTGCGCCATGCACAAATTTCCGATATTCAAAGGTGACATGCAAATGGGGCCATAATTCATGCAAGGCGCAGGGGGCCATTTGCATCTGATTATGGCCCCATTTGCATGCCATTAGCATGTAGGTGCGCCGATCCGAGGACTTGCGCCTGGCGCCCTGCCAGGCAGCAGCCATCGAGGACGACACACTGCACCCGATCGCGGGCACAGCGTGAAAACAACCCCGCCCACAATCTCCCAATGCCCGATCGCGGGCAGAGCATGTATCCGACAACACCCCCACCCACACATCTCCCAATGCCTGATCGCGGGCAGAGCGTATCATGACAACACCCCCTGCCCACATCTCCCAATGCCCGATGTGGGCTGAGCGTAAAAACAACCCCCAAACAGCTCCCAATGCCCGATCGCGGGCAGAATGTGAAACAACCCCCCAGTGCCCGATCGCGGGCAGAATGTAAAAACCCCCAACCCGAATATCTCCCTGGTGGTCCAGTGGACGTAATGCCGATCGTGGGCAGAATGTCCAGTGACAACCCCAAACATCTCCCTGGTGTCTAGTGTCCATCCACCCACCACCAAGCCCCACCACCCGCTCCCCGGCGGCGGCGGTGGCAGCATCACCGCCTGCCCCCGCCGCCCGGCTGACTGTCTGGTAGGGCTGCGCCCATTGGTGCAGAGCTGGGCCAATGGGTGCAGCCACCTACGTATGACAGTCCAGATTTGTGAATGAACCATCACAAATCTGGACTGTCATTACGATCTGGGCAGCATTCCAGTTGGCTCTAGCTCTGCACCACGGGCATGCAGCCCTACCAGACAGTCAGTCGGCGGGCGCGGGTGGCAGGCGGTGGATGCTGCCACCCGCCGCTGCCGGGGAGCGGGTGGTGGGGCTTCTTGGGTGGGTGGGGTGGGGGGACACTAGACACCAGGGAGATGTTTGGGGGGTTGTCACTGACATTCTGCCCGATCGAGCATTACGGTCCACTGGACCACCAGGAGATATTCGGGTTGGGGGGGTTTTTACATTCTGCCCACGATCGGGCACTGGGGGTTGTTTCAATGCTCTGCCCGCGATCTGGCATTGGGAGATGTTTGGGGGTTGTTTTACGCCTGCCCATGATTGGGCTGGTGGGGGGGCACAGGGACTGAGTTGGGGGCCAGCCACGGGTGGCAGCTGCTGTGTTGCACCCTGCAATACAGCAGCTCACCTGTGGGTGGCCCTCAACTTGATCCTTTTTTTGGCTCAAAGTTGTGCAGGCGCAGGTTGGGGGTTGCGCCTGCACAACTCTACACAACCAGACTGAATATCGGGTTGCGCAGTTTATGCATGGTTCCTCCCCCTCCTGTTGAGCATGCATTCATTTGCATTGCGCTGTTGCTCAACCTGTTTTCAGTGGCGCAACGGCCTCCTGCTGAATATCGCAGAATGGCGCAATGTAGGACTTGCGCATGCGCAACCCTTTTGAATATCTGGGCCATTGTATTTCCACATTTAAAAAAAATAAATTGTAAATGATCTTATGTATGTTAAATGTACTGAAAAAAGATATTTTATTACAAAAATGAAATACATTTCAATATACTGAAAATTATGCTAAGCATGTCAATACACTGAATACACTGAATTGATGAAATACGTAAAGTAATATATTTCAGACATATATAATCATAAAGTATTTCTGCCTCATGCATTGCATGAAAGCATGTCAATCTATTTAGTAATACACTGTCTGAAATATATTATTAGTACTATTCAAAATATATATGCAGTATTCTTTGAATATGTTACATATATTTTATATATGTGTATACATGTTATATATATAGTTCATATATACAACAAATATTTCATATATATATTACATATATTTGTATATGTTACATATAATGTTATACATATATATCTACTACATGTATTTTATATATGTTACACACATATATATATATCATATTTTATTTATATCTATTTATTATATACATATATCATATATATAAAACATGTTTATGCATGTTACATACATTTTAGGCATGCTATAGTTTTTTATATGTAAGTTACATATAAATGTATATGTTACATATACTTTTTATACACACATTTATATATTTTATATATATGTTACATATCTATGGTATACATGTTACATATAGAGGATAATGTATGGTTCTTTATCAGTAACTGGGCAGTTTACTGTCGAGAAGTTGCCAGGGCGGTTTACGTCACCATGGCAACCTTGAGATGGTTAACATTGACCGGTTGCCGATAGAGGGACCATACATTATTTTTTATAGTGTATGGTCCCACGTAAAAAGGCTACTTACTCTTTGATAACTAGTCAGTGCCGCAGTCATTCAGTCCTTCCTAACCACTGCTGTTCATCAGTCAGTTCCCTGTTGAAAAAAAGCGCGTACATGCGCAGACCAATCGCTGTTGTTAACCTATCGATGTGACGTAGCATCGATAGGTTAACAACATATCTACGTCACATCGATAGGTTAACAACCTTAGGAAATGATGATTTCCTAAGGTTAACAGCGTTCTACCATACATTGTATATTTATTATATGTGATACATATATTTTTAATATGTTACATATACTGTATATTTCATATGTTCCATACAGATAAGTCAGCCAGGATGAAGTGCAGTGTTCCAGGTTTACTGCATGACGAAAGGGATCAACTCCCATTGAAATTCCATTGTTTACTGCAGTAACTCTACTGCAGAATTCTGCAGCACTGCACTTCATCCTGGGTGACTTCACTGTATATTATGGCCCAGATATTCAAAAGGGTTGTGCCATGCGCAACAGGGTTGTGCATGCGCAACTCCAAAATTGCGCCATTCTGCGATATTCAGAAGGGGCCAGTTGTGCCACCGAAAACATGCTGAGCAAAAGCACAATGGAAATGAAGGCATGCGCAACCGAAGGGGGCGGGTCCATGCATAAAGTGCGCAATGCGATATTCGAACACTTGCGCAATGCGCAAGAGTGGCTCAGCCAGAAGTTGTGCAGTAGCGGAATTAAGCCAAAATAAAAAGGCTCAAGGAAGCGGCGCAAGAACCCTAGCAGGCCGCAAACTGGGGAGAGAGACAGAGAAGAGAGAGAGAGAAAGCTGGAAGGGCAGACAGGGACAGTGGGTCCAGGAGGACAGAGAGGCCAGCGGGGGTGCCTGGTGCAGTGGAAGCAGCAGTGGGGGCAGCGGGGTAACACAGGAACAGCAGCCGGGGAGAAGCCAGGAGATGGACAGTGTCAGCTTCCACATGGAAGCTGTAATGAGTGGGGTGAGACACCATGCTGCAGGGGGACGTGGCCGCGGAGGGGCCCGTCGGCAGTATGCCCCCGACAGGCAGTATCGTGCCCGCCTCAGCTTCGAGCTGTACACAGACGTCGAGATCGTGGCGGTACCGCCTGAACAGGGCAATACTGAGACGGCTCTGTGAGCTGTGCAGTGATGTGATGCAGGCACCCTCACGATGGAGTCACGCTCTGTCTGTGGAGACTAAGGTGACAGCCTGCATGTGCCTGCTTGCCACGGGCACCTTCCAGAGGCCGACAGGGGACACCACAGGCATTACACAGTTGGCCACGTCACGCATCCTCACCCAATTCCTCAGTGCACTGCTGCCTCATGCTGCAGAGTACATCCATTTCCCCAGCACCGCGGCAGAGTTCCACATGCAGGAGTTCCACAGGGTAGCACGTATGCCTGGCGTGCTAGGGACCATAGACTGCACTCATGTGGCCATTCACACGCCACCTGGCCCTGACGGCCAGGCATATCGGAACCGAAAGGGGTTTTCCAGTGTCAACTGCCAGGTGGTGTGTGATGCCACTGGGTGCATTATCAATGTCTGTGCCACACACCCTGGCGGAGCACATGATGCCTTCATATGGCACCAGTCTGCACTGTGCCATCGATTCGAGTGGGGACATCCCCACGGGTCATCTAGTGGGTGAGTACACATGTATGGAATGCAAACTCTGGGCAAGGGTGGAATGACACAGGTGCCATGGTAGTGGCACACAAGGATATGGGCAATATGGACCTGACATGACACTGCTCTCCACTATCTCCACACAGGTGACTGCGGATACCCACTCCGTCCCTGGCTGCTCACACCGTACCGGCACCCCACGACCCCAGCGCAGCTATGCTTCAATGAGGCACATGCCGCAACACGTAACATCATAGAGCGGGTGTTTGGGATGCTCAAGGCACGCTTCCGATGCCTAGACACCTCCGGCGGTGCCCTACAGTACAGCCCCCAAAAGGCCTGTGGGATATTCCTGGCCTGTTGCATCCTGAACAACATGGCGAAAGACCATGGGATAGCCATACAGGTCGAAGAGGGGGACAGCGATGGGGACGCCAGTGGCGGCGGTGATGTTGGTGATGAGCAGCCACCCCTAGGACGGAGGGACCCCCGACTGACCTGGCAGGCCCAGCTGCACCGGGACACCATTGCAGAAGAGCACTACGCCCAACACAGGTAAGTCAAGGGGACATGTGCAGGCAACACTGTCCATGCGCAAACCACAGGCACACAGGGGAACACACCGTGCATGAAGGTCAGGGGAGTTGAAGGTTCCAGGCATACCAACACACCATCATGGAGGGGTGAGCACTCATATGGACACACACACACACCAGGCAGCGTACATGGGCAGAAGCACAGCACTGCGGAAACGACATTATCAACACACAGCACCACTGACCACCCCCACCACCTGTACTGTCCAGAAATGCGTGTGTCAGGACCTGGGCACCCTTGCACCTTGGTGTACAGTGCAATGCAGGCATCATCATGCACACGCACCTGTGGACAGCAGTTGGGAGAGTGTGCAGGTGGTCGTGTGTCAGCGTGGTGAGCAGAGCACGCAGTGCACTGCCCACCATGACACACATTGCACACAGGGCAGCACCAGACAGGGCCAGCACTGGGAGACAGCTCAGTCATGTAGCACTGTCCCACGGCCACCACGGATGCGTGGGTGGCCCCACCGTGGCCCAGCAGCACTGGCAGGCTGAGCAGGGGCCACATGGGGTGGTGCTGTTGCACCACCAGGGGTCCCACTGCGCGAATGCGACCTTGCCCACACAGGGGTCTGCATCATGCCGAACAAACGTGCACCAGGGGTGCTCGGGATGCCCACAGCAGAACCCGGCGTCGACAGGCCTGGTGTCGCATGACACCGGGAATGGGGAGTGGAGAGCGCACTGTGTGGGGTGTGCGGTACAGGGGCACCTGACAGTGTGCCCAATGCATCAGTGACCGAGACCACTGCCTGGGTCAGCCTGTCAATGGCGGCGGTCACATCCATCCGCATAAGGACCAGCTTGGCTCGGTTCCGAGCACACTCCCTGCTGTGCCACTCCACGGACACAGACAGTGCCTCCACGGACCTTGCAACCCGCCCCTGCAGCTGTACTGATTCCTGCAGCAGGCAGGTGTGCGCGTCCAATGGGTACTGTGCCCCAATGGCATAATGACCCCCAGGTGTGGGCGGTCGGTGCACAGCACCCTTGAGGGTGGGTGCTGTTCGCCAGGACCAGGTATGGGTGGATCAAAGGGCGGTGGACATGTGCCACTGCTTGACACTGTACCCCGAGACCTGGTGTTCGACTGCTGCTGCTGCCGCCCTCCAACTGCTGAGCCCCCAGGTCCACCTGTTCCACCTCCATGCTGGCAACAGTGCTGGACACCTGCACAGCCACCAGTGCTGCCCCACCGGTGCTGACAAGCACAGCCTGGGACTGTGCCAACATGCTGGTACACAGGTGTGAACCAGGAAGGCCCAGGGGCACATGCTGGCCTGCCATGTGTCCGTCATGGGACACACACCTATCACTGCCCATTGCAGGCCTGCTATCATCAATGGTGCAGGTAGGTGCCACTGCCATAGGCACAGCATGCTGGCATACCTGCATGCCGGACTGCTGAGACACAGGCTGTGCACCCCCCGCACCCGTATCACTGACACCAGAGTTGTTGGCCCAGCGTGCATGCTGCTGCACTTCCTGCTGGCTGGTGGCGGAGGTGGATGGTCCCTCCTCCACGTCCAGCAGGTCTGCATCACTGTCTGGACCCACCACCACCACCGTCTCCTGAAGATGAACAGGATCTGTAACAGAAGAGAGTACATGTGAGTGCATGTGAACAACAGCCCCCCAACACCACCACCATGTCATACCGTGCAGTGATGGGCTTCCACCTGTCTGGAATCCTCCGCCTGAATGCGCCTGCAATGGCACTTTCGGCTGCATGGCGCGACCAGTGTCTCCTCCATGGGGTCAGCTGCAACACCACTGGCGGGCCCCCACCAGTGCCAGCACGTGCCGCCCTGAAGGCTGCCACCTTCTCCTTCAGCCTCCTGCGGTCACTCCCCATCTTCTTCTTGCATTCCTGCACGGAGCGCTGGTGGCATCTGTGCAGGTTGATGGCCCGAGCTACCCCCTCCCATGCAGCTGCACGTTCCTGAGGGGTGCCCCTCTGTCCACTCAATAGTGGCTCATCCTCCAGGTAGGCCTGGAAGAGGGCCTCCATCTCTGCCGCAGTGAAGTTCGGCCTCCTCCTACGCCCTCCGTCCTCACCCTCAGCTTGGCTCTGGTCAGTCATGGTGATCTGTATGGGTGGAAGTGGACACCTGTCACTGTGCAGTCGACAGCATTTCCCCATGAGCATAGGTGCCGGCCGGGGGAAGCCATCCACGTTTCTTCTCCGATGGCAGATACATAGAAAAGGTGCCCTTTGTCCCTTTCTAGTGCCCTTTCATTCTCAGCCCCTCAGCCTTTATCATCCTCCGGCACCCCTGCCCATGAGCATTGTCCTGAGCATCACACAGCATGTAACTCACCTCTCACCTGCAGTAACCGAATCTGGCCAGCACAACCCACTGTCACGTTTTTATAGTGCAACACATGCAAATGAGGAGTGGCGCAACTTTAATGACATGCTAATCGCGCCACTACGCCTTTGAATGGCTGATCGAATGATTTGCATATGTCGGCTGAATATCGCGGATTTGCACTGCGCATATCTGAGGGCGGCTGAGCCAATGGAGCAATTTGTGCCTGCATGCTACACTGCATTAGCATGCCCAGACAGCTTCACGCTGCATCTATCGGCGCTGCAGACCTGCTGCGCACGATAGGCTATTCAGGCCATGGCCACCATTGTGCCAGTGGCGCTACAGCACTGGGTACTATATGGCACTACTGAGCAATAGTCCACTGTGGCACTGAATGCATCAGCTTGGCAGTTGCGCGGGATGCCTATCGTCTGTGGCTGCTGCGTAGCGTCATTGCCGTGACCTTGTGTATGCCCTTTGCCCCTGGCGCTGTTTGCATGCCATGTATGCGTCCCTATTGCGCTGTCTGGTGACAGCGCTATGTAAGTGACGGCGCTGTTCGAACAGCGTGATTGGAGCCTGTGGTGGTCTAGCCAACATCTCCACGGGGTTACAGTGCAGCGGAGCGCCATATTGCCTGCTGTAAACTGGCTGAGATGGCTAGAGGAGGGCAGTGAGTTGGAGCCCACTGGAGGTGGCCAACCTGGTGGCCCTGGTGGAGCCCCACTGTGAGGCACTCTATGGTGAGGCCCCTCACCAAGCCTAGGGCACGTGTGGCAGCAAGTGGCCACTGACCTTGTGGAGGTCACTGGATGGGGCGGTCTGCTGAGCAGTGCCGGCACCAGTACGGTGACCTCCGCCGGAGGGAGCCGAACTTGTTGGCCAGGCTGCGGGCACGTGCCAGGCGGGGCATGGTGCCTAGGCCAGGTGAGTGTACCATCTATGCACCTATGTTCTCTGTAGGGGTGTGTGTGTGTGCTTGTGTGGCTGTGCATAGGTGACAGCTTGGACACGGTTGGCTGTGTCAGTGTGTGCAGCTGTGTGATGGATGGTTATGGCTGTGTGGGCGGGCACTCTCACTGGGGCAGGGGGCACTCTGCTTTTGAGTCACACTGATGTTTGTCTCAACATATGTCTCCCACAGGCCGGGATCTGAGGATGGAGGCCAGGATGAGGAGGGCGTGCCAGGGCCCGGTGGCAGCAGGAGTCGGCACCCAGAGAGAGCAGCAGCAGCAGTCGCAGCAACAGCAGCAGGGGCAACAGCGGCAGACAGAGCTGCTTGAGCAATGTGAGTATCATGACTTCATGGATGCTACTGCATGCTGGGGGGGGGGGGAGTCCACTAGCCCTGCACAATACAACCATGCAGGAAAGGGGAGGTCATAATTCCACTATACAAGACACTAGTGAGGCCCCACCTGGAGTACAGTGTACATTTACGGAGACCATACCTACATAAGGACGTAGAGTGGCCAGGGAAGGTTCAGAGGAGGGCAACAAAGATGGTGCATGGCTTGCATCACGGGTCCTATGACGACAGGTTGAAGGAACTGAACATGTACTCCCTGGAGGGGAGGGGGGAGAGAGGGGATATGATAGAGACATGCAAGTATCTTACAGGGAGGATCAGGGTGCAGGACACACTTTTTGAAGTGAAAAAGATGTTCCAGAACTAGAGTGCATGGGATGAAGTTGGAGGGAGGACGAATCAGAGGACACATGGTGATGGACTGTCTTCACAGAGCGGGTGGTGGACAGGTGGAACACCCTGCCAGAGGACGTGGTGGAGGCTGACACAATCACGGGATTTCAGACTGCAGGGGACAGACATGAAGGAATTCTGGATATCAGGGGTAAGGGGCAACAGACTTCTAGGAAACAACGTGAACTTACAAGCTCATATGGACAGACTGGGTTTGCCATAGGCCCTTATCGATGACACTGTCTATGTATCTTATGTATGTAGGCACGACACAGGTGACATGCATCACTGTGCAGTATCACAGCACGTCTGTGTATGCGTCACTGGTGGTCCAGGCATGCACTGGGCACATAGCTGTGTAACTGGCATCGCACCACGTTGCCACGTCACTTGCCAGCCTTGTTTGTACTGTGATGGACGTGGGCAGTGTGTGTGGCCAGTGGTGCACATAGCTGGTGCCGCCAGTTTGTGATGGCCATGTGCATGTTCACTGTGGGTGGGTGTATGCCATCACAGGTGCGGGACATTGGGCTATATGGCTTGCAGGTTGGGTGGTGTTCAGGGTTGTGGTCAGTCTCAGCCATTGACTGTGTTCCCATTTTCCTAGGCCTCGAGGTACTCAGGAGGATGTCCCAGGATCTTGGCCCTCACCCAGATTGGACTTCAGAACCAGGAGATCCTGCAGGCCATACAGCGCCATGGTGATCGGCGAAGGAGGCACAGGAGGGGGCACCAGCAGGGGGAGGACCAGCAGCCAGCTGGGCCATAGCCCACATTCCCTTCCCACTTCTCCCATCCCCATCACCCTGCCTTCCCTCTCCAAGTTTTTATTCCCTCCCCCTTGAACACCCCTGCCTTTTAACCGTCCCCCCCAACTTGTACATAGTTTCACTTGGTTTTGTGATTAGTCTTTTAAATATACATTTCTATTTTGATATGAATACTGTGTTGGTCTCTGATTTGCAGCTGGCTATGGGTGCTCAGTTGCAGGGGTGTACATGCCATCTGGGCTGGTATGGTCCTGGGTATGTGTGTGTGTGTGCATGTGTGTGCATGGGGAGGTATCTCCAGCATGGCAGTGCCTTTCGGTTGGTCTTGCCGTCTGCTGCCACCCACTGCTGGGTGCACAGGGTGTGTCTGGCTTGTAGGCTTCTGTGTTGCATGGGCTGATGAGTGCTGGGGGACTGGCATGGTTTCCTGCAGTGCCAGTCACTGCACATGGGTGGTGTCTTGGGATCACAGTGCAGGGTGTGCTGTGAGTAGGGGCTGATGTGCACTGTGGTTGTCAACCCCTGTGTGTGGCACTCCGCCTGCCAGTGGTTGTGCTGGGGTGTCATGGCTCTGCTATGCTTTGTTGGCTTGTCCCCATGGGCAAGTAGGTCATCTGTCCCACCCCAGTGATGCTGTTCTTGGGGTGCGAGGTGTGGTGTGGGTTCTGCAGTGTGTTCCTGTGCCCATGTGTGGCATGGCTGGCGGTGGGCCCCAGCCTGCCTCCCTGGATGTGCAGCTCCATTGCTCGGGGGGCTGTGCTTGCGCTATGGCAGCTCTGGATTGCTCAGCTGAGCTTCCCTGGTTGCTCCATAGGGCAACATTTTGGCTCACTTCTCCTTCCTGGTTGCAGATGGCGCGTGTATGCGATATTCAGCGTTGGTTGCTTGCGCAATTTGCTCTGCTCCATGTTTGAATATCGCACCTGTTCGGCATTTTCAACTGGTTTGTGCTTGCTCCTGCTGTTGCGCTTGTTTTGAGCGCAGTTTGAATATCTGGCCTTATATATATATATATATATATACACAGTATATATATATATTTATACAATAGGGGTGAAGGGATAACACTATGAATAAATGGTGTTATTTTCACAGCCGTTGTATAACCACTGTGATGACAACACCACTGTGGGGTTATTTTCAGAGCTGTTGTATAACCACTGTGATGACATCACCGTTGTGGATTTATTTCCTGATAAACCTACAGTGTATACATCACCAGCAAATATACTCACAATGGCAATGTCACCAGAGTGAGATTATCTATACTGCAGCCTGCATTTAATAGCTTTACAGTTTCTCTTTCTCACTGAATCCTGCAACTAACTCAATTAGCATTGTAAAAGACAATCACCTGTGTCCCATAGTTATTCTGACAATCCTAGCCCATTACTGTGCTGCTCTAATCTTCAAACCAGCCTCCTTCATAAACCAGTTTCTCTTTCTGAGTGCTGACTGCAACAGTTTCTCTGTCTCAGTGAAGCCTGCAACTTACTGAATAAACAGTCTGGACAGGATTCACAGATCCCAGAAAAACCCGCAGCTGTGGGTAAGACGCAGTGCAAGTCGGTGGCAACTTGCGGATCCACAGGTTACCTGCTGATGTGGTTATTCACAAAGGTGGAGCCGGATTACGACCAGCTCCATGATCTATGGCTGCCTGTGGGTGGGGTCATCAGGGTGACGCCGCAGCTGCGGGAATGGGCTACGGCTGCTGGAAGTAGCCATAACTCCCTCCGCAACTGCTGCAGCTTTGAATCAGAACTGCTGCAGCTGCGGGTAATTCCGGTCCACAGCAGCAGTTGCGGAGGAAAACTTAGTAAAATGTGCTTTGTAGCCGGCCCGGTGGCACTGAGGGTTGAGGCGCTGGTCGCCACACCTCGTGCCACGCCAGTGACCCGTGTTCAGGAACGGGCATGGGTTGGCGTGGGTCGGTGGGGAGGTGGATTGAGCATCCAAGGGACTGCTCTCCATCTCCGGGAAGGGGGGATTTGGGCGGCTGGGGCTTGCCTGACCCCTAGCGGAGGCTGGGGGTCGACAGCACGTAGCTGCAAGCTTGGGGGGGCGGGTCGTGGCAGACGCTTGATTGGGGCACGCACGGGAGCGTGCGTGCACCCAGTCGCTGGAGTCATTGCACGCCATGACCCGCCGGGAGGAAAACAGTGAAAAAGCGAGCCCGGCAGCATGAAGTTGTTCCCCACGGTGCCATTCCTGGAAGGGCGCCTCCCTGGCATGGATCCGTTGGGGTGGGTTGAGTCGCTCCCCACCACCCTGCTGTGAAGGGTAAGTCACGGGGTGCATAGGGAAGGGGGTCTGATGTCCGGGGATGGCACTGGGGGAACAACGGAAGGTGGGGATCTTAGCAGGAGCTCTGGAGGAGAGAAAATAATACCCAAAAATTAAAAAATGTGCTTTGTAAATCCAGGCCTCTGTTTCTCACTCCTAGCTGCAAGTAACGCAATTATTATTGCAAATCACATGCATCTGTTTCTCATAGTGTCTAACACTCCCAACACATTCAGAAACACTTACACACACTCAGATCACACACAAACAGTGCTGTCAGTATGGCCTAGAGGTTAAAATAACAAGCAATGAACACATTTCCAACATCCAGCAGCCCAGACCACTATTTGAGTCTTACAACTTCCATTTCAATACTGTGTGACTCTGAATGAATCATTTAACTGCCAAGTGCTCCCAGGTCCCCTTAAAAACTTACCCCATTACCAAAATGAAGAAAACAGAGTAAACAGGGAGAGAACACAGAAAAAAATGTTCCTAAAGGGTACTAGCCCTATTGTATAAATTGCACACATGATGTGAGACTTGTGAAATATGGCAAACATTTGCACTCGTGCAAATATTTTCCATATTCCACAGTCGCCCATCATGTATCCCCTATTTATATATATACAGTACATATATGTATGTGTGCATATATTTATATGTATGTATGTGTGTATGTATATATACTCACATACATATTTTTACATGTTACATACATTTTTAGGCATATCTATTTATATATATGTTACATATATTTTATATATATGTTTATGCATGTTACATATATTTCATGCATGTTATATATATTTCTATATATGGTACACATGTTTTATATGTGTTATATATATTTAGTATATATGCTACATATATTTTATACATGCTACATATATATTCTATATATTTATTTATTTAGATTTTGGTAACCGGGTGAGCCCACTGAGACCTGGAGTCCCTTTTTCAGGGGCAACCCGGAATTAGTTACAAAGAATACATACATAGGAACATTTACAGTTGTTATAACAGGTATAAAAAATACATCATACATCAATATTTATGAGTTACAGCATATTCAAATCAGGCTCATACATACAGTTCGGAGACGTCAGAATACAACAAAGTTAAAGGGAACTGAGAAATGGTAAACAGTCTATTGAACAGCCTAGCACAGGAGATACTTCAGGAAGGCAGGCGGGGTTAAGGCAGTGGAGGTAGGCAGGAGACCCGGACTAGGGGGCTAGCGGCTGCAGCCACAAAGGCTGAGTTCGAGGAGATATGTTTAGAGGCCAGACTTAAACAGGGTGAAGGAAGGTTTGTCAATCAGGCTAGCTGGGAGGGAGTTCTATAGGTAGGAGGCAGCGTATTGGAATGAGCATTTGCCATGGTTAGGGCGAATCTGGGGGATGTCTAGGGGATGATTAGCCGAGGATTGGAGGGTTTGGTTTTGGGCTTTGGGGGTGAGGAGTCCTTGGAGGTGAGGAGGGGGGCCAAGGGTAGAGAATCTGTAGGCATATATGTTACATGTATTGTATACATGCTACATATATATTCTATATATGTTACATATATTTCATATCTATTTCATTCACAAAGTTGTGTATTATTACAGTATGCACTGCAAGCCCATTGGTCCACAGTGCGGACCAATGAACTTGCAGCCACTACTATAAGCTGTCATTCAGTGAGCAGCTGTGGTGGTATCTTGGGGGCATGCTGCCCACCAATGATGGGGGGAGCTGGGTGGGATGGGGGTCCTCTGTGGGTGGGTGGGGTGGAGGGAACCACTGGACCACCATGGAGGTGTAGTTAAATGTTTGGAAGGTGATCAGAGATAAATATTACATTACAGCACCAGCAATCTGAGGGTTGGGATGGGGAGGAGGGTACTACTAGACTACCAGCAACTTGGCAATTATTCTGCCATGGTGATCACCGCAATGGGAGGGTGGGGGGTATCACTAGACTACCAGGGACTTGCCAATCATGACGATTGCTGCTATGGGAGAGGTGGGGGTTCCACTGGACCACCAAGATGTATGTGGATGAATGTGTACAATGTTGAGGCGGGTTGCCACCCACAGCTGGCAGCTGCTGTGTTGCTCACTGCAATACGGCAGCATGCCTGTGAGTGGCCTGTACTTGAGCCATTTATTTTGGGCTCAACTTTGAGCCCAGGTATGTGGCATATCTCTGGGTTGTGCCAGCAGACGCACCACACATCCCGGGCTGAATATCGGGATGTGCCACATATGCATGGGCACGCCCCCTGGAGATGTGCTGCATACATTATCTTTGCACCCCAGTGCATTGGGAATTGCGCTATGCAATTTCCACCTTTGAATATTGCCTCAGGTGCAGTTCTGGGGTTGCACTTGTGCAACTCAGTTGCTCCAGATGCAACCCCTTCGACTATCTAGCCCAAATTGTATATATGTTACATATATTTTATATATGGTACTTATAGTTATATATATGTTACATATATTTTATACATGTTACATATATTTTTATATATGTTACATGTATTTTTGTATGTTACATATATAGTTTATATATGTTACATATATTTTCATAAATGCTTAGTTTGGTCCCAAGTGTACATTTGCATAACTAATTTGCATATTTTGAAAATGTAGTTTAGCAACCAAAATCATGATAATTACTAGTACTACAATAATTTCAAATTCACAACATTAGCTTACATACTGAAAGGAATGATACAAGTTATAAAGCAAGTACATGTAGGATCTCACCCTGACCTAAAAGAAAAACAAAATAGGGTGGTATAAATACTGATCTGATCCCTTAAGAAACATAAGCTTGTGAGGTAAGTCCTATGTGTAAGGATAAATATATAAAATGTATGTTTCAGTTAACACTGCACTGTAAAACAGTAATTCCAAAGAATATCTCTCCATGGTGACTAACAAGATGAACCACAGTTGTACAGATAAAAATACAGTAAAAACAATAATTCCTATGTATTTATCTCTATGGTGACACCTTATTTCAGTATAGTTGTAATTTAATCAATATATCAATAACATATATGTGTCATCCATATTTCGATGTATTTGGCATTTAATCAATATATTTTCCAATATGTAGATTATATCGAATAATAGAAATTACATACATTGACTCTATATATTGGACAAACATTAATATTATATGTGGAACATAGTAAAAATATATATGCAATACATTTAACCAATATATGGGACATGCATAAATAGTACATGTGTAATATACTGAACAATATCTACATTAATATGTTGATAATATATGTGCTCTATATATATATATATATATATACCTATATATACCTATGTATGAACATATAAATTGCACATATTACAACATACTAGTAGCATAATGTGCATACAGTTCAAATGTATGCAAGACTTTTACATAAATGCATTCATCAATATATTTCATATGCATTTTCAATCATGATCAATATATGTACAATATACTGGGGGTTTGACTATCAGTGTATGTGGCATATATTGCAAAATATATAATGAGTATAACAATATATTGACAATTATTTATGAATATACATGCACAATATATGTTGAATACATATTACATATATTTTTATTTCATAAATGTATTGAAAATGTATTGGGAAATGTTTTCTTTGATGTACCTTGAACATTGTGCAATGTATTACACATACATTTATAAATGCATTTGATGTATATTCATAACCATACAAGATAACATGGGAACATATTCATAAATACATTTCCAATATATGTTTAGTACATTTTGGAATGCAATAACAATGCACTGCAAATATATAGTTGTGCATACAAATAAGTGACACAAACATATTTTATTATATTATAAATCTATTACACATGTATTTTACATCTATTTATGTATAAGAAGTGACATTTCCAATGTTTCGGTAATATATATTTATACATATATTGTCAATCTATTGATTACACACATTATCAATACTTAATACAGTATATTTGAAAAAAAAGCCAATATATTTTCCAATATATGGGATATGCTAAAGCAGCCATACTAGATATATTTTCTGCATATACCAATATATTTCAAATTTCAGCAATATATTTCAATATATTGGATTTACAATATAGTGCAATATATTTTACTATACAAAGATATAAATATACTGAAATATATGAAAATATATTTCTAATAATATATTTCAAAATATATTTCATTTTTGTTAGTGCCTAGTTAGTACTCCCTCACATTTGAGGGCTTGTAGCAGCACAGTGGGTACAAGGTGAGCTGTGCGGTGGCCCAAACTACACTAGGTGAGGGGACATTAGAGAGAGAGGGGAATGCAAAGTTTTCAATCACCAGGAAAAGCATGAGAAAGAAAGGGCAAGGAAAGCACAAGGGTTATAGCAAAGTAGGATCAGGGGTCAGATGGAAGGGGGTATGCCTTAACATTAGGAGCCTAGGTAACAAAATCAGTGTGAGCTCCAGGTGCTGATTGCAGACACTTTGGTGGGCTGTGTGGCCATCACAGAAATGTGGACTTCAGAATATAGCAACTCAGGACTGATGGTCCATGGGTACTCATTGTTCAGGATGGATAGATATAAAGGTGGGGGGGGAGGAGGAGAAATTTTTGTCAAGGATGGCATCAAGGTGGTGGAAGATGGGTACAACAGGGATAGTTAGGGGGAGACAGAGTCACTGCAGGCTGCAACTCACAGCAGCTCCAGGCAAGAAACTGTGCTTGGGTGTAATCTATAGACCTCCAAGGTGATGAGAAGAAAGGGAGCTCAGGGAAGAACTTGAAAGAGGAGTGTCAAAGGGGGAACTAGTGGGGCTGGGTGATCTGAACCATCCAGACATTGGTTGAGACATTCCAGTGGCCAGGAGCACCAGATGTCAGGTCTTGATGGATGCCTTCCAAGACAGTCTACTGGTACAGATAGTTAAGGAACCCACCATGACATCTGGAATTCTAAATGTGATGCTTACCAAATTGGAGATGAAAGTAACTGTAAGAATAGGGGAGCCACAGGGGAACAGTGACCATAACCCCATTTGGTTTGAGCTGGATCTTGGGTCCAATAAATCTCAATTGAGAGCTGAAGTTCTTGATTTTAGAAAGACAGATTTCAATAGGCTGAGGGAGCTGGTCAGGCAAAAGTTAATAAGAATGGACAACATCGGTTGGGTAGAAAAGAGTCCTACTGGGTCAAAATGTTGTACGCTTAATAGCGTACGACAAAATTCCATAACTGCAACAATGCAAAACAACTGAGCGAGAGTGTGCAATACCACAAATGGGTCTGTACATGGTACTGCACCCTCTCACTATCCCAGGCAGAGGATAAGACTTCTGCTGGGACAGGGTTCTGCCAAGCAGCTGCCGTGGGTCGATGCAGTGAGCCACTGGCAGCAAGGAAACAAAACAATGAGTTTGGGACTGGATTTGACTCCCTTTCCCAGATGCATGGACATTTTCTGTTTTTTTGCACTTTGTGTGATATTTGTGTAACCTCCCCTCCCCCCGGAGTTAGTTATAATAGTTGGGAGGGTTAGGGGGTGTAGGTGGGGGCTGTAGCCCCCCACAAAAAAAGACTTATGTCGCATGGCATGTATTGCGCTGTTTTGGCAGCACGATATATGCATGCGGCATAATGTCTTGCAACATTATGACCCTGTGCCAAAGAGAGATGGTGAGCAATTGAGGGGGCCATTCTTGAGGCATCTAACTTATACATGAGAATGATAACTAAAAAGAAAAATTTCAGCAAGGCTCAGGAAAGTGGTGAAGGCCAAGTGAAGGGCCTTCTACAAGTATAAAGAAAACCAGGGTGAGGAGGAAAGGGGAGAATCTTTACTGAAAAATAGGGATGCAAGGAAGGTGGTAAGGGAAGCAAAAGCAGACACAGGGCTGCTTATCATGGAGGTGGTCAACAGTGGAGAAAAACAGTTCTTCCAACATATTAGGAAGAAAAGGAAGAAAGTAGGGGGAATTGTAAGTGTACCTCTGGGGGTGGTAGGTTGGTGGAGGAGGGCAAGCAAAAGGCTGCCATCCTCAATGATTACTTTTGCTCAGTTTTCACTAGGGAGGATGGTTGACCTTGCCAGATAGTGATATCAAGGCGGCCAGTAAAGGGGTCCAGAAGAGGAGGCAGCCAACATTCACATGTGAAAGGGTCCAGATTGAGCTGGCAACCAAAATGATACATAAGGCCACAGCACCAGACAGGTTGCATCTGAAGTTACTCGGGGAACTGGCAACGAAACTGGCCGGTCTATTTAACAGCTGAGAGGGGACGGGGGTAGTTCCAAGGGACTGGAGAGGGGTGAAGGTGATTCTTCCCCATTGGGGGGTCAGGGAACAAGCAGGGAACTACAGACCTGTCAATTTTGCCAAAACAAGTCATAAATTAAGTGAGCTCACATCACAGTTTGCAACCCAAAAATGGGCCATTGCACATTGATTTCAGTAATGAATAACACAACTGCTAATCAGACATTCTTCCATCCCACCACCTAGACTTGCTTAGAAAACCCACCCAGGAACATTCTTGGCAATCTTTCTAGGGAGCTCTGCCTCCATAGTCCATGCCTTACTCTGGACTGGCAGTACGGACAGGGAGGATGTGTGGCTTCTTAGGCTCTCCCATTGTTCAGAATCAAGCTGGTGCGATGATAATTTATTTTTTGGCCAATCAGAGTGTTCTGCATTAATCTCCTAATCAGCAATGTGCAGAGCAGACAGACAACACAAGGCAAGCATGGCATAGGAGATTTGCTGAGCCAACTTGCATGAGGTGAAATTGTCAGCAGACCACTGTTAACAGAGTGATCAAGCAGCACCAGTGACTAAATCATGCTGGCCTTCCTGAGCAAACCCAACCATCAAAGTATTTTCAAGGCCTGAGGTATGTGTGATGATTAATTCTGCAGCTTTTCCAGGCTTAAGCATCATTTGTGCTTGAACAGTCCACCAAGGGGATACTGTAGGTTTAGACAGCTTTGTTGATTTTTGTGAAATCTGTGTTTAGGAGGGAGCCCTGGAGCAAAGCTAATTTTAAAGAATAGCAGGATGGGTCAGGAGTCTGTGCAGAATGGTGAGGGGTCCCTGACATCATCATAATAATAATAATAATAATGATAATATGTATTTGTTATAGCACCTTTCATATAACCAAAGCACTGTACATCAAAATAAAACAAAATATAATACAATCAAGAAGATCCAGAGTAGACTTTCCCCCACAAAAAAGTCTTAAGTGCCTGCTTAAAACACCCCACCATCCTGCACTCCCAAAGCTGACATGGCAGAGAATTCCAGAGGGTAGGTGCCACAAAACCAAAAGCACATGCACCAGTTGACTTTAACCTTACCCTCGGAATCTCCAGCAACCCCTTGTCAGCCGAGCAGAGCTGTTGCAGAGGGGTGTAAGGAACCAGGAGCTCTTTCAAGTAATCAGGTCCCTGTCCATGTAGGGCTTTGTAAGTCAACAGACCTACCTTAAAGGTGATCCACCACTGAATAGGCAGCCAGTGCAGACCGTGCAGCACAGGGGTAATGTTCGTTCTTCTAGATGCCCCAGTCAACAAACATGCTGCAGCACTGTGCACTAGCTGCAAGCAGCGGATATCAACCCCAGTAAGCCCTAAATACAGGGAGTTGCAGTAATCAAGGCGCAATGTCATAAAGGTGTGGACCAAAACAGGTAGGTCGCAAGATGGAACAAGGTGCTTAATCCTAGCAATGTTCTTAAGGTGGTAAAAGGCTAGCCTGATGACTGCCAACACCTGATGACGAAGGGTCAGACCATCATCAAGCACCACTCCCAGGTTACGCACCTGTTCAGAAGTGAGAATCTGGGCCCACCCAGGACTAAACCGGAGGGGAGCTCAGTCGTCAGCCCCCCTGTCCTACAACCCGGGTCCACCACCAACACCTCAGTCTTTCCTGGGTTCAACTTTAAACCGCTGGTATTCATCCAATCTTGGATTTCAATGAGGCAGCTGTTCAATACTGAGATAGCACTAACCTGGTCACGGGCAAAAGACAGGTAGAGCTGGGTATCATCAGCATAGCAGTGAAACGTCAGCCCATACCATCTGACAATGTCTCCAAGGGGCAGCATATACACTGCAAATAACATGGGGGACAGCACTGAGCCCTGGGGTACCCTGCAAGGCAGAGAGAAAGCCCAGGAAGAAAATATACCCGAGACAACTCTCTGCATTCTACCAGTGAGGAAAGATGTAAACCATCTGAGAACTGTACCAGACAGCCCACAGATGGACCTCAGATGCTCAAGCAGGACCCCATGATCCACAGTATCAAAAGCTGATGATAAATCAAGGAGAACCAAGATGGAACAATGTCTCTGATCTCTTGATATCAGGAGATCATTGAGCACCCAAACCAGAGCAGTCAGTACTATGCCTCTTATGTAAACCCGATTGGAGAGATTAGTATAAATTATGGATTGTTAAATGGTTATCCAGTTGAGCTGCCACAACTTTCTCAATAACCTTCTCCACAAAAGGGAGGTTAGAGATAGGCCTGTAGTTTGTTAGGTTCTCCAGGTCTAAAGAAGCATTTTTCAGGAGGGGTATCACCACCCCCTTCTTCAGAGAGCTAGGGAACTCACCCGACTCCAGAAAGCACTGGACAATCTGAGCTAAGACCGGGCCAATGATATCACTACAACCCAAAATCAGGGAAGTAGGGCCCAGGTCTGAACTACAGCAGGTGGGATGCATCACCTGGACAATCCTCATAATATCGACTAACTCCAGCAGATCAAAGGTACTACAGGAAACTCCGGGTTCTGTGACAAGGTACCAATCAACCGCATCCCCCATAGAGTGAAGTTGGTGGCATTCCTGCCTGATGTCAGCCACCTTATTCGCAAAGAAGTGAGCGATCTCATCACAATCATTTTGTGAAAAAACTTGACGGAACTGCTGACAGGCTGGGTTGCACAGTCTGTCAACAGTTCTGAAGAGTTGAGCTGGTTGGTTCCATGCAACAGCTATTTCCCTGGACAGGAATTCTGCCTTCTTACGGGAAATTTCTGTTTGATAGAAATTATAATGTTTGAACAAAATAAGGTGGTCGGCATCTAAGGTGGTCCTCCGTCAACGACACTCCAACCCATGCCCCTGTCTCCGCAACTCCCTTAGAGTCCCATCAAACCAAGGAGCCCCAGGGTGATGTGGGAGGGGGCAAACACGGACAGGATCAATCAGATCGTGAGCTGAGGAAATGGCCCTATTATAGGTGGTAACATACTGCTCAGGATTTGTGCTGTGATAAGCATTTTTTTTAGCTGATAGTAGAGGGTTGGGTAGGCAGGGGGTGCTTTCGGTTAGGAATTTATCTAAAAGTTGTGCTACATGAAAGCAATGTTCTTTTGCCTTGAGTCATTTGTGTTGCTTGCTGCCTCCAGGAAATTTCTCTAACAGAGTGCTGTGCCCAGGTTAAGCCAAGCTGAACGTGACTGTAGTGCCCTGCTGCCATGCAGTTTGACAGCTCAGCCACTGAATGCGTTTAACATGTTTGAGTAAAAAGTCTGATGTGCAAAATGGAGGAAGGACGCGAAACATTGTCTCTTGTGCTTATTTTTCTTATAAACAGAATATTCAGTATTCTGCAGTTACAAATTGACATTTAAAAAATTGCTAATCAAAGCCCGGTGACTGCTTATCGAAAAGGTTTTTGATTAGCAGTTCTGCTAATCATGTCTCCCATTCTAATTTCTGACTTGCACTATTGTAAGGAGGCTGATGGAGACACTGGTCAAAGAGGACCTCATGGACTACTTGGAGAGCAATGGGCTCCAGGATAGTAAACAGTACAGATTCATGGCAGGAAGGTCTTGTCAGACTACCCTGACAGATTTCTTTGACTGAGTGATGAGATAATTGGATAGGGGCCATGCTGTGGAGTTGCTCTACTTAAACATTAGCGAGAGACTTTCAACTTGGTACCTCACAGATGCTTGTTGAAGAAGATGGAGCATCTGGGTGTGCCTAAGATCATAATAAACTAGGTAGGTAACTGGCTAAAGGGGAGCCAGCAGAGGGTTGTAGTCAACAGGGTCAAATTAGAAGAGATGGAGGTCACATGCAAGGTACCACTGGGATCTGTCCTGGATCCTTTCCTCTTCAATATGTTCAACAGTGACACTGGTTAAGGAATCTGGGGCAGGCTGTGTCTCTTTGTGGATGACACTAAACTCTGTGGGAGGGTGGATAGCAATGAGGAAATCAGGGAAATGTATAGGTGGTCTAAGGTTTGACAGTTGAAATTCAATGCCACGAACAAGAATCCCAGGACAGAATACTGGATGGGTGAGGTGAGACTTAACACTATGGCTGAGGAATGGGACCTTGAAGTTATCATCAGTGACTCCTAAAAGCAATAGAGTCAGTGCAATAAGGTATACAAAAGCAAGTTGGATGCTGGGTTGTATCAGGAGGGGTATTGATAGCAGAAGTGAAGAGGTAATACTTCCCCTACATGGATTCTTAGCAAGGCCACACCTGGAGTACTGTGACCAGTTCCAGAGTGCTCACCTCAGAAAAGGTAGGGATTGGCTAGAGACAGTGCAGCACAGGTAGAGATGTGCAAAATTACAAAATTTCATTACGTGAAATAATTCATGAAATTAGAGCATTTAGCGAAATATTTTGCAGGTGCGAAATGCAAAATTTAATCAATGAAACATGAAATTTCACCCAGGAAATTAGAAAGTGTGCCAATGAGCAGACAAATTTTGCCATGTCAGGTGAAATTGTACATTTTTCGGCTTAATTTTGCAACTTTGCACCCGGCGAAAAATTTTGCGGAATAGCAGAATTTTGCTAAATGTTTTGTGCAGTGAAATTTAATTTTGCAACATCTCTAAGCACAGGGTGACAAAAATGATTCAGGGCCAACAGGGTAGTTTCTATGAGAAGCACCTCAAGTCACTGAATATGTACTTTTTTTTGTTAGTCCTTTTTTCCCCACAGTCGGCACACATTCAGCCACTGTCCTGGTGCACCCCGACTCCCATGCAGGCCCTCACCCCTGTCACACCCCACAGCTTGCCTCATGTGGTGGGCTGGTGGTGAGCCCCCATACTCACTGACATGTCCACGTCCAGTCTTCTGAGGTGACACCCTCGAAGCCAAGTGCATTCTGGGACAGCCATAAAACTGTGCAACCGCATTTCCACTGTTCTTTTCCCTTCAGAGGTGGAGCATGTAATGATGCCAGTGGAGAAAATGTACACATTCCCATGCTCACACCACCAGGCATCTGCCCTATCCCTATCCACCTTGTCAGCATTGGTATTCTGCCCCCCAGCCTCTGCTAGAGGCCTGGCATTCGCTGAGTATTGGTGCCCCCCCTCCCCAGAGAAGGAGAGCAGTTCCTGGGATGCTCAATCCTTCTCCTCCCCTGCTGACCCCCAGTGGTCTGCTCTCATTCCTGAACATGGGTCACCAGCATGGCACAAGGTGTGGTGTTTCTAGTGCCTCATCCCTCAGCGCCCCTGAGCTGGCACCAGATATGTACCTGCTGGAGACCAGATGGGAGAGGAAGATATGATAGAGACCATTAAGTTCCCAAAATGAATTAACAAAATTAACTGTGGGGAACTTTTTATCTTGAATACTAGCTCATAGTCACATGGACATGAGTGTAAACTAAAATGATTGAGATTCAAGAGGGACATGAGGAAGTATTATTTTACAGGAAGGGTGTTTGAGCCATGGAAGAGTCTGCCTGAAAAAGTGTAAATGCAAACACTATTGGTGGTTTCAAGCACAGATGGAACAGAATGAAAGGTATAGTGCTTGCTAGGGGAACAGAAACTGGGAGGAGAATTGAGGAGGAGGTTTCAGGGGGCTAGTACACAGGAGGGACAATAGGTCCCAGGGCTAAATAAGGAAGTAACGACGACTGGATGAACCATATGTATCTTTCCACCATCATTCTCTATGTTTCTATGCTTAGTTTGGCAATATTTACAGACCAATATACTAGTATTAAAGCTATGAAAGAAAGACAAGATGGTCAGTGTTTCACCTCCCTCAGCCAAATTAAAATAAGGTAAAATTTATTGTTCCCCAACCCTCAGCATTGTTTCTTTTTTCATTACAAAGAGAAGGTAATCTTGGTCACATCTGAATTTCCATAACGGAAAGTAACTATTTTATGTTATTTTTTAGGTTTTAGTCAATCTAATCATTTTTGAAGGAACAGCTTCTATAGCCATCTCCATAATGATGCCCTTTGAAAAACAATATTAGATGTCAAGACAGCATATTAAAATTTGCAAGGGTTTCTAGTAACATCCTTGGAGTATGGTTACATGGAATGCAATGACATAAGTGCAATTAAATCTCAGACAGCTTTATGCGTGTGCACATGCGTGCATGCATGTGTAAGGCAGTGTACCATTACATAAATACATGCATCATTGCATGTTTGAACTGGCTGTCACCTTCCTTTAGTTTCAGTGCTAATTTATTACTACATAAATATCCTGTACATGTGTAATCCATAGTGTTCTAATTTCTGTAATTTTATGTTTTTTACTCATACTTTTTATTTTAAAATATTATTGTAGCAGAAAGTCAGCCCACCTGTGCAGTCAATATCAACATGTTCAGAATGTTCAAAAGCAAAAAACACTTTAGGTAGATTTTTATAATTGGTGATACAGAATGACATAATGCATATTCCATGTTTCACAGTTTGAATTCAGTATCTGACTGTAGCATGTGAAGCTATATACTGTACACACATACTGTAATATCAAAACATCAGTAAGAAGGTATATCAAATGAAATGTTCATTTCAGTGCAAGGGGGCCATCTAGAGACAACATACCTTCATAAAATTCTTCCATTGGTTACCATTGCCTATTACAGTTGAGCACAGCACTAAACAGATGTTGCAAAATAGGTTTTATTTTTACTTACCCTGCATAATTGTTCATTTATTGTGGCATGTTAATTTATTCAGGTACTAACTTGCTTTAAAATAACTTATCTAGCAAACAGGATTCTATTATTATAACCAATAAACGTCTAACAACTTAAGAGATCACATCTGGCCGACAGCCTTCCCTTCTGCTTTAATGTTAGGGCTATGTTAGTAAGACTTTATACATTGCTTACAACACACACATTGCTATGTTTTATTAAGAAAACAAGAGCGCAAAGGGCATGAACAGTGCTGGTTAACAATCCTCTTAAAATAGTAACTTACATGTTAAAGCTGACTGAGTATATAAAACAGTAAAAACAAGAGCCAGCCTATAAACTGGATAAAGCAAGTTATGTTTTCTGTCTTTGAGGTAAGTAGTTCAAAAATGTTAACAATGCATGAAGTAATGTGAAAGAATATATGTTGTCTAATATCCCCAAACAATACAAGGTTTTATTGTTTGATTCAATGTGTTGATTACTGTACATGTTTGCCCCATATTCAGATGCCTCAGTTTACACCACAAAAAGTCATTATACGTAAGGCAAATTACTGCACTTTCCTAAGGTTGCTATATTCAAACAAGTTCAGAGCATAGTGGGAGTGAAGAAATTTGTCTGAATTGTGTCTCCTAGAGTAAAGCCCTAATGAAGGCACTACAAGTTGTATTCTGCACTAAACACATCTCCCTGCTGGTCGCACAGAGATATGTGCCTATACTAACCACAGGCTGCCATGCCGAGTAGCAAAAGCAGTTAGGGCATCCCATTGCTATTATCACCCTTGCACTAACTTGCTAGATTGGAAGGTCTCCATGCAAATGACTCCTAATCCCATACCAAAGGGCTAAACTATCATTTGCATACCCCCCATCCCAGAAATCTGTGGTGCTCTTTGTGTAAAAATACATTAGTGGTCGGGCCATCCCACCCACCCAAATACTCATACTTACGTTTTTTTCTTCTTCTCCAGATCCCTGTAAGTGTATCTTGTCTGCCATCCCCACCCCATTCTTTTCTTTTCCACCTTTTGTACATTACCCCCTCATACCTTTCTTGCTTCTTCATCCTTGCTATAGTACTCTCTGCTATTCTCCTTTATTAGTTCTAGGGAAGCACCACAGATGGGGTTGACACCTAACTCTTCCACGTCTCTGCTCCTGCCATTGCCTCCCTATGTCATACCTTCAAAGGCTTTCCACCTGTCTTGGTAATATTTATGGAGCATGGAAGCAATGCCCCCTCCCTAAAAGGGGAAAACCTTCTTTCCCTGGAAAGTTCTGCTCCATCTCTCTCCTCCCTGCTCTTGGGAAAGTACTGGAGAAACTTGTCATCTCCCAGCTTACTTCCTTTCTCATTCTCTACCTTTCTTGCTTCCTCCTTCCTCAGCCCTTTCCAGTCTGCCTTCTATAAAACCCATTCCAGCCTCATATCTCTTGGGATTTATTGAGTCTGTCCTAGGTAGGATATGGGGCTGTTTACTGCCACTTTCTTCATTGACATTGTCAAGGCATTCATTTTTATGTTGATTGCGCACAGCGTAAGAAATATATTGTCACAGCTTGCTGAGAAGCAGGCTGTGGAGGCACGGCACTGTTGTGGCCAATGCCCCCACAGCATGCAAAGGCTTGTCCCGCTTCCCCCAATGCCATTGCAGGCTGCTGGTGACACAAGTTTGGAACGTTCGCACCAACTTGTGACAAATCAGCCGCTGCAATCAGGGGCCTCCTCGTCATTGCAGTGTAAGCCATCCGCTGCAATGAGGGAGCAGGGCGGATCTAGCAAGCCTGATATTGTTTGTGAACATGGTGGTGGGTTGCCACCCTGTTCACAAACAATATAACCCCCAAGCCCACAATGTTTATCTGCTGAGGAGGGAGCCCACTCCCCATCAGCATAATGTGCCCCTCCCCCCCGTTTCATTGTCTGCCGATGGGGTGCCCAATCCTCGCCGGCAAAAGGAATTATCCCCCTTTGTTATTTGCCAACAGGGTGCCCAATCCCGCCTGCAGAAAGGATTCCCCTTTGTTATTTGCTGACGGGTGCCCAATCCCCATCGGCAGAAAGGAATCCCCTTTGTTGTTTGCTGACAGGGGTGCCCAATCCCCATCAAATGCAGCGCCCGCCAAAAGCAAGACTCCAAATGCCCTGTGAAGTTAAAACTGTCCCGCTGCTGTCTTTTTTACCAGTAATTAAAACGGTCCCCTGTGGGTCTCCCAGACCCCCTCCCGCATCCTGTGCCCACCCACTGCGCACCCTGCCTCCCCACACCACCTCCTCACCCCATACTTACCTCCGGAGTCCAGCACGATGATCTTCGGTGGACCGGGAACACGTCTGCACTCTTCAAAGCTGACCGCGAACTGAGGAAATGCCAGTAAGCTGTATAATGGAGTAAATAGGGTTTTTTCAACTTTGCTGCATATCTCAGGCATTTTTGGGAATTTTTTCACCAAATTTTCAACATGGGGTTTTTGGGACCCTTCCTCATGAATACTTCAACTATCATGGCATTAATCGGCCCTGAAAGGTGATTTTGCGGTCACTGCACGGAATCACCTTTGGGGGCTGATTAATGAAACGATAGTGCCAGTGTTCATGAGGTGGGCTCTCAAAAAGCCTATGTTACAAATTTGATGGGAAAAATCCCAGAAATGACTGTTTTACGAGCGTACGCTGCACAGTGGCTACGCACGCTCGCAACTTCGTGAATTTGCAATATTTTGATGCCAGATTTTCAACATTGGCATTTTGTCACACCTCCTTGTGAACTGTATAGCTGTCATTGTTCCCATCCTGGCAGAAATGTGTTTTTACACTTCCGGCACAGAATAGCGTGGTCACTGTCAGAAATCAGTGTTCGGGACAGATTAAGAAAATGACAGTGACACTGTTCATGTGTAGAAGTCCTGAAATGGCTATGTTGAAAATTTGGTAACGATACTCCATAAAATAACTGTGTTACGAGCGTGCGTTGCGTAGTTTGCACGCGCGCTCATAACTTCGTGAATGTGTAATATTTTCACTCCAGAATTTCAACATTGCCATTTTCCCACACCTACTAATGAACAGTGCAGCTGTTATTTTTCCCATCCTGGCTGAAATGTGTTTTTGCAGTTCCGGCGCAGAATAGAGTGGTCGCTGTGGGAAATCACTGTCTGGGACAGAGTAATAAAATGACAGTGATATTGTTCATGAGCAGAGGTCCTAAAATGCCTATGTTGAAAATTTGGTGATGATAGCCCATCAAATGACTGTGTAACAAGTGTGCGTTGCACACTTTCCACACACCCTTGTAACTTTGCAGATTCGTAATATTGTCATGCCACATTTTCAACAATGGCAATTTTTCGCACCTCCTTATGAGCAGTACAGCTGTCATTTTTCACATCCTGAGTGAATTGTGGTTTCACAGTTACGGCACAGAATAACGCACTTGCTGTGGGAAATCAGTGTTCAGGACAGATTAAGAAAATGACAGTGGCACTGTTCATGAGCAGAGGTCCTAAAATCACTATGTTGGAAATTTGGTGTCAAAACTCCGTAACATGACTGTGTTACAAGCGTGCATTCAACTATTTCCACGCACCCTTGTAACTTCGCAAATTTGTAATATTTTCATGCCACATTTTTAACGGTGACATTCTTTCACACCTCCTTATGAACAGTACAGCTGTCATTTTTCACATCCTGGCTAAAATATGTTTTTGCACTCCTGACGAAGAATAGCACGGTCGCTGTGGGACATCAGTGTTTGGGATAGATTAAGATGGAACGAGTGAGATGGGGGAGTGACCGAGCTCAACTGAGCTCTGTCAGGACTGATCTGGATTTGTTTGTGGGCAGAAAAAGGCCCCAATGCAAGAGGCCAGTACAAAAGGGCAGCCTGTAGCACTGGAAGAAACAGAACGAGAAAGTGAGTGAGGGAGGGTGAGTGAGCGAACTCATCGGAGCTCTGTCAGGACTGCTGTGGATTTCTTTTTGGGCAGAAAAAGGCATCAATGCAGACAGGGGCCCAGTAGAAAAGGCCAGCCTGCAGCGGCGGGAGAAACAGTATGAGTGAGTGAGACAGGAGGACTGAGTGAGCTCAACGGAGCTCTATCAGGACTGCTGTGGATTTCTTTGTTGGCAGAAAAAGGCGCCAATGCAGGCAGGAGCCCCGTACAAAAGGGCCACTTGCGGCACCAGGACAAACAGAATGAGCTCATGATAGAGGGAGACTGAGTGACCTCAGTGGAGCTTTGTCAGTACAGCTGTGGATTTATTTGTGGACAGACAAAGGTGCCAAGGCAGCCAGCAGCCCCATACACAAGTGCAGCCTGCAGCACCAAGAGAAACAGAACGAGTGAGTGACAGAGCGGTAGTGAGCGAGCTCAACGGAGCTCTATTGTGATTGCTGCAGATTTCTTTGTGGGCAGAAAATGCGGCAACACAGGCAGGAGCCCAGTAAAAAAGGCCAGCTTGCAGCGTGGGCAGAAACAGAATGAGTGAGTGAGACGGGGGAGTGAGCGAGCTCAATGCAGCTGTGTCGGACTGCTTCAGATTTCTTTCTGGCCAGAACAAGCCACCAATGCAAGCAGGAACCCAGTACAAAAGGGCAGCCTGCAGCAGCAGGAGACACAGAATGAACGAGTGAGGCCGGGGGAGTGAGTGAGCTCAACGGAGCTCTGTTGGGACTGCTGCAGATTTGTTTGTGGGCAGAAAAAGGCAGCAATGCATGCAGGGGCCCAGTACAAAATGGCAGCTTGCAGTGGAAGGAAAACCAGAATGAGTGAGTGAGAGAGTGGGAGTGAGTGAGCTCAATGGAGCTGTATTGTAACTGCTGCAAATGGCGGCAATGCAGGCAGGAGCCCAATAGAAAAGGGCAACCTGCAACGCCACCAGAAACGGAATGAGCGAGTGAGACAAGGGAACTGAGCGAGCTCAACGGAGTATTGTCAGGACTGCTGCAGATTTCTTTGTGGGCAGAAAAAGGCGCCAACAGAGCCAGAAGCCCAGTACAAAAGGACAGGCTGCAGCGCCAGGAGAAACAGAATGAGTGAGTGACAGAGGGGGAGTGAGCGCCCTCAATAGAGCTCTGTCTGGACAGCTATGGATTTCTTTGTGGGCAGAAAAAGGTGCCAACACAGACAGGAGCCCAGTACAAAATGGCAGCCTGCAGTGCCAGCAGAAACAGAGTGAGTGAGTGAGAGAGGGGGACTCAGCAGGCTCAACAGACCTGTGCTGGGACTGCTGCAGATTTCTTTGTGGGCAGAAAAAGCCACCAACAGAGCAGGAGCCCAGTACAAAAGGGCAGCCTGCAGTGCCAAGAGAAACTGAATGAGTGAGTGAGAGAGGGGGAGTGAGCCACCTCAATGCAGCTCTGTTGGAACAGCTGCGGATTTCTTAGTGGGAAGAACAAGGTGCCAATGCAGGCAGGAGCCCAGTACAAAACAGCAGCCTGCAGCACTGGGAGAAACAGACTGAGCGAGTGACAGAGGGGCAGTGAGCGAGCTCAACACACCAGCACAATCAACATTCGGCATTCACAAATGCTTGTTTTATCCTGATTTAGCCCTCCTGATAATTGCTTAAATTCTCCACCATTCTTAGGGTCCCATCTGCATGTTTACCAGTGGTCACACCAGGTATCCTGGCTTTCACCATTTGATAGTTAACCAGCCATCAGATACCTGAGGGGGGAAGTCCTGGCAGTGGGCCACAGAGGTATCATCTTTTCCAGACTTCAAAGAAGTTCATCCAATAGACCAGGAGAAGGTGGGCAAGAAACTAGAAATTGGGGGAGTGGGGGTAGTCATGATTCCATTATATGAGTAGACAGCATATTTTTCTCTATTTACTGGTCCTTCCACCTCCACTTGTATTCCCAATGAGCATGCAGGGTGTTATTTCTAGGCGGGGTGACTAATGTCACAAGATCACTCACAACATCAGGGCCTTCTCCACTCCAGCTGTAGGAGGTACTGCCACAGAAAAATGTTTAATGCACCCCCCCCCCAAGTCTGGCATGAGACTGACCTCAATTCTGGGTTTCCTATAATGAAGTATAGCACAGCAACAGTCAGCACCAGTAATCATGGCCATGTCAAAGCTTACAGCAGTTTTTCCCATTCCCTCCAAATTGACAAATTCACAAAAAGGGGTCTGTCTGAACTGTAAGACAGTTGATTCTGCTTCTAACTGTTTGACTGATACCAGCCAGTAAAAGTAGATAATGCCCTCTCCCAACCCCCTACCCATATCTTCAGGTGTCCTCCAGGGCTCAATACTGGATCCTGTTCTATTCTCATTATATCATAATAATCTCTCATCAGCCTGTGTTTCCTTGTGCAGTCTCGTGTTCACGAATGACGCTGTATTTTTTCATTCTGGAGATTCAATTCCTGACCTGGAATTTACTCGTTTGCATAATTTTTAGAACATTCCACATTGGTTCTGCTCAAATCAACATTCACTTAACGCTAGAAACATTTTAAGATGGTTCTCCCATTATTTGACTCTTCAGATGCAGTGTACAGTATTGCCTCAAATCTCCCTTGGCCAGGCTGGATCCCCTAATCTGCTGCTTCTGCTGTTTCAACCTCAACCATCCTACCCATGCACTAGTGTGCTGTTTAAACTGACCTCACTTCCCTTTTCTTGATTCCCCATACCTACTGCATCTAACTGTTCCCAATTCGACTCCAAATTCTTTTTTTTTTGGCCCTGCATTTCCCTTTCCCCATGCCAGGCTGAGGCTCAGTCCTTGCCCAGCACACCACCCAACCATGCCCAGGCTTACCCCCCTGGATGGGGCTGCTGGGCAGGCACCCCTGCCCAAGCTCAATAGTATCTTGCTCTGGCTTACCCCCCAGGGTGGGGCCACAGAAGTGGGACACCCCCAGTGGACACTGGTGGACAGCGGGAACAGCGGCTGAGCAGGGCTTCATATGAGGGGAGGGACGGATTTTGAAATGATTAGTGTTTCCACCAGAGGCAGGATGTGCAATGACATCCAGCATCTGTTTTGCCTCCAATGCATTTTGGCACTGATCATTGTGGGTCCTCAGGCCTCCGACGGGGCCACTAACACAACGTATGCTCTCCTTTTCCCCCTGGAGAAGGAGAGCCACTCATCAGGCACTCAGTTCTTCTCCATCTGGCTGGCCCTCCAACTCCCAGGTCTATTCTTGAACCTGGGATGTTATAATCGCACTCGGATGCCTTGCTGTTTCACCGGTGGGCCAGCCCTCTACTCCAAATTCTGGTTCTGCTTCATCCCTTGCCACCTCTATTCCCTCTTCTGTACTTATTGATCTTTTTATTTTTAATTTTGACCAGAAATGGCAACTGAGCTATGAATACTCAATTCCATATGTGTCCTGGGAGGCAGAGTGGGTGGGTCCCATGGGCCTGTTTTATTGACAGGGGGAATGCTGTCCAGGACAATGGGAAACATCACATACACTCCTCTTACACTAAGTACTATTGGATCTTGAACTTCAGCCTTGACTGCCACCAGAGATTTACAGAAGGGACCTTGGTTTAATGTCTCATCCAAAGAATGGCATATCAACAACATAGTACCCTCTAGTGCCAAACTGCAGTGACAGCATTGGGTACTGTGCTAACCAAGTTCCTGGTATTGGACTAGAGCCCATAATCTTTTGATATTTTGTCCTGAGAGGTGAGCATGCAATCTATTGAGCCACTGACACTGCCGTGCCTCATTTGCTATATTCAGAAACATTACATCCAACAGGAACACCACTTTACTTTGCCCTAACTAGCCTGATTCAGCAATGTGCTATTGAGCAATATGGAAAGTTGTTGAATCAGGTTAGTTAGAGCAATATGAAGTGATGTAAAATATAGGCACTGGCTTGCCGCCCCTCTCCTCCCTTGTAACACTTTATTTTAAGTGTCCTTAACTACACTGAAATATACTGTATAATTACAATGTAACTACTATGTAACTTCTGTGTAGTTACATGTAACTACAATGTAGTAGTTAACTAGTTTCATATTTGCGGTTTGGTGTAGTTACACAATTTGCATGAACTGGAAGTTACTGTAATTACTGTTGCCTCCCTTCTGCCTCAGATCAATTATGTCTGGCAAATATAACTCTTTGTGTTGCACTTTGCAACAGCTGTTACATGTGTAGTTACACTGCAGCATAAATCATTTTTTGTTGCACTTTTCAACAGCTGTTACACGTGTTGTTACACTTCCAGCATAAAACAGTTGTTCTGTTGCACTTTGCAACAGCTGTTACATGTGTTGTTACACTTCCAGCATAAATCAATTTGTGCTGAACAGGAGAGCCAGCTGTGGTTGCATGTATAACTACCACTTAATACAATTTGTATAACTACACACCAGGAAGGGTCCCTACCTGTGCATCCTTCGCCAACCACCACCACTCCACACAGCAGATTGTGGTAAAGCATGGTACGTAGCCATGTCCCATCCCCAGTCACCCACCTGGGCCACAGCTGGCCAGGAGTGTGGGTGCAGAAGAGGTGTGGGTCAATGCCACAGAAACAGCACATTTCTTAGTAACTACAGAACTGTTACAAGTCAATGAGTAATTATGTAAATGATTATAATGTATGGTAAGTGCCTATTAACCACCATAATCAGCAGTCACACAGCTTTGTTATGCACTGTTTAGAATTTTAAAAGTTGTTAACCACACTTCGGAACTTCCAAACAGTGGCATAGCAAAAAAGAATGCACCAGAGTTCCATAATTCTCACACAATTGAATGCAAACAGTGTTTTTTTGACCATACACTATAAAAGATGATGGCTGGGGATCGGGTGACAACCACACTGAAATCGCCTCTCGTGGTTGCTAGGGCTACAGTAAACCTCTCGAGCTGCGCTCTCGAGGTTTACCATGTTGCCCCTGCAACCACTCGAGGTGATTACAGCGTGGTTATCACCCGATCTCTAGCCATTATCCTCTATGTTATTGTATAAGTAAACAATGCAGTTGTATAGCAATTAAAACTATTAGATTGCAAGTTTGTTAAGCAGTAAATACACAGGGGACTGATTTGTGAAGGATAGCATGCATCAGAACTACAACATTGGCATTCATTGTAAGTGTATAGTAGTTACACCCTTCTTCATATGCTTTATTTTAAGTGTCAGTTTCTGCATATCTACTTTGCAAATACATGTTAGTAAGGAATTAACTGTGGAAACAATGCAACAGAAGCAGCACTTTCCATAGTAACTAGAGCACTGTTACACCCTTCTTCTTACACTTTATTTTAAGTGTCAGTCTCTGTGTACTTACTTTGTAAGTACATGTTAGGCATTAACTGTGGAAACAGTGCCAGAGAAGCAGTACATTCCTTATTAACTACAGCACTGTTAAAAGTCAATAAGTAAGTATGTAAATTAATGATTTTTTTATTGTATAGCAATTTACAATGTTATATTACATGTTTATTTTTAGTTTGTTTTCTTTGGTCACACAGCATACATGTGGTGGCCCTGGGATTTGAACCCAGATCTCCAGATTTGCAGGTCAGTGCCTTTAACCACTATGCTATACGGCAGTAACTTCATGAGGGAATGATTTCTGAAAGATCATTTTAAGTGTCACTAATTACACTGTAACTACTGTATAACTACACTGTAAATGCACTATTATGTAGTTGATAACTAGTTTCACAATGCATCTTGTGTACTTACATAACTTTAAATGTGTTGCTTCTGTGAGACTGACCCACACCTCTACTACATCCACACCCCTGTCCTGCTGCTGACCAGGTAGATGGCTAGGTGTGGGGCATGGCTACCCTTCAATGAGAGTCCTTATTCTTCTGTACCTAAGACTAAACTGTTCAATTGTACAATGCTGAACAGTCATAAGACTGATTGTACATAATGTATTTTGCAACCACACTTTATTTGCTACTCCATTGTGTTTCAACTGTATTCTTGCACTTAATTGTACCTAGCTGTACTTAGTATAACCAATGTATTAGAGAAATTAGCTCTGGCATCCTCCCAGATGCTCTCAAAGACCACAACCTGATATTCGTTGTCAGGAAAATCCACAGACCAAAATCTCCACATAAAACCTTGCAGCTTCACTACTTCAAATATCTACACTTTGAACTTCTCCTATACAACCTATATCTCACTGACTGGCCTCCCTCTTAGTTGATAAGGCTCTAGACTACTTATAAGAATTATTCCTTACAAATTGGAACACATTTGCCCCTCTCAAACAAACCAGGGTTAGGGGTAACCACCTACTGTGGACTACTCCAGAACTCTTAGCCTGTCTTAGGGCTAGATATCATGTCTGGAAGTGACACAAATCTACCCAGCTTCCTAGTGACCTCACAGACTACCATACACTCCAAAACGCCTGTACCAGGGCAACAAGGCTAGCCAAGTCCGATTATTTCAAAAATGCTTTCCTCATAAATTCCCTTTCCAAGTTGTGGAAGGTGGTTCATGCCCTCTTTACCCCTCAGACCCACCCCCCCTTCCTCAGTGCTAAAGGTAAATGGCAATCTTGTAGCTGACTCCCATGCCGTAGGTGCGAAATTTAACTCCTGTTATACTGCCTGTCCAATCAAACTGCTGAAGTCCCTCCCTAATTACCCCTCCCCTCCTCAAATGTCATGGCTGCACCTCTATCCTCACCCCCCAAAAATGCTCCACTTCCTATTTCCCCACACCCCTCCTTCTAATTCTCTTCAGTTTCCCCCACCGATACTCTAAATGCCCTCCTCACCATCAATCCCTCAAAAGGATCTTCCCCAGATGACCTTGATCCTAAACTCCTCTCTTTCTCAACCCTGGCCATTGCCTACCCCCTCTCCTTAATCTTAAATCTCTCCTTCTTAACCTCTGATGTCCCTACCACATGGAAGGATGCAGTGGTTCTCCTCCTACCTAAAGGTGGAGACCCCTCATCCCCTGGCAGCTATCGCCCCATCACGCTACTCCCTACCCTAGCCAAACTACAAGAGCATCTAGTCCTCTCTCAACTCACCTCCTTTCTATCTGATACTTCCTTCTTCACTCCGTTCCAATCTGATTTCAGGAAAAATCACTCTATCACCACCTCCCTACTTCAGCTCTCTGACTCCATCATTTCCGGGATGGACAATGGCCAAATCACCTCAGCCATATTTGTTGACCTTGCCACAGCTTTTGACACTGTTTCCCATGCCCTTTTCCTTGATTCCCTCTCATCTGCTTGTTTAACCCCTTCTGCCACTAACTGGTTTAAGGCCTTCCTTAATGGTAGAATCCAATCAGTTAAGATCGCAGATGCCATCTTGCCACCCCTCTCGATCTGCACTGGCATCCCTCAGGGCTCTGTGCTTAGTCTCCTTCTGTTCTCCATATTCCTTAATGACCTGCCATATGTCTGCTCCCCCTCCTCCACCATACACGCATACGATGATGATACTGTCCTGTATGCATCTGGCTTATGCCCAGCTGAGGTTACATCCAACTTGCCACACAACTTCAACAAGGTCCAGCTCTGGTTTGCAAGTCATCAATTATTCCTCAATGCCAGGAAGACAGTCTTCATGACCTTTGGCACAGGACAGAAACTCTCTAGGCTTCCCTACCTGCCCACTTTCCGCACTCTTGATGGGACTTTACTTGTGGACACCTCATCCTTCAGATACCTTGGGGTTTGGTTAGACCAACACCTCAACATGGCTGGACACATTGACGCCATCCAGAAAAAATTGCACCCCAAGCTTGGTGCCTTGTTCAGGAAGCTCAGTTGCATCCATCCTGCAGCTAGCCATGAGCTTGTCCAGAAGATGATCCTCCCTATTTTTGACTACTGTGATGCAGTCTATGGTGCTGCTCCTAAGTCCTCCCTGACCAGATTGGACACGGTTTTCAACTCTTTCTGTCACTTTGCCCTTGATGCTCCCTCTCACACCCATGACTGTGACCTCTATCAAGCCCTTTCCTTCCCCTCCCTTACAAACAGATGCCTCTCACACTGCACTAAATTAACCGCTAAATACTGTCTGGGTGAATTCCCTTCCTACCTCCCCCCCTTATTTATAAAAATCCCTCCTCCTTCCCACTCCCTCAGATCTACCGACACTCGCAAACTAACTGTCCCCCGCCACTACATCCTCTCCAGCCAGTCTGGATACTCTCACCATGTTCCTAAAATATGGAACTTTCTACCTCCCCAATTCCGACACTAATCCTCCCCCCTCTATTCCATAAACACTGCTCTCTCCAACTATCTTGTGCCTAACTGTTGCTGTCATGACCCACCTTAATTTCCTTTATCTTGCTCCTTACAGTTCATCCTCTTTAGGAATTTAACGAAAGCCTCTATCAACTCTACTGCCTCTACTGTCCCTATCCCCTCCTAGATGCTAGTTCTCAAACCTTTTTCCCTTCCCATACCCTCTCCCCCTTTTTCCCTAGCCTTCACACTTCCCTTGCAGGGTTCTCAGCATCCTGAAGGGGTCATACTGTGCCTAGGCTTGCCACCTTTTCTTCTGCCATCTACCAGTCCTTGGCCTTCCAGTTCCCTTTGCAGGGTCCCCAGCATCCTGGAGGGTTCCTTGAATCAGGCCTTATCCCCTCCCAGGTGTTATTTCTCATTCTCTCCCTCTCACTATCCCTCTATAATCACAATGCCTAACCACAGGAGGGTTTACAATCACCTGAACTACCCTACCTCCTTGAAGGGTTCATCACATTCTGAAGGGCTCTTTTTTTGGGTCAGGCCTTATTTCTCTCCTGGGTGATAAGTGATATCTCTCTCTCTCTCTCTCTCCCCATTCCCCTCATCAGTACTCCAGTCTCCTGTCCTCTTGCAGGGTTCCCCGCATCCTGAAGGGGTCTCTCTGGGACACGACTCTGCACTATCTGTCATCTCAGGTATCGATATTGTTCTGTTTATATTCAAAGTTGAGTTCTGTGAATAGGTATGGATCATTTAGAACATCCCACAGGTACAATAAATCACCCCTCATTCTCCTAGTTTCCAAAGACATGAGATTTAACCTTTCTAATCTCCCCTTATTATCAAGTTCTTCCAAGCAAATTAGGCTTTTTGTAAATCTCCTTTGTATTTTCTCTATTTCACAGATATCGCCCTTTTTGTATGGGGACCAAAATTGTGTACAATAGTCTAAGTGAGACCTAACATATGCTCTATAAAGAGATGACAGTATTACCTGAGTTGTCATTGCAATTTTGTAATGTACTCATTTTTTTCTGTTTTATTTTGTGCTGTGTTGACACTGTATGTTTGATTTTTTTGTACTTCTCTCCCCACTCTATAGCACCCCTTGCCCTTCCCTTGGGCAGTACCTTAAAATGTGTTTTTTTTTCAGTGTGCCTTTCTTTGCAAGAATTTTCTAAATAAATAAATTAAAAGTCTAGCAATCAAGTTTGCAAAGACCTTCTCCAAACAAATAAAGGAGAGGAGCCAATGCCCTTCTGTCCAAACTCTTCCAACCAACTTTAACACTAATTACCTTTCCATTAAAAGTCTGAACTCTCATAGCTCAGTTGGTTACGTGCTAAAGCATGGATTGCTGAGGTCCTGGCTTCAAATCCCAGTGAGAGTCACACTTTTCCTTTCATTTCTACAATTGAATTTCTAAAATTTGCCTCGCAGTGGCATATACTGTACTTGGGAGAGATTGAGGAGGAGTTATTTGAGTCTGTAAAAATACTTCCTGGTTGCTCATTGCAACACCAGAAAGGAATGTATATGTGATTCACATGAGAAACCTTAGGGGCATTAATTGGCTGAACTGTCATAGTTCAGTTGGTTAAGAGCTAAGGCACAGATTGCTGAGGTCCTGGGTTCATATCCCAGTGAGAGTCACACTTTTCCTTCCATTTCTATAACTCGATTCCTTCCATTAAAAGAACTTTTTAAACTCCAAGCCTGACCCTTCCGCGTCACCGATGCTGGTCTGCTTGCTGCTCCCTTCTCCTTGTTTAGACAATATGGTGACAGAGCTTTAGGAGTAGAAGTTCTTGTATTGTGGAACTCCCTTCTAGGGAGTATCTGCTCTGCTGGCATGATGGAGGCTTTTTAAATGATCACTTAAAACATACTTATTCGAGCAGACCTTTCTGATATAACGAGTATCCAGATGAATAGTTAGTGTTTTAAATGGTTAAGATGTATATATTGCTTCTTATGTTTTATATTTTATGGGACATATATGTTTAATCATTTTTAAAATTATGTACAATGAATCTGGCCCAGTGGTGTAGAGGGATGAGCTATCCATGCCTCCCTGCTGCCAAGCCAGAAACCCAGGTTTGGGAACTAACGTGGATAATTTAGGAACTTGGCTGAGAGGGAAGATTGAGCGACCATAGGACAGCTCTCATCCCTCATGGAGGGGGGGACTCCATAACACACCACTTGACTGCCACTTGGTGGAAGCCAAGTGGTGGTGCATGCAGGTGCCACAGATTAGGGGAAGGGCCAGAATTCTGAGTGCGGGAGCACCTCGGCGGAGGTAGAGTGCACTTGTGCACTCATTGCATGTCAGACAGCCCAGGGAAGAAAATCAGGAGGAAATACATGGAGGATGAGGCTTAGTGAAGCCCTTCCAGCAGACACCAGTGGTCTGTCTGGTCTCAGATGAGTGGAGGAATGGAGACTTGGGATGGCCACAGTGCTACAGGACAGGCTGATAAAGCCACCAGCCTGACGAAGGAGATGAAAAACCTATGTTGGAAAAAAATGATGTGCCATGCCCTGAGTCCTTGGGAAATGGCAGTTCGTAAACAATATTGCCTTGCCTTAACTTGTCCATTCACATGGGTTACCTCCCTTCTGTTTATACATGTGTTAAGGTTATTTTCCTTTCTCTTCACAGTGGATAAAGCAAACATTACTTTAATCAGTGCAGGCCTTCCTATATTACTACATAAAGCTGTCCATAGTCAGTTTTCTGAACACCCACACTGTCCATCTTGACTCCTGCTAATCTGGTTACAGAACAGGTCACTCCATCACCATTGCCTTACATCAAGTAACCAATGATATCTTCTGATCAGTTTTATTATGAACATACAAAATTGCCTGCAGAGACAGGCCACTCCATCTATATAGTCTTCTCGAGTGTGCAGCACTTCAGTCAATTAGACTGCAGCTGCTCCCCCTCCCTCATATGCTCTCCCTCTTATATTTTGCCCCCTCCTGGTTTGTACCCTCCCGTTGAATCAGTACCAGCCCCTTTTGATGCCCCCAGCACTCTGAAGTGATACAACTTCCTCTGGAAGAGCATTCCATCCTGCCACCACCCTTTCTGTGAAATAGTACCTCCACAGTTCACTCTTGATCCTGCCCCCTTCCAACTTCATAGAGTGTCCCCTGGTTTCCCTTCTACCCTTCAGACTGAACATACATCTGGTGTCTACTCTGTTCAACCCTTCAGGTACTTGAAGGTCTCAATCATATCCCCTGTCTCCCTTCTTTCCTCCAGAGTAGCTATCTCAGTCTCTCATCATATGGTCTGTCTCCCAACTCCAGGATCATTTTTGTTGTTTATTAGGGTTAATACACTTGGGACATTTTAGTTGAAAAGCAATGTGAGCATATTTTGAAATCTATCTAGCATCCTGCTAGTTCCCCCCCCCCCCAACAAACACACACTTATTCCAGACCCCATCTCCCCTGAATCTTATAATCCAAAGTTCCAGTTGCATCTGATTCATGATTGAGCAACAGCTCCTTCATGCCAGAAAAGCAGCTATGCTGGTATTCGTAGCCCACAGCATTTGGCCTCTCAAGTTTCTGCAGCATACTGGATGGGGGAGCATTCTGCCTAGCATTACTGAGTGATGTTAGGCAAATAGTAATGAAGGAGTACATCAGAGCTCTTCAGTATTACAGTCATTGCAAACAACTGTGTTAAGGCACCAAGTTAGGGCTCAGCTTAACACCACAAAAGTAGGGATATGTGGTGTTAGGGTTTCCAAACCTAAATCTCCACCCACCCCCACCCCAAACAACAAAAGGACAAGACCTCACAAGCAACTGTAGACGGACATTGTCAGGTAAGACAAACAATATACAACTGTTTACAGATTACACAAATGCAGTAGTACTGATATGCTACCTTTGCGAATTTGTGCCTGCAACATACAATGGAGTCAGCCATGATGAAGCGCAGTAACTTGCAATAATGACACGTCACAAAATCCTGCATGACAAAAAGCCTAAATTGCCATTGACTTATGCATTTTATTTATTTTCTGAAAGAATCGGAATTATACACCTTTGTTTCAGAGACTCTTTTTGCAAAGGCTTCACATCAGGAAGATACAAACAGTGATACAGCAAATGACAAGGAAAGAGGTACACATACAACAAGTAGTATTATAAAGGATAGAAACTATCCATTGTGCCAAAAAAACAGTCAAACAGGCAGGCAAAATTAAAACAGGGTCCATAGAGCCAGGCAGGGGGGACATGCATTTTGGTCTGTGAAACCGGTCAGGCCAGAATTAATTATTGTGGTTAGAAGCAATCACAGGAGCAGATGGAGACAAAGGGACCTGCAGTAAACTGCAGCATTCTGTGATATTCTGCAGCATTTCTGCATTGCATCCTGGTTGTCATATTTGTACACACTACAAGACATGAAGTCCACCAGCATGAAGCGCCGTGTCACAGTCATCCTGCATGACAAAAGGGAGTAAGTCCCATTGAAAATGCATTGTTTCCAGTAGTAACTCTACTGCAGAATTCTGCAGAGTTGGGTTTCATCCTGGCAGGCTTCATTGTACACATTCATTTCTGGCTGCAGATAGAAATTTATGCTATTCAAATGGCAACAGTATTGTACTTCTGTCTGCAGATGCACAGACCTCTGTAGTCACAGATAAAACTGTGTCTCACTGTGCCTCCTTCATCTCTAGATATTGGTTTATGTTCTTCCCCTTCTACCTCTCTACACTTCCCTTTCCCATCCTCTCCTCCTCCTCCTCCTACTCCCTCTGCTCCATGGAACGTTGAACCTTTTCCATTCACCACACTCATTCTTGTGCTGGGCAGGCTGCCTTCTCCCATTCTCTCCCCTCCCTCCTAGAAACAGCACCTCTCCTCCACCTGCCCCCCCTTCCCAACCCATAGATAACTTAGGTATCTCCCCACTGCCTCCCCTCCATCCCAACCCTCCACCAGACCCTTTTCCTCCTCCCTCCTGTCTTCTCCTCCTGCATATAGCCTCTCCAATTATGATTTAGTCTTTTGCAAGTGAGCTGCTCCTGCACTGCTAAATCACTGTCACTTTCTCCAACAGGCGCTATGCACTTCCATAACACTTCTACCCTTGATTACTAGACAAGGCTATGGTCCTTACAGTTGTTCTTGTATTGTTTACCTGTTATTCTTCATTCTTTTTTTTAAACTTTCTTTATTGTTTTTGCATGGAACCATACAGATCAAAAACCATGGAAGATACAAACATCAGTTACAGGTACAGTCTCATAACCAGGGACCAGAGAGCCACTTCCAAAACATTACATCATAGGGGGAATTAGCATTAAAAATAAAACTGGTCAGAACTTGATATAACAAACATGCTACTACACACCAAGGAACTCCAAGTGCCTAGGGTGCACAGGATAAACCAGCTTGCCGTGTTACCATTGCAGTCTGTAGACCTAATTAGGCACCATAGAATAATAGGTGCACTTCAGAAAAAATCATTCACTTGAGATAGGCCATCTTCAGAACAAAAACTAGGACTTAACTATTGGTATGCATATGAGAGAGCTGTAGTAGCAATATACAACACAAATTATACATTTGACAAATCTAAAAATAACTGAAGCAAGCAAAATGTACTACACCCCTGAAAGTGATTATAAGAGATTGCAAGGCTTTGGATAAAGTACAACCTGCACATTTAGTGCAGTAGTACTAGATAAACAGGAAGTGATTGTCAAAATTCTGTTTTTTGACTGGAAGCATGCAGCCATAGTTTGGGTTTCCATATCTGTAAATAATTTTTTTCTAGCAATCTTTAGTTTTTTAGATAATTAAAATGTATTTCCATTATTGTGGATTGACAGTAAATATGGCTGCTGCCTAATTTGCAGCCAAACTCCCCCCTCACATTGCATCATGTCTTTTATTTACTTCTGTGGGACCCTGTGCTGTATGTTCCTGCTGTCCCTGTGTAGTGCTGCGAGTCATGTGCATATGTGATTGGCAGCAGAGGGTTCCAATTCAAAGAAATGGACAGACTGGATGGGCCTTGCGGTCCTTATCTGCTGTCAGCTTCTATGTTTCTATGTAACCTGGCAGGTGGGAGAAATGTAAATAAAAACAAAGAAAAATGGCGTGAAAATAACAGGTAATAGTACAGTGAAAACAAGAAAGATTGGCAGCAAAGTGCTCAACAGAGCACAGGAAGCAAACTTGCAAAAGATCCGATTTATTTTTTTTAGTACTGTAGTTTTAATACGTGCCTCTAAAGTGAGAAAATATATAATAAATGGAGATCTAAGTAGTTAACAGTACAACTGTAAAATGAACCTTAACTGAGTCCAATTAGCAAAAAAATGATGACATCACAGCAAGTAGTCATTGAAGTCGTAGAAGGGAGAATTGGGACCAACCACATACTGTATCAGCAACATCTTAATAATATGGCACAGCCTACAGTTTTATGAAAGCAAAAAGGACTATTTCTACAATAGGTCAGAAAATAGTCAGCTTTTCACAAGAGCGTAGTTGGTCCTCAAAGGCTCTTTTGTCCTCCCATTATGTAGTACTCACTAACTGCTAACCGTAATCAGATCAGTTCTCAGTCTTCAGCCGCAAAGCTGTCCATGACCCCTTCTTTGCGATGCTGATGCTCTGCCAACCAGTTAGCCACACAGTTTGCTGCATCTTTAGGCTCTAGGAATACATAGGTATGGTCTCCCTCCATCACAAACAGTTTAGCAGGGAGAAGCATTTGGTGACATATGTTAAATTCCCTGAGATCTCTGCCAGTTGGATCAAACTGCTTTCATCACTGCCTCATGCTACACAACAGATGAAGATAAAGGGAAACTGCTAATTCTTCAGGCTAAGCCCCCTGCTGTTGTCTGGCACATGGAATAGACACTCCTTCATTCTGACTCCAGTATACACCCCAAAAAGTGTTCTGGGTCCTTCTGATCAAGAGATCGCTCGTCTGGGGGTAAAACAGTAAACGTTCTCATAGTGCAAGTGAGTAGTGATTTCATCAATGTTTAAAACACACCCCAGCCATTGTTCCAAAAAGGTTTTTGGGTCATCCTCCTCCACCCATTCTGGGAGACCTACAATTCTAATGTTGCAAGCTCTGGAGAGAGGTTTTCCACAGCTTCAAGTCTCTGGCACAATATCCGACTTTCTTGGATCAGTTTGGCTTAGATGTCCCAGGCTTTTGCAGCATTAGTGTTGGCCTTTTCAGATATAGTTGGGATTGTGTCCACATGCTGCTCAAGCATGGCAGCTTTTCCAGATGCATTGTCCAGCTTCTTTTCCATATCTTTGACTGATCAGCAAAGTTGCATCTGCTGCTGTAGAGAAGAAGGCGGATCTGTTGCCTGCTTGCTGGCTGCTGGCAGGTTTGTTTTTGGTTTAAAAAAAGTATGCTTGCACAGCAACTCCTTTAGGATTACTAATTTTTCACTAATACCAATTGTCCCACAACTTCAGACATGACTTTATACTGTACCTTCAAATGGTAGTATTGAACAAAACATATTGATTTTGTAATGGCCTCTTTCAGGAATTGATGTGCCACACATTTGCTCCTCACACACCCCCCCCCCACTTATTTTTCATTCTGGTTTTGCACTTGTAAGTTGTCACTGTAACTGCACTCTGTGGCTTGATGTAAAATTATTTGATTCTGTACTCCCCTGCCCTCTCCCTGGGTTGCTCTTGAAAACAAGCCTCATTTCAGTGTGCCTTTCCTGGTTTCTAGTTTTTAAATAAAGAAATAAATACAAATCCACAATACCCAAATTAAAACAGTTCTTCTGCCTACAGAAGCACAACCCCCTGTGGAGCCAGTGCTTCTGCAGCCACAAATACACTCTCTCAGTATAAGACCTACACACTGACTTGTGGCTGCAGACACAAATCCATGATACCCAAATTACAACACTACATGTGTCTGTAAAAGTTCAGTCCTTTGTGGGACCTGTGCTTCAGCAGACACACATACACAACGTAAGACTTTCACACCCTCATCTGATTGCGGAGGCATATAACACTAAATAATAAATGCTAACTAATGCTAAATCATGATGTGTTGGACTGGGAAATGGAGTTCTGTTAATTGATATCATCTGTGAGGTGTGAGAATTCAAACAGGATGATTTGCCATTAAATCCATGAGGTTAAACATGGGAAGACTGGCAGGTTAAAATAAAAACAAGCTTTTTTTTTTGCTCTGAGTCTCTCCAGTTGACTCCCCATCCATAACCATACTGATGCACTTTTCTTTAACCCTACTTTTTACATGCTGACACTTTTTTTTTTATATTAGTGGAAGGTTACAATCAGGGCTCCTGGTGTTCTGCGGCAGAATTTTCTGATTTCTGCAGCAGGGCTTCTTGACTTCTGCGGGCAGCATTTTCTGATTTCTGCGGCATGATTTATTCATTTATTTGGCAGAATGCAGTCCTGTCATTGGCTCAATATGATGTGATGTCATCTATGACATCATATGCTGAGCATAGAGGAGGGGCTTCAGGATAAACGAGGTGGGAAAGGAAGCCTGACACTAGGGAAAAACAGTATATTTATATGAAAATTCACCAAAAACAATGAATTCTGTGGCACTATATATATATTCTGCGGCATGATGCAGATTCTGCTGCAAATTCCACAACTGCAGAACTGCAGAATTCCAGGGGCCTTGGTTACAATAAAAAAAAGCAGAGGACAGCTTTTTGAGGTGGACAATCAAGAGGCAAATGAGAGGGTAGGAGGCATTATTATGGGTAGGCAAAAACAAACATCAAAGTGACTGTGAGGAACAGAAACAGCATTTAAATTTAAACTAAAAGCTACAAAACCTGAAATGTGCACTATAGCACTGTATTAACTTCATTTTCAGTGACTTTCTGCTTGATGCATCATTAAACTTTAGTCACTGTCTGCTTAGCTAATACAGGGGGATTTCATATTTATCATAAATGGTTTAAAACATAACATAAAAATATAGTTGATATGACACTGGTTTATTTGAGATGGGGAGCTATGTTCAGAATTTTCTTTTATGTGCAAGCCAAGAATTCTTTGTTCGCACATAAGTTACGTGTTACCAAAGAATTCTTGACTCATGCCCCAGAAATTGATCCCCACACTAAGCTAGGAACCCAATATTTTTGAGGTGCCCAGGAAAATACTTCTGAGCCAGTGTTCAAAATCACAACACCAGAATCCAGCTAAATGTGTCATGTTTACAATGTCCAGTGGTACTTTTTTCAAGGGGGTTGTCAGACGTCCCCACAGAATCCAGGGAACAGCAAGCCCCACCGGGCGAGTGGATCCTCCAGTGAACTGCCCGTAGTTCGAGCTAAGCACCAAGGCGTAGCCACCTGACCACACCCCCACAGAATCCAGGGGACAGCAAGCCCTACCGGGTGAGTGGATCCTCCAGCAGATTGCCCGCGGTTCGAACTAAGCACCAAGGCGCAGCCACCTGACTACTCCCCACAGAATCCAGGTATGGAGCCTTCTCGAACTGAGTCTTTAAATCTGGTGCCTACCCACCCAGGAAGTTCCTGACTGGTGCTCACTCTCACTTAGAGGGGCAGCCCTTCCAGCAGCAGAGCCTGGTTGCTGGCAGGAGTGAATTTCATTTACTTATTTTATTTTGCCAACAAAACAGGACTCTGCTGAGCTAAATTAACTTGCCTGCAAAACCAGACTCAGCTCACTTCACTTGAATTTGCGCCCCCCCTCCCCCACCTCCTTCCAGCATTAAATACTCCTGCTGCAGGAAGTGACCCACCCACCCACCCCAGCCAAGCACATGGTATCAGTTAAAGCAACAAGTGCCTCTTAATGTTAGCAACACTAAATTGCTAGCGGCCGAAACCTATAAACTTCTCTCTAAGGCAAATTAATTTGCAGGAGTTAGTCCCTCACATGAAGAGTGCACAGATTGACATAGGGGATGGGAGAAGGGCTGGATGGAGACAGTCATGGAAGGATTTCAAGGGCATGATGCTCTGGCTGACTGAGGAGTGAGAAGAAGAGAAATAAATGTGGAGGCATTTCATGAAGGAAGGCCATCTGGAGGAAGAGAGGAGGAGGGAGTGACCATGCTGAAAGTGACCAAGGTGGATGTCCCCATTGGTTCCTTGCAGGACTGATGGATGATGGCAGGATCCTGCATGGCAGAAGACAGAGCATGACATCACATGGAAACAATGATGTGGAGCATTGAATGATGGAAGAGTACATGGAGGAGCATAGGCAACAGTGCTGTGCCCAGCAGATGGCAGTAAAGGTGAAGCAGATGGTCAAAAGGCAGGAGAAGGGGATGCCAGGAAGCAAACATCACTATCCAGTTGGGGGAGGATGAGGTGGAAACCGAATATGTGAGTGCAGCTCCAAACTTCAGAATGGCAGACAAAGGACGAGGGTCAGTTGAGGCACAGCCGAGTTTGACCAGGCCCTGAAACTGGACTAGATGTGGAAGCCTTAGAGGAAGCATGTGACCCAATTGCGGGTAGAAGCTGAGCATAAGAGACTGAGGTCAAGGGCTCAGCCATGAAGTAGAGTGGTCCAGTCTGGAAAGGAGTAGGTGGGTGTAGGTGTGAAGCCAGCTTTTGAGCAGGAGGAGCCGGGAGAAGTCTGTGGAGATCTCACAGAGATTGTCATATACCTGGTACAGGCTGAAATGCATCATGAACTGTAACTGAATGATACAGGATCCTATCTCTAGTAGATGGCATGCCCACCAGCACCAAAAACCTCAGAAGGCATGAGTTAGAGACGGAAGCTGATGAACTGCTGGTATGAATAACGGAGATGAGTGAAATAACTAAAATGAACTCCCATCCCCAGAAGACCGGGCAAGTCCACCAGCACTTGATACCTCACAAGGTAGAGTTTTGGACAAAGGCATTCAGACCACTGATAGGAATGACTGAAATGAGTGACTGACTGAGGAAGGCAATAGGTAGAGATGGAGGCTGATGGAAAGCTGATGCAAATGACTGATATGAATGACTGTCTGAAATTGACTCCCATCCACAGAGAACCGGGCAAATCCACCTTCACTTGATGGCCCATGAGGCAGAGTTAAGGACAGAGGCTGCTGGATTGCTGATAGAAATTATTGAAATGACTGACTGAATGGGTACCCATCTCCAGAGGACCAGAAAATTCACCTTCACGTGATACCTCACAAAGTACAGTTAGGGACAGAGGCTGTGAGGCTGCTGGTACAGGCTGAGCAAGAAAACTGCAGCAGGCTACCTCTTGAAAATGATACGGAGGCAGAGGTAAGCAGCATGGGCAAAGAGGGAAAGGAAAGTGGGGAATGGGAAGAAAGGAGGAGAAACAAATACCAGTAGACAAGATCCTGAGATAGGAACCAAAAGCACAACAAAGCATCATTAGGAAAAGGAAAATGGGATACATGGAGGTGAGAAGAACACAGTGCCAAACATTCTCATTGACTGAGCTGTTAAACAGGCAGCAGAAAGCAATGAATGAATGAAGTAGAACTGAATGAGCAAGCAGTACCAAGTCATTGTCAACTGACTGATATAACAGACTGAATATGACAGACTGATATGAGAGACTGATATGGCTGACTGATAGATCAACTGAGAGGACAGACTGGATGATAGACTGCTTGGAAAGACATAAAGGACAGACTGATATGACCGGATGACTAGGGTGTGAAAAGCATGCAGCGCAAAGCAGGCACATAAATGGAGTAATGGAACTGAACTGTGAAGCAGTACCAGTCAGATCCCTCAAAGTAAAATGTGTGATGCAATCCTATTTGGAGAGTCCAGGAAGTACAGTCTGTATAGAATGGAGCCTAAAGCCAGAAGGTATATCAAGGTGCCAGAGTTTCCAGAAGTTTGTTGGCAGTAACAGGTTGCATATTTATAAATACTGTACGGGGAAAAAGTGTATGCTCAGGGTCATGGAGGTGATTAATACTCCACATGAGAAAGCAGTGGAAGGAATGAGGGGCTGTCCAATGGAGGAGCACCATGTGAGCCCTGAATGGCTGACAGCCAAGTGCTTCAGCAGCATGCACAACCCAGAAGCACTGGTGGAGAAATGGTGGCCTCTCGAAGGGAGTGAAATGCCCCCCCCACCAAAAAAAAACAGGAGGAGGTAAGAGAACCAGGAAACTGAAGACACAAGTGGGAAGGGAATGGAAGGGAGGGAAGGGGAGGGGTGAAACACAAAGAGAAATATAGGGAATGATGGGGGGATGGGCACCACAGAGGCAGACAGAGAACAAAGAAGATAAGCAGAAGAAATGGGGGGAGGGCAAATGGACAATGCCAAACTGGAAGAACAAAATGGAAAAGCTAAATGACAGGTGTGAGAGCAAAAGGGGGAAACAAACATGGAAGCTAAACCCCATGCAGCAGGCAAACACACATGGAGGAGAAAAGAACATGAAATGACAAGGCATCCAGCAGAGACAGAGCGAAAATACAGGTACACAACAAAAAAGTAGGCTAGGGGAGAGACAGAGAAGTGAAGCACTGAAAGGCAAGGAGAAGCAGTGGTATGAGCCATGCAGGAGCTCAGAGGGCCTCCAAACACCCATAGTTTGGAAACACACTAAGCGTGGGCTGCTGGGAGAGACTGCATTTTATTTGGGATGCAGGAAGAGCTATTCCCCCACATCGAACCATGTACTTTGGCCCTCCCCAAATAAATACATGAACTTTTACCAATTCAAACCACAGAGGGCTAGTTCTCATTTATAGTGGTGTCCTGGCCCAGAATGCATAGAAGGGCTGCAGCAAGACATGACAAACATGAAAAATATTTATGCATCTTTTCTTTGCTGTCTTGACAATTGCATCGTATGCAGCCAGATGGCCCACTAAGATATGATATCTCATTTTTATGGGGCTGCCCTGAAGAATCATTAAAGTGCAGCCACCTTTGTGTTGGACACTACTTTTCTCCATGCCCATATGAATTCTGATAGATAAGCAATCTGCTTACTCTGTTTTGCAGAGTAGTGCATAGAGCGGGAAATTATTCATGAAAAAAAATCTGCTACTCCTTTTGGGAAGTGCCATGGGATCTTTATCATCTATCTGCATGACCATAAGAACAGGCAGAAAGGAATGTGTTTCATGTTTTATTTGAAGGATGGTAGCATATATAGATGTGCTTGGAAATACATTTCATTTTAAGTGATTGACTTAAGTATATAACTTTCTTAACAGATTTTCTTCAGCTGATACAATTTACTTGAGAAGGCATGTTCTTATATTTTATTTATCTTTCCCCAAGTAAAACAGTATTATTGTTCACCACTAAGGTCACGCTTCCCAGACTGGGCCCCCTCTTTCACTTCTTCTGAAACTGTCTACTTAGCACTTCTCCTACGACTGTTGTCTACACTAACATCTCCCTCCCTTCTGTGGAAGGTTGGCACCTCTCAAATTGTGGTGCATTAATCTCCAGATTTGTGTTTGTCTGTCTCCTCCTTACTTTTTCTCCCTCTTCCTCCAACTCGGTTCATTCTGCTGACTCACAGATCATCTCTAACCTTCATTCTATACCCTTGGTGGATCAGGTAACTCTCTTCTTTTTGGCTATTAAAACTCTGAAATAGCACCCCCCCATTGCCCTCTACATACTCTGCTTCTCATTCTACTCCGTTACAGAAATATAAGTGAACTGCGTACATGCAGTATGCATGCCACATGCTTTATTGTGCAATGTCTGCATGCAGTTCACATGCACAAAGTGAACCTAACCAAACCAGGTCTAAAAAGCACATCAGGTTCTCATGCTACACATAACATTCGCATCCTGCAAGCTTGTCATGTGTACAGCAGGTAAGCTGGTGTGAACATCATTTAAAAATCACATCAGATTCACAGGCTGCACTCTTGCCACTTGCACAGCAACTAAGCTGATGCAAATCTCATTTAGAAAACACGTCAGTTTCTATTTCTCATACTATTGCTAGCAATTAAAGCCATTAAAATACCTTTTTCATTGATTTCCCATTAAAATTTGTTAAACTCATTAATTCTGATCTTTCTGCAAGTTGTTTAATAGCTTTTCATTTGTATCATTAAATTGCCATTAATCTGTAAAGTATTGTTTGCTAACTGCATTATATGCCTAGTATATAGTCAGCCAACATCCCCCATTCCACATGTGTGATGGTTGTGAAACCTGACCTTTTTGTTTTGGGCCATGCAAATCCCCTTATGCATATATATATATATTTTTATTCAGTCTTCCCTTCTTCCAGGTCTGCCACTCCGTCGGGCCGCCTAGGTCCCTGCTGGCACCCTGCCCCGATGCCAGCCACCACCATCTCGAATTTGAAGTCCCCCAGGTAACCCAGATATAACCCTTCACTGAGTGGGTCCCCCTCCTCTGAGGGAGATAGGCACTGATAGGGGCTGGCCAGCACATGCTACTTGGCCTGGGTGCTGCTGAGGTGGATCTGGGCCACATCGGGGGTTCGGTGACAACGGGAGCCGGTGACCATCATCTGGACAGCCATGGAGCACTTTTCCGCTTTGTTCCCCAGGGGCATGGTGCACCACAACATCAAGGCATAAGCCAATGTTCCCCACACACCCCTTAATCAGTGGGACCGCAGTGTGTTGCCATACCCCCAGCCTCCACCAGGAGTCAGCAAGTGCAGGGTCCCCGGTCCACCCTCCCCCTGAGAGAAGGTGAGCAGTCTCTGCATGCTGTAGCTTTCTCTCCCAGGCCAGCCCTCCAGCTCCCTCAGTCCATTCCTGAACTGGGTTGCTGGAGTTGCAAGCGGAAATCCAACCGTTACGCAGACGGGCCTGTCCCTTATGCATATTTAGTGTTACAAATGTGTTTCTCCATGACTGGTACAGCCCAATTACTATCTCTTTGTCATTCTGTATGGAGCATATACACTCTGGCCATGCTCAGTACTCTTTGTGCTGAGTAGGGCCATGGAGGTATGCACCATACTTCACATTTTGTCACTGAAATGAGGGACGTGGACACTCAAGATGAGGGACAACGAGGGACACTAATTCTCATGATGATCAGGAAACATCCTGCAACATAGAGATACAGTACCTCAGAACACAGTGGAAACCATTGTATTTACTGATATTAGCACCTGAGAATGAATTTCTACCATAAAGTAGGGGTGCCATTTAGGTAGGGCAGAGGGGAAGCAGCACCCCCAACTGCATTTGTGCCTAGGTTGTTCTTATGGTGTGGCAATAATGGCATTAAATTTGGATTTAATCTTCTGTACAATAAGGGCCCCCCAGCCTGTGTGCGCTCATCATGCTGCAGGTGCACTTCTGACTCGACTGTGTCTGTATTGTGTTTTCCACTGTCTACTACATCTAAATCATCCCATTCCAAGGCAAAAATATGGGACTTCAGAGGAGCTGACTTTGATAAGATGGCCAACAGAGTTAAGCTAGCCCTGGCAAAAAGAAACACAGGTGAGGAGGTACAGGCAAAGTGGGCAAGCATTAAGGATACAATACTTGAAGCAACATCCCATTGTGTTAGACAGAAAAGGAAGTGCAAAAGAAGAAGGAAACCACTTTGGTTCTCAAATACAGTAGCAGAAAAGGTCAGAGCCAAAAGGCTGGCCTTCAGGAAATATAAGGGAACACAGCGGGATGAAGATAGGGAGGCATACCAAACTGCCCTAAGGGAAGCAGGTAAGGCAGTAAGGCAGGCAAAGTCCCAAACTGAGGAAACACTAGCACGAACAGTAAAGAAGGTGACAAGACTTTCTATAGATACATTAGTGAAAGGAGAAAGTCCAGAGGGGTATTGCTAAACTTAATGGAGAAAAGGGAGCATGTGAGGAGGAGGACCCTGTAAAGGCATCTATCCTAAATAGATACTTTTGCTCAGTATTTACTGAAGAAGGTAGGGCAGGGCCACAGCTCAGCATCATGGACATAGGGGAGGGAGGTGAGCACTACTCCCTTCACAAAAGAAAGGGTCCTACAAGAGCTTGCTAAGCTCAGGGTGGATAAGGCAATGGGACCTGATGGCATACATCCCAGGGTACTTAAGGAGCTAAAGGAGGAACTAGCAGAGCCATTAGCAGAATTGTTTAGTGAGTCTCTGAGCACAGGAGAGGTCCCAGAAGACTGGAGAAGGGCTCATGTGATCCCCTCCACAAGAGTGGTAGCAGGGAGGAGGCGGGGAACTACAGACCGGTCAGTCTTACACCTCAGTAGTGGGCAAGATTATGGAGGCACTCCTTAAGGAAAGGATAGTGCAACACCTGGAATCCATAGGGGCACAGGATCCAAGACAGCATTGGTTTACAAAAGGAAGGTCCTGTCAAACTAATCTCATAGATTTCTTTGACTGGGTAACCAGAGTGGTGGACCAAGGGGGAGCAGTTGATGTCCCCTACCTTGACTTCAGCAAAGCTTTTGACACTGTTCCACATAGAAGATTGATAAATAAGCTAGGTAGGCTCGGGGTGGGTCAGAAGTTGGTCAACTGGGTAGCAAACTGGTTGACTGGCAGAAAACAGAGAGTGGTGGTAAATGGTATACAGTCAGAAGAGATGCAAGTCACAAGTGGGGTACCTCAGGGATCAGTCCTGGGGCCAGTCCTATTCAACATCTTCATTAGTGACCTCGCAGATGGACTAGAGGTAAGGCTTGTCTGTTTGCAGATGACACCAAGATCTGCAACAGAGTAGATGATCCAGATGGGGTGGGCAGAATGAGAAGAGATCTGGATAAACTAGCAGAATGGTCAGAAGAGTGGCAACTGGGATTTAATGCAAAGAAGTGCAAAATCATGCACATAGGGAAGAGAAACCCTGAAGCCACTTATAGGCTGGGAGGAGTTGCTAGCAGTCACAAAGGAAGAAAGAGACTTGGGCATCATCATCACTGATGACCTAAAATCATCAAAGCAGACCTCTAAAGCAGTAGGTAAGGCTAGGGGGTGTTAGGGTGTATTAGTAGGGGTATCACAAGTCGAAGAGGGAGGTAATAATCCCTCTGTACAAGACATTGGTTAGGCCCCATCTGAGTACTGCGTGCAGTATTGGAGGCCACACCTTCACAAGGACATTAACCAAATTGAGGCAGTCCAGAGAAGGGCAACCAAAATGGTGCAGGGACTGCATCAGAAGACATAAGGACAGATTAGCAGACTCAATATGTATACCCTTGAGCAAAGGAGGAGAGAGGTGATATGATCAGGACATTTAAACACCTTAAGGGCATAAACAAGGTGAAAGAGTCTAACATGTTTAAATATAAGAAAAATAGCAGGACAAGAGGACACAGCATGAGATTAGAGGGAGGCCGATTAAGGGGAATGTGAGGAAATTCTTTTCACAGAAAGGGTTGGTAGATGCATGGAATGGCTTACCACAAGAAGTGGTGGCTATGAATACAGTGCAGGGCTTCAAACAGGCATGGGATAGGCATAAGGGAGCAATACAAATGACTATGAATAGATAGGTCACTGACAGAGCAAAGGCCGATGGCACATTTATAAGGTAGAAAAAGAAATGGGCAGACTGGATGGGCCTTGCGGTCCTTATCTGCCATCAACTTCTATGTTTCTATGTTTCTATGTCTACCTATTAGCGGTGGCACCATTACACGTGATGTGGAGGAGCTCCAGCCAAGCAAGAGCACATGAGTCATGCAAGTGCAAAACTGTCTTTCCCACCACAGCGTAGACAGGCTGCACACTGCAGCTTGCAGGAGATGGTGAGCATTGAACTCTCAGTAGCAGTGTTGTGGCGGGATATTTTTGTTGGCCTACTCTCAGTGAATCTCTGCTTCCCTTGGTGGCCGAAGGGGCAGGGGTGAGCTTGAAGCTAACTTGAGACTAGGCTAGCTGCTTACTCTATTAGGCTCATCTCACAAAAAAAAAAAAAAAAGAACAGTGTGAGCCCCACGCAGAAGCAAGCTAGGCCTAACAGCAGCAGTGACAGTGGTGTGGGGGGACTTCATAGGCCTTGATCAGTACAGTGCGGCAGCATTCACAGCAGCAACCAAGCAAGAGCAAGCAATACAGGTTGGGTGGGTTCGGATGGTGAGGTGACTTTGGTCACAGATTACATTGGGGACCCAATATGGTCAGTTCTAGCATCCAGTTCTGGCAGAAGCATGGTGTAGGAGCGGACTGAAAACTGTGCTGGTGGCACACTGGGCCAGGCTGCAGGTTCTGGCCAGATGACTGAGTAAGTAAAAGTAAATAGTTTTTTTTACAGGGGGATGGGGAAGGAGGAAGTACTGAAACATTGATGTGTTTTTCACATTTCTGTGCCTTTGGACAACTTCCTGACCCATGTGGGATGGGTATTGAATGGAATGGAGTAAGGGAGAGAAATTGAACAAAGTTTTTTTATAGGGGGATGGGGACTCAGAACTTCAGTCAGGAAAAAACTTGGTTAGTAACTGGGTGTGCTTAGGCCCAAATCTGATGCACTGCTCTGAGGGAACCAAAAGGAGGAGGACAGGGAGTTGTACCTTGAATGTCTAAGGGAAGTAGGGAATGCTGCTTGGAGGCTGAAGTGCAGACAGAAGAGGGTTTAGCACAGTCTGTAAGCAAAGGGGATAAGTCATTTTCTAAGTACATCAGTGAAAGAAGGAAAATTGGGAAGGGGGATTGTGAGGTTCAAAGGGGAGAAGGGAGAGTGTAAGGAGGGGGATCTGGAGAAGGCAGAAATACTGAACAAATACTTCTGCTCAGTATTCACTAAGGAGTGGGAGGGTCAAGGACCACAGTTGGATTGCAGATGCAGTGGGAGGGGGAAGAAGTGGACACCAGTCCATTCACAGTTGAGAGAGTTCTGGAAGAACTCACAAAGCTGAAGGTGGATAAGGCCATGGGTCCAGACAGCATCCACCCAAGGATATTAAAGGAGCTGCGAAGGGAACTAGCAGCGCCTCTGGCAGCCCTGTTCACAGAGTCGCTCAACACGGGTGTCATTCCAGAGGGCTGGAGGAGAGCACATGTAGTCCCACTGAACAAAAGCAGCAGTAGGGAGGAGGCAGGGAACTACAGGCTAGTTAGCATCACCTCAATGGTGGGAAAGATAATGGAGACACTGCTGAAAGAAAGGATGGTGGCACATATGGAATCCAGTGATGCTCAAGATCTGAGGCAACATAAATTCACAGCAAGAATGTCATGTCAAATGAGTTTAATAGATTTTTTTGACTGGGTGACTAGGGAAATAAATTGGGGGGTGGTGGTAGACATCGCCTTCTAGATTTCAGCAAAACCTTTGACACCGTCCCACATACTGTAGTAGGCTGATTAACAAGATGGGTAGTCAGGGCATGGGAGACAAGGTGGTGAACTGGGTTAGGAACTGATTAACAGACAGGAGACAGAGGGTGGTGGTAAATGGGCTATAATCTGGAGAGAGGGAGTGACCAGTGGGGTACCACAGGGATAAGTGCTAGGACCAGTCCTGTTCAATGTCTTCATTAGTGAGATTGCAGAGGGGCTGGAAGGAAAGGTCTGCCTGTCTGCAGATGAAGCCAAGATCTTCAACAGGATGTATACTCCAGAAGGGGTGCAGAAAATGAAGAGGGATATGGAGAAGCTTGAAAGATGGTCAGAGATATGGCAACTGAGGTTCAATGCAAAGAAGTGCATAATAATTCACCTTGGTTGTGGGAACCTTGGGGGAGAGCTACAGGTTGGGGGGGGTGAGGAGAAGCTTACTGTCACCAAGGAGGAAAGGGACCCATGGGTTATCATCTCTGATTATCTTAAGGTATCAAAGCAGTGCACAAAGGTGGCAGGGAGTGCATGCTGGGGTGCATAGGTGGAGGCATCACTAGCAGGAGGTGGGAGGTGGTGATGCCATTGTATAAAACATTGGTAAGGCCTCACCTGCAGTACGCATGCAGTTCTAGAGGCCACACCTGCACAAGGACATAGATAAGGTGGAGACTAGCCAGAGAAGGGCAACAAAGATGATGCAGGGCTTGCACCACAAAACATATGAGGAGAAATTAAAGGACCTCAATATGTACTCACTGGAGGAGAGGCGGCAACGGTGGGACATGATTGAAACTTTCAAGTACGTCAAGGGCATAAACAAGATGCAGGTGTGGGACCTTTTCCAATGTAGAAAAAGTACTAGAACAAGGGGGCACAATATAAAATTGGAAGGGGGTAGAATAAGAGGTAATGTAAGGAAGTTTTTCTATACAGAAAAGGTAGTCGATGCTTGGAATAGTCTGCCACAGGAGGTAGTGGGGAAGTACAGTGGAGGGGTTTAAGCATGCCTGGGACAGACTCAAGGAAAGCTTGACAGGGGAGGGAGTGATGAAAATCCATCGATCACATAGGGTCAGTGGCAATACGCAGTGTATAGGGCCTACGGGCAGACTGGATGGGCCTAGCGGTCCTTATCTGCCAACAATTTCTATGTTTCTGTGTTTCTATGCTCTGGGGTATGGACAGATTAATCATATACATTTGATTTTTTCCTGATCTGCATATCACTTTTCAGTCACAACAAATACGTTTTACTTTTTAGAGATGTTACAGACATTCCAGAGCTTGCTGCCTAGGGGCTAACTAGCACCTAGCCTCCACTGGTTGTTGGCTCCCCTCTGCTGAAATTTGAAATGGCACCCCGCCATAAAGTCTACATTTACAGGACATCCTCTGTGTGAGCAGCATATTTTCCATGAGGGATGGATGAGGGGCAGAGCAGTTTTCAGGGGTAAAATAAGGCTGTCCCTTGCATTCAGGGACAGTTGAGCAATATGGTATGCACAGACTATTGGAGCCCAACTATAGTCAGGCGTATGCGCCCACCCCCGTGAAGCTGACCTCCACATCCCCACACTCAGGCACATTATGACTTAGGGCAAGAAAGAGTGCAGGCGTGCACCTCATTGAAATGAATGGGGGTATTTTTTTATTACTATTTTAAACATTATTGAGGGAGAACTGGAGATTAATGAAGGCCACTGCTCGACTAACAAGGGCCTTGTTAGCAGATGTGCCCTTCATTAGTATCCAACTCACCATTATAATGTATAAAATAGTAATAAAACAATAACTCCATTCATTTCATCCAGCACCCTGACCCAGGGACATCATCTTTTAAAGACTGCTGCCTATGGCTCCCTAGTACTCAGGTAAGAGACTATTGACTTCTATCTATACTTGGTGGGTTGTCTGTAGCAGCATGGCCACACCCGCTACAGTGTATGTGCATTGGGGTTGGTGTTTGCCCCTTAAAGGCTGTTTGCATGGAAGCATTTAAAACTATGGAGAGAAAATACGAACATATGAACATACGAAGAAGCCAGCAGAAAAAGGCCATTTGGTCTATCAAGTCTACTCATATTGCAGGGTCCACAGCTTGAGCGAATGTCCCTGCCCTCCGGCCCCACTCCTCCCATCCTCCCTGCCCATGATCCTTACTTTCCCCCATGCCTATCCCAGCCTCTCTTAAAGCTGCCCACTGTATTCAACAAGACGACCTCTTCCAGCAGTGCTTTCCAAGTGTCCACCACCTCCTCTGTGAAGAAGTGCTTCCTGACCTCCCTCCTAAACCTCCCACCCTCCAGCTTAAGACTGTTTCCCCTAGTGTCATGGTTGCCACTCAGCTTCAAGACAGTCTCCTTATCAACCTTATTTATCCCTTTCAAGTACTTGAAGGTCCCAATCATGTCCCTGCTCTGTCTTCTGTCTAACAGGGAGTGCATGCTCAGTGCCCTCAACCTCTCCTCATATGCCTTACCCTGCTGACCCACTAAATAAATAGCAGGAGTACAGGCCAGATTAAAGTAATTCAGTTGTTTTTTGGGTAAGTGTGTGTATTGGGGGAGGAAAGAACCACATGTGTTTTCATTGGTATGTGTGGTACAGTTCAGCTGTGCAGCTGAGATTGGGGGGGGGAGACAAGAAAACTAAAAATCTGTGGCTGCAAGCATACCACATGCATGCAGATGTATGTAGATTTGTATTGAAGTACAAGCAATCCAGATACATTCAGGTCATACAGCTTAGTGGTTAAAGCAGTGAACTGCAAACCAGGAGACCCGAAGACTTGGGTTTGAATCTCATTCGTCCTCACATGTATATTGCGTGATCCCGAGCAATTCACTTAACTTTTATGTGTGTAGCTAACAATGACCAATTGCTTTCTGCACACATGCCATATTCATGCAGTCTATTCCAATTTAACATAAAAAGAATGCTTTCTACATGTGCTTGCTGCATGCATGCCACTTGCATGCAATCGGTTCCAATTTAACATTTGAATCATGCTTGCAGCATGCATATCACATGGGTAGTTTTATGTGTGCAGCATGAAAACATTTCATATAATTATTTCTGTAAGGGCTCTTCTTGATCAAGCTAATTCTTTACTCAAAGAATAATCCCACTGTGGAATTCGCTCCCAAAAACAATGGTTGAATCTTCAAGTCCCACAAACTTTAAGTACCAAGTAAATCTTTACCTTATGCATCGGGGATGATGTTCCAGCTTGGCTGGAGTTATACATACATGGGTTAAGGCCTCCAGTATAACTATCAAATCATGGTATGTTATGCATACCATTTGCTGCACCAAACTACACCCATTACATTTCCCCATCACTACCTTTCTTTTCCTTCCTCAGGCTCATTCCAGTCTCTGAACTTTTTTCCCCCTGAGCTGAGTATTGTATTCACCCTCCCCCACACCCCTTATTATTACTCCTCTGTTTTTTTGCACTGGAAGCACTCACTCCAATCATCTTTATCTGCCATCTGCCCATGGTTCATTTCTAGGTGGGCTTTTTAGTTCTTTTTTCAGGTTCACTGTATATACAGTAGTTTCACTAGTTTGGTTACTTAAATTGAGTTCCTACACAGTGTTTCTTAATTGAATTTGCCCTCATACTTGGCTGTATTTATATGCATTGCACTAAAACTCTTCTCTCAGTTCTGCTGTTTCATTTGTTTCTTTCCTCTGTTCATCTTCCCTTTTTTCCCTTTCTGTACTGCCCCCAATCCAAGGTTGCTACAGACAATACCCAGAGTGCTTTAATAAGAGTACATTTACCAGATAATCATGTAAACATACAGTAGGAATAAATGAACACAGGACATGCTAGACAAATGACGAGAGATGCACCGTGTTCACCTCCTGCTATCCAGCCAGCTGCAGCATTCAATATGATGTGAAACATTTGTTATCATTGTTAATGAGAATTGATACCAGTAAGAATTTATGGACTTTTGAACCATAAAGATGAAAGCCACCAGTGACAGAAAAACTTCTGGACACCAAAGGACAAGTGAGATGAATTTTTCTGCATGCATAATACAATATGTCTGCTTTGAGGTATACTGTAGTTGAACCTTCCTTCCCCAAGCAACAAAATGCTGTACCAAAACTGACACATTAATTATGTTGAGCAACCTAATAAAGAATTCATACTGAGAGAGTGGGGGGGAGCAGACCAGATGTATCTCAGTTTTCTGCCTACTAAAACTTGAATAAACCTGAGAGTAATGCACACTAATTTGCATATCCATGATGCCTTGCATAGAGCTTGAGCTTTAGATTATATGTAAGTGATCCTGAGAGGCATAAAGAAACCAAACAATTTGTAAAGTTGTTCTCTACTTGCATCATTTTATGCATCACACACAGGCCTTTTTGCAATATGCCTGTTCAGTATGTTACCTCTGAGTGTACCAAAGGCCTGCATGGTTGCAACAATTAATATGATCAAATATGTCCAGATGTTTTGTGATACTTATAAAGAGATTCCCTCCAGTGGCTCTAGAGTGGCACTGCAGGCAGTCAGGAACTTTCTTCAGTTGCTGCCACTGTACTTTTGCAATGTTCTTAATGAAGAACTGATCCAACATTACTTTGAAAATATAACACTCCCTACTCACATTGTACTTTGCAGAGGGTGATGCAAAAGATCCCTTAGCATATCACGTAAGAGCTGGGGATTATCCTCAGTGTCATGGCCAATAGTCCCCTTATTAGAAATGCAGATCTATGTAATGAACCCCCTCTCCACCCCCAGTATGCAACTGAAAACAAGCTATCACAGCCCAGTGTGCTTTTCCTAATCTTTATCATAAATAGATAATCACGCTTTACTGCAGTACCTCTCACGTAAATTATTTGTGCTTATTAAACCACCTTACATATATTAATACTGAGTCTAACTTTCCACATATATAGCAACTCACCCAGTACATTTGTCTCTTTTCAGACTGTTTTTCCCCCTGAATTTTACCTCCCCTCTTTTTAACTCTTTTACTTAAGACACCTGACTCCATGTCATCAGTAACACATATTAAACAGCAGGGGTCCCAATGCTGACATATTTGCAATCCCACTAATAACAACATTTAAGTGTCATATTTGCCCTGTTCATCACCACTATCCACAGCTCTCAATTCATTGCGCTATATTTTCTGCAATAACTTTATGATTTACTTAGTTTCAGAACCATCTTCTCAAGAGGTACAGACAAAGCCTGATGAGGGTATGCCAGGTCCTAGAAAAGCCTACTCCAGGATTGTTGTGCAAGCCGAGGCTTAGTCAAGGTTCATTGTAGCATAGAAAAGCCTGATCTGGATGCATCTGGGTCCGGAAAGTCATAGCCCAGGTCTAACGTTTGCCTTGAAAAGCCTAATCAGGGTCTGCAATACTTTGTTTAGGTTTATTCAGGTCAGGAAAGGCTTGGTCAAGGTCAGTCTGGGCCTAAAATGGCTTGGCCTAAGTCTGCCTAGTACAAGAAAGGCCTTTGCTGTGTATGCCACCAGTAGAAAAGGCCTAGTTCTAGTCTACTGGGGTCCAGAATGCCTTGTCTGGATCAATTTAGGTAAGGGAAAGTATGATCTGTGTTACTTCAGGACACCACTGATCTGGTCTGAGCCTATCCTGGCCAGGAAATGCCTGTTCCAGGTCTCTGTGGGATTGGTAAGGCCTGTCTGAGTCTGTTCAGGCCAGGGAAAGGCCTGCTGTGGTTTCAACTGAACCCATAAAGGCAGACTGGATATGTGGGCCAGTATAGAATTAGCCTGGGTACACCTGGCTTTAACAAAGTGTGGTTATTTTCCATTGGGAGCAGAAAAGGCCTGGTCTTGGTTAATCCTGGCATAGAAAGGACTGGTCTCATTCTGCTTGGGTCAGGAAAGGCAGATTCTCACTCCAGGCTAGGAAAAGTCTGGTCCTGCTCCCTCTGGGCAGGCAAAGTCCTGTTTTTTTTTTGTCCACCTGGGTCAGTAGCTTCTGGTCTGGGCCTGTCTAGGCAAGGAAAGTCTTGGAAATTCTTCATCCAGGTCAAAAGCATATAACTGAAGTGAACACTTACTGTACATCACCTGAGTTGATGAAAACAGCAATATAGGTTTGTCTGGGCCCATAGAGGCCCAGAGCAGATAAATCTAGTACAGGAAAAGCTTAAACCAGCTCTATCTGTGTCAGGAATGGCTTGGTCCAAGTGTATATGGGCTTGAAAATGCCTATTTTTAGTTAATTTGGGTAAGGAAAGGCTTGGTTCAGTCAGTCTTTGTCTGTCTAAGCCAGGAAATGCAGGGTCCAGAACTGTGGGGCAGGAAAGGACTGCTCTGGTTTCATCTGGGTCACAAAGGGTCAATACAAGGTCCATCCTAGGTTCAAGAAGCTTGATAGAGATACATCTGGGCCTAGAAAGGTCTGGTCTAGGACCATCTGGCCATGGAATAGCTTGGTCCAGATGTGTCTGAGCAAGGAAAGGCCAGGTTCAGAGCTTTACGGGCCACATAATGCTAGGTCCAGTGGGAGCCATAAAGGCCAGAAATGGCCTGACCATAGTCTATAAAATTCAGGAAAGGCCTGGTTTGGGTTCAACCAGGTCAGGAAAGGCCTGGTTTGTGTCCATCTCAGCCTAGAATGGCCTGGTCTGGGGCTATCAATGTCAGAAAATGTTGGTCTAGGTCTGTCTGGGTCAGGAAATTCCTAAGCTGGGTCTGTCTACGCATAAAATGTCTTAGTTCTAGTCCATCTTAGCAGTAAAGCTGTTTTTCAAATCCCTCCAGGCCCAGAAAGGCAAGGTCAGAGTTAATCCTGGCCAGAAAACACGGTCCAGGACTATCAGTGCCTGGAAGGTTCTGGACCCTGCTGTCCAGTAAAAGAAAAACCTGGTCCGCTACAACTAAGGTAATTATTAGCTACTCATAAACTGTACTGTCCAAACAACAACTGGACCAGATAAAGCCTGGCCCATGTGTGTCATGGCCTGGAAAAACCTGACCATGTCCTTCTGAACCAGAAAAACCATGGTTATGATATGCCCAGCCCAGGAAAGGCATGGACTGGGTTTGTCCAAGCCAAGAATTTCCTGTTCCATTTCTGTCCAGGCCAGATTAGGCCTGATCCTGGTCTACCCAGGTCATTTAAGACCTAGTCTTTATCAGTATGGTCAAATAAGTCACTGGTACTGGTACATCCCGTCTAGAAAAAGACTGATCCGCGGGTGTCCACAAATGGAAAATCCTGGTCTGGATCCACCTAGGCATAGAAAGTCCTGGCCTGTTTGAATCAGGAAGGTTCTAGTCCAGGAATATGTGGTCCTGCAAAAGTCTTCTTTGGTTCAGACTATACCTGAAAAGATCACCTCCAAGTCTGTCTGGGTCAAGAAAGGCTCAGTTTAGATCAGTCCAAGTCAGGAAAGGCCTGGTCTAGATCCATTCAGTCAGGAAAGTCCTATTCCTGGTCTGTCCAGAGCAGGGAAGGTCTGGCCCTCATCTCTCCTTGTCTGGAAAGGCCTGGTCTTTATTTGTCTGGGTCATGAACAGCTGGGCCAGGAATCTCCTGATTCAGGTTTGTCTACCTCAGGAATGGGTCAGATTGGGTGCATCAGGGTTAGCAAGGTCCTAGTCTTGGTGCAGCAAGATCATGACATGTTTGTTCCCTGTTTATATGGACTAGGAACGTCCTGGACTAGGTTCACTGAGGCCTGGAAAATCTTTGTCTGAAACATTCCAAGCCATGAAATGCATAACTATGGTCTGTCTATTTAAATAAAATCCAGGCTGCAGTCTGTTCAGGGCAAGAAAGACCTGTCCCAGTTCTATTCAAGTCACTGAAGACCTGGCCTAGTACTGTACAGACCAGGAAACATCAGATTCTATATCTGATCTATGGAGGCCAGAAAAAAAACTTGTTCCATTTGCATCCAGTCCTGGAAAAGCCTGGTCAACGTCCTTTCAGGCCAGGAAAGTCCAGGTCTGGGTCCAGCCAAGACAGGAAAGGTTTGGACTGGTCTGTTCCAGTTGGAAACACCCCAGCACAGGTAGGTGCAGGCAAGAAATGGCCTGTTCCAGTTCATACAGGATATTAATGGACAGACCTGGGTCTGTATAGGCCTGTAAAGGCTTGCTTCTTGTCCATCTTGGGTAGGAAAGGCTTCATCCTTGTCATTTGAGACAGAAAAGGACAGATACAGATTTATTAGGGTCAGGAAAGGCTTGTGATGGTTATGTCCAAGTCTGGAAAGGCCTCATCCAGATTAATCTGTGTGAGGAAATGCCATGAACTGTTTCATCTGGCCTAGCAAAGACATGGTCAAAAACCATCCAGGATAGAAAAAGCTTATCCAAGTCCTTTTGAGTTAGATCCGTATTTTATCAAATCCAAGTTTACTGCAATGCATTTTATAGTAATTTGTGTATTTTTCTATGTGCATTTGCAGTTGTAACATAATAATATTCAGGGTTTTAAATAATTGATTAGCAGTTTTTTTCTTGGGACAATGCTAACTGTACAGAAAGTATTTATATAGGTTTTCTAGAAGTGTTATGTTTGTTAAACACAGTGAGGCAAGTGCTATGTATTTTCACAATGTTTTAGCAGTTTTATGAGCAAAATGCTAATCAATTTTTGGAGTTAAATAAATCCCTGATATTAAAAGTATTAACATTTCAAGATTGCTTTAGGAAGGCCTGGTCTGATTGATATTTAATTTGAACTATACCAGGCTCCTCACATCTAGAGACTACTCAAAGTTCACTGAGGACACCTTCCAGCAACACCTCCATAATATGGATTGGCCCCCCATTCGACTACTACCTATCCTAGATGAAGCTCTGGAATACTTCCAAAGCTCCTTCATCTCAGCAGCTAACAGGTTTGCTCCCCTGAGGAGACTAGGAACCAAAGGCCGCAGCTACAAGTGGATTTCCCCTGAGCTGAAATACATGATGTTAAACAGGGACAAGGCCTGGAAAAAAATACAAAACTTCAAACCTCCCACAGGATCTGGTGACCTACAGAACCCAGAGGAACAAGTGCAAGCAAGCAGACAAGACTGTGAAACAGGAGTATGTCTAGGGTCTCCAACAGTCCAATCTTGCTGACCCCAAATCATTCTAGTCACGCACAATGCGCTGATAAAAGGTAGCGGCATGCCACCCCAGGGTCTAATACAACACAATGGCCGTACTCTTAACGATAGGCAAGAAATGGCCTCAACCTTCAACAAGCTATTCATGAACTTGGAAGACTATAATTCGAATCTCCCCCCAAGACCCACGGGACAACAACGTATGGACACTTGGAGCCCAGATAGACCGCTCTTTCATGTAAGACTGGTAAGGGCTAAGGAAGTGCTCCCCCTACTCAAGTCCATCAAGGAGAAATGTTCAGCTGCTCCAGATGGACTGGACCCAAAACTGTTCATGGCATCTGCTCGAGGCATAACGCTCACTGTCTCATGGCTCATAAACAGGTCACTAACTAAAGGAGTTGTACCTAGTAGATGGAAGCAGGCAAATGTGGTTCCCATCCATAAAGGGGGCCTAGAGAGTCCATGGAAAACTACAGGCCCATCTCTCTGCTATGCACGCTAACCAAAATCCAGGAAAGATTAGTCTACTGCCAACTCAGAGACTACTTGGAAGCTAACAAACTGCTAGAGCATACAGTATGGATTCAGAAGAAACCATGGGACGGACACAGCCCTCATCTGGCTCTCAACTGATATAATCACTGCCTGGGATGGGGCACCCCCACTGGGGCTGTTTTTATAGACCTGACCAAGGCCTTTGACATAGTAGATCACGACCTCCTGCTGAGCAAATTAGGTAACCTTGGACTTGACCAGCACTTACTAGACTGGTTTGGTAGCTACCTAACCAAGTGCTCCCAAAAGGTCAAATGGAGAGGCTCTATATCTGAGCCACTCATTCTCAAGGAAGAGGTACCCCAGGGATCCATACTGGGCCCTCTTCTATTCATGCTATTTGTCAATGACATGAACAAACACTGTGGAGGATGCTCGCTGGTTCAGTATGCTGATGATGCAGTGATCTACCAATCCTCAAGTAGCACTGCGGATATTGGGGCCCACCTCCAATCGGACTTTGCATCGCTAGAAACCTGGATGGCATAAAACAGGTTACTCCTCAATGCTGCAAAGACAAAGGCCATGGTCTTTGGCCCCAGAGCACTTGGGCAGAACCAAAACTCTCTACTCCCAATTGTCTCCTTTACAGGTACCACTATTGAGGTAGTGAAATCCCTAAAATACCTGGGTCTGACATTGGATCAAGGCCTTATTCTGAAGCCTCACGTTGACCAGGTAACCAAAACCCTACACCACAAAATTGGCCTGCTCTACTGCCTGTGCACTCAGTTAGTCCCCGAGAAGAGGATCACAATAGCCAACAGCATCCGGCTACCAACCTTGACCTATGCTGCATCTACCATGCAGGGCCTGGGAAAGCAGAAGCTCACTAGAATGCAGGTACTATACAACAAGGTGGCCCGCTTCACCACATCATCTCTCAAAGGGAGACCCTACTGAGAGGCACTGGCCTCGCTTAAGTGGACATCTCTTACAAATTGACTGCAGTACCAATTGTTATGTAATGCATTTAAGCTACTTAACACCCCCTCCGATGGACTGACTGGACTGCTGGTCCCCAAGAGAATGAACAGACAGCTCTGAACCACTGGGAGAAATCTCCCTGAAATACCTAGGGTACACACTATAGCGAGTGACAAATCCTTAGCCCATGCAGCTCCGGTACTGTGGAATAAGCTCCCACAAAATTGTAGGAAGCAACCTCCATGTGAATCTTCCAATCTGAGCTGCAGGTACACTACTTAAGGAATAGCACTTGTACATGTGTATGAATACTGAGCAGGAGAAACTAGCTCACAACCTCATGCTGGCCTGGGCCATTCTAGTCCTCTGTTCTGATTGCCTGCTAAGACCACTCCCCATACTAATTACACTTATTCCTAATGTACGAATGCTTAAATAATACCATGTACTACAGACCTGACCCTCCACACTGTGCTGTCCAGATTGTAACCTGTAATGGTCAAATGCTCCTACTTGATATGTACTTGCACTGTGTATGGAATGCTCTACTGTGCAACCTGTAATGCTCAAACGCGTATACTTGCTATGTCCTTTGTGTACAAAATGCTCTACTGTGTAACTAACTCTAGGTTGCCCCTGAGAAAGGGACCTTCAGGGCTCAGTGGACTTACCCAGTTATCAAAATTGAATAAATAAATAATACAATTTTCTTTATCTATCTATCTATCTATCTATCTATCTATCTATCTTTCTATCTATCTATCTATCTGTCTTCTGTTTGTTTGTCTGTCTATCTATCTATCCATCTGGTGTTTGTTTTTTGAAACACTTGCCAGAAATACTTTTTCTGCACACACCCAAAATTCAGGGTGCCCAGCTTAGCAAGAGGAGCAGTTCACCCACGTTCATTCACTGTATGAGAACTGCAAGACTTTCTTCAGTTTTGCAGCTTCAACTGGAAGTCGTATTATGGGCTGCAATAAGAGCAATGAGCCACTGAACCCCTGTTCTGTTTATCTCAGTATCTCTCTATGTCTTTATCTATCTGTCTGTCTGTCTGATCATCTGTCCGTCCACCCATCCGTCTGTCCATCCATCTGCCTCTCTACCTAGCTATTAATCTACAGTATCTACCTGGTATACTGGTGCAGTAGTGATAGTATAATAAGGGCTGAGTAATGTATTTAATGTTAAACACAAATTTTTGCACCTTAATAATTTTTGTGGTGTTTGATGAAATAGGCAACAATTTGACTTGCACTGTATTGGAGGCAGGTTCTCAACAATTTTGATGTTTTGCGATGGCATCTTATGCAGTTTCCAAGATACTGAATATGAGTTTTAATTTTTTTCCTATACTTATTAATTTTTTTTTTGTTGTTGTTGTTTTTTTTTTTTTTTTGCTCTCACCTACAGTCTAGATGATACAGAATTGTTTTCTAGAACTTTTGGGGTAGAAGCAGCCTATGCCAAGGTAATGCCTTTTGGAGGTTTCATGATAAAATATTAATCAGTTCCTGAGTAATAAGGCTTTAAAGTATTTATCTGAGGTTACTCTGTAGGGTTTTAGCATAACTCTCTTATACAAAAGATAAATTAACCTTTGAAAAACATTTACCTTTGCAAAATTAGTGATTTATCTTTCATGAGAGAAAAGAATATAGGTTGTGATAGCTGCCATGTTTCTTTTTCACTTGGTAAAAAAAAAATTTAATATGTAAAGATGAAGAATTTGAAAAAAACAAACAAACACATGACATGTTAAACAGGACCTAATAAGTAAGATTCTACTGTTTGTTTCTTGCAGAATGAGCCATAAATACCACTTTAGGACATTGGCTGTCATTTTACTGAAATGGCCAATTTATGTTTCATGAGATGAGAATGTATGTGTTTCACATTTAAGTGTGAGACATAAATTTGTGACACATGACTTTACATGTCACACATTTAAGTATTGCATTTAAATGTTCCATACTGAAATGTGCAACACAAAAAGTGTCTCACGTACTTTTACTCATAACTTGACCATTTTACAATATTTAAGTTTAAAATTTAAATGTTACTGTTTACATGCTTGTCATTACGGCACCAAGTGGAAAAGTTGCCATTCTCTCTTTTTGCTGGGCACTGTACCCCCGCACCACCCACACACCCATTTCTAAGGATACTAGCTCCAGGGGGAGGCAGACCTCAGGGAGGGGATGGCAAATCTGGCATTTGGTGTTGCAATGACCCAGTGCTGTAAAGCCGACACCCTACTGGCTGGAAACACAGGTTGAAAGGTGATTTCGCAGTGACTCTGTAAAATCACTTTTGGGTGGGATTTAACACAATCTAGTTACCGTTCATGACATATGGTCAAAATGATTTTCATGTTGCACATTTAAATGCAACACTAAAGTGCAACACTAAAATTTATGACATATAAATTACAGTGTTGTACATACGTTCACTCATAACTTGTCCGTTATAAAATATTTTACTCCCAAATTCTGAATATACTGTTTTCATGACCCTAAAACATGAACAAGGATGGCTGAAAATTTCCAGTACATTTAAATGCAGCACTAAACTGCAAGAGTAAAATCTGCGATACCTAAATTTTAGTGTGGCACATTTCAGTATTGCATGTAAATGTGCAGCACTAAATTGTGTGACATTAAAATTCCATTTTTGTGTCTCACATATTTTTATTCATAACTTGGCTGTTTTACAATGTTTTACTCCCAAATTTTGAATATGCTGTTTACATAAACTTACTCTACCTCATGAACAAAATAGCGAGAATTTTCAAATGCATTTAAGAGTGACACTAAACTGTGAAACTAAAATTTGTGACACAAACATTTTAGTGCTGCATATCTTAGTGTTGCACTTAAATGTGTGACATTAAAATTCCATTTTTGTGTCTCACATACTTTTACTCATAACTTGGCCATTTTATTATATTTCTCTGCCATGTTTTGAATTTACTGTTTACATGACCCTACCTCATGAACAAAAATGGTGGGAGTTTTCTAGTACAGACCAAAAGGGGTTTTTACAGACACTCTGCAAAACCACTTTTGGAGCAGAATTTAACTCATGACCATGTTCATGATGTAGGGTTAAAATAATTTTTGTATCACACATTTAAGTGAAACACTAAGTGTAAATCAAAAATTTGTGACATTAATGTTTTTAGTACAAACCAAAAATGGAATTCTTGGGTTGGACTTAAATGTGGATGGTCTCTTCCCTTGATGCAGGGCCCTCCTGGCCCTTTAAATCTGTATCTGTTCATGCAGGTCCCAATGGGACCTGTGTGAATGAGGATACAATTTCACTATTTCAGAAAGAAAGGACATTCATTGCAAAAAACTGTGTTAATGCACTTAACAAAGGAACACTTGCAATTTGGGTATCATGCATTTACATATGTGACCGCAGAGGCCTGTGCCTCTGTAGACAGAAGTAGTATTTTGATTTGAGTATTGTGGATTTCCTTCTGCACTCAGAAATGTATATGTATGTCTTGCAGTATACATGCCACAGATACAAATCCTCAAAGGTAGCACATTAATGTTGCTGTATTTGTGCAATCTAGAAACAGCTGTATGTTGTTTGTGTTACCTGATGGCTGTCTCTGGTTGCCTGTGTGGTCTTGTTCTTTTGCTGCTTGGGGTGGGGTTGGGGGATTAGGGTTGAAAGCCCTAACAACACAATTCCCTACTTTTGTGGTGTTAAGTTGAACATTAATTGGTGCATTAACACATTTTTTTCTATAGCATTGCAAGACAGATAGATAGATAGATAGATAGAATGATAGATAGATAGATAGATAGATAGATAGATAGATAGATAGATAGATAGATAGATAGATAGATATACAGTGCATGTGTAATTAAAACAGTCTATAGTATTTTCCTTCTAGGGCACTAGGTGAAAATAAATGATAATATCACATGTGCAATGTTGTTTATTTTCACCTAGCACTGTGTTTTTTATTGACAACTCCACCTACAAATCCCCTTCTTACTACATCACTCCTGCAAGCCAATCTAAACAGTGTTTAAAAACCCACAAAATGAAAATCACCACTATCTTGTTTTCCCCTTAAACTCCCTATCTACGCTAATACAGCTTACAATGAACTATCACTTGCCCACATAAAATAAATCTTTCAAACTGTTCTTTCATTTTTACAATATTTTTTACCTTCATTTTTGCTTTTTAAATATCGGGTTCAGCAATTGTTACCATACAGCTCCCAGTTCTCATGGACACACATATTTCTAGTAGCTGGGAGACTTATCTGGACTCCAGCTGTGGTCCTGCTTCTCAGAATTTAGTTACCTTTCTTTTCAATGAAAAAAAGCTGTTTATCTGTGATATAATTTTCATCTCTGCTCCTACCACACAAGACGCTACCGCCTGACTCCAAATATGTGCCTGTGAAGTACCTCTGGTTCAGCACTAATCTTCACTCTCATGATGCAACTGATGCTTCTTGTCCTCTGAAATGGCCACATATGCAAATCTTTCTCTCCTTTTCTATCTTAATTGTTCTCACTACAGACACCAAATCAAAAAGGAATAAAAATAAAGCACACAAAACCTTGGGGGAGAAGACTGGATAACATCACATTTCTCCCTCTTTAACAAAAGACAAAGAATTTTTTTTGGGGGGAGGGTAAGTGAAAAAATGTGAAAACAGGAGAAACACAACAGTCCTGGGAGGGATAACAAGAAAGAAAGGGAACATGTTTTGCTCAGATTTAATTACACATACAATACATAAATAGCACATGCAATGGGTTGGATAGAAATGAACTGCTTATTTCCACTTGTGATGAGCAGGACTTTCACAACTCACTCATGGCTCAGGTACAAGCAAGTTATAGGCCAAAATGGCTTATTTCCTCCCCTCCTATAAATATATATATATATATATATATATATATATAGGATACATGATGGGCGACTGTGGAATATGGAAAATATGTTCACGAGAGCAGAGTGAACTGTGATAATATCACGAGTGCCAAAGGCACGAGTGATATTATTCAGTTCACTCTGCACGAGTGCAAATGTTTGCCTTATTCCACAAGTCGCACATCATGTCTGTGATTTATACAATAGGGCAAGTACCCTTTAGGAAAAAGTGTTACTGTGTTCTGTCCCTGTTTACTTTATTTTGGGAATTGGGTAAGTTTTTAGAGGGGAAGTGGGAGCGCTAGGCAGTTAAGTGATTTGTTCAGAGTCACACAGTATTGAAATGGAAGTTGTGAGAATCAAACACTGGTCTGGGCTGCTGGATGTGGAAAGTTTGTTCATTACTTGTTACTCTAAACTCTAGGCTATACTGACAGCACTGTTTGTGTGTGATCTGAGTGTGTGTGAGGCCCTGTCCACACTACACCTCTGTAACGTTACAGAGTGCCCAAACTGTTACTGCAACGGTTTGCATTTACACCTGTAATGTTACAGAAGATGTTTTCATAACCATTGTTGAAACCACATATAAGTTCATAGATAGGTTCATAGAAGTGTACGAGCAATTAAGGCATATGTAAGGATGCCCATTGTATGCTTGTCACCCATATGTCCTATGGATGGAAATCAATTTTTTTGTTTCCCATATGTTTATCCAATCTTTGCTTAAAGGTATTTAAATTATCACTATTATCGACACTTACAGGTAAGTTATTCCACAAACCCACAACTCTCTGTGTGAAAAATAGTCTCCCTCTAGTGGATATATATTTTTCTCCAATGAGTTTATAACCATGACTTCTAGTTGATTTGACGTTGGAGGCAGTAGTAAGTCCAATTGTGGTTCTTAAATAATCATTTTTAAAGGTTTGATATACCAATATTAAGTCACCCCTTATTTGTCTGTATTTTACAGAAAATAGGTTAAGTTTTTTTAATCTATCTTAGTAACTATTACTATGTAAAGCTGACACTTTTTTAGTGAATTTACGCTGAACACCCTCAGCGAGTTTTAAACCCCTTATAGAAGTTAGTGCACAAAATTGAGATGAGTATTCCAAGTGGGGACATGCCAGACTGGTGTAGAGTGGCGTAATAACCTTGGAGTCATATGAGGTGGTTTCAACAACTGTTATGAAACTGGTTACACCTTGGTAATGTTACAGGGCGAAGTGTGGACGAATGGTAATGGTCCCCTGCAGGGCCCATAGCGCAGTGCGAACTGCATCCTGGGAATGGGTGCCGCAGTAATGGTCACCTGGCACCTCTAGTTTGGACCGGTGTTACCAGTCCTATAACAGACACCACCACAATGTGAACACACTGCACCACTCCCCAGCCATAATGGATTGCATCCGTTACCAGGCCGGAGTGGTGTAGTGTGGACAGGGCCTAAGTGTTTCTGAATGGACTGAGACTGCTAGACACTATGAGAAACAGGTGCATGTGATTTGCAATGATAATTGTGTTACCTGCAGCTAGGAGAGAGAAACAGACTGTTTATTCAGTAAGTTGCAGGCTTCACTGAGACAGAGAAACTGTTGCAGTCAGCACTCAGAAAGAGAAAATGGTTTATGAAGGAGGCTGGCTTGAAGAGTAAAGCAGCACAGTAATGTGCTAGGATTATCAGAATAACTATGGGACACAGGTGATTGTCTTTTACAATGCTAATTGAGTTAGTTTCAGGACTCAGTAAGAAAGAGAAACTGTGAAGCTATTAAATGCAGGCTGCAGTGTAGATAGTCTCACTCTGGTGACATCACCATTGTGAGTATATTTGCTGGTGATGAAGACACTGTGGCCCAGATATTCAAAAGGGTTGTGCATAGCGCAACAGTGTTGCACCATGCACAACCCACTGATGCACCCCGGCGCAATATTCAAACGGGAATTGCACTTGGCACAAATCCAGATGTGCTAGAGCGCATCAGTAATGTATGCAGGCGCAGGTGGGGGGGGTGCCCATGCATACTCTGCACATCCCGATATTCAGCCGGGATGTGCTGAACCATCATCCAACTCCTACTTGTGCCGCACAAAGTTGATTAAAAAAAAAGGAGCAACAGCGGCCACCCACTGGTGAGCTGCCATGTGCAGGGTGCAACATGGCAGCTGCCTCCCATGGGTGGCCACCTGAGCTCTGGCAGCACCTCTGTGATGGTGCCCCCAATGCCCGATTGCGGGCATTGTTATAAAATAATAGAATCCGATATCCCTGGTGGTCCAGTGGACCACTCTCAGCCTGATTGCGGGCTTCAGTAAAAGTATAAAGATTCCTTTTCCCTGATGGTCCAGTGGACTGCTGTCAGCCCGATCGTGGGCTTAAGTAAAATAAAAGAAGAATCCTATATCCCTGGTGGTCCATTGGACCACTGTCAGCCGATCGTGGGCTTCAGTAAAAGTATAAGATTCCTTTTCCTGGTGGTCAGTGGGCCTCCTCCCACCACCCACTGATCCCACTCCCCGCCCCTGGTCAGCAGTGGGTGGCAGCACCACCCCTGCACGCGCTGCTCCCTGACTGACACTGTTGTTGGTAGGGCTGTCGCCCATTGCTCCCAGCATGAGCCAATGGGCATGCAGCCCATACCGTTACTACACATTCCAGATATGCGGAATGCTTGTCCATTCACATATCTGGAATATGTAATAATGTATGGCTGCCCTGATGGCTTATGGCATGAGACAATGGGTGTACAGCCCTACTGACAGTGTCGTCAGCAGGCGTTGAGCCGGTGGTGCTGCCACCCACCACCGACTGAGGGGGGGGAGGGTGGTGGGGATCAGTGACGGTGGGAAGTGGGTCCACTGGACTACCAGGGATATAGGAATCATTATTTTTACTGAAGCCCGCTAATCGGCTTGACAGTGGTCCACTGGACCACCAGGGATATAGGAATCTTTTTTTATTTTACAAATGCCCATGATCGGGCTGTGGGGAACATTGTCGCACTGCAGGGGGTGTCGGTCCCCAATGGGTGCTGCCTGGCAGGGTGCCAGGCACAAGTCGCCAGGGATTGGCACACCTGCATGCAAATAGGGCCATAATGACATGTAAATGGCCCCATTTGCACCTTGCATACATTATGGCCCCATCTGCATGTGTACTTTGTTGCACCTAGCGCAATGGAACTTGCGCTAGCACATCACCCTGCTCCTCTCTGGCCTCTTGTGCTGGTGCAGTGCCACTGCGCCATGCACACTGCGGGTGGCCAGGGTGCAACATTCAATGGTGCTGTGCCATGGCACAGCTCCATTGAATATCGCCCAGGCAATGCCCCTGCATAGCCAAGTTGCGCTGCGCCAAGGCTTGCGCCACAGCCTGGTGCAGTTTGAATATCTGGGCCTGTGGGTTTATCAGAAAATAAACCCACAGTGTCTATGTCATCACAGAGTTATTCCACTGCAGTGAGAATATGTGTTTTTATTGTCAATGTTACATGCTCACCCCATTGTATACATATATATATATATTTATACAAGTATAGACAATAAACCATTTAGTTCCATGATTGTGTGTGTGTGTGTGTGTGTGTGTGTGTGTGTGTGTGTTTGTATGTGTGTATGATAAAATCACTATTTTGATGTTTTAATTGATATATAGTTGGTGTCTCAATTATTTATTGTGATTTCCTTGTTTTATTATTGATGCAACTGCAACAGAAGAGTTAACTCCTTTTTTGCCTCCCATAAATAAATAGGACAGAATTTCACATTGCAGATGGATTTTGTAAAATGTCACTGTCTATGGTTGTGCTAACATTTTCAAATACCATAAATGTTGTTTATTATTATCCTATACTGTATATATACATATACACACACTATACTCAAGTTCATAATCCTCGTTACTAAGAGGCAAGGAAACCACACTAATATAAACCATTGCAATTTGTGTATGGATGTTGGAGCTGCACTACATTGCTATCCATTATGCGGATCAAAACTGAACCACCATTTTTTTGTATTCAATCACAGTTTAACAATCCTGGCAGATGTATTTGCTTCTCAGTTGCCAATTTTCTACAGCTTGTCAATGTTTAATCTGTCTCCAAGCATCACTAAGCAAAAGGTCTTAGACAACTTTAAATTGTTCAAGAAATAATTTGATGGGTAATAGAAGCAAAGTCATATAAAACTGGACATGTATTCAAGTTTATCACCCTTTCTGCCTGCCTGTGTTTACAGGCTGGAATGTGTTTGTTCAACGATGGGCGTTGGTTCTGTATGCAGTCCAATTATGGCGCTCACTGGCTAGCAGTTCTCTAGGTGCACTCTCAAGCTGCTGTATTTCATCTGCATCTTACAAAAGCCCCACATTACCAATTTTAAATTAAAAATACTGAAGGTTTTCATCTGGTTATTTTAAATTAAAAATGCAAAAGTGCTTCCTCTTGGTTTCAGACTGCTGTGGAAAATATTGTTTTGGGGATTTACAATATGCTGCAGCCCTGTATGCTTTTAATCTGTACAGCAATGCTACCACCAGAAAACAAATATTTACAAAAACCATGCTCCATTGTATATAGTAAACATCTTTATGATTGTTGCTTCTAATATATACAAAGCATGCAGAAGCAGTCACATGAGTTGTTCACAAAGAGTAAACCTATTTACGCACATAGTTTTGAATCGTGCGTTACATTAGAGAAGTAACAGATATTTTTGCCAGAGACACATCAGCAGCTCAAATCTGACAGCTGCCCTGCTGTTCAACAATGCATTGGCAACTAAATAATTCTCCTTAATAATTCACAAAACTGTTACGTAGCAACTGCTTTCAGATGAAACCATGCTCAGAATTACATAAGGATAAATAAACTTCCACATACCTGAATAGGACCTTTTTAATCCTAAAGCCATGATTCCTTAAGATGTATCCAGATCAGTAGGCTGTTGTCTGCCTTTGTAGCAGACACAAAAAGAACAGCCCAGATAAAGTTTAGAGCATATTTAAAGTATTCTCAAAGGTACTGACTATAACCATCAAGCCCATATAATCGGTAGTAAGCGATCATTAATGGGCATTAGTGACAGACCATTATGACTTTCAGAGATCATTAATGATTCATTATGTATAGCAGTGTTGAACTGGCAACAGCTAAGAGTCTGGTTGACTTTGAAAGCCTTCTCTCAGTGTTTGCTTAGAACAAACAGGAATTATTGGCAAATGTAAAATGATATTTTCTGTCTTCTAGAATTACCAGATCTGCCTGTAAGAAGCTCACCCAGTACATTAAGTAATCTGTATCAGTCTGACGCACTGATTTGAAGACACAGCCTCTTGCTTTTTGCAGTTTGCATATTTTCTGTGGTGTAGGAAGTTTATTGTTCATTTAGTTCAACATTTTGAATTATTTATTATCAGTAAATGCTATTGTAGTCAGGAAGCATTTCTAAGACATTATTAGGTGGTGAAGATGATTACAAGGAAGTGAACAGTTGCACATTTGAAGTAAAATCTAATAAGTCGTTAATGTATTAGGAAACTTGTTCATCTCAGTATAACAGGATTTTCATTACTGTATCCATGTACTAGGACTTAGAAGTCATTTTTAAGATACTAGCAGCTTGATTCTGAGTTACAATTAGAGAAGAGCAAAAAAAAAGGCTGTTTGTGCCCACAGAGATATGCTGCCACCCTTAACTATGATGATTAACAGTGGCATATGTTGGAGGATTCCCCCCTGTGAGTGCAACACAGTGCCATTCATTGGTCCAAATGTTGGTTGACAGAAACGAGGTTTGCACCTAACAACAACCTGTGACCTGGCAGGAAGGGGTACAATAGGGATGAGACAGTTTACATTCAAGTTACAAAGATCAACATAGCATACAATTAATTAAGGCAGTTGTTACAAACGGTGTTGCATACATATGCAATTTGTGAAAATAATTAATACGTGCAATGGTAATAAGTGAACAAGTGCTATCGTGGAATAAGGGGGTGAAGGAGAGAGAGAGGATGAAATGACAGATAGTGCAGATCCGTGTCCTGGAGAGACCCCTTCAGGATGCAGGGAATCCTGTAAGGGGACAGGAGACTGGAGTAGGGATTAGAGAGGAAGAGATAGAGGGAAAAAGTGTGATTAACACCTAGGAGGGGAAATAAAGCCTGACCGAAAAAAAGCGAATCCTTCAGGATGCGATGAACCCTGCAAGGGGGGGCAGGGAAGCTCAGGTGATTGTAAACCCTCTTGATTGAACTACTGAACTACGAATGTGTTTCCTTTTTGTGTATTTAATTGACTACTGCAAATAGCTTACACAGCTTGTGGAGAATTATTTTGTAAGAAAGTAAATCTCTGAAATTTCTTAATCTTGATTTTATGCTTGCTTACTACCCCATAAGCTCTGCACTCTCCACGCCTCCAAAAACACTAGAAATGCCCATAGCAACATCATAGTTTCTGTTATTAGTAAAATATATGTCCATTATAAATAGAATAATAGATAGGGGACTGTGTATTATGATGATATAATACCATTGAGAGGTGCTGGTTACATGTGAACCTTGACAGCAAAGCATGTGTGGTTCCAACATGTCCCCAGAACCATGAGATGGTATTACAGCTGAGTAATCACAGTCCCCTATTTGCAATTTGTTGTACTACCTGTATGTGGATCTGAGAAAGGTTCAAGTTGTACTTACCATGAGTAGATAGCCAATGATTGTGGGCTGTAAGCTGGCTGAAATTTCTTGAACAAGAACAAGCAAAACTGACAAACGGAAACAGTTTGAAACAGGAATGAATTTCAGGAAACAAAAAAAATATTTTTTTTAACAGTTATTTTTTTCTGTTGTGATCAGTGTCTGACTCAGAATAGATGATGTAGCATCATTTCTTTGGTGGTGGTGTGCTCACAATATTGATGGAAATATCACCATAGAAAGTGCAATGAGAACCAAAAGATGTTTGTTCAGCTGGAGGAAATTGGGAATGAAGACAAGACGTGAAGATGTAATTTCCCTTTGGTGAGTAATTTGAACTGTTGGTTGTTCAGGCTGGGGGGGGTGGAGTTGTTGTTCCGCTACTGCTCTGGATGTTAATGGCTGAGCAGGGATCTCCAGAAAGAATGACTGAGAAAGTATGCTGCGTCTTCTCAGATAAGGTGCTGTAATTGTTGTCAACTGAATATTTTTATGTCATGAGATGTTTGCTATATCTTTGGGTGGGAAATGAGATTCAGTTAGCATTTGGATGGCAGTTTTGTGGGTAGAGTGTTTGGTAATGGACTTCTCATGAGGAAGACCAGCAGATACTACTAATAATAATAATAATATTTATTTGCACCTTGCCTTTATAAAACCAAGGTGCTTTAACAAACGATGCCAAATAAAAACTATATACTAAAACACACATACAATAAATACTGGTTCAAAAAATCCAATAAAATAACATCAAGTCAGATATGCTTGATACCACAGATGGACTTCAGGGCCTGTTTAAATTCCCCCACGGATGCACACTCCCGAAGCAGACGGGGTAGAGAATTCCAAAGGGCTGGGGCCGCATACATAAAAGCACGGGCCCCTGAGGATTTTAAAGAAACCCTTGGAATCTCTAGCAACCCCTCATCCACAGAGCAGAGAGATCACCCAGGGCAGTAAGGTACCAGAGGCTCTTTCAGGTAGTCCAGGCCAAGTCCATGTAGGGCTTTATAAGTCAGAAGTCTAACTTTAAAGGTGATTCTCCACTGTATTGGAAGCCAGTGCAGTTTGCGCAGCACTGGAGAAATGTAACAGGCACGAAGAGTACCCATTAATAACCAGGCCACAGCATTCTACACTAGCTGCAAGCAGCGGATATCAACCCCTGGTAGCCCTAGATAAAGGGAGTTGCAATAATCAAGGTGCAAGGTCAAAAAAGGCATGGACCAATGTGGGCAGATCACCAGACTAGTTTAATTATCGCTCATAACTTGTTTTCCATACATGCTATAGCTCTGTACCATAGACTGGATGGTTTCAGCATTTGGTTAGGGGCTTAGTAGAATAGGAAGTCAGGTTCCTGCCTTAGTGGTGGTGATGCTAATGCCCCCATGTTCGGCTGACTAGCCCAGCTGTGCCAGAAAACACAAACCAATAAAACTGGACAGGCATTACACACCCTTGCCATAGTCAGCAGAGTGCATGACCTACAGATGCAAGCCAAAGAGGTCGACAAGGATGAGCCAGTGAGAGCTATATGGAAGAAAGGTCCGGCACTGCTTGTGTTTCCACCCAATGCTCAGTGCACCATTAGTGATGGAGCACTAATACAGAAAGATGTCAAGAATAAGATCCTGATGCTGCATGCCCCGGAAGAGGGGAGGCTGCCAGAGGCCTACTAGTCAAGTGCAGCATCCTGCCTGCTCGAGCTCACGCCTATGCTCAGCGCAAGGTGGTGCAGATTCAAAACCTGCCAGACCAGGATAGTAGAGCTAACCAAGGTTGCACCCTGGCTATTGTGTATTGTGCCAATACTGCTGTGCAGCCTAGCAAAAGTCGTATTGAAGTGGATGAACATATGAAATTTGCCAGCAGATAAAGGCCTAGAGGTCTATCAAGTCTGCTTGACTGTGCAGCTAGCACCCCTTAATGAAGAAGTATCTGCTGATTTGTTTGACTTTGGGGAATCTCCCATTCCTGAAGAGTGGAAAGCAAAAGTCAGCAGAAAACTGGCCCAGTGAAGCAACGTGTTCTCCTTGAGAGAATGAGATGTTGGATGCATCACCGGTGCAGAGCATTACATCCAGCTCTATGACGAGAGGTCATTTCATGAAAGATCCAACAGATTGGCACCAGCAGACATTGACGATGTTCAACACCACCTCCAAGAAATGCTAGCAACTGGAATCATACAACACCTGACCTCCTCACTGACTGCCCTCCCCGGAGCGACTGCTGAACCCCGCTGCAGGTGTGACAACTGGGCACCTTCCCTTCTCCACTCCATGGTGCTGCATTCAAACAGCTGCTTTGAATTTTGGCACCAATAATGAATTCAAAGACTAGAGACTTACTGTTAAACACTGGACTCTCTGCCTAATTTATCTTGGAAAAGTAGTTTTTTTTTTACCCTGGGCAATTGTGCAGTATGATTTGTATTTTTTTTTCACATTTGCAACAGTGCTTTAATTTAAAACACTATTCCTGTTAGTGGGCAGGGAGAAGTCCGCTCATTATTCAGAAGACAGGCTGTGGGATTTTCACTTTTATGGAGCTGCTTAACCAGCTGCAAGCTAGCTAGCTAGGCATTTTTAAAACTAAAGTTAAAGCAATTTATCTGCTAGTATATTTCTAATGCTGCTTGAGCTGGCTGCACGTCTAGGCAATGTTACACTAGCTCAAATCAATTAAAAAAAAAGAATGTTCCTGCAACTTATATGCTAGTTGCTGGTGCTGTCTGAGCTGGCTGCATGTTAGGCAATTTCAGCACTAGCTTTTAAATTAAGTTTAAAAACAAATGTTAAGGCAATTAATATGCTAGTTGCTGGTGCTGTTAAAACTAATGTTAAAGCAATTTTTAGGCAGTTCTACACTAGCTTTAAATTAAGTTTAAAAACTAATGTTAAAACAATATATTTTTTGAATTTTAATTCAAGTTTTATGCTAGCTCTTGTCAATTTCCTGATAATAATAATAAAATTTATTTGTTATAGCGACTTTCGTATATCAAAGCAGACAAACCTGGTGGAGTTCTATGACTGGGTGACGAGTGCCTTGGACCTGGGTAGACCAGTGGACATCCTCTTTCTAGACTTCAGCAAGGCATTTGACTCTGTTCCTCATGTGGGCCTGTTGGATAAGCTGGGAGAAATGGGGGTGGAGAACCAGATGATCAGATGGATAGGCAATTGGCTCCAGGACCGGACCCAGAGGGTCGTAGTTGGCGGGATAGTCTCATCCCCAAGGAGGGTCATTAGTGGGGTCCCACAGGGATCAGTCCTTGGGCCCCTTCTGTTCAACACCTACGTCTCTGACATAAGGACAGGAATCAGGAGTGAGATGAGTCTCTTTGCGGATGACTCGAAACTGGGGGCGGTGGTGGATGGGGAGGAGGGGAGGGTGGCCCTACAGGGGGACCTGGAGGCTCTGGAAAGATGGTCTAGAAAGTGGAAGCTGAGGTTCAATGCAGGAAATGCAAGGTACCTCACTGGGGGCCAGAAACCCAGGCCAATGTACACCCTGGCGGGAATGCTACAAGTCTTGATGGCTGAGAGGGACCTGGGGTGGTGGTGGATGTCAAGATGAACAACTCTGAGACTTGTAGGAGGGCAGCAGCCAAGGCCAACAGGATGCTGGGATGCATCGCTAGGGGATCACCTCCAGAAGGAGGAAGTGATACTCCTCTGTATAATTGCTTGGTGAGGCCGCACCTTGAGTACTGCGTGCAGTTTTGGAGGCCACACTTAAAGAGGGACATTAACCTCCTGGAGAGGGTCCAGAGGAGGGCAACCAAAATGATTTGGGGCTTGGAGGACAGGACCTATGAGGAGAGGCTCGAAGAGCTAAATATGTACACATTGGAAGAGAGAAGGGACCGGGGGGACATGATAGAGGTCTTCAGGTACATGAAGAGGGTAAACAGGGGAGGAACAGTCAGGGTGCTTCCAAGGAAGGAGGAGGGGCCACTAGAGGGCATGGGTGGAAGCTGGAGGGGGGAAGATTCAGGGGAGAAAGGAGGAGGTGCTACTTCACTGAGAGGGTGGTGGAGCCATGGAATGCACTGCCTAGGGGGCTGGTGGAGGCAGAGACAATGGAGGAGTTCAAGAGGGGGTGGGACAGGTACAGGGGAAGGGTTCTGGAAGCAAAATCCAATGCAGCAAGAATATCCGGAACTGGGAAGGGAGAAGCCAGAGAAGGCAAGGGGGACAGCAAGGTCAGCACCCAGGGTGGGGGCTGACCAAACGAGCAGACACGAAAGACCGTTAGGCCTATTCTGCTGGCATTTTAGTATGTTAGTATGTAAAGCGCTGTACATTCAAGATAAAAACAAAATACAATAAATGCAATAAAATCAAGAAAATCCAGAGTAGAATTTCCCCCACAAAAAAGTCTTAACAGCCTGCTTGAAACACCCCACTGTCCTGCACCCCCGAAGCTGATCAGGTGTGCTAGCTGGAACTTAAGAATCTGGAGTTAGCCATATTCTACTGTTACTCTGGTTTCAGATATTCTCCTCCCTTTGTACCTGTACTTATTCAGTGCCATTTGTGCAATTTCTTCCTTTCCATTTCCTACACAGCTGCTGGCATGGTCAAGAGAGCATCCGACCTCCTCACTGACTGCTCTCCCCCGAGCAGCTGCTGAACCCCGCTACAGGTATGATGACTGGGCTCCTTCCCTTCTCCACTCCACGGTGCTGCATTCAAATGGGCACTTTGAATTTCCACGCTGCCCCCACCAGCACCCTTGGAGACCTATCCTTATATAGGGAGCAGTCATGTGATAAAAAACAAGAAGTCTACCTTCCTCCTTGCAGCTTATCATGGCTCACCACTAGATGCCGCTAGTGCTCCAAACATAATAGTACATCTCCAGCCTGCAATCTCACCTAAAGTCTGACTACCATCCATGCCCCAACCCATACTGTTGCTCCCTCATCATCATGCTCTTCACATTCACACTTCTTATCCTCCTTGTGCCCGTGAGTGTACCTTCCACCCTCTTCACACCCTGAGCCACTGGCCTGTCACTCACCCAGCCTCCTCGTGTTGCCCTCTGCACCTCCTCTGTTATCTCCTCCCTCGTCCCTCCCCCTGTTATCCTCATCCTTACTTGGATATCTGGGGCTTCTATACTATCCCCTAGCTTCCATGCTGGCCTGCTTACCCTCAAGTTCCCCCATCTGGCAACTCTAGCATTGCCACAATGGTTTCCTTCCCCCCACTGGAAATAAATGCTAGCCCTATACAGGACCCTGGTAACATTACTGCTACAGTTGGCTGGGCACATTGAGTCCATTCTCAGCCCAACCCCCCCCCGCACTGTTTGGCTCCCACGGGGCCCAAAACTAGCCCACTTGAACATTAAGAGCCTCCTTCCAAAAACTGCACTGCTACAACCAATTGTCTTATCCCTAATGCCAGACATTCTGATTATCACTGAAACCTGCCTAAAACCACACACCCCAGATGCTTGCATCTCAATTCCAGGATAGTCCATAATCTGGCAAGATCGGCGCAAGGCTAAACATGGTGGTGGCATCTCAATGCACATTTGCTCCTCCCTAAATTTCACCACCATACCGCTGTCACACTCTGTTGACTCCTTAATGGTGAAAATCACTATCCCCAAATCCATCCCAATTTTTATTGTTGGCTCCTACCACTCCCCCAACTCCCCTGCGTCCACTATCATGGACCACCTACCATCCTTAAAATCCCATACATCAGGAGGGGAACTTCATGACCTAGGCGATTTTAAGGCAGATTGGATCTCTGCATCTGCCGCTAAAATTCGGAATGGTGTAGCTCCCCTAAATCTGTCACAACTGATTACAGAACCCACTGGACTAAACTTTAAAACTCAGAACCACATGCTACTGGATTGGTCACTCACCTCCCATCCACATCGGATAATTGCAGCAGGTCTCTTACCCAAGTCTCTAAGCAACCATCACCTAATCTACTTGGTAAGAAAAATTCACAGGCCCAAGGCACCCCTCCCTCCAAAACCATTCTAGTATGGTCCTTCAAATCCTTGGACCTCTTCTCCCTTCTATCTGACCTGGCAAATGTTGACTGGTCATTCATCCCTCATGCCCCCTCTATGGACTCTGCCCCAAACTATTTCAAGTCCAAGTTCCTTTCAGTCTGGGACTCCCATGCCCCTCTTAGATGGACCAGGGTACGGGACTCTCACCTACCCTGGATCACCACTAATATCACTGACAGCCTCAAAGCTAGGGGACCAGGCTTGGAAGATCCATAAAGTTACCAGCACTGTAGCAACTTCACAGATGTACCGCTCTCTTCATAGTGCATGCACAAGACAAATCTGCCAGGCAAGGGCAAGTTACTTCAAATCCACCTTCCTAACCAATATTAATCACCCTTCCAAATTCTGGAAGGTGGTACAATTGCTCTTCTCCCTCCCATTTCAGCCACCCACCCCTGTCTTAAATACTCGTGGCTCCTCAATAACATATCCACTCACAGTGGCCTCTGAGTTTAATTCTTATTTCACGAACTGTACCTCATCACTCCTATCCTCTGTCCCTCCTACCACTCCAGCCCCACCTTCCTCCAACCCTGCACAATCCTCCCCCTTCATTCTCCTGCTGACATGTTACCCCATCCGATGTTTAAAATGTCCTGGTTGCACTACACCCTGCCAAGGGCAAATGTCCTACTGGGTTGGACTCCAAACTGATCTTCCCGTCAGTCCGGCCATTTCCTTATCCACGGCCTCCCTCTTCAACCTCTTCTTCACTCTCGCTTCTATCCCAACTGAATGGAAACATGCCACAGTTACCCCCCCTTCTGAAGGGTGCCAACCCCTCCACCCTTGGAAACTATCATCCTATCTTCCTCCTCCTTATCCTAGCAAAACTACAAGAACACTTAGTCCTCCCCCAGCTCTCCTTCTTCCTTGAATCCACCACCTTCTTCACTCCATACCAGTCCGAGTTTTGGAAGTCTTATTCCACAACTATCTCCCTACTGAGGCTCACTGATTCCATCTGTACCAGCATGGACCAAAGCCTCATCACCTCTGCCACCTTTGTTGATCTCGTGAAGGCTTTCAACATTGTATCCCACCCTCTCCTCCTTTTCAAGCTCTCCCAAGCAAGGCTCTCTGGCGTGGCCACCAATTGGTTCTACTCCTGTCTCATTGGCAGGACACAGTCTGTCTGAATTGGCAACTCCATCTCCTCCTCCTCCTCCCTCCCCATTTCGACTGGTATCCCCCAAGGCTCTGTTCTTGGCCCGCTACTGTTCTCCATTTTCCTAAATTATCTGCCCTCTGCCTGCCCACACACATCCATTCACATGTATGTGGATGATACGATCTTGTATACATCCAGCCCCTCAACCTCTGATGTTGCAACCAGACTTCAGCGTAACTTCAACAATGTCCAGCTCTGGTTTTGCTCCAGTCAGCTCTTCCTGAATGCCAAGAAAATTGTTTCCATGTCATTCGGCACAAGGCAGAGACTCTCTTGGCTCCCCTTCCTTCCCACCTACTACACCCTGGATGGGACAAAGCTGGAGGACTGCACCTCCTTTAGATACCTTGGGGTTTGGCTCGACCAACACCTCGACTTTTCTGTACATATCACAGTCATCCACAAGAAGCTACACCCCAAACTGGGTGCTTTGTATCATAACTGTGGATGTATCCCACTGCTGGCTCACAGTGGTTTTGTACAGAAAATTATTCTCCCATTTTTTGATTATGGTGATGTAGTCCACAGTGGCACTCCCAAAATTTCCCTTACCAGACTGGATACCCTCTTCCACTCATTCTATCGTTTCATTCTTGACTGTCCTCTCTGTACCTATCATTGCATCCTCTACCAAACCCTAGGCCTCTCCTCTCTTCAGGATAGGAGGCAGTCCCACTGAGCTAGTCTCATGGTCAAGTACTGGTCACAGTCCCTGCCCCATTACCTCTCCATGGCCCTATCCTCACCTCCCCCCCTCGCACTCCCTTAGACATCATGACAACCATTCCTTGACTGTCCTGCACATGTCCACTACTGCAGGCCAGGTGGCCTTTTCATATCGCATACCAAGACTGTGGAATTCGTTCCCCTCAGCCATTTGGTATTCCCCCTCTGCTCACTGCTTCAACTCTCTACTAAAAGCACCCTTCCACTCCACCTGCGCATGCCTCTAATCCCTCCCATTTCCAGACTTAGGCCTGAGCACTTCGACCTGACTGTTCATGGTAGCCCCTGCTGCCTCCTTAATTTCCACTGATTGTCTCATGCCATTTCGCTGGTAGCATCAGAGATATTATTATATTATTTTGTCTTTTATGTCTATTTTTGGAAATAAGCACTCTGTTTATCTGTACTGTACACTTATGTGGATGTATTGTAGTTATTGTATACAATTGAATATAATGTGTTGTTCTTACATTGCTGTTGTATATTGTTGCAATGTCTCCTATGCCCCACCCCAGAATGCATCTGGAATCATGCAGCTGTTCACTCAGTATGCGTTTCCTGGTAAAACGTTTAAATAAATAAAATAAAATAAAAAGAATCCTGTAGCCCGTACACATCTCCCATTGTAGTAGTCTGAAAGAAGAATGGCTCAGTGAGGATGTGTGTGGACTACCAGACCCTAAATTGAAGAATTATACCAGACCAGTATGCAATGCCCCACATATAGAATGCCCTTGATTGCCTTAATGGGAGACATGGTTTTCCATCTTAGACCTCAGGAGCGGGTCGTACCAAATCCTGATAGTGCCAGAAGATAGAGAAAAAAACTGCATTCATCTGTCCTTTGGGTTTTTAAAAATTCTTGCACATGCCTCAGTGGATTTCTGGAGTACCTGCCACCTTCCAAAGGTTCATGGAGAGAGCTGTAGGAGACATGAACCTGCTAGAATGCATAGTGTATCTGGACAATATCATTGTGCTTGGCTCCAGGGGGGTGCATGTCGGGAGGGAGCAAAAGCAAAAAAAGCAAGTTTCAGGCCTGGTGCAACAAAATTACAGTAGTGCCCGGGCCCAGACCCGAACCCAGTACCTCCCACACCATAAGTGGAGGCCAACCCCCAATGCCACAGCGCAGCTCAGCAGCTGACCATAGCGCCACCCCTACATCCCCTCCGCCCCCTCCCAGCCCACGCTTGCCATGCTCACCCCCCCAGCACACATGTACATATAGTCCAGTCCCCTATCCCCCATCGCCATCCGGCTTTTGTCCACAACGTGTTGTCGCTTTTAGACGGTGCCTTACTTCAGGCACCAACATCACAGGCTACCTAATGCAGGGCATCAAGAAGGATGAAAAGGAATTCTGCGGGTACATCAGGGAGAAAAAGAATTGCAGGAACAACATAGTAAGGATTAACAGGGATGGGGGTGGGTGGAAACAGAGAGAGAGCAGGCAGAAGTACTTAATGAAGACTTCTGCTCGGTGTTTATGAAGGAGAAAGGAGAGGCACTACCAAGGAGGGGGTAGGAGGGCAGGCTCGGCGGTGAGGGGGTGACAGATGGGGCACTCACTGAGGGCAGGATACTGGAGGGCTTGAGGGCACTGAGGGTGGACAAGGCACTATGACCAGATGGCATTCACCCCTGGGTACTGAGGGAGCTGGCAGAAATCCTGGTGTTGCCCTTGGCAGACCTGCTCAATGCCTCCCTGGAATCAGGGTGTGTATATCAGGACTGGAGGATGGCACACATGGTACCCCTCCATAAGAGTGGTCCCAAAGATGAACTGGGGAATTACAGATCAGTAAGCCTCACATCCATCATGGGTAAACTGATGAAGACAAGGCTGAAAAAGAGGCTAACCATGCTGGAGACTAATGGTCTGCAAGATGATAGGCAGCATGGGTGTGTCCCTGGCAAATCCTGTCAGACCAGCCTGTTGGAATTCTATGACTGGGTAACTAGACAGTTGGACAAGTGCCATGCAGTGGATGTCCTGTATATGAACTTCTGTAAGGCATTTGACTCAGTGCCACATGGAAGGCTGAGAAGTAAACTAGCAAGTACAGGGGCAGGGGAGATGATGGTGAGATCTGTAGTGAACTGGTTGCAAGAAAGGCAGCAGAGGGTGGTTGTAAGTGGTAAGCCATCATCTTCTAGGCCAGTGACAAGCAGGGTGCTTCAGGGCTCGGTGTTGGGACCGGTGTTGTTTGGGCTGTTCATATCAGACATCTCGATGGCCATCAAGAGCAAGATCAGTTTGTCTGCAGATGACACCAAGATGGGAGCAGTCATGGATGACTTAAGAGGGTGGCAGGAGTTGCAGGATGAGCTGTCAAAATTGGAGATCTGGTTAGACATCTGACAGCTGGGGTTCAATGCCAATAAGTGCAAGGTGCTGCATTTCAGGGCAAAAATCCCAAGAAGGAGCTATCAGCTTGGGGTGGGGGTACAGCTCACTGTGACAGAGGAGGAGAAGGACCTGGGGGTGAACATAACAGGCTTGAAGAGCAACTCAGCGCAATGCAGAAAGGCAGTTGCAAAAGCCAAAAAAATGCTGGACTATATTGCCAGGGGTACATCTTCAAGGAGAGGGGAGGTGATCCTGCCAATGTATAGATTGCTGGTCAGGCCACACCTGGATTAGTGCATGCAGTACTGGTATCCATACATGAAGAGGGACATTAAGTTGCTGAGGGGGTGCTGCACAGGGCAGCAAAGATGATCCAGGGACTAGGGGACATGCCTTATGAGAGCAGGCAGAGGGAATTGAACATGGACTCACTGAAGGAGAGGAGAGGAGAGACAGGGGGATATGACTGAAACATTCAAGTACATGAAAGGAATTAAAAAGACAGGTAGAGAGGAACTATTTAAGTTAAGAGGGGGTAGGGACACTCAAGGTCACAAACTGAGATTGGAGGGGGGAAGGTTCGGGAGAGAAATGAGAAGACACTTTTTTTATGGAAAGGGTGGTGTCAGTATGGAATGCTTTGCCTGTGGAAGTGGTGTCCTGAAGAACAATGGGTTGCTTCAAAGGGGGTGGGACAGGTTTAGAGGGAGGGTCAGGGGAGGGGAGAAAGGGGCAGCTGCAGTACAAGGGTATTAGCTGCAACTCGAAACATCTCCCTGAGCGCAGTAATTCCTATTTTGACTTTGTTAGCTGCACACTGTAGCAGACTCGAAAGACCATAAGGCCTTTATCTGCTGGCAGTTTCGTATGTATGTTCGTATGTAATGTTATGTTAATGTTCCTTTACTGTTATCACCTAACGTCCCTATGTCCATGAGTAAAATTGCTAGTTCTATGCTGTGAGTCAACAATGCTAAGACTGCTTGAACTTACTGATTTATATCACAAAGACATGCCATCATACCATATGTTGGCAAGCAAGCGCTAGCTTTGTATCTGTTTACAATGCTTAAACCTTCATCTGACACTCCTATTGAACGGTAGTTTAAACACAGTTCAGGCAACACTTTCCAAATCCATAAATAGCTGCATTAGAGAGATTATCGAACTGTGATATAGGCATTCTACAATTGGGATGGGAATTCAAAATGTGATCTGAAAAAAATCAATGTCAAAAATGGAATAGATAGCATGGTTTAAAGCTGCAAGCCAACGGATTTTTGCAGAACAAAAAAACAAAACAAAACGCCCAGACATTTAAATGCAGTGCACTGCAACGTGAATCATGCATGTAGTGACAGAGTATAATACATAATGCAGTTTAGCTTATTTTGGTAGCCTTATTTGCCATAAAGTAACTGTGACTGATACTTTTGTTTAAAAAATTGCTGTTCTTGGTATTTTGTTTGCTGAACTAATACAGTAACATTTGTTCAAATACCATTGATTTAAGACATTTCATGCCCCAGTTGTATATCCCATTAAAAGGCTGGAGATGAGACAACATACAGCTGTCCTGTCATGGCAGGTATGTTCCATAGGAAGTGTATAGAAAAAGGAAGGGCTTAACACACTGTACATGCATCCTCTCCAATCCAGAGCAAATGGCAATACGTACAAGGAAAAGACAGGTACACTGTATGTAGGTTGTTCGGGACTGTAGTGGACGAGGATGTTGCTGTCGGGAGAAGCAGCACTTGATGCTTGAAAGGGTATTGCTTTAAATTGTTAGTTGTTGCAATTTGATTTGGGAATTCTAAATAAAGGATTAACCAGAGCAGTAAAAGCTACATAGAAGGTAATCTGAGCTGTTAAAAGCTGTAAAAAACATAAACATGGAGTCTGATGGCAGAAAAGGTTGCTTGACCCACCCAGTCTTCCCATTTTTCCCTACTTACATTCTGTAGCAAGATTGTTTTCTGGTGGGATTGCTGTTCTAGGTACAAGCAGCACAATATACTGTGATGCAGAGTTTTGGTACAGAGGGTAAAGCATTGTTTCTTTTTTATCAGATTACATCACTGGAAATACTGGGAATTTGTTAACCCAACAAAAAGCAGCACAAGCACATTAAACTATGAACTTGAATCTGAAACTTCTTTGGTAAGTTTACAAGCTGTGGGCATGCCACATAAAGCCCTAAGACAGTAAAATGAAGGCCATAGAACTTTCTGTTTTCTGTTATAGGTACACTACTTCAGAACTGCAGCTGAGGAGTTTCCTTTCCTAGCAGTTTCGGAACCCTTTTTGAATTCTCTCTCCCCAAGCGGAGGCTCAGCAAAGAACCTGTTAGGCAAAGAAACATCTGGGGAATGAAGGTACTAATTGGACTGGTACCGTAAGGTCTGACAATAAGCACTTTAGACTGTGAATGGCTGCCCAGAACACTGTTATGTATTTAAGTGTATTCTAATCAATTTTAATATCTTATAACATTTATTGAATGAATTTGTTTGAAGGAGTTTTTGTAGACTTTTTTTTGGTACACTATATTGTAGACTATATGATTTTTATGGGTTTATCTATTTGTAGTACTTAATTACTTGGTCTAGATGAATGTAAATTATGTTTTTTTTTGCATTTGTATTTTACTACTTTGAAAATCAATAACTATATTACACAAAACTGGAAATGTGACTGCTTTAAACTTTAAGTTGTTGCAATTTTATTTTGGGATTCTAAACAAATGATTCACCAGAGCTGTACAAGTTGCATAGAGGGCAACCTGTATGTGCAAGCCAAGGTGTACTTGACGGGGTAAGAACATTTGTTGAGCTGACAATACTCTAAGTGGGGGAAGGGGGTCAGACATGTGGAATTAGTGTCCTTTGCAACCTTAAATTACTATGCTACTAAGTAGGTGGGCAGACTTGTACGCTTAAAAAGCAGAGATGTGCGATGTTGCATAAATTCGCTTTGTGAATACATTCAAATCACAAAAGGATTTGTGGATTTCTGCAGCTCTGTTTCGCCAATGACCAAAATTCACATTCTGTATTTTCTGCTCAGTGAATTGCCCAAATTATATAATTGCACCTTTTTACAACCCTTCATAGTCATTACAATTGGGTTACATAGTCTTCCTCTGATAGGCTGATGCACAAACTGAAACTCTGAATCCAGTCCTAGCTACACCGCTTCCTGTTCGTTCTTCATCAGTTTTATTTGGTGCATCTCTATAGGCTGGACACAATGTGTTTGACTGTTAGTCAAATTTTGTCTTTTTCAAGTAAGTTTTATTTCTTTCTGGTGCTGAACTCCAGTTTTTGAAGTTTAATACATATGTACCTGTTTCTGGTTGTTTTTCCCTTTTTCATGGAGATATTCTCTTTTTTGGAAGCTTGCTGTACTTCGCTACAGCTCTGGGTGGGGCAGATGCCTCCTTCCCAACAGTTTGGTAGCTTGGTTATCTTGCGTAGTCTCTGTGTCTGATTTTGCTCCTATAAACGGTCCCTGAGTATTAATCTGATGCTCTCTTCTCAATGCCACACCTCTTTCTCTGAGCGTTACTCTTCAGGTTATGGCTTCTTTTGGAGGGAGCTAAAATTAACTCCCTTAGGAGGCAAAAGCATGCTGGTATCTATCAGTATTGGACCCTTCAGCGGGGTTTAGAGGCTTATGCCTAGTGTTTTCCCTGCAGAGGATAGCTCTTAGAGTTGGTTTCACTGTAGGTGGTTTGTTTGAGCTACACAAGTGTTCTTGTAGCACATGGTGATTTTATCTGCTGCTTATGTTACATGCTGCTGCCTCCCCTAGGTGAGCAGTCATTCATCAGCGTGTGACCAGTACCATTTCATCTAATTTATCCTGACCCTGCTAGCTCTTGAACGAACACTGCTCATACCCTTCTAGTTACCTGTTAGACTGCCACTCTTCCCACAGCTGCCTGGTCATACAGTCCTCAACATCCCAATGCCTTTGCTCCAGCAGGTGAATCTGGGCAGTGTTTTACTCTCTCCCCCCAAACTCCTAGGGAGACTATTGACTTTCCTAACACCACGCAGCTGCTGAGCCTCTGAGAGCATGAGTAATTCACAGCTACTTCTCCCACCTTCACCCAGATGCTGTCCTATCAGCCATTCTAGCCACAGTTAACTGACCATCCTAAGTGGCTCGAGATCTCACGGTCAATGGGATCTCAACAGCCATCTTATGTAAGCCCCTCAGGTTTGGCAGGAGCAGTTCACAGCAGATATCTTGCCTCAGGGTCCTTGGGCATGCAAGATCTTGTGATACTACCAGATCTCAAACACCATTTTGGGTCCAGCTTTCACAGTGTCCATTTTGTCAAGGCAAGTATGTTGGTGCACCCATGATTTTGAATGTGTCTCATTCTATGGCTTTGTCACTAGCTCAGTAGCCATCTTAATTTTACCCATTGTTGGAGTCAACTGGCCAGGTGGTCACTGTTTAACGCTGCCTTCCACTCCATTCTATTGCTCATGATAATGAAGATAACCAGGATTTTTACTACTATACCACTCTAAGACCTTCTTCTGTCAGCTGAATTTTCTGGTTATTTGGCTGTAGTGACCTGTCCTTTACCTTCCATTCTGCTTATTCTGAGCATTGCCATATTAGGCAAGGCAAGGCAAAATTTATTTAAAAGATGCCCAATTCCAGAGACTCTGGGTGCCACACAAAAATACAAACACATGTTTCAAATAAATATCAATAAAGCACACAATAATTATTAAAAATCAGCCATATAGACATTAAGCAAATATCAAATTCTCAGCATTTATATATAAATCACTACTCATGGATTAACAGTTAATCTAAAAATGCCTGGGCAAATAAGAGGGCCTTGAGATGGGTCTTAAAAATCTCCAAAGTGGGGCCCCCCTTAACCCCAGATGGAAGCAAATTCCACAGGGCATGAGTGGTGACATTGAAGGCCCTGTCACCAGCCAATTTTAATCTTGACCTGGGAATTAATAAGGGGCCTCCACAGGAGGAGCAGAGGTGGTGGGACGAGACAGCAGGTATGAGAAAGTCTAACAGGTAACCAGGACCCTGGCCATGTAGGGTCTTATAGGTGAGAAGCCTCACCTTAAAGAGGATCCTCCACCTGACCAGCAGCCAGTGCAGATCACGCAACACAGGTGTAATATGACAAAACTTTGACTGCCCAGTAAACAGTCAAGCAGCTGCATTCTGAACTAGCTGCAGTCTGTGGAGAGATCCTCCCGTGACCCGGTAATCAAGCCTCAATATAACTAAGGCATGCATCAAAGTGGGGAGGTCCAGAGGCAGAACAAGGGGCTTTATCCTGGCAACATTTCTAAGAAGGGAAAAACAGAAGTGGACAACAGAGGAAATCTGTGCCTCCATAGTCAAACTCCTATCCAAAATAACGCCAAGATTTCGTACCTTAGATGAGGCCTTCAATGAAACAGAACCCAGAACAATCAGAACCAAGAAAACCTCAGCACACACTCACGCTGGAAAGATCCAATGACAAACATAGGATTCAGTCCTTTATTAAAGTTCAGCACTCACAGTGCCTCCACCAAACCAACACAGAATAATCTCAACGTTTCACGCAGACACACTACACTTTTTCAAGAGAACCCAGAACAAGTCCAGTTCAGTGTCTTATCTCATTAATGGTTCTGGCTCATGAATTAGTGCTGTCATCTTTTCTCCTAGTAAAACCTGATTGTCTGAATTAAAGCCAGATAGATATTTCAGATCAGTTTTCAGCTTTGCAGCCATATGCAGCTCTGGTCTGGATTATTTTATATGTTCTTTCCCCTTTAGATATCCTTGGGCTAAAGTATTAAGAATGGATAAATACCTTTGTAAAAGAGCCATTGGCTCAAAGGTAATAATTCCTAGAACAATAAACTAAACTAAACCGTCAGTAAAATGGATATTATGTAGTGTATATTGAGGTCTCCCAATATGTGGATTTTGTTGTCATAATGAAGGTATTTTGGGGTCTTAGGTAGAAGTTTATCGAAGGGGATTGCATTTACAACATTCTGGCTCAGTGTCAGGGAGCTTGTAAGATACTTTATTCATTGTTTACACTTGCTTTGGGAATGGGGCACAACTGAGTTTGTCTGCTTTTTTTAATTGCCTTGTCTGCCCACAGTTCTGGATTGGGGATCAGTGAGGTAGGTGGACTGTCAAATGATTATGTTTTGGTGCCTTGATGGGGGGTTGAGCTGTGACGAGGTGGAGATTTAAAAGATGGTGTAACCTCCTCACTCTAGGGCAGAAGCTGTCAAACGTGTGTGTGTGTGTGTGTGCAGGGGTTAGAGAGCTGATTTGACCATTGCCAGTTCAATTGGTTCTCACCAGTTGGTGAACTTCAAATGAAACATCAAAAGTTTGAGGTTTTGGCGGCTGCTCTTATCTTTTAATACTGTGTTAATATTAACATAAAGTGAACGTGCAAGCTCAAATGGGCAGACTGGGTGGACCATAGGCCCTTATCTGCCGACAGTGTCTATGTATCTATGTAATATGTTTTACTGCACAGGATGGAGTGATTTTTGCACCTTAAAATAAGGCAATGCATCTTCATCCTCATCATAGACACAGTCCTACAGTACCTGCTGTCCTATGCATTCCTACTGAAAGATAGATACAACTTTACTTGTATGGAAGAGGTAAGAGTATGGATCTCCTCGCACTCTTTCTTTCTCTTCCTATTGAGCACATTCAATAACACTAATAGGAAATGTTTAAACACATCACACAATTCTTCTCTACAAATTATTTTCTATGTCATTTGAAAGTGTTCCTAATGGGTGACAATTAATGTACTAAACATGGCTGAAGATGTATTTTAATAGTACAAAACACAGTACATTTATTTTCAAATTCAGATTTTCATGGCAAACATAAGAGGAAAAGAAATGAATACAGAGTCTATGAAAGAGTTTAACTTCTGTTTTGCTAAGTTTCAGATGATATAACACATGCATACCTGCAGGTGGCACTAATGCATCAGAATTGTATAATTTCATTATACTATCAAAACTGCTTTCTCTTACAACATTCAATCAAATTGTTCTAGTGAGAATCTACAGAGATTTATTTTAGTTGTTAGTATTTACTACAAAGTTTGTATAAGATATGTGATTAAACAGCATGTCAGCATCTGCAGTGTGTAGGTAAAGTGGCACTGCTTTAAGATGAGCTTTGTATGCCAAAAAAGAATACTATCAGAGCACATTACGGAATATTGCAAAACAACATCTAAGAAACAACACAATCCCAGTGGAGGAACTCCTATATATCTGTTTATTTATTAGGGACACACATTATCCAAAGCTTTCTAATAGCGTTTATAAATTTGCTTAGTGTCACTGAATAAGATATAACATGGACAGGTAGGTTTATGAGCTGCTACCATATCATTTTATACTTTAGTATTGGAGGTAAGATATTCTAAATGACCATCAGGCACCAGCTGTTTTAGATATGATCATGTAGCTGTTAGCAACCACATGGAATAGTCATTAGGTTCTATAATCTTTAAATCTATGTTTCAGTAATCAGGTGGGTACTTTTCAGCACTGTTTTCACTGTATATGGCACAAGAAAAATGCTTGTTCCCTTGAATCAGGCCAGCTTGGAAACCTTCATAATGACAGAAAAATGTATATGTTTACAATGGATTCTGACAGGAATTTTAACATACTAACATACTATTTGCCAGCAGATTAGGCCTTACGGTCTATCGAGTCTGCTCGAACCTCAGATCCCTAGTTGGGTGCCGAGGCCCTCCCCTCCCTTGTGTTCCAGAAACCCCTATCATCCATCCCCACCCCCCTGGGACAGGCCATCATCTGATACATCTACTTTCTGGGTCTGTCCCACCCTCTCTTGAAGCCCTCCACTGTGGATCTCTGAACCAGCTCGCCAGGCAGTGCATTCCAAGGGTCCACCACCCTCTCAGTGAAAAACCTCCTCCTCTTTTTCCCCCTCACTCTTCCACCTTCCAACTTCAAACCATGCCCTCTGGTGATACCTCCCTGCTTTAGTCTAAAGATCCCTTCCAAGTTTACCATATTTATTCCCTTGAGGTACTTGAAGACCTCAATCATGTCCCCCCTGTCTCTCCTCTCCTCTCCTTCAATGAAAACAGGCAGAGCTCCTCAAGTCTGTCCTCATACGTCAAATCCCCTAGCCCTCGTATCATCTTAGTTGCCCTCCTCTGTACCTCTCCAGGAGCTGTATGTCCCTCTTCAAGTGTGGTCTCCAGTACTGTACACAGTACTAAGGTGTGGTCTAACCAGTCCATTGTACAGCGCAGAATTACTTCCTTGCTCCTAGAGATGATCCCCCTTACAATGCATCCCAACATCCTGTTTGCCTTGCTAGCCACTCTCCTGCACTGCTCAGAGTTATCCATACATGCATCCACCATGACCCCTAGGTCTTTTTCCTCTATTGAGGCCTCCAGCACCTCCCTCCCAGGGTGTACCTGTGTTTAGGTTTCCCAGCAGATGCAACACCTTGCACTTGGTGATATTGAAATTTAATTTCCATGAGTGAGCCCAGCTTTCCAGGGTGTCCAGGTCCCCTTGCAGGGCCAACCTCCCCTCTTCTCCCTCAACTACTGCTCCCATCTTGGAGTCATCAGCGAAGAGACTCATTTCACACCCTATACCCTCCCTGATGTCCGATATGTATGCATTAAACAGGATCGGACCCAGGACCTAGCCCTGTGGTACCCCACTACCAACCTCTCTAGGGTTTGAGAGCTCCCCACAGACCACTACTCTCTGGGTGCATCCAGCTAGCCAGTTTTCAATCCAACTGACCATCAAAGGGCCTACTCCTAACCCCATCAGTTTCACCACCAGACCATTGTGGAGGACAGAGTCAAACACCTTGCTGAAGTCCAAGAATAATACATCCACAGGCTTTCCCCTGTCCAGTTCTGATGTTACCCATTCGTAGAACTCCACAAGACTGGTTTGACATGATCTATCTGGCACAAAACCATGTTGCCGACTACCCAGACCTCCCACCTCCTCCAAGTACACCTCCAATCGTTCCTTTAGTATACTCTCCATTAATTTTCCCACCACCGAGGTCAAACTGATGGGTCTATAGTTACCTGGTACTTCTCTCGACCCCCCTTTATGGATTGGCACTACATGTGCCTCTTACCAATCCCTAGGTACCCTCCCTGTCTCAAGTGACCTGTTGAAGAGCTCTGCCAGGGGTGCAGCCAGTATGTCCGCCAATTCCCATAGTACTCTCGGATGAATTTTAGTTTCTGTTTTTGTATTTCCAAGTTGGATCAACAATACTATGTCTATATATATATAAATATGGAACATAAATTGGCTTGTAAATGGAAAATCTCCATACTATATGTATACCATTTCAAAGCACTTCACAACTTCAGCAAGTGGCAGTTGGGATGGATTATTGAGGCAAATTCCAATTGGCTAGCATTATATCTGATCTACACTGCAAAACAAAAAAATGTGGTCAAAAACATTTATTTTTTTAGGTTATTTGATTTTGCCCCTTTACAGGCCTCCATGCCCATCCAGATGGAGCCTCTTAGCATCGTCACCCAGCATCTTGTGAGCTTAGTGGCTTCCTCTTCAGTCAGCCACTATGGCTTCCCCTTTGGCAAAGGAGGCAGGGTCCCAACTGCTGAGGATCAATCTGGCTCTGGGTAGGTCAGCCACATCAGGTCACCACATCACCAGTGCAGAGCCTTCGGAAGGTTGGTCCTTCATTCTGCTCTGGGCCTACTGTCATTTTCCCATTTTCCTCCTTTCTGTTTCTTCCTTTCCATTTTATTCCTTTCTGTTTTCTTCCTTTCTATTTTCCTCCTTTTTGTTTTCTTCCTTTCTGTTTCTTCCTTTCCACTTTCCTCCTTTCTTCTCCTTCTCTCTGAGATGCCAACCTGGGGATGTGATGCAAGCACATAGACAAGCATGTATTATGCTTCATCCACAGTTATCTCCCAACCCACTGAGTCACTCCAGAGTTCCCTGCCACCTGTAGTCACCCAGGTGGCAGTTGTGTACCACCTCCCTGGAGGAGTAGAGGAAGAAATCCTCCTCTGGGACACTTGATTGTCTTCTCCCTGCCTGGCCTATGAGAACCAAAAACTTTTGTTTTAAATACTGTCAGCAGTTATAGACATAGAAACATAGAATTTGATTGCAGATAAGGACCGCTTGGCCCACACAGTCTGCCCATTTCCCTACCTACTGGATAAGCTGCAGATCCTAGTTAACCAGCAGCCTACTTCTTCCTACCCCAACCCCCTAGAATGGCCTTATGACTGTCCCATGCATGCTGGAATTCCACCACTGTTTTTGACTCCACAACCTCCTCTGGAAGGCCGTTCCATGCATCCACAACCCCTCTGTGAAAAATACTTCCTTACATTACCTCTGAGCCGCCTCCCTCTATCTTCAAATTGTGCCCCTTGTTCTTGCACACCTCTTTTTTTGAAAGATGCTACCCTCTTGGACTTTGTTGATTCCCTTGAGGTACTTGAACATTTCTATCATGTCCCCCCTCTCCCTCCTTTCCTCGAGGCTATACATATTAAGCTCCTTTAGTCTCTCTTCATATGTCTTCCAGTGCAGACCCTGCACCATTTTAGTTGCCCTCCTCTGGATAGCTTCCATCCTGTCTATGTCTTTGCGGAGATTGGGTCTCCAGAACTGCACACAGTACTCCAGATGGGGTCTGACCAGCTGTCTGTACAGAGGGATAATAACTTCCTGTTTTCTACTGGTGATGCCTCTCCCTATGCATCCCAGTATCCCCCCAGCCCTCCTTGCTGCCCTCTCACATTGCTTGCCCACCTTGGAGGACAGTGTGTGTGTGTGTGTGTGTGTGTGTGTGTGTGTGTGTGTGTGTGTGTGTGTAGTTGACCACATGTATCACCAAGAAAATACCATATACATTGTTAAGTGTGGTTCATAGCTCAGTGCTTACATTCTGTAGCTGAATGATGAAGATTGTGCTTGGATACAGAGGCCAGACCAGTAAGTAGGACAATGCTTGGCAGGTACTAGTAGTATGAAATGATTAGTGCTTAGGTACATCAGAATAGACATGAGCAAGTCAGTGATTATAGTACATGTGAGCTGAATAGGATATGCAAAGGCTTAGATACTTGAACTGATGAGTAACTTGTTATGACTTGATATTTTGGCCTTTCTCTGTATCCCACCATAGGAAGGATGCTTAGTCCAGTAGTATGAGACCCCGGTGGTATTAGCATGGCCAGATTAATGGAAGTGGGGGCCCTACTCCAAGTCATATTTTGTGACCTGGGGGCCCCTAAATGCCAACATCCCACTCTTCTACAGTGCCGGGTTGGCAAGGCTGCAATGACCTGGGTACTCAAGCAGGATGTGGTTTATAATGCTGTGTTATGCAACATGACTTGACAGGTCACATGCCCTTGATTATAAACAACACAATTCAGAATGACCAATTACTGCATAAAGAAATATTTTATCGGTACAGTATTAACATTTTGTAAATTTTCACTTTTTAGTTACCTATAACTTGTCTTGTTTTTCCCTTGTCACTACTGTATGTACCTTGTAACTATTTTTGTTATTAATAATTATGGATTAATTATTAATTATGGATCCTCTTTTCTTCCTCTTTTCGTCCCTCCTCCGAGACACACCTGGGCATTAGACTTCGATTAGTATGCCCTGCCTTCCCAGATATCAAATTCAAATTCCACATAAATAATTTAATAAAAATGGGGAAAGTAGTTGCCACAATCTCCCTGCTCATGCCTCCTTAAATACATTTTCTCTCTGCTAAAACCCAAAAACTGAAGCATGTATTGAAGCAGTTAATGGGGCTCATAGCTCCCTCACATCATTCCCCTGCTCAAGATTCCTTCGAGTTCCAAACCTGAGACATGCTCAAGCTCCTTGCCTCCGTAATGCATCTGCCACTATCACCCTCTGTGCAGCTACCTTTGTTCTCAATTCTGTCTGTTCTCCCACTGTCTCCTCTCCTCCATCTCCTTTGTCATTTATAGTTTTGTTGTCAGCTTAAAAGTTGCTTTGCTGCCAATGCTGAGTTGCCACATCCTTGCCCCCACCCCAAGTCATTGATGCCAAAGCAGCTTAAGAGAGTTGTGCCAAGAAGATTGAGCCTTAAGAACCCTGCAGGACCTGCAGGTGTTGACTGAAGTCACTTCAGAGATTAAGCTTCCTAGAGCAACCTCCTGCAACGTCCCAGTAATGTATATGACTCAAATCAAACCAAGACAAAACTGTGCCAGCAAGAGCAAGTCCCACAAGTTAGTTCCCCTCAGGTGACTTATCAGCACCCCATGGTCCACTCAGTGCCAAACTTCAAATCTTATTAAAGACTCATCAGTACACTACTCAGGTTACTGAACACTCACAGATAGACCATGACCAGAGGCAACCACAACTTAGTTTTTTCTCCAGTGCAATAAAACGAGTTATTTCTGCATCACAATTGGCTTGGACACCGCAGAACACAGACGACTAGTGAACACAACATACTTGGTGTGGCCTGACTGATGTGAATGTGAATGTAATAAGTCCAGTCTATCCTCTTGATTGTTTCCTCAAGATCACGCAGACGGTGGTGACACGACTCGGCCCTGCAGTGCAACCAGCATGGGAGGACTCCTCACAGTCACAGCAGGACCAAAGGCCCAACTAGAAGCATCACTAACTGATCCTGGCTAGTAGCTACATGGAAAACACCAGCAGCATACAACGCTGCACTGAAGCTGAATCCAACTCTAGGTGACCCCCTGCAGCCTGCTCAGACTCTTTCTCTCTACTTCTATGTCTTTAGGCAGAGACTCTTCTACTTTGATAGATTAGACCAGCCACCGGCACCAACAACTGACCACCACAGCTCTCTCTCGTTTTCCTACTCTACTCCTCATTGCTGCCCGGCCACACAATCTGACGCCATGCACACGAACGCACTGATTTCTGCTCCCCAGTTGTCACACCTCCAGAGGACCTCTGATAGACATGATTGGTTATGTGTTGTGGGGTCAGGGTGGATCAGAGGTGAAGTTGGAGCTGCCTGTCAGAGAGACTGAGAGGCTTGCTTGTTCAGAGTGGCTGCGGGGGGAGGGGTCATCACTCACCAGGCTGACTCAGTGGGGCGGGGGGGTCTGACCGACTCCAAGAAGGTGGGTGATTTTTGGGCAGTTTGGCCCATCGGCGGTCACCCAGTACAGCCAGGATTAAAGAAAGTAACTGTAAATAGGTTAACGGTGGGGGCCCTTCTGAACCTCGGGGCCCTACGCCATGGCGTAATTGGCATACAGGTTAATCATGCCATGGGTATTAGAGTGCCGGAGAAGGAGGAGGTGTCTGGGGAGGATAGAGGGTGAGTTCTTCTCGCTCTAAGCAGAGCGGGAGTCAGCCTGCTGGCTCAAATAGGACGTGGGGGAGGAGTTCTTCCCCCACATAACCACGGGCATGTGCCCTTCAATTATGTGTGGTTCATAGCTCAGTGCTTATGTTACATACTGTAGCTGAATGATGTAGATTGTGCTTGGATACAGAGGCCATACCAGTAAGTAGGACAATGCTTGCCAGGTACTAGTAGTATGAAATGATTAGTGCTTAGATACTTCGGGATAGACATGAGCAAATCAGTGATTATAGTACATGTGAGCTGAATAGGATATGCAAGGGCTTAGATACTTGAACTGATGAGTAACTTGTTATGACTTGATATTTTGATCTTTCTCTGTATCCTACCGTAGGAAGGATGCTTAGTCAGTAGTATGAGACTCCCCCCCAAAAATAATGATATCGTACAAGTATTCTGTTGAGTAGGATGAGACCCCCCAAAAGAAATGAGTAGCAGTATGATTACCTCCTCCATCTCTGGAAAGTGTGACCAGTAGCACGCAAGAGAGGGAAAAAAGCCTTGGGGGGGGGACCTCTGAGGACCCATGGCTGCAGACCTACCCATTCTTCTGGGCATACTAAAGGAGAGTAATCCTGAGTAACAATTAGAAATTTAATTGGCTAATCTGAAATCCAAAGTTGTAGATCTCAAGTGTGACAGCAGCAGCACTATGCCCCCATCCCTCAGATGTGATGGCAGTAGCAACACTATAGCCCCCATCCCTCAGGTGTGATGGCAGCAACACTACAGCCCCCATCCCTCAGGTGTGATGGCGGCAGCACTATAGCCCCCATCCCTCAGGTGTGATGGCAGCAGCACTATAGCCCCCATCCCTCAGGTGTGATGGCAGCAGCACTATAGCACCCATCCCTCAGGTGCAATGGCGGCAGCACTATAGCCCCCATCCCACTAGCAAAATAAAAAATAAAATAGTGGTACAGGTTGGTGGTGCACAACACTGCCAAGTGGGATGTCTGGGTTTGTGAGCTGAGCTGATGCAGACTCCCCTGCCCTGGGCTGATGGGATTTACAGCATAATGCAGAGGCACTGTGTACTGACCTGGGGGTGGGCCATACCTCAGGGGGAAGTGGGGACTGCCTTGATGATGTGGGTGACCACACAGTGTTGTAAGACCTCCATCAGGTTGTTGACACCTGCAGAAAGACACCCAGATCAGGCAGCATCCCTTGAGCCTCACAGCTCAGTAAGATTAACAATTCAACTTCTCAGAGACACACTTTGGAATAAATGCAGTTCAGGACATCCAATCGAAACACTTCCACCCCAGCCTGATTCTCCAGTTGGGCTGATACTTAGATTTATTTTGTTTGTTTTAATAATGTGGTGTAAAAATAGCTTAGGCGCATATTTTTTTCTACACAAAAACTTTACGGCCAGCATGGAGAGCAGTTGCATCAACTGATCAAAGAATTAGATGCAGAGCTATCAAACTTTAAACCTGACCCCATCCTCTGCGGCTTGGTCTGACTCCCCCAGTGTGCTGATATGTAGCTTTTCTAAAAAAAATATTATATCATCCATTGTAATACAAATCATAAAAGAAGTTTAAACACATACTAAGTGAAAACTGTGCTGTCAGGATGTAAAGCAGTCCTCAGCTATTCGAAGGTTGGAGGGAAGGGTGGGTGGATAACCTGAAGCATGGGTGGTTACAACAAAATAGCATGAGAGGTTTCCTTACTGATTCTTCATAGAGCTAGAGAGCTCGAAGAACACAGAGCAGATCAGCATCCTTTTTAAGATGCTGAAATCTAGGACATTCTGTGCAGTGACACGTGATTTCCGTGTGGCATCTGAGGGAGAATTCAAAATCCACAAACCAATCAGTAGTCTGCAATTTTTTTCATTTTTTCTATGAAAATGCAAAACCAGTGTCCTTGGTTTTGCCCTTCTCCTCAGACAGCAGTGATGACAGCACCAAGGAATCATGTTCATGCAGACGTATGGCCACACACTGAGCAAGTCAGCGTCCTTGAACCCAGAAAGCTGCTCACACTGCACTGCCAACTGGGATCACCCAGTTGGCAATAGCACAGTGGAATCAGCAGCCCATCTCTCACTGTTGGAGGGGACTGCCCTCTGGGAGACTTAATCCTCCACCACTGCCCCAGTTGGCTGTAATGAGATATAGATAATACTGAATGGGTAACTAGGCACAATCAGTAAGTTCTGCCACTGTACAAGCAGCAGTTCTTTTACATTCAGAATGAATCTGACTTGTGCAGTATCTAGAGGTTTCAGAATGTTGTTGTACCACAGAAGGGTATAATCATATTCCATGACCTTTGAACTGTGGTACAATAGCATTTTGAAAAGGGTGGAATTCTATCCAGAACAATGCTCTACTATACACTATATGCCGTTTTGTACAATGCTGGTTGAAATACATAGGCAAGAGATGTTGAACAAGTGATACTGTATCTGTGTTGATGACATACTGACCTCCAGAATATCATGATACTGTTGTGTATGTCACAGTGGCTACTTTGCTGGTGTACCGGGTCATAATGTCGTACTCTTAACAGCGAACAGCATTATGCGCGAACCCCGGACCTGTGCGCTCTCCATGTTGGACCCCCCCCATGGAGTTAGAATCCTTAGTGGGGGGGGGGCGGAGCCCCCCACAGAAAAAAAGATTTAATTAAATTGTGCAATGCAATTATTTCACACGACATTCTGCCATGCGCGGTATTGACACTGTGCCCTTTGCTGGAAATCCAACTGAGACCTCAAGTCCTAATGGCAGCAGCTCTAACCATTTATTCTTGCTAAATGCTATCCCATGGACAAACTATATGAGTCTTTTGTTTGCTGTCACAATTACTCAGAACTGGTTGGACTCTGCAATTCTAAACATTTACTACTCTATGGCAAAGCATTGCACGGCCATTTTTATACATATTCTTGTAACAGTCCAGAACTCTTCCTGATGGTGATCTAGTCAAAAGTATTAAGAAAAGCAAAATGTTATGCTTCTATACATTCTGTTCTTTAAAAACTACTGAATACATTATCATAAAATTACTGGATTTGTAGGCCCTGTCACAAATCAATCTGTTTGCATTACACATTTAAAGACTAACTTAAAAGATGACTGACGTCTTACTGTTTCAGAATTATACTTTTCATCGGACGGTAATGCCAATATCAGCATCACACATTCTTATATCTCAGCACATACCACAATGCAAACAATACCCACAAAAACACAAATCAGGTGCACCAAATTTGGAAGCCAGATTTTGTTAGAGTATCATTGAAAATATGTAAATGTACAGTCTTGACAAATGTGGAACTGGTTGCTGCTAAAATGCTTTCGCTTTGGGTTTTTCAGGTTTGTTTTAGTTTTGATTGTCTGGCATACCCAAGAAAAAACCCATAGGAGTCTCACTAGCTTATGTGCCTAAACTAAACAATAGCCTAACAAATGTTTCATCTCTGGTGATTATGAAACAAAAAGTCTTTTGTTCGTTCTTTGCTTTTGCAGTGCACAACACTGCTCTCTACAAGCAGCCTCTTTGGATGTTTAAAAACATTTATAACATGGGCAGCTATGTATTAGCGAAATGATTGGTTAAAGTTAGTCAGCTGACCGTTCATTAATTACTAATAAATGAATAGTAGATGTAAGTGGTGAAAAGGTGCCCAAGAAACAGCAGACTGAACTAATTTCAAGCTTCTGTAAAAAGTGTCATCAATAGTCATACTGTTATCCACGTTAGTGAGTCTTCCCACCCTTCCACCCGGAGGACACTGACAATCCTAGCATAAAGTATTTGTTAAGAGAACTAAAACCGTGTATGACAAAAAGTGTGAAAAGTATGAAAGGCATGAATAAAAGAAACAGAAAAGTGCACATGTACAGGAGCGGTTGGATAATCTTAGTACTGCTGTGTTCTGCATCTCATAGTGAAGGCAGGGAAAGAACAGCTCCGTATACAGTGGCTTTTCACATTAGCATCCTGAAATATGTCATTAGAAAAGCCGACAAATCCCAGAAGGTTCCTATGCACGATGTAGTGTGTCGCGGATCAGGAAATGCAAGTGTCAGGTTTGATTGAGAGAGGAAAAGCTCTGTAGATGGTGCCTTGTGCTATAGTGTCAGCACTGTGGTGAAATCCCATCCCCATTCTGTAATATGGAGTCCCACAGTGAGTAGCCCTGTGTGAAACTGTGTCCAGGACCCAAGAACCCAACAGCCATGAGTCACTGTTACAAGAGATCAGCAAGATGGTTCTGGTCTGCTGCCTAACCATGGGAGAGATGGCAGCATGACAGAGAGAGAAGGACAAAGTAATTCAGGACACAATGTATACTCTGTCTGTCTGCATTAATAGCTGTTCTGTGTTTGCAATTGGCATAGCTGTTGCTGGTTATCCATGTAGTTGGTATGTGGAGGTTGAAGTTGTATCATGAGTAGCGCCGCATAGTATTGTGCGTGTAATGAAGTGTACAGTCTTCTGTGAAAACCAAGTGTTTTTATCCCGATGGTAGTTCGTGATTTGCGGGCAGACAATATATGCGGTATCCCAATGTGTTTGATCCTTATTTAAATGGGATAGATCAAGAGAAAGAAAGGTACAGAAGATATGAGAAACACAACTGCCATGTCATGTGAATCAAGTAATATGTGGTTATCACCATTATTTGCCATGTAGTTGCTTAAATTACAGCTTGCAATCTACAGTAAAAGAGTACAGTGTCAGAGCAATACATCACAAGGAAAAGTACCACTCGCTCCTTGATTGCAGTGTTTGTGGCCTGTTCACCACAAAGTGTTGTGTTGTGAACTATTTTAACGGTGGCAGAACACAGAGAACTGTGGTTCCATGGCTAAAAATAGTGGAGGAACACTAAATAGTTCCCTCATGTTTTCCCTCTTATAACAACAGTTTCTGTCCATTTGTCTCCATTTTTGTCCCATGTTGTAAGTGCAATAACCCACTCCAGGGTGTGTGGTTATTGGGGATTATACAAGAGGTATTTCCTCTCAGCCAATGACAACACAGAATTGCCGCCAGTTATCATCCCACAAACTGCACTGGAGAATCCCCAGAGTTGGATATTCAGTCAAACCCCACCCATAGTCATTTATTCAATCCATAGCCACACCTACAGTCATTTAATCAACCTACAACCACTACCACAGTAGGTTAATGAAACCTTTACCTGCAGCACCAACATTGACACTTTTTTCCAGATAGCCACTGAAAACACCCATAAAAAAGAAACAAAATATCAAGTAAATGTTTAAAATTAACCTGGTCAGCAATTCTACTGCAGCAGCACCACATCCTAGACTTTGTTTTTAAGATCAATTCCCGTCCGCACAGCTCCAGCCAAAACACAAACCAACCGCAAGCTCCTACCATGGGGTCCTCCTGGCCGTGCACCGGACTACACACAGGAAAAATACATAAAGGAAGTCACTGCAAACAACCCCTGAATTCCTGGCACTCCAGACATAAAAAAAGGTAGCTGACCTCACCTTGCTAGTGCGAGTGCCACTAACACTTCAAACGACAGCCACTGCATCCTGTGTTCTCGGTGAGCACACATGAGGAGGAACACAACAAAGTAAGCAACTTCTGGGCACTTCAAACCCTATGTAGGAAACTAAAACTCATATAACAGTTATAACATCCAGCAAGATGGAGTATACTTACAATAACCAGCTTCTGTGAAGATTAAACGCCTCAGCTTCGCCTCAGCTTTTAATCATCACAGAAGCCTGGTTATTGCTTCATATACTCCATCTCACTGGATGTTATCACTTAATTAATCAACACCCCGGGTGCTGTGAGGACACTCTGCCTGCAGCCTCGTGCCTCACAACACAACCGGGGTGTTGATTAATCCCCAATAACCACATACCCTGTCATGGGTTTTTGCTTACGTCTGACACCTATTCTTGCAGCAGAGATAATTAATGTAACTAATTTATAGTTAGAAGTGGCTGTATGTCCATCATGTCTGCCTGCCTGCTCCCCCCCCCCCACCGTGAAACAAGTATGCTGTGTAACCACATATCACTAACGTTCTATGTATTGTTTTGTGCTGGCCTGTCACCAAAAAGCATAAGTACAATGGTCACTAGGCTGCTCGTTCCTTTTATCACTGACCGGCCCCAAATGTCTACTGCATGTTTCCTGAACCAAGGTCACTAGTGTGGCGAATAATAGTTCTGCCTCTGCACTGTTAGGATGTCACAAAATGAATCCTTTGTAAAGCAGCAGAGTATGTTGAAAAAGAATGGCACTTCTTTTTGCCTTAATGATTTTCTGAGGATCTGAAGAAACGATGGTGCTGACCAGCCCCCATTAATTCTAGGTCAAACACAGTAGGTGTCTGATAAGGATATCTAATGTATCACAGATGGTCTAGAAACAACATGGGCAGGCTGGTTTAATCTTTTCTTTGGATTCTCAGAAAATAATTAAGGTACAATTAAACTATTTTACCTTAGTTTAAGCTTCCAGCATAAACAGCTGCTTCAGAAGTTTAACAAGGACAAAAAAAGGGGAAAACTGTACAGCATGTTACTAAAAACAAACAACTGAACAGAATGCAAGAAAAATGCAAGATGCCAGACCATGCATCATGATGAGGTTTGCTCATGGATTCCAATTTTCATGACCCATTCAGGCTGCAATGTGCAAATTAGTCATTTTATAATTCCAGTTTAATATGTGTTCCAAGTTTTTTCCATGCTATGCAAGAACTGTTGGCAATAAAGCAGAGGTAAGCGTGATGAATCCAATTAATTTTTCAAAAAAAAATCAAAATTAACTACATGTAAGCTTTCTAAAATTAGAATCTTAATGTTAAAACATGGTAATGGTTTGGCTCAATCAGATTCAGGCCAAACTTTTGACATTAGAAACTGGAGCCCAGGACAATGGCTCTTTTCATATATCCTCCCCCACCAACTGTCAGAATCCTTTTCACTATATCCTTGCTCCCCATGTGGGAGTTAAAATAATTTTGGATTAAGAAAAATGCCAGTTACAGTCCTCAGCCTACAGTATGGTGTCCTGTTTCCCACAACAATGTTTGAGGACACCTCATCCTATTGCTTTCTAAGCTGACTGCTAAACATGTCTGCTACCTAGTTTCAAAGATATGCTTTCTGCAACCAGCTGCTCCAAAAATCCCAGCACAAAGTCCTTTTATAGTTTAAATCATAAGCTGAGAGGTAGAAATCAGTGGGATGGTAGGTCCCACTTGGTCTGTCTATGCCAGGGTCTCCTCAATTATAAAAGGCCATTACCTAGCATGGCAGCAGGCAGTGGTTAAAACAGTAACAAACTGATCTGGTTGATTCAAGGGTAGGACCACCCGCTTTTCAACTGGAAGGATAAGTTTTGACTAGGACATTTAGACCCATAAGGGTAATGAGTAGATTTTAGAAAGTGTGTGTGGGGGTGGGGGGCTGGAGTGGTAGAATTTGCATAGTTAATGTTGTGGTAAACTAAAGGGATACTGGGTTAAGTGGCTAAACATAAGCCAGGAATGGTATCATGCTATATGGAAGTTATTTTAATTTATAGTGCTAAGTCTCCTCCTCTATGGGAGCCTGGGGTCAGTTAGAAGGGATCAGGTCAAGGGCAAAAGGAGCCTTTTGGTAATAATACAGTGCAGCCCTTACCATTCTGTAGTCGGATATTGCCTGAAATGTCTGTGGTATCACTACAGAAATTCCTGCCTGCCTGCAGTACCACTTTAGGGACACCAGAGACAGACTCTGTTTAGAAATATTGCAAATATCTGAAAATATCTGATCATGTCAAGTGCTGCAACTGTATATATCTATTGAAATCGAAATCTACTGCACTTATATGAAACCACTTTGAGACCATTCTTTAAATAGTGATGGTCCTGTAGTCCTGCAGTACAGCAATTTAATTTTAATAGTGGTGGAATCTTCCTTGAGAATGTCAATAGTACTAAAGTCCCAATAACACAGCAACTAGGTGAAACAGTTTTCATATGGTTCATGCTATGAGCCATGGCCCAAGCTGTTGTTCAGACTCATTTTGAGTTGACATTCCAGCATACCCTTTCCACTTCTGAATGGTTGAATGTCTGCAGTGCACTCTGATCACAAGCTGGCAATCCCAGAGGGGAACAAGAGAAAGTCATGCACTCCAGATTGAGGGCATCAGGCATGAAAACATACTTATGTTCTCATACCTCACCAAGGGTGGATGGGGACTGGGCTGCATTAAAACATGGTACTGGGGGGTTAGATGAAGATGTGGTACAGTACCTACTCCACATCCAGCTGAGTTAATAAAGATCCCTCTAAAAAGACCGATTCCTGCCCTTATCCATAGCAGAAGCCACAGATAAAGTATGCCCTGGATTTAGGCTCTGTGCCCACCGCATAGGACAAGCCATGGGGAAGCCAGGAAATGGCTGCAGAGTTGAGAGCTGAGTGGGAAATGAAGAAAAGCACCCTGCTGCCCATCAGAGTAAGTTGTGTACCCAGATACAATCCAAGCATGAAATGAGGTTCTCTACCAAAGACCAGAAAAACTAGAATGAAAACGTTGTGGGCAGGATTTTCAAAAGGCAAGATGCTGATACAAGGACTCATTTTGTCCTGCATCTGCATCCTCCAAATTGCACCAAAAACCTGCACGGCTTATTTTCAAAGCTGTACACATTTGCAACATGTTTGACACAGGAAGAATTCATTTTACTGCAAATTGTGGGAAAGGTGCCTAATAGGTAGACCACATTGGAGATAGTCTAACAATTGGGAACTATTGCACAATTCGTGCAATACAGGTGTAATATGACAAAATTTGTTTTGCCCGGTCAAAAGCCGGGCAGCAGCATTTTGCACCAGCTGCAGTCTACAAATAGAACCCCCAGAGACCCCAAGATAGAGGGCATTACAGTAGTCAAGCCTAGATGTGACTAAGGCATGTATCAAGGTAGAGAGGTCCAGAGGCGGAACAAGGGGCTTAATCCTGGCAATGTTTCTAAGATGGAAAAAACAGGTACGAACCATGGAAGATATTTGAGCTTCCATGGACAGGTTCCTGTCAAGAATCACACCAAGATTTTGCACCCAAGAGGAGGCCATCAATGACGCAGCTCCTAGCACAAGTCCAGTTGCAGAGTCAGAGGCCATCCCATCATGAACTCTGTTCGACTCCACTACCAATACCTCAGTCTTGTCAGGGTTCAGTCGCAGCCAGCTGGAGGCCATCCAGTCGTTAATCTCAGCCAGACAGATATTTAACACATCCACTGTGTTGGATGTTCCTGGGGCAAAGGACAAGTATAGCTGAGTATCATCAGCATAGCAATGAAAACTCAGACCATACTTCCTAATGACCCCCCCAGGGGCAGCATATACACTGTGAACAACATTGGGGCCAATACCGAACCCTGAGGGACTCCACAAAAGGAGGCAGGTGTAGATGAGAATTTTCTCTCATAACCTGTTGCCTCCTGTTGGTAAGAAAGGACTCAAACCAGTTGATGACAGTACCGGTGAGTCCGCACAGCTCCCTCAAGCGGAGAAGCAACACACAATGGTCCACAGTGTCAAATGCTGAAGAGAGATCGAGGAGAACAAGAATTGTCCTGTCCCCTCGGTCTCTAGCCCTGAGATCATCATTCTGCACCTGAACTAGCGCAGTTTCAGTGCTATGTCTGGCCCGAAAAGCCGACTGGAAGGGATCATACAACCCGTGAGTCATGAGGTGTTCCTCCAACTGAAGCGATACCACCTTCTCAACAATCTTCCCCAAAAATGGGAGATTGGAGATGGGACGGTAATTTGCCTTGATCTCCGGGTCCAAAGAAGATTTCTTTAAAAGGGGTTTCACCAGAGCCTCCATCAAGGCATCTGGAAAGACACCCTGACGTAAAGAACACCGAACAATCGAGGTAAACACCAGGCCAACAGAGTCAATGCATCTCATTAAGAAATGTGTTGGCACTGGGTCCAGCTCACAAAAGGTATGCTTCAAATTGGCTGCCACCTCAATAACCTCATGAACCTCCACTGGCCTAAACTCTCCCCAACTAGGCAGAGTGCACTCAGAACACATCTGGCGACCACTGTCAGCAATGGTATTACTGGCTGAAGAAACCTCCTGCTAGATCAAAGACACCCTGTCTGAGAAAAACCAAGCAAAATTCTCACAATCTTCATTTGAAGAAACCCTCACCTCACGGGCTGCAGACGGACAGGATGGAGAAGTCTATCGACAGTCCAGAAGAGTGAGGCTGGTCGGTTTCTCCCGGCAGCAATCTCCCTAGACAGAAACACTGCCTTCTTACGGTTGATTGCCTCCTGATATGCACAATAATGCGCACACAGGACCAGTTTGTCTGTCTCCAGATGGGACTTCCTCCAGCAGCGCTCTAATTCCGACCCATCTTCTTCATTTCCCTAATCCATCCACCTAGCATCCCTGCTGATCATTAGTTCTAAAATGGATCACAACATCTGGCTTCCTTCCCTCCTCTTGATCAAGGTCTAAAACCTTGGAAGGATCTTCTCTGACATCATACCTGAGATGTATTCCACTTCCTTCTGCCAGGCTCTAAGATCTCAACAAGTCTTCCAGTCACTCTGACTAATCCGTCCCAGGGAGTGAAATTCTCTTCATATTCTGGCCCCTTGTTTTCCTCTTCTTCCAACCCTGTAGGCTACTCTTATGTGATTTGGTCCTCCCCACTCAGGTCCTTTTGCATGGATTGAGTCTTTCACTGCAGAGGTAGTGGTTGATCTGTTCTATCAAGCTGGGCACTGTGGGTATTATATCACACTGCTGACTCAAGGGGCAGATAGCAGTGCCTTGCTTACACTCCTGGGACTGAGGCACTTCCTTTCTCAACCCTCTTCCCCTTTCTCCCCACCATGGATCATCTTGCCATCAAAGCTCTTGAGAGTTGCTGAAGAAGAGGTATCTCTGATCCAGGTCCCTACTGGGTGAGTGCCAAAGGTTCTGGAGCTTAGCTTTCAGGTGGTTCAGTTTGGCACCAGGAACCCCAACCTCATGTAAACCAGGCAGCCAAACTCATAACATCCCCCTACCTTCTTGTCTGTGCAAATATCCTATGCAAACTGCTATGAGGGGGTTTTGCCCCCTCTAAGATACTATGAGTATCCCAAGTCAGTTACCCAGGTTATTATATAGGCTTACCCCAGACAGGGAGTTTCTGACCAGAGGGCTGTTTTTTTTTGTGTTAAGTGCTCTATGGGAAGTTAACTAAGATGATCCCCAGCTAGGAAGTGCAGGCTGCCAAACCTTCTAGCATTATGTCAAGTTGTACCTCTTAGAACTTTTAATTGACATACTCCAGATAGGGTGTTGCCACAGTCCCTTATAGTGAGGACAACAGTGTGTACCGGGGTGAATGTATACTGCAATTATGCTACGCTGCGATTAACTTCTAAACCAGATTATCAAACATAGGGTTATGCTAGCATACCCCACATTTACAGTATAGCTAAATATACATGCTCCTATAGTAGGGCCCACTACACTTTACAACTTTACCTTTGATGTCCAGTAAATTGTCACCCTCGATTGGTTGTACAGCTTGCTCTTCCCTTGGACCAGGTGTTGTAATAGACAGTGTCTTGTTGACCTGGGTACAGCCTTGCAGATATTATACTCCTGCATATGCTCTCCTCCTGCTCGAATGTCCTCATGCTCCAGGGGTCAACACATGCCAGGGCCACTTGGTTCACCTCAAAATAAGTACTAATAGCAAATACCCTATTGGTTGTTTGCTGGTACATTCTCCATTCGCACACTGTGGCTCAGACTGCAGCAGTCTTCCTCCTAGCTCTGCACCACATTCCCTAACCATCCTCCCTCCCACCCCAGCTAACAAACCCACAGGAACCATTTATAAATCACACCATTTGTGCTAGAAATACACTGCAAACCATGGCTTACTTACAGTTCTAGCAGAGTTCAGTAACAGTAGCACCCTGCTGAGCAATCAGCACTGTAGTCCTTTGTTTAAATCACAGAATGCTTGACCTTACTAGCTGCTTGCAGACATGTTCTTCAGCAACACACAATGACTCAGACTGCAGCCCAGTCTTTCTCTTACTCCTCTTCCACAATCCCCAACTCTTCCCCTTCCTCCTTCCCTCCCTCTGTCCCTTCCCAGTCAACATACCCACAGAAAGCTTTTAAGTAGCATTTGTCAATGCCGAATGTTCACTGCTTGCATTAGTGCTGTACCAGGTATTACTTGCACACACTTTAAGTACTGTATATATTTACCCAGGATAGACCAGATGAGATGCAATATGTTATTTTCAGTGTTGTCCTGCTTTTACCGATTTTTACATTCTTTTTTCTAAGGATAGGCCAGCTGAGAGGTAATATCTAATTTTTAGTGGGCTTTCACATTTTACCTCAAATTTTTAATAGTCTTTCTATGACCTGATGTTATGGTCAAGACAGGTGGATTTTTTTTAAATTCCATCCAAAAGGTGATTTTGAAGTGTGAATGCAAAAACAAGTTTCAGAGAGGATTTGGAAAATGACACCTGCCATGTTCAGCAAGTTGGGTAACACAACTCCAGAACCCAAACAGTAGGAAGGGTAGATTGGGGGTTGTGCATAGGCCTCCCTCTCAAAAGGAAGAGATTGACAGGGAGCTGGGGGAGCAAATAAGGAGGCTTAGTGGTAAAGGCAGTACTGTGGTGGTTAGGGACTACAATCTGCCAGTGGTAGATTGGAACATCCCAGCTACCTCGTGTGCCAGGGAGTAGGCCCTCCTGAAGGCCTTCCAGGATGGCTTCCTGATGCAGAAGGTAACACAGCAAACCAGGGAGGGGAACATTATGGACCTGGTGCCGACTGACATTGAACAAGTCCAGGATGTAGGGGTGAAAGACCCCCTGGCAGGAAGTGACCACAACACAGTGTGGTTCTCCCTCAATCTAGGAAAGGAGGTATCCAGAACAAAGAAACAAAGACAAAGGTACTGGACTTCAAAAGGGCAGACTTTGGCAGGATGTGAAGTATACTGGAAGGGCACCTTGCCAACATCCACCCAGACATTGGTGCTGAGCAGAAATGGGAAATCATTAAGCTGGGACTGGCAGAGGCCACTAACTCATGTACAAAGAGCCAAAGCATAAAAGCCAGGATCAATAAGCCAAGTTGGATGAGCAAGGAGGTAGTGGAGAGGGTGTGGGAAAAGATAGCTGCCTTTAGAAGTTATAAGAGATTCAACCATGAAGGGGACAGGGAGGAATACGAGAAGAAATCCAGAGAGGTGAGTAGAGTAGTAAGGGCAGCCAAGGCTTCAAGTGAACTGAGGCTGACAAAGGGGATCAGAGAAGGAGAAAAGGACTTCTTCAGATATGTAACAGAGAAGATAAGCAGTAAGGATCAGACTGTAAGGATCAAGAAGGATGGAGGGTGGGTAGAAAAGGGGTCAGAGCAAGAAGAATCACACAATGAGTACCTCTGGTAAGTATTTACTAGGGAGAGGGATGGGCCGATGCCCCAGGGGAAAGATGGGGTGAGTACTGTGGTAGAGGGGGTTATGGATGGGGGTGATCCCAGTGGAGAGGGTGTTGGAGGGCCTTAAGTCCCTATGGGTTAATAAGGCACCAGGGCCAGACTTGAGTGCATCCCAGGGTCCTGAAAGAGTTTTGAGAGGTATGGCCAGGACCTCTGGAGGACTTGTTGAACACCTCCCTGGGTACTGGGTGCATGCCCAGGGACTGAAGGCTGGTGCATGTGGTGCCACTCAATAAGAGCTTGCCCAGGGATGAACCAGGGAACTACAAACCAGTGAGCCTTACCACCATTGTAGGAAAGCTAATGGAGACTATCCTTAGGGAGATGCTGGTGAGATTTCTAGAGGAGAATGGTCTTCAGACTGGCAGGTAACTTGGGTTTGTCTTGGGCAGCTTCTGTCAGACAAACCTGGTTGACTTTTTGGACTGGGTGATGTGGTCACTGGATAACGGCCATGCTGTGGATGTCCTTTACCTGTACTTCAGTAAAGCCTTTGACTCGGTGCCTCATGGATGGCTGACCAGCAAGTTGAGTAGCCTAGAAGTGGGGGGAAAAATCGGCTGAGGGGTTATAGGGGTGGGTGAAAGTTGTTTTTTCTGCCATAGCAGAACTTCCTCAAAATTTTGCAATTTTCATGGAAGTTTCCAAACCTCTGCCTCTGGCAGAGCAGAAAATGTCAGAAAGATATTGGGTGAAATTTCGCCATGTTCCGCTCACCTGAGGGTGGGCACGGAAGAAAGAAACATGTTGTATGGTGCCTCTGTCCAGTACTGCCCCCCAGCCCTGCCTGAAGCTAAAACAAAATCAATCCCTGGTGGCTAGTGGTCTGTCCCCCACTCGATAACCCACCAGACATTAATTTAAAAAATCCCTGAATCCCCATAATCTTTGGTAGTTAGTGGTCCCTCCACCACCCATCACCAGCCTGACGTTCAAAAACAAAAAAGCTTATATTGTAAACTCTGATGGTTAATTGTCCCTCCCCCCACCCAATCATCCACCTGACTACATCAGATCAACACCTACTCATCCCGATCCCCCATCATACAGTCACACACACAGAATCAATACAATAAACTATTTCTCCCTGTTGGTCTAGTGACCTGATGTGGGTCCATGGTAGTAAAACAGAAAAAAACACCCCGACCACAGGATGATGGCCAACTCCTCGCCAGCCCCACACTGGTGACCAGGCACCTCTGCTAGTTTTGTGTCGAGGATGACAGGAGAAAGGTATACCTCAGGAAGTTGGTGACAGGGCCGGGGGAGCCAGTCTGACAGGGGTGGTTGCAACAATACCAACTGAAAAAAAAATGTTTCAGTGTAATCCCAACCCCATTACACATCGTCCCCAACCTGCTTCCAATAACAGTAACACCTCTCCCCTACCCACCTTAATAGATATTTATGAATATGTAACAAGCTTGTAAAATGCATTCTTTTGCTGCAACCCCAGTGGACATGAGTCACGGATCAATGGTTTGTACAGTCTCATTTTAATAAAACTTTTTTTTTCTTACTCTTTTTCCCCACTGCATGGGGGGGCTGCTCCTTTCATCCCCCCCACCCCTGTCATCCGGCATCCCAGGGACTTACCTCCATCCCATTCTTCCCCTATGACTTGCCCCCTGTGGCGGGGGTTGGCAGCTCCTGCCAGCCAATGGAATGGATCTAGTTTCTAGGAGAGGGCCCTGTAGCCTGACTTCAGAGTCTGTGAGGTGTTGGTATCATCCTGCCTCACCGCCAGCCATTTTTCACTTCCCCTCACAGGGGAGGAGTGGACATGCAGTACCATCCAGACTTACCTACACATACTTCCATGTATGGGAAGTCAACAGCCGCTGCTCCTCCATCCTTCACATTGCAGCAGCAGCTGCCTGTACCCCCAGCCACTGCTAGTGGTCAGGCAAATGCCAGGGCCAGTGTCTCCCCCACTCCAGAAAAGGGAGATTTTCTCCAGATGCTCTAGCTTTCTCTTCCTGGCTGACTCCTGATGCCCTGAGATTGCTCCTGACCCCAAGATGCTGGCATGTTGGCAGATGAGGCTTGGTGCCTCAGCTTGTTCTAATAAAACTTAAACTTACAGAAATATCCTTTCTTTTCAGCAGCAAGTTTTCTTTTTATATTGTCAAGATATCCTATGACTCAGTTACACAATTTGAATTCTAGCCATCTAATGGGTCCAGAATGGTATACTGATGTCATAGAATGTGCAGACAATATATAACACTTGTTTCCTATCACTGTTGCATCAAACATATCCATAGACTACCCATACTGCACTCTTATTTTCCAGCATATAACTGTGTTAGCTATTGCTTAAAGCTTCTATTTAGAAATATTACTTTTTATTTTTCTAAAATGTTATTTTTATTAAATCAGTATATAATCTACTAATCAACTTTCAATAATGTAATAGAAATACATTTTATGGTATGTTGCCTCAAAAACATCCAATAAGCATGGATTACTGTCAGTCATTTTCCAAGATGACTTAGTTTTCATTTTTTTTAGCAGTACGTTCTTTGGTTTTCCCTGAAAAGAAAATTAAAATAAAATGTACAGTTTTTCTAACTGTATCATATTTTACCATGAATCTTACTGTTACAAAGTTGTTTTTATTTTGTTTTATATTTGTACGTCAATCAGTTAATGCATTTATTTAACATACATAGCTAGAAGGGCACCAAAGCCGACCAGCAGCTTGCTTCTAGGTGCATCATTTGTGAAAGAGAGTACTGTAGGACACACAATACAGCAAAAATACTATTGAATATACAGAACATTTACATAACACACCTCTATAAGGTGAGCTACTAATTGTACAAACAAGTATACGGTTGAGATATTATTTGTTTACATTTATTTTTCTTAGATTTTTTTCCCCATTTTTCAAGACATACAAAAGACATAAAAGCAGTGAACTGAAGCAATAGTTACTATAGTAACAGTCTCATACACGGGTGACTGTGGTAGTGGAGGGAGTAAAGAAAAGCAAGGGGGGGTCACATGAGGGACATAAGGGGGGTGGATTTTAGAATGATCAGTAAGGAGAGAGAGGGCGAGGAAGATAAGGTTTGCTACAGGTGTAGACAGGAGAAGTGCTTTCATGGAGACAAATTTTCAGGTTGCAGGAGTGAATTATTTTTTCCCTTTAAATTTAACCTTCTTTATTATTTAAAAATAAAAGGTAATTACACGAAGAGCAACAAGATATACCAGATAATTCTTAGAGTTACTACAGAAATTTAAGACTCATTTAAGAATCAATACCCCTTACTACCCAAGCAAAAGTCCATGTCTGCACTCAAGATCCAATTTGCTTGTCAAGCTCCAGTTTTTTATCAGTAAAATTAATACCCTCAAAGGATCCCTGTATAACTGTACCAGAATACATGTTAAAACTGTAAACTGTGTTTTATGTTATATTCTTTGTATGGACAATGTTCTCAACTATTCCTTTCATGGAACTATGAAGTCAGAGCTCTGACTACAGTATGCCACTGCAAGGATTGAGAACTCTGAGCAGAAGCTGATTAATGGCTGCATCGAAACAGTGCCTATTTCTGATTCAATATCGTGACTTACAGTATGCAAAATTCCAACTTCCCAATTTCATGAAAAGAATTCTACAGAATGTTGTTAAAGGTAAAACAAAAAAAGAACAAAAAAAAAAGAAAAATACAAAATGCAGCTTACAGTTTTAACATTTCCTTAGGAACAGTTAAATATAGATCATTTAGGGGCATGAATATCATTTTTGAAAATAAGATAACTACAATATCTTGCAAATCAGAAATAATTTAGTGTACCCTATAATTCAATTTTTGTACTCTGTTACATAAACAAAAAAATGTAAGTATGGTATGCATTTTAACTCACCCCTTGGGGCAGTGACAAACCAAACAATAATGTGTTACTATACAATGGCAAGAACATTTCTTGGACTCTGGTTGGTCAGTGTGTGCCTGATACAGTGATGTTATCCGAGCATAACATCACTGAATCAGGTACAGGCACACACATGACTGCATGACAGAGTCAGGAATCATGTTTCCCCTCAGCAAGTAACTGCCGTTTGGAGCTGCCTCTGTAAAACACTTCATCCCCCACGATGGCACCACCCTCCCATGCTCACTCTTTAACATATAATACATAAAATAAGTCACAACACCTCCTTACAGTCCTCCTGAACAACTGCAAGTATCAGAAAAGTACCCTACATTCAAATCACAATGTTTTTAAAGCTTTGCTACGACTGGCTTCACACAATAAGCAGCGGTGCAGTCTCGCACCTCGTTATACAGAACTTTGCTTCCACTAGCATTTTTTTATTATTGTTTTTCTGCTCCCAGGCACATAAAACAGCATTTCCCCCATAGAAGCTATTGGACACTTATCAACCTGTTCCGGAAAACTGGAAGTTTTACTCCTCTGCTCGCTTGTTCCTGATTTGCTGTTTCATATCGTACAAGTCACCTGGTCCCACAGCAAGCAGTGGGACCAGTTGAATTAAAGACCGTGGGGAAAGATGAACTGTGAGGGGGCAGTGTACTACCATGAAAACCAGGAAAAAAAGGTTTGTGGGGGGGACCTACAATACAAAGAGAAAACTGTGTGGGGGGGCAGCTGGATGAAGAGATAGAGCCACTCATTTACCAGCAGCACCACCTACTGACCAAAAGGGAACTATTTTTTCTCTACATATACCTCCACATAGATAAATGACCTGAAAATCGGCTGAAAAAATGCTTTTTTAATTTTTTTTTTGTATTAGCAAAAATGCACTTCAGGGTGTGTGTCGTGCTGGGTTAACATCACTTCTGGGGCACTGGATGCACTCAGCCTGTGGCCTTGTGTCCAACCACCCCAGGCATCATGTTATCCCAGCATGACACTCACCCCATCATGCATTGTTGCTTAATATTAATTAGCCTATTCATCATAGATTAATCTCTTCCTCTTAAAAAACAAAAATTGGTGCATGTAATCTTTAGCTGTGTTAATCTGTCAGAGAAACTCTAGTTGCTTTACACCTTTTAGTAGAGCTAATCTATAATACTACTCCATCTGAGCTTAGTTTAAAACTCACTACTTCCAGCAGCTTCATATGAAGACTGAACTATCTGTTGCTTAACCTGACACAAAACAGCTGCACAAGTAAGAATGAGTTTGTTTAATTAAGTTGTACTTTGTAACTTTAACAGACTCAGTTGCTGATTTAGAGATTAACAGCAGCAGTTACCAAAAATGTAATAGTCTGATCATTTTTATAAACCCTAAGTCATTTTGTTATGAATGGGGCTCTTTTCAAGGGTGGCAACAGTCATCACTCAAACTTATTTTTAAGTATACTTTACAGATTACGCAAACCATGTCACAGTATAATACAGACATGGCTGATTTATAGTCCATGGGTCTGATTCCAAGATGCATGTCACAACTCGCAGGTGTATGCAAGTTGCAACATGTGCTGCTATGCCAGGGACCCTGCACCCTATTCTAGGACAGGCAGGGTCCCCAGAATTTACATCCTGAGACTTGTGGCAGCCACAGAGTTGTGCCATTGGAATGGGGGTAGTCATATCAGATGACCTAAAGGTGGGCAAGCAATGTGAGAGGGCAGCAAGGAAGGCTGGGGGATACTGGGATGCATAGAGAGAGGCATCACCAGTAGAAATCAGGAAGTTATTATCCCTCTGTACAGACAGCTGGTCAGACCCCATCTGGAGTACTGCATGCAGTTCCGGAGACCCAATCTCCTCAAAGACATAGACAGGATGGAAGCTGTCCAGAGGAGGGCAACTAAAATGGTGCAGGGTCTGCACCAGAAGACATATGAAGAGAGACTAAAGGAGCTTAATATGTATACTGTAGCCTCGAGGAAAGGAGGGAGAGAAGGGACATGATAGAAACATTCAAGTACCTCAAGGGAATCAACAAAGTCCAAGAGGGTAAAATCTTTCAAAAAAAGAGGTGTGCAAGAACAAGGAGGTACAATTTGAAGATGGGGGGGGGCGGCTCAGAGGTAATTTAAAGAAGAATTTTTTCACAGAGAGGGTTGTGGTTGCATGGAACGGCCTTCCGGAGGAGGTTGTGGAGTCAAAAACAGTGGTGGAATTCAAGCATGCATGGGACAGTCATAAGGCCATTCTTGGGGGTTGGGGTAGGAAGAAGTAGGCTGCTGGTTAACTAGGATCTGCAGCTTATCCAGTAGGTAGGGAAATGGGCAGACAGGGTGGGCAAAGCGGTCCTTATCTGCCATCAAATTCTATGTTTCTATGTTTCTATCCATGGAGTAGAAGCATGGGGTCTCTTCTTGTGCTTTCCCTTGGTACTGCCATCTAGATAACAGATATGAATGTTGGCATAAAAAAATTGGTTAGAAAAATTTGCAGATGACTCGAAATTAGGAGCTGAGATGGGTAATGACAAGTGGACACCTTAAGAAGAGATTTGAAAGCACTAGAGAATTGGGCATCCAGTAATGGCATGACATTTAACATAGATAAATGTGTAGTCATGCACGGTAGTGTGAATAATAACCAAAATACTTACACATTAAATGGTGTACAGTCAAAGGCAGTAGAAAATGACAGAGACTTGGGGATTCTTGTCAACCATGACCTCAGTTTTAACCTACATAGTAACGAGATAATTTAAAAAAATCTACTAAAATTATAGGGTGTATAGGAAGGCTTTTACATTTAGAAATGGAAGCTGTATAGTCCTGCTTTACAGAGCCTTTGTTAGATACCAGTTGGACTATTGTACCCCCTTGTGTAGCCCCTATTTGCAATGGGACATTAATAACTTGGAAAGAGACCAGTAGATGGTGACCAAAATTATTCATGGTCAGAGAAATGAGCCCTATGAATGAAGACTGCACCAATTAGGTCCGTATCCACTAGAAATGAGACGTATAAAGGAGTGTTCAAATACTAAGGTACAGCCAACTAATGGACAATTTGGGTCTCCAATTAAGTAACAGAAATATTAATCTGAGAAGCCATAAATACCGACTTAAACTAAAATTCTCAAGAAAGAATGCCTGAAGATACTTTTCTACACAAAGGGTTATACTATTGTGTAATAATTTACCAAGGGAGGCTGTAAATGCAGAGTCTTTTCATATGTTTAAAAATAGTTTGGTAAATCACTTATTATCTAAGAATGGCTTCAAATGGCCCCACTAATGCGGGAGACAGACAAAATGGGCACTCATCTTCTGCCTGTCTAAAACACCAAGTATAGTACCAACTATAGATGAACCATAGGACATGCAGTCCTGCTCCTTGGGAGAGGAGATCTTTCCTACAGACACCCAGTCCTCCTCCCCAGCCAGCCCCAGAGTGACCTACATGATTCCCATATCTGGGTCACTGGCATTATAGGAGGTAAGGTGCCCAGTGTCTCAGTCTTCCATGCCACCAGGCTGGAAAGCATTTCATTTCATTTTCTTATGTTAATGAATAAGTTCTTACATGGATTGGAACTGAGTAACCAGCTGACCCCTTTAAGAATCCAGTCTCTGCTTGATCAATATGCTCAATGGGTTACTTGTTGTTTGTCCTCAAACTTATTTAATGAGAGCAGAGGACAAAACATTCACAACTGCAGCTTCACAGTTGTAGAATGATCTTCCTCTTCATATCAGATGTATACAATTAAACATTACAGGGTGTGCAGTGCCAGCTGAACCCCACATGGTAAGGGGTGTAGTAAGGCCCACCACTATAGCAGGAGGGCCTTACATCTCCTGGAAATGTTGGGTATGACCAACACCACACACTCTGCAGTACTCTAATGCACTTAAAAATGGTGTGGGCTATTAGTTGTGGACAAAGTGTCAGAAAATTATAATACGTTTTAAGGTGTTTACAATGTTTTGTAAAATATTTCCTCCACTACAGCGTATCAGTGGAAGATGTAAAAGATGCAGCAGGCTGTTTTTCAACAGATGTTTTTTTGAGCACACTGACTGCCATTTTGCTTCCTTTCATTTTATGTTTGCTGCTTTTGGGGGACTGTAGTGGGATTAGTGGCCATAAGAGAGTAGGATGGAGTAAGTTAAAACATGAGTGTGTGTGACTATGGCAGAAACTGAGTTGGGTTAAAATTGTTGTTATATTTGACTTTGAGAACATGGGTAGGCACATGTTATAGGCAAGGCAACTGATTTATGATGATTAAAGTAATACAATTCCATTTTCAAGACTTGAAATTCTGGGATTTGCACCAGTGACTGTTAGTCTAATTTCTGGATTGTACCAGGATCCTACTGTTATTCTTTTAGTGTGTGTATAAATGATCAGAAGAAAAGAAGGCTTAATATACAGAGCATTAAATAAGACCAACTGAAAACAATTCAGGAAGCAATTACAAGAAAAATACAAGTTTTGTAGATTTACTGATCTGGTATGAAATGCTAAATTCTGTGACTGTCTATCTTTTTACCTGTGTGCAGGCCATCCAAATTCTGGAATTTTACCAGGTTTTCTCATAAAAAACAAAAGTCAGTGTCCTTGGCTATAGGTAAGCATGCAAGACCTTTAACAAAAATAATCTTTTAATCTAAGGAATCTAAAGTAGTTAGACAAAATAACATCAGACATGGAAAAGAAGCAAAAAGAACAAACAAAATGCAAACTAATGGTTACTGTAACAGGTAAGAATGTGATAAAAAAGGGTGGCTAGTTTGAAAAATTACTCTAAAAGCTGACCATGGGTGTTACTGGTGAAGGGGCAAGGCTGTTACTGTTTTGTTTTTAGGAGGACAGTGCTGGGATATAATATGTATTCTATTAGAATGCCATCAGCAATCCAGGAGGAATTATTTTCTGAACACATCTTCTAATATACCCCATTTCAGCCTCATATTTACATTGTGGACTTAGGCCAATTTATTTAGACAAGCTTTGGTATGTTTGAATGAAATATGTTGGGCATAGCTTTACTACAATTTGTGTAACTTGATCGTTATTTGTAACACTCAGAATTGCTTCCCAGGATCAACTGTGCCAAAATGGAACATTCCTAATTGTACCCCCGTCCCACATACAAAAATGGTTGTTCTATAGTATACACTGAGATTCAAAATAAGAAATCCATAATGCCCTATGCTGTTTAATAACAAGAACAGCTTTACGAACATGAAAGTAATTATTTCCAAAGAGATTTGAGATTCCAGCATGTTTTGATGCAAAGTCCAGCATTTCATCTCTTTTTATGCATAGTTTGAAGGATTGTGTTCTACATTTTGGTAATGAGAGGCTGAGAGGAATATAGAAACATTTAAAAACATAACAAAATGTCTTTTGAAAAAATAATACCTACCTAAATTATATGTACTAGATATAATTTGTTCTATGCTTTACTTACAAAAGGGCCAGCCTTGAATCCAATGAAAGACATACCCATTTAAACACATGACTAGTTAAGCCAAAGAAATGTATCCTAACAGGAAATATTGTGTTCCTATTATGAGGGTAAATGAGATTACCAGAAGTAGTGGTATAAATTTATCTCATTAAAATGGAACATTACGAAATCTGTTTTGGAAACTGAGAAGAATAAAGCAATACTATTTGTGGAGCATGTTGTTATGCTCTCAGTTTTCAAAATGACAGTGGGAAGATTCTGAGAAACAACAAACCAATGCATTTTTCCCAATTTTCCATGGTCAGTAGTTTCCCACTGTGATATTATCTATCTAGCATGTCCCATCAAGTGGTCAACTTTTTTTAGCTGCAGCAATTAGGGCACTGCAACAAGGGCAACAGTGAAAGGGGCGTTCTTGATTTTAGATTGCCCCTCACTCATGTTGCCCTTTGTGCCCACACAGTTGCTAGCCCCTCTGGGACATGCCCACCCCAGAGGAGGTTCTATTTAGTTTTGTGGTGTGTGGAGGTCGAAGCCCCTTGCAAATGCCAACTGTTTTCTGGGAGGGCACTTTAGTGCTGTAACTCCTGGGAGAAAAAATGCCTACAGCTATACTGCCAGGTGGCATTTTGCCTGCTCTATAATCAGTGCCGGCAAAATTTATGTCGCTGCGGCATGGGGGAACCTCTACCTAGTGCAATTTTACAACAACCCTCTAAATTGTTATACTTATGCTCATGCCAGTGGTTAAATAAAGATTCTGTTTAAGGCACTGAGTGATTTCTCTGCTTTATAAAATCTGTAGATTCTGATCTTATGGTTCTAATTTGCAAATGTCCTGGATATACTAAATTATTATTTTGTTATAATTGTGCACTGAACAACATTTTATTGCTTATCAAAATGACTATGTAGTACATTGCACAAGCCGCAACTGAAGCACTGTAAGAAGTCAGTTATGCTGCAACTGTCTACTCCAATTTTAAAATTAAATCCAAAATCTGCTGTTTGTAATTGAAATATTCTCTTTTTTTTTTACATTTACTGCGTGGAAATTTTATGCAACTTGCATTGCATTTCTTGACCTTTTTATACAGCATATATATCTGAAACACCATCTACCTTTCTTTTATTTTCTTCCTAGTAAATGCTGCTGCAAGATTTAAGAAATGTTTCAAATGTTATCAGCTTTCCTCTTACATCAGTTCTTAAATGGTCAACTAACTGAACCTCTCTCACCTTGGCATCTACAGTGGAATCATCCTAATATTCTACTTTACCCCCGAATAGTTTACAACATGAAGGTACTGCATGACAACATTTATCCTATGATGTAGTATCATTCATTATAAAATGGGTCAATAAAATGCCGTAAACTGATTGGCTGAAAGGACCTTTCACCCGTGTCCTTATCAGCCGATATCTATGCCAACCAGCACTTCTCTTCCCTGGCTGACCTCACAACAGGTGAATATCAATAACCTCCGATAGCTTCAAACTGCTTTCACAGGCGAACACTGTGCAAGACCTGTACTGGCCTGGCCGACCTGCACCCCTCCAACTATGCACAAGTGAACCCAAGTAAAACATTAAAAAAGTGTGACCTGTACCTCGGTTAAAAAGCCTCGCGAATCCCCACTTCAAGATAAGTCATCTCAGATCCACCGAGCATCCGCGCATGCTCGAAATTCCTTTTAAATTAAAATTGACACTTGCGCCTCCTCAAGTCTCATTGCCACAAGTATATTAGATATTCATTTTAACTGCAGATAGGGAACATACTTCGGCACAACTCTGACCACCGTCTCTTTCAGAAAACCGCACTGTGAACAAAACCACTCTCCATGGAAGCTGCTAAGGGACATGCTCGCTCCTGATTCAACTGCCGATGTAAATACAGTAAGCAGTGTTTAATTTCAAAGCCTGCCAAAAACAAAATTCAAGACAAACTCTCAGCAGACAAAATACAGTTAAATCAATGTGTCTGTGAGTGGTGGGGACGTGGGGTACTAAAATGCAAAATCATGACTGGCACACACACTCGCTCTCACTACCAGTTGTGCCAGCCACTGTATGGCTTCTGGCACCTATTGGCACCTACTAGACAAAATGAGAACATGTAAAACAAATAAAAAAAAGCTAGAAACAAAACATAAAAAAATAAAGTGTGTCGGGGGCAAAAATACAAAGTGTGTATGTGTCTCTGATTTTACATATATGTTCTGCAGTTCAAATGCTGGGACTATTTTTTTCCACTTTTCTTAATTAACCTAATTTTTTAACAGTTATTAGACTTCTTTCATTATTAACTTAATTTTCAAGGTAAAGTTTTTAGGAGGGACCTATTTTATAAGCGCAATAAGACACTCTGAGGTGTGGGTTATCTCCTGATAAGAGCACGCCCAGGTGCATAGGCCACTTGGCCCAAGCGCCTCATGCCTAACAACGCACCTGGGCATGCTCTTATCAGGAGATAACCCACACCTCATCATGTCTTATTGCTTGCAGGTATCACATTAGTTGATATGTTACCTTATTGTGTGTAGTACAAAAAGGTAACACTTCAGCCAATGTGGTACAGTACATTGAATTATATTGTGTTAAGGGGGAAAAGCTGTAACACAGAACCATAATGCGGTAAATTATCCTGTGGCTAAGCAGAAGTGTAGCAAGGTTACTCCTGTAGTTTGAAACTAGAACACTTTTTAATCAACATGAACCACATGAATGAGCTGTAGTATTACTACCATTATGCATATTCTTTTTGATTAGTTAAAATTAAATTTTCCAGTCTTCTGCCATGGTAACCGATTGTCTGCATATATAATTACTATCTTTTCTTGCCCTGATGCTACTTAGAAGAAACTATTACATGTACTGTACTGTATGTAGTACCGCTGACTGGATGCAAACCCCTTACATGTTCACATTTGGACAGATATCCCATTTTACCATTTAGAAGATAGAACCCACTTGCTAGGCCATCAGCACAGTGGCTGAGCTGCTGATCAGGTTGTCATGAATGAAGCAGGACCACCAGAGGGATGAAAGGAGAAGAAAGACTTGGCATCCCAGTGTACACTCTGCTCTTCTGCAGAGGGATGATTACTGACACTGTTGTAAAACTGACACCTGGATGACCACAGGTGGCAGTGTATAACAGGCAGAGCGTGGGTGCAGAAATCAGGCAAGATCAGCGATATACAGTACAGCTTGCTGTGCATGTGGATCCCCTTGAGCTCATGAGACATCAGGAGGGAGGACCCCAAAAATTGAAAACAAAAAACACATCGGCACAATGGAAAACTCAGCACACTCACATTCCATACAGTCACCTGTCGCCTTCAAACATAGAACTGGAATTTCTGGAGGTAAGCTGGTTCACTCACCATCTGCTCCTCTCCTCTGAGGAAAACAGTGGGGTCTGTGGTGGTCACAAGTCTGGGTGATAGGGCTGGTATGTTATTACAGAAAAGAGGGCTGGGAGGTGTGTAATATGTGTTAATACATCTGCCGGAGCCACTCGTTGCTAGACATGTATTTTAATAAACAAACCCTGGTGGCTAGTGGTCTCTCCCTCCACCTGATCACCCGCCCGTCCTGGAATGATTAGTCAGTCAGTTAGCACCCCCCATCACTTCAATCCCTATCCACCATATTAGTAAAACAATTTGTTTCCCTCTTGGTCTACTAGTCGTGACCCCCCCTCACCTGAAATCTCAAACTCCAATGTTGTAATTTTTAAACTTATTTCCTGGTGGTCTAGTGGCCCCTCCACACCCCTTCCCCCCGACAGTTAGTGTCCTACCCCACTCCCCCATCCCAAAATGGGGCAGGCCACCAGCACAGCCCCCACTCTCCTCCACAGCCAGCATCACACTAAGAGATCAATGAATGGGCATGTACACATACAGCACACACTCATTCATTGACTTCGATCTCAGTGGGCTGCCAGTCATGGAGGAGAGCAGAGTGCTGTGCTGGTGGCCCATTCCATTTCAGGATGGGAGGAGTGGGGTTGGACACTACCTGTCAGGAAGTGTGCAGGAAGGGCCACTAGACCACCAGGAAATAAGTTAAAAAAATTGTAACATTGGAAATCGGGATTCTGGATAGGAAGGGGGGTTCACTACCACTAGACCACCAGGAGAAAAATTATTTAACTTATGTGGTGGATAGGGACTGCAGCAGTGGGTGGAGGATTTTAACTGACTGACTGATAATACTGGGATACAGGTGGAGGAAGGACCTCTAGCCACCAGGGTTTGTTTTTTTAAAATGCATCTCTGGTGGGTGGGTGATGGGATGTGGAGAGGGACCGCTAGCCACCAGGGAATATGTTTAAAAAAATACAGTATTGGAGATTGGGATTTGGAGATAGGGAGGGGGGTTCACTACCATTAGACCACAAGGGAAAAAATATATTTTTTACTTTTATAGGGGATAGGGATGGCAGCGGGGGGGGGGTCTGCAGGTGGAATTTCACAATTTCGCACCAGCGGAATATTTTGCACAGGGCTCAGATTCCATAAAATATTTTAAGCGGAAAAATGACCAATTTCACAGGAACTTTGCCTGTGAGATTAAACTTTGTCCCATCACTAGTCTATAATAGTGTCCCTGTTAGCAAGCACCAGGTCAGTATAGCCCTAGCATGAGTGAATTAACTGACTAGTTACCTGATGAACGCCCTCTGCAGGGAGTCTGGGATGTCCTTGTTTCTAGCTGAAGCTACAGCAGGGAGGCCTACAATCCACATCCAGCAGATTGAAATCCCCACACTAGCAACACCTACCTCTTTTCTCCCATTTTGCCAACTGCTTCTAACATTGCCTTATCCAAGTCCTCCCCCTGCGCCAGAGACTTGTAGAACACACCTGTCTGAATGGTGGCTTCATTTCCCAACTTGAGAATGACCCACAGCATCTATGGCCCCCCCCCCAGAATTCCCTGTATTTCTGTTTCTTTCATGCTCGCCTTCACATAAAGCCACTCCCCTCTTTCCTTCCTACTCTGTCCCTTCTAAATGTCGTGTAGCCTGGTATGACCATGTTCCAGGCATGGTTGTCATTGCACCATGACTCAGTAATGGCTGCAATATCCAGGCTGGCCACTGCCATCATGGTCTCTAGGTCTGGGACCTTATTTCACAGATTCATAGCATTCACACACATGGCCTTTCTAATATTGTTAGCTCTTTGTTTGTCCCTTCGCTCATTTTCATTTTGTTCCTCCTTCCTCCCTTTTCTCTTCTGACTGCTTTATTTTCCCTTCCCTCCTTTACTAATCCCCTACTTCCTTGATTAACTTGCTCTGTGGTGGGACTCTCACACCTTGGGATCTTACTACACTCTATCTCAGCCTGAGGGAGGGGGCAGTTTCTGCCTCTCCTTTTTCTTCAACTACCCTCCTTGACTAGTTTAAACATTCTTTGAAGTAATGTTTAAACTATGCACTGAGAACTGTGGTTCCCCTTCAAGATGGATGCAGGCCATCACTTCTATATAGGCTCTTATTCTCCCAAGCGGGCCCCCTGTCCCCACTGTAGCTGCATCCCTCCTCTCTGGACCATTCCTTCAACCATGAGCTGAAGGCCTTGGTACAGAGCTCCCACTCCATCTGCCTATCAAAAACAGGCAGTACCTCCACAAAAGCTACAGAGCATGCTACCTGGGTAAGACTTCTTTCCAGCTCCCTAAACTCCCCCTGCTCTGTTCCTGCCCCATCCCTAGTCAGGTCAATTGTCCCCAATTGGACAATGACATCCAGCTTCCCCTGCCTTACTACTGCCATAGCGATGCATAAGATATGTTTCCCATCCCTCTGGACCATGGTGCCGGGTAGGCATCTGACCTCCTTCTCCGCCAGCTTTCCTAATCCCGATTCCATCCCCCTGACAGTTGAGCCCCCTCCAGAAGGTGCTTCTTCCATCCCTGGGGTTCTCTTTCACCTTCCTTCTGGCCTCCACTTGGGAGGGCAACCACATCCACCCTGGCCACTACCACAGGTGCCTTCTCTTGGCAGTCACGCTCCACCAGAGTGGTGCAGGAATTCTTTAATGGTACTGGTTGTGGTTAAGGAATGTTCCTTTGACCCCCCAACCTTCTGGATCCCACCACACCATCCCTCATTTAGCCCACCATAGTCCAGCTTCTCCTCCTATCTAGCATCATTTGAGGTAATGGTGCCAGACTTAATGGCCCAAGAGAGGGAGAAAAGGTCATCCAAATCCCAGTTAATGCAACCCCAAGTCTAGTGACCTCCTCCTGACTAGTAACTAATGCACCCTCAAATCTTGAGACGTTCTTCATTTACCTAGAGAAGAGAATGCAGATGGGGAAGCACTGCAGTGTCCAGAAAGTCTCCCTGAAGGCTGCTGCCCTACCACCACTGCACCACATCATACATTTGCCATTCCTGCTCTCCCTATACTTCCTGTCCTCTTCCCAAGAACTCGGTAAGGCTAAGCTCTGCGTTGTACAAGTAACTAAAGTAAAATATACAACCTTGTAATTACACAGGTACAGGTATGCTGTAACTACAATTACTACACAATCACTACACATATATAGGTATGCTGTAACAACAATCACTACTTTTTAAAGTTGTTTTGTGTATACAGATAAGGCAGTACCCTCCTAGCTAGATATCATCCTAGCAGTTGGCTCCCCAAACCTAAAAGTGTGCAGTTCAGCTACCACACAACCCTTTCCTTAAAAAGGGACAGCCTTGACTCTAGTGAATGCAGGCAGTGCCCATTTAAAAATATGACTAGTCAAGCCAAAGAAATATATCCTAACAGGAAATATCATGTTACTATTATGAGTGCAACTGTGACTACCAGCAGTAGTGGTACAAATTTATTTCATTAAAAGGGAACATTGCCAAATCTGTTTTGGAAACTGAGAAGGTTATAGCAATACCATCTGTACAGTATACTGATGTGCCCTCAGTTTTCTAAATTCCAGTTGGAGGATTTTGAGAGACAACAAACCAATGCATTTTCCTTTACTCTCAAGGCTCAGTTGTTTCCCTCTGTGGGATTATCTAGCTGGTGCTATCTTATAACCACTCTCTGAATTGTTATTCGTATGCTCATTTAAGTTGTGAAATAAAGATTTTGTCTAAGGACTAAGTGATTTCTCTACTTTGTAAAATATGTATATTCTAACCTTTTGGTTATAATTTGCAAGTTTCCTTGGTATACTAAAGTATTACATTGTATAATTATGCACTGAAAACAGTATTTGAGTACCAGAATCGATATGTAATACTTTGTTCAAGCTCCAACTGAAGCACTGTGAGAACATTTACTTTACGGATGTTTTATATAACTTGCATTGCAATTCTTGACATTTTTAAACAGCATGTATTTCTGAAATAACATTTACCTTTTGTATTTTCTTCCTAGTAAACACAGTTTCAAGATTTGAGAGATGTTTCATATTTTAATCAGCTTTCCCCTTACATCATTTCTCAACTAACTGAATCTCTCTCATCTTGATATCTACAGTGGAAGCATAGAAACATAAAATTTGATGGCAGATAAGGATTGCTTGGCCCAGCTAGTCTGCCCATTTCTCTACCTAATGGATAAGCTGCAGATCCTAGTTATCCAACAGCCTACTTCCTCCTGCCCCCCACTAGAATTGCCTTATGTCTGTCACATGCATTCTTGAATTCCCCCACTGTTTTTGACTCCACTATCTCCTCAGGAAGGCCATTCCATGTATCCACAATCCTCTCTGTGAAAAAATACTTCCTCACATTACCTCTGAGTCATCCTCCCTCTATCTTCAAATTGTGCCCTCTTGTTTTTGCACATCTTTTTTTCTGAAAGATGCTACCTTCTTGGACTTTGTTGATTCCATTGAGGTACTTGAAAGTTTCTGTCATTGCCCCCCTCTCCCTCCTTTCCTCAAGGGTATACATATTAAGCTCCTTTTATCTCTCTTCATATGTCTTCTGGTGCAGACCGTCACCATTTTAGTTGCTCTCGTCTGGACAGCCTCCATCCTGTCTATGTCCTTGCGGAGATGGGGTCTCCAGAACTGCATGCAGTACTCCAGATGGGATCTCACCAACTATCTGTACAGTGGGATAACAACTTCCTGTTTTCTACTGGTGATGCCTCTTCCTATGCATCCCAGTATCCCTCCAGCCCTCCTTACTGCCTTCTCGCATTGCTTATCCACCTTTAGGTCATCTAATATGACTACCCCCAGGTCCCTTTCCATTTTTGCTGCTGTTAGTATCTCACCCCCATTGAAGCATCCTAGTTTCCTGCCTTGCCACAGAATAGTTTACCACATTAATGTACTGCATAACAGCATTTTCTCCGTCATGTAGTATCTTTCAAGGTACCCCATTAACTGATGTGTTGCCTTATCATGCTTACCCAGTACAATAAGGTAACACCACAGAGCTGCACAAAGAGGACTAGGTGCTCAGTGACAAAAAGTCAAGACAATAAAGAACAATCATTTGTTAATGCTGAATGTTGGCTTGCTGGCATTGGCATTGGTAGTGCAAGAGTTAGAGAGATGCATGATAGGAATGGCAGTGAAGTACCGAACTGAAGCCAGCCCCACCACCACACTGCAGAGACTGACCAGCATTGGGAGTGTGTCTTTCGGTCATCATCCCTAATGCTTATGCCATTTCACCTCACCCTACCCTGCAGACACTGACAAGTGTTGTGATGTGCCTTGGGGTCTTCTGGCCTTATACTCACCCCATTCCATAAGGAAATACACTGAGATGGATGTGGTGTAGGAGAATGGGGTGAATGCTGGGGCCAAAGATCCACCACCTCAATGCCTCTCACTGGCTGCAGGGTGGAGGCAGAATGGCGTTAGCATTATAGCCGACAAGCCCAAGTCACACCCCCGATGCCTGTCAGTCTCTACAGAGTAGGGCGTTATGGTTGGAAACACTAATGCCCTGGCCGTTTGCTGGTAATTTCACTCCAAATTTTTAAAATTAGATTTTTGTGACCCCACCTCATGAACAGTGGCACTATCATTTTATTACTCAATCCAGAAATGTGGTTTTGCACAGCGACTGCACCATATGGCACCACAGGTGTGAAAACACATTTGTGGCAGGATGTAAAAAATGTGAAAAATGACAGCTGTACTGCTCATGAGGTGGTGTGAAAAAATGGCAATGTTGAAAATCTGGAGTGAAAATATAAAAAATTGGCGAAATTACGAACGTGCATAAAAACTGCACAATGCACTTCTGTAATGAAATCACTTTTTGGAAATTGTTCACCAGATTTTCAACATGGGCATTTTTGAACCTCTCCACATGAACAGTGGCACTGTGATTTTGTTAATATGTCCTGAAAGTTGATTTCCCACTGTGACCGCACCATTCTGCACCACAGGTGTGAAAACACATTTCCCGAAGGATGTGAAAAATGACAGCTATACTGTTCATAAGGAGGTGTGAAAAATGGCAATGTTGAAAATCTGGAGAGAAAATATTAAAAATTGGCAAAGTTATGAGTGTGCATAGAAAATGCACAATGCACACTCGTAACACAGTCATTTTTGATAATTTATTCACCAAATATGCAACATGGGTTTTTTGGGACCGTCTCTCATGAACAGTGGCACTGTTGTTTCATTAATCAGTCTCAAAAGGTGATTCCGCGCAGTGACAGAGATGGAGAAACAAAATGACAGTGACATGTTTATGAAGTGGGGTCTCAAGAACCCAGTGTTGAAAATTTGGGGCCAAAATTCTGAAAAATCGCTGAGATATCAACCTAAGTTGAAACCCCTCTTTGTCTCCCATTATAAAGCTTACCATCATTTCTTCAGTTCACAGTTCAGCTTTGAAGAGTGCAGACGTGTCCTGGTTCAGAGAAGATCATGGCTCCTGACCGTCCCAGGGTAAGTATGGGTAAGGGGGGGTGCAGGGAGGTGGGTGTGCAGAGGGAGGGTGGGGATGGGAGAGGGGGATCAGGGAGACAACGGTGGACTGTTTTCTTGTTTGCAGGGAAAAAAGAACACAAGGGAAGGTTTTCTTCATTTACAGGTTACACACACACACACAAAAAAAAACAGGCACACTGGAGTGGGATCCCAGTGTGCCACAGTTCTGGGGGGGTGCCGACACGGAGATTGGACACCCCAAAGTCGGCAAGCATATAGATGGAGAGGGCTTGCATCTGACACTGGGAGTGGGCATCCCAGTGTCAGAAAGGAAAGGGGAAACTGTCTAACCAGGAAAGACACACTAACGGGGGGGATACTCACACGGGGATTGGGCACCCCGATGTCGGCTTTTCATGAGTGTGTGGCAGATGGCAGGAGCTGCCATGTTATGACATGCCATTTAATGTGGGGGGGGGGGACATTCCAATATGGGGATCGGGCAGTCCCATGTCTGATTTCTGTGGATTGTGTGGTGGACAGCAGGAGCAGCCCTATTTATTGAAATGTTTCACCAGGAAAGGCACATAATGGAGGCGTGCCATCTGCCACTGCAATGATGAGCCTGTCTCTGATTGCAGCAGCAGATTCGTTTCAACTCTGTGGCTCTGTCTGAAACTGCTGACATCAGCAGCATGCTCACTGATTGGTGGCTGAGGGACACACCCACTAAAGCATCCCCTGCATTGGTCAGCACTGACACACCTCTGAAATGTGCTACTACCACAAGATGTTGCTTGTGCATGCACACAAGTCAACATAAAAAGTCACAGCACTCACCCTCCACATCAAAGAAATGGGAATCCATTCACTGTTGAGTACAAAACTTCTCAATATTTATTCGTTGCAGACACATTTAAAAAAAAACACAGCAGAAAGAGCAAAAATCACCTAATGTTTCACGCATCACATTCTTTATCAAAGGTAAGGTAACATTTCAGCCAGTGTGATATGTTGAATGATACTGTGTTAAGGGGAAAAGTTGTAATGCAGAACCTTAATCAGTTAAACTGTTCTGTGGTTATATGGAAGAGTAGGAAGGTTACCCCTCTAGTTTGAAACCAGTGCATGTTTTACTCAACATGAGCCGCCTGAATGATCTGCATTATTATTGCTAGGCATATTCTTTTTGTTTAGTTAAAATTACATTTTCCAGTCTGCTGCCATGGTAACCTATTCTGTGCATATGTAATTACTATTTTTTCTTGCCCAGATGCTACTTATAAGAAATTATGACATGCACTGTATGTAGTGCCACTGAGTGGGTGCAAACCCCTTTACATTTTCACATGGAAGCACCACTTTTTGTTGACGGTGACTGCATAATGCCGACACTCAGTATTGTGCTGTCAATAGCCAATGTGTTTTTTGCAGGGGGCTGTGCCCCCACACACCCCGCATTTAAATATAATCAGCTCCAGGTCAGAGTTGTTTTGGGAAGGGGGCACAATACCGGGAGAAGCCACGTCGGTGAACTGCAGACCATTACATCGACTTTCACTATAATGGTCTTTTTTCATGTTTCACAGTTTTGGTTTCACTGTACTGTGGGCCACTGGTTCAGGTTCGGACAGACACCCCAGTTTTACCATTTAGAAGTTAGAACCACTTGCCAGGCCATCAACACAGTGGCTGAGCAGCTGATCAGGTTGTCAAGAATGAAGCAGAACCACCAGATGGATGAAAGGAGAAAAAAGACTGAGTATCCCAGTGTACATTCTGCATTTCTGCAGAGGGATGATCACTGATGCTGTTGTAAAACTGCCACCTGGATGACCACAAGTGGCAGTGTATAAGAGACAGAGTGTGTGTGTGTGTGTGTGTGTGTGTGTGTGTGTGTGTGTGTGCAGAAACCAGGCAAGCTCAGTGATATGCACCTTGTTACACATGTGGATTCCTTTGAGCTCATGCAGACATCAGGGGAGAGGACACAAAAAATTGGAAAATTGGATCACTCAACACTCTTAGAGCCCACACAGCCACCTGTCATCTCTCATTAGAACTGCAATTTCTGAAGGTAACCAGCCCTTCACCATCCCTTCCCCTACTCTGAGGGTTACGTTGGGTCCATGGCGGTTAAAGATCTGCGTCATGGCTGGTATGTTATCCCAAGGAGGAGGACTGGGAGGTGTGTAGTAGCATTGCAATGCTTCCGGAAGTCTAAATTTCAGTTCAATTGTGTTTACACAACTGTATGAGATGTATGCTTGTGTGACTTTGATTCATTGTGCCTGTTCGCCTCTCTATCCATGGAATATACCAGCTTGTAGGGTATGATGCAAGGAACCGTAGAGGAGGGTTCCACCCCAATAGGTGCTGCTGGAATAATTCCCTTGGCTAAAGGTAGCTTAGGAAGAAGCCTACGGGAAAGAGAGATGAGCCGCTGAAGGAGGAGGGGTGGATGGGCAACATAGAATGAATCCTGGAACAGTCCAGGAGGAGTGGCCTTTTAAGGCCTGATGGGGGAGTGACGTTTGTTGTTCTACCCATTGGACATCAGACTTAAAGCCTTCCCATTCAATTGTGCTTACACAACTGGATGAGATGTATGCTTGTGTGACTTTGATACATTGTGGCTGTTCACCTCTCTATCCATGGGATATACCACCCTGTAGAGATATGATGCAAGGAACCCTAGAGGAGTATTCCCCCACCATACATGCCACAGGATAAATTCCCTTGGCTAGAGGTAGCTTAGGAAGAAGCCCAAAAAGAATACCCAAAAGGGTGACGAACATCGAAGAGGCAAGACATCGGAATATGTCGAGACCGGAAAGGAAGGAGATAGACGTAGATGGGAAGGACAGGAGAAGAATGAGATAGGACAAGAACAAGGAATGAAATGAAAGCTGACAAGATGCAGAAGGGAGAAACTCCTAAGAAGAGAGGGAACAGCCGCGGCCACCATCCGACTCCATCCAACAGCGGAACCTCACTATGGAACCTATGAAAGCACTAACCCTCTCAAATATTATGACCATTGGCATGGAGGAGAGGAAAACCCCTGTGAGGAGGATTCCTCTGGGGATCCAAGGACTAGGTCGCCTTCCCTCCAGGCTGAAGGACGTTTTGATTAGTGACGGCTCAGCTACTGCAATTTAGAGTCAAGATCGAGGGAGGAGGAAAATATTGCAAGTTAGAGGAAGTTCTCACTCTGTCCTTCTAACTGGACAGCTGTTGAGGGTTGCAAGTGATATCTCTGTAACTAGATACTCAAAAGCAAGAGAGGAGAGAGATGACTGCTGAGGCACTCAGCTGGCCTATGCAAGCCTATGAAACAGACCAGGAGAACCAGAGGCAGTCTTGGTGAAGAACAGCCTAGAGAGTGCCTCCAAACCCCCTCAGGCAGCCAAAGGGGCTCTGATGATGAAAGCTCCATCTCTCAGAGCTGGAAGTCATAAATTCTACATCCAGAGGTGTCACTGAGATGAGGGGTGACTGAAGCAAAGACATTCCCGCTATAGACCAGGGAGAAGGACCCCACTTCAGGCTTCCCATGCTCTAGATGCAGACTTCATGGGTGAAGAGCAAGACCGTCAGCTACAGGCTAGCCCTGAGCCAAGGAGCAATGGACATGGAAGGCATGTCTCCAAGTGGAGAGCAGATCGATGAGGTAGCATAAGACCCAATGAGAGGTATGCTCAAATGATCGATGTGAATCAGTAGACCCTGAGGTTGGACTGAGTGTAGGAGAAACAGGCTCATGTCATGAGGAAGCTACTATTCTTGGTAACTATGGGAGTGCATGCCAATCTGGTCAATTGAGAGCCAAATTGGGAATGGATAAACTGCATGAAGGTAGGAGCAAGAGCAGCCGGGCGAAGCCAGCAGCCGACGGTGAGGTAGGCAGTACCAAGAGGACATGCAGGAAGGAATATTAGGTGATGTGAACGGGTAGGGTATGGTGGTATAGTGGGAGTGCAGGATAGGGAAACCCCCAAAATAAAGCAGAGGACAGAGAAAGGGAGGAATGGAGGGCAGCGGGAATGGGAGGAGAACAAAATGGTGTTGCAGGTCGAGGTCGAGCTAGAGAATGAAGGCACAAGAGGTACAAATGACTGAGGTGTCTGTTAACATGAGGTTGGCAGCAGTGACACAGGTCAAGGGGAGGTTATTAAGAAAAATAAAAAATAGGATAGGGCTTATGACAGAGTACTGGGGGACTCCAGAGGTGAAGGAGGAGTCACAGCACCATCTACGTGGAGCAAATGGTACCCGTCAAATGATTAGCAGCAGAATGAGCTGACTGCAGGTCACAGAGCCAAGCACCTGCAAGTTTGTTGTGCAGCAGGAGAGGGAGAGGGAGAGAGATAGTATTGAAAACCTTAGCTACAGCAGACCGACAAAGACTGTAAAGGTGAACAGACCTTGGTCCATCTCCTTCAACATAGTGGCAGAGAGACTTACAAGAGATGAACACTGGTTAGGGAATGACAGAAACCAGACTGGAAGGGGCAGACCAAAATGGGCATAACAAACAGAGGTCCTGACACCTTGGGTCCATGATGAGATGCCAACTTTGTCCCAGGCTCCTGCTTCATACCAAAAATGCATCTGAGCAAGCTAGGGCCAGTGCAGTCTCTTTAAAATTGCCCAGGATGCAAAATGGTTGCAGGGCTCAGAAAATATAGCCCCAAATGGTTCGGGTCACTAAAGAAGATTTTAGTATTTGAGCTGCACACTAGGAGCATAGGTTACATTCCAGAAGTACAGTCAATAAAATAATTCAATTGGCAGGGCAAAGAACAGGGTGGCTCCAGAGCACAGATGGCAGCATGAAAGGGAAAGAAGGGAAGAGGCACAGATGAGGAGCAGCCATGAGGAGCAGCAGGGAGGACAGAGCAGGGAGTGGGAAAACAGAGGTGACGAGACATGGGAGGGAGCAAGGTGAGGAACTGACAAAGGGCCACAAACGAGCTGCAAAGGGGGAGGAGGGAATGAACCGGAGACAAAAATAGGAATGGACTGGAGAAAACCAGGCAATGAAGGTGAGAATGGGGGGGGATGAACTGGAAGCCATAAGGGAAAACAATGCCACCAGAAGGAAAATTATGGGAAGGGGGTCAAACGGGAAGAGAGAAGGAAGAAGATGAAAACAAAACGGCAGATGAACAGCACAAAATGGCTGACCCACGAGTGGCAGGTAGGGGGAGAAAGGAAAAGGGATGGGAGCCAGCAGCCGGAGGCACTGCAAGACACATCAAAGGCAGAGGAGAGGAGGAGAGGAGGAGACGGGAAGCGAGGAAGGGTGGCACCTCTGACTTCAATGAAGAACAAATCCTGGAACAGTCCAGGAGGAGTGTCCTTTTAAGGCCTGATGGGGGAGTGACATTTGTTGCTCCACCCATTGAACCTCAGGCTTAAAGCCTTCCCATTAAAATTCCTCTTGCTGATCCTGTCAGTGACATTTGCCACGAGGGATTCTGTGATGCAGCACAAGTGTTTGTTTATGCTAAGGGATGGTGGGGTCATTTGTTCTGGTGAAGCCTTGTCAGCCTGTCCCCCAAAGGATATGCACAGTATAATGCTACTTGGCATGCTTTGCTTCAGGTTTGGAGCTTTAGTGTATGTACTTTATGCTGACTCCACCTCAGTGCCTAAGAAATTTGAATGCCTTAACATTAAATTACAATTGCCCTCCTCTGTCCCAATTATAATAATCAGCTGTTACAGACCTCCCTCCACAGGCCTCAAATTATTAAATCATCTGTCTGACCTACTGAACTAAATCTCTACAGAGGTTATCATCATGGGTGACTTCAACCTGAACTGGTTTACCAAATGCTCCAAACCCCTAAATGCACTCTGCGACTCCCTTGAGTTTATACAACTAATTGTGGAAGCTATCCATCTAAATATAACAACTCCTGAACATAGTAGTTTACTTGATTTCATCCTAGTAACCAGACCTCACCTTTTCACCCATGCAGGCATGCTACTAAATGACCTATGTGATCACTGCCCGGTTGCCTGCGTGAGGTCTGCTCCCAAACCCTTGTCCACTTCTAGATTTACCCTCAAAAGAAATTGTCAAAATCTTGACCACCATGCGTTTATCTCTGACCTGCAGCATGCGTACTAACAAGATTTCTATCTAGCCTCAAATGTGCTTGATGCCTATGAAGCCTTCTACAGCATTGTCCTCAACACTATAGACAGGCATGCACCCCTAAGGTGCGCACCAAGAAAAAATCATGCCCTTGGTTTTCACAAGATCTGAAAACTGCCCTATTTCATAGGGATAAGCTTTGGAAAAAAGCATGCAGAACTAAACTCCCCATCAATCGGACTAACCTTCCGGGCAGCCAGAAACCGGTGTACAAAACTCATTAGAACAGCAAAAGTGGACTATTTTCAAAAATCGCTAGACGCATTTTCAAACCACCCAGCAAAATTCTGGAAAACTCTAAAAAAATGTTGAGGGACATAAAAATTCTAACTCACTGCCTGCTAAAATTAACTCAGGTGGTATAACCTTCACTGACAAACAGAAAATACTTGAACTCCTTAATGTCCACTTTGCTACAGCCGGGTTGGCCTTTGACTCATCCCCTGCCAGCAAATTACATGATCAGATCAGAGGACAGGCCCTGTGTGATCATGTCATTGACCCTTCAAACACTGATCCTACCTTCTCCTTCACCCTGGTCTCCCTGAAAGAAGTGGAAGACCTTATATTAAAATTAGACGCTAAAAAAGTGCTGGTGCAGACCTCATTGACCCCTTCTTTCTAAAGCTTGGACTCCGTGCCTTGACAGTACCCATAATGCACCTTTTTAACATGTCCTTAGCCCAGGGTGCTCTCTCTTCTGTCTGGAAAATGGCCCACATCATACCTCTTTTCAAATCAGGTGACCCCGTGGATGTAAACACTTATAGGCCCATTTCCTTACTTCCAACCCTCTCCAAACTCCTTGACAAAATAGTTAATGTGCAGCTTAGGAAATACCTTGAATCTACCAAACTACTTTCTCCATTACAGTCTAGCTTTAGACCAGCCCACAGTACTGTTACTACTCTAGCCAAAGTCTCCAATGACTGGCTGACAGCCTTGAACAACAAAAAACATGTGTGTGCTTTTTTCCTTGACCTGAGCAAGGCATTCAACACCATGGATCATGTATTGTTACTGGACATCCTCAGGAACTTTGGTATAGAATCTTCTGCCCTGAAATGGTGTGATAGTTACCTCATTGGTCACCTCCAGCAAGTAAAGCAAGCAGACGGTAACCTTTCCCCATTGAACACCCTTCCTCGAGGTGTCCCACAGGGGTCAATCTTGGGCCCTCTCCTCTTTGCAATTTATATTAATAATAGCAGTGCTGGCATTAACTCAGCCAACATCCACCTATTTGCAGATGATACTTGATACTGTCATCTACATTGACAGGCCTACCCTTGACCTAGCATGTATGGATTTGCAAAGAAACTTTGATAAACTCCAGATGAATTTTTCACACCTCAAATTGTTACTAAATGCCAAGAAAAGTAAGGCTATGTTTTTCTCTCATGTAACTAGACCATCACAGACACCAACCCTTGTCTCCCTTTCCAAAGTCACTACCCTAGGAGGCAAGCAGATAGAAAAACATAGCCAAATTTAAATATTTGGGTGTGTGGGTTGACCATAAGTTTACCATCACGGAACATATAGAGGGACTCGCCAAGAAGTTAAGACAGAGACTAGGTCTCTTCTTTAGAATCAGGTAGTTACTCACCAAGGAAGCAAGGACAAGGCTAGTGCAAGCCATTTTTCTTCCACTCCTTGATTATGCAGATATTCTGTATGCACAATGCACTAGCACTACCCTCTTAAAACTAGAAGTCCTATACCACCATGCACTACGCTTCATAACTGGTGCTCCCTATTCAACCCATCACTGTACTCTCTACTCTCTCTCTCTCTTAGGATGGACGTCACTCTCATTCAGGTGGAAAAAAATGCAGTCATTTGGACTTTCAGGGCCATTACCTATAGGCTCCCTCAATGTATCTTGGACTGTCTGCCCATCTGATGCCAGGCAAGTATGGTCTGAGAAGCCTGTCCTATATTACTCTTATCATCCCGAAATTCAAAACCAGGTTTGGTAGCTCATTCATAGTTTATGCTCTGCAATTATTATGGAACAAATTCCAGAAATTCCTAAAACTTGCCACTCCTATTAAACTATCAACCCTTAAGACCATATATATTCAATCATTTAAGGATTCTTGCAGGCGTAGTCAATGAGGAATTACCCCACCTGTCCTACTCCCCACTATTCAACTGATCCATCTCTTACCCCCTTCTGGATCCCTCATGTCCTCTTCCTCTTCCTGTCTTCCAACTACACCATCTTTAAGACCATATGCTCTCTGCCATGCTAAACTATCCACCATGTTATCAAATATGCAATAATGGCTGAACTAAGCCTCCTGATATGACTGTACTGGCTACTTTGTATTTCTCGTTACTTTTTGTACAAGCAACAATAACTGAACTAAAACAGCCATATTTCTTCACTCCTTGTCCTTCAACCCAACTGTTACTCATCCATATCTAGGCATACTGAAGCCTATGTACTGTACCAACTGCTCCTAACTACTGTAAATTGTATTTATTCTGACCTTGTATTGTACCTACTACCCGATCTTACTGTATATAGTAATGATCGTGTCTTTTGTATGCAATTATCATGTTTCATGTATTCCACTATGAATGTATAATATACTCGTGTATGTCCTACATTGGACCAGGTCCACTTTGGAAATGAGTTCTGCTCAATGGTGTTTTGCCTGGCTAAATAAAGATTTTGAATTGAATTGAATTGAATGTGTGACTTGGATCAAGATGTTGAGACCAAAGTATTTGGACATCTGTGCTCTAGTTGTGTCCTTTATAAGGATCCTCCATACAACTCTGTTTGTAAACTGCTTCTCCTGTATTACACCACTGAGAGTACCAAATGTTTGTTTTCCTTTGTACATGGCGAAGGTAGTGACCCTACTGTACTAAGGGTTCCCAAAAGGGTGACACCTGTGTTTTGTCTCTTGTTTTCAGTTTAAACAGGGATACATGCAGACTTAGTTTGGTGCTACATTCAGTCTGAATAAACCTTATCAGCCTGCCATATAAATGGAATGACACACTGCTATTTATAATACATTTCACTGGGTTTGGGATTTCAGAGTGCATGCATATGTGATCAGAGAGATGCAGAAACTTTAATTAAAGGACTGAAAGATACTCAACTTCATTCTGGAATTCAGACAGGGGATGAAGTGTTAAGCCAGTTTGCAAGCATTTATATACAATAGAGCTGTGCAGTATACAAAATTCCACCTGTGAAATGCCCACGGAATGACCATTCCGATTCCATGAAATATCATGGAATCTGCGTGAAAATTCCACAGAATTTTGCCAGATTTTAATTTTCAGTTATTTTCATCTAGTTTTCAACATGTGCATCTAAAAGATACCACATTTGGCAGATATATACAGTAGGTACTATCATTGCTCATATGTGCACTGAGCATCAGAGTCCAAGACTGAATGGCAGTTGAGTTCTGGGTGGCCAAACATTTAATTAAAATTTAATTTTCAGTTATTTCCATCTAATTTTAAAATCTCATATCCAAATTTCTCCACAGTTTCAGGATTTAGAGAAATATGCAACATGGGTACGTGCACCAAGTTTTAAAGTTCAAGCTTTAAAGGGGGATGTGCTACAAGAACATTTTGCCAAAAATTAAGATTTTAGTTATTTTATTATAATTGTGAAACCATTCATCAGAATGTTACAAAAATGTTGCAAGTATATGATTTATTACTACCTAGTTTCATATTTCATGCCCTCTTTCTTCCTCCTCCATCTCCCTTTCTTCTCTCTCTCTACCTTCTCATCCTTTAAATCTCTCTTTTTCAATCTCCTCTACCACCACCTCTGCTTCCCTTAAATTCTTGCTTGCTCTTAATCCTCCCAAATGTGGTAGCCCTGATGGCCTTGATCCCAAACTGCCACTTCTCTCAACCCCTGCCATTGCACTGCCTATTATCTTGCATCCCAACCATTCTTTTTCCTCTGCTACTGTTCCTAATGTTTGGAAGCAGGCTTCTGTCATTCCTGTTCCTAAAGATGGTGACCCTCTTCTTCTGTATCTACCATCCTATATCTCTTCTTCCTACTCTAGCTAAGTTACAAGAACGCCTTCTTCTATCTTAACTCACTACCTTCCTTTACTCCTCCTCCTCCTTCTTCACCTCCTTTCAGTCTGTTTTTGGGAAATCCCACTCCACCTTCACTTCCCTCCTAAGGATCTCTGACTCCTTCCTCATAGGGATGGATTAGGGTCTGATCACATCACCATCTTTGTTGATCTTATTAAAGCTTTCAACACACTGGCACATCCCTCCTTCTGGACAAGCTTAAAGTAGTGGGTCTATTTGACTCTGCAGCCAGATGGTTTCGCTCTTACTCTGGAGGTAGGTCTCAAGCTGTCTGGATAGGTAACTCCATTTCATCACCTCTCCCTATCTGCTTAGGTGTACCCCAAGGGTCTGTCCTGGTCCTATACCTTTCTCCATATTCTTAAATGACGTCTCCTCTGTCTGTTTCTCTGTGTCCATCCATTTGTATGCTGATGATACAGTTATTTTTGCATCTGGCTTGTATTGTAGAGTATTTTCTTTGTGAAGGTTTGTGAACTTATGATTTTGACAATATTCAGCAATGGTTCTTGTCTAACCAACTATCACTCAATGCTAAAAAAAAAAAACAGTCTCCATGACTTTTGGCACCTGTCCAAGGCTTTCCAGACTCACCACTTCTCCCTTCTTTTCACACCCTTAATGGCACTATTACTGAGGATGTGTCCTCTTTTAAGTACCTTGAGATCTGGCTTGACAGTCATCTAGATTTCTTGGTTCATATTGATGTCATACACTAGACACTCCACCTCAAGCTTGGTGCACTGTATGGGAACAAAGTAAGTATCACACTTACTGTCTGCCATGACATTGTTTAAAGGCAATTCTCCCTACTTTTGATTATGGTGATATAATCTATAGTGGAGATCCCAAATTCTCTCTCAGCAGACTGGACCTTTATTCCACTCTTTTTGTTGTTCTGCTTTAAACTGTTCCCCTTGTACCCTCCATTGCTCACTCTACTCTGTGCTTACTCCACCCTCTCTTAATGCCAGGTGACTTCCCAATTGTGCTTCCTTTATATCTAAATTCTAGTTTGGTTCCTTCTTTCCTACCGTACATCTCTCTTATCCTAACCTGCAGGTTCCTCCTACTGTTTGTGCAATATCACTTCCTAGTCACTCACTATTCCTTCTAGAAATCTACTGTGGGTCAATCTGCTTTCTCATACCACTTTCTTAAATCTTTGTATTCCCTTCCCTTTGAAATATACACTGCCTCTTTGGCTTTCTCCTTAAAGTCTATCCTTCACTACTTTTCTTCTCCCTCTAGCAACTGTGCATGGCTCTCTTCCTCACCCACTTCCCTCACTAGTGCTGACCTGACAGTTTGTTTCCTTTATTACATGTAAATATGATATTTTGATTTGTTCTATTTTTGTTATAGTCCTTGTAATATTGTATTTGCTGTACAGTATATGATTTTTTTCTTCCTCCATGTCCCCTATCCCCCAAGACACATGTGGAAATGACTTGTTATCAGCTCAGCATGTCTTTCCTAATGAAACATTTGACATAAATCAATTAGTTAATCAATCAATAAAACAATATTTATAGCTCTCAAGGTCCCTGAATTATATGCAGATAAAAATGTTCATGAAATTTCCAACAAAAAATTAAGTAACAGACTTTGAACACCTGTCATTTTGGGATGATGCATCCTATTGTCATGCTATCTAGCACACCATTGGAATTCCTATTAGCAAGTAATCATGCCAAATGGCAGCTCTCTATCTCAATAAAAGGCTGATTATGACCAAATTAATAAATTTAAAAAAATCCACATAATTTCACCAAATATAAAATTTCAGTAATTTTGGTCTCATTTTCAAAGAATGCATACAAATGATACCAAATTTTATAGGTATACATATCTTAATGGCTTTAGTAAATGTGCCAAATGTCAGAATACTAGAGTTACAGGTGTGGGTTTTGTGTGGCCAAACATTTACCGGTAGTCAAAGTTTAATTTCAGGTATTTCCATGTCATTTTAACATTTCTTATCCAAATTTCTCCACAGTTTTTGAAATTTGGACAAATATTCCTCATGGGTATACGTTTCAGGTTTAAAGCTTAAGGCTTTAAAGGGGGCTGTGCTATAGGTAGCTAAACATTTTGCCAATATTTGGATTTTAGTTATGTGAAAGTGTTCATTCAAATGTTTCATGGGATTTAAACAAGTCATTTAACTGTTAAACATTTTGACATGATTAATTCTCAGTCAGATTTCAAAATACCCTACCCTTAAAATAAGTTATACAACTTTGCAGGTATATGGGTTATTACTATATTCAGATATGTGTTTAGTTTCTGATTTCTAGCACCAAAGTGCCTAAGTTACATGCAGATAAAAATGTTCATGAAATTTCCCACAAAAAGTAAAATGACAGATTCTGAACACCTATAACTTTGGGACAATGTGTCCTAATGTATGTTATTTGGTAAACCATTAGATCGCCTACAGACAAGTAATACTGCCAAATATCAGATCTCTATCTCAATACACAGCTGAGGTATGACAAAATTAAAAAACATGAAAATATTCCACAAAATTCTGATGAAATTACACAGAATTTTGTAATATTTTGTGGAATTTCATGGAAGTCTGTCAGAATTCCACAAATTCAGAATGTTTTCATTCCATGTAGCTTTAATATACGAAGATTTATAGGACCCAACACCCCCCACCACACACACACATACCACCACCACAAAAATAGAATTTAACTGATAAAAATGGCAACTAGAAAGCAGAGTTGGAGCCCTGTCCAATATGTAGAGCTACAGTACCAATGCTGATGGGAGTAGTGATCCAACACGTGACAAGATATGTTGGGAAAATATAAAACTAGCTGTGCTCATTTTGTCTTACATTTACTGTAGTTGCCTGTTGGTTGGGGTAACTAATTCAGTTTAGGTTTTCAACTTTGCTGCCTTTACTTTTTAGGGAATGGAATGTTGGGTTGCTTTTATAGAGCTTAGGTATATTGAACCAGTATTGTTTTGGAGGGTGTCCTAGGTATGGGAAAATGAAAGGATGGTGGCAGATTGAAAGTTTCTCAAATTAGTGGAATACACAAAAACCTGCATAAAGGTTGGGCAGGTCCTTCAGGGGGCTGAGAAGGAAGGGAGTGCTAAAACATACAGTATTAGACATCGACAAGATTGCTTTACAATATATCTTGATATATCAGGAAATATCACAAAAATTCAATTGAAATTAATGGGGCTTCATCTGATATACCATGTTATATTAAGATGTTCTGTATCATGTCACCAGCTATCACTGTGTACCCAATATGGATGGTTGAAGGATTTCATTTTCCATTGGATATACCTGTATGCTCCTGCCAGTCAGATGGGCAGATATGTGGTGTTATGTTCTGTTATATTCTTCTGCATGTTTAAAAATACCACATGGTAAATGTCAACGTGACAAGAAGGGAATGTTTTTTTTTCAATAGCTGATAGTTCTGTAACCTGAAAAACAGCTTGCTTGGCAAGAAGCTAATTGCATTTCATGACTAGTTAACTCAGAGGTAATAAAATCATCTCATATAGTCATAAACCTTACAGGATCTTCCTTGTAATTTAATTGAAGGAAGCCAGTTCAAAGCCCAGGATGTTTTAGCCAGGATTTGAGCAACAAATAATCATACTTACAGGCCAATGTGAATTTTGTCTTATGGGTACAAATTGTCTATGGGGACTTCAAAAGGCTTAAACTCTGAATGTCATATCCATGTTAATTATATTTGTCTACATGTGATTATTGATATTCTTGGAATTTTGGAAACAGCGGAACAGAGATATCTCCTGGCCAACAGGAGTAGTTGCTCTGACTCACCTGATAGGCGAATAGACCACTTTCTTCAGAACTAGGATAATTGATGACACTGCAAGTTACAGAAGGTTCTTAAAGCCCTCCACTCAGGGCATGTGGGACACTTTTTGTCTGGACTCTCTCCTGAACACACAGAAAAGCAAAACTGCCATAGCACAGAGATTGAGAACTAGAAACTACACTTGCTCTTTACAGACTTCAATTCACTACAAACTAAGGTAGAACTTTAGGCAACTGTATAGTGTGTTTTTTTTTTGTACATTTCCACTTTTGTTTGTGTCATGCTGTGACCAAAAAGATTATTTAAACCTTTTTAGTTGTAACTGTATGATTAGTAACTATTTATTAAAAACATTTTGTTTTTAAGAAAACTGGCCTGAGTGAGATTTTCCTATCTTGGGTGTGCAATTGTGGGAGGTTCAGTACTAATCTGTGACTAAACTGTTATTGCTATGGGGTACCATCCTAAGTTATCAAATTGAACAAAGAGTCTAAAAAGGGAAAACTGGATACAATAGAGGGAATATGAAAGTCTCAAGGAAGAGTCTGGTGAGATTTGAACCAGATTATTGCATGCCTTGTGGGAGAAGGCATAATTAGGATTACAATGTTACCCTGAAGATGTTGTAATGCCTGGATCTCACCCTTTTGTGTAACAACCAAGAAAGGGTTCTCATTTGGCTATAAGACTCGAGAATGGTATTGTGCCCTGATCGAGAGTAAGGAGGGGACCCTAGGACTTTGTGGCAAGTGAGTTCAGTTGAGAAGTCAGTGAGCACCATAGAGGGACTTGAAGAGTCCTCTGCCCTGTCATGGACTGCACTTATGGGTGGGCACTGTGAGCTCAGTGGACCTGACCCTCAGAAGTGGGTTTGTGACAATACCGATGTTTTTATATATATATATATATATATATATATATACACACATACACATATATGTATGCCCTGCAAAATGGGTGCAAAGCTTGACATGGGGGGACAGATTTTCAAAGGCCAGGGAATAACACAGGGTGCCTGTATGAAACAGAAGTGATGCACAGGGTATGGTGTACTGGAACCTCTGCCAAGTCCAATTTTGGAATGGTGCCTATGACAGAAGCAGGTGGGCGTGAACTGGACTGGCTTGTGCTGAACTTGTGGCAAACCTCTGGCTGTGTCATGGTGAAGAGGGGGCCTGTGTTGCAAAAGTGATGCAGCAGCACTGCAGTAGCACTACAGTATGTGGCACTGACAACTCAAGGTCAGGAGCGACCATGCGAGTGGGAGTGCCAGCCAGAGGGAGTAGAATCAAGCATCCTAAGGACAACTCTCCTCCTCTGTGGAGGGAGGGGATCAGTGGCTAGTGTTAGCCTGGCCCATAGTGATTGCTGGGGGTTGACACTGCACAATGGGGGGGTAGAGGCAGGGCAAATGACTAACATGCTGTGCCTGGGAGCATGTGTTGCACTGTCATTGGCATCTTTGCATGCCACTTCCTCCACACAGGGGAGAAAAGTGGAAAATGACCAGCAGTGGGGTAGGATGACACCGACCCCTCACAGGCTCCTCATCCAGGCTACAGGGCTCTCTCTCTCCTGGAAACAGGATCCTGATGTTGACAGGCAGGAGCTGCCAACCTCCACCACTGGGGGCAAGCCATGGTGACAGACCCTACCTGGGTCACCAGCTGAAGGGGTGGGGGGGGGTCTGTGGAAGAAGCAGCCAACTCCAGAAGAGGGAAATAAAAGTGAAGCAGCATCCCTACTGTGGTGTTCCCAAATCCTGTAGGTCCCACCAGTGCTTAGACCAGCCAGATATGGTCTAACAGAATGCCTCAAATGGGGCATCAGTGGGAATGAATTCATGTGTGATACAATAGTGAACAGAGGTAGCAACATGTGAAGCAAATGAAATATAGTGACCAGTCCAGATTATGTCCTCAGCCATAATTCACTCCACATTTGTAAAATGGATAAGGAGATAAGAATAGGAATGCACCAGAGGGCTCGAATTCCTAGTTCCAGTGCAACCACACAGACTAGGGGTGATATCTTCACAGCTTATGTAGGTTTTAATGGACACTGCAGTTGAATGTTATGAGGCTTTTGGTTTACGGACAACATATGTCAACACCTTTTATACTGTGGTTCATCTGATATCTGCCCAGTCAGTGTCTAAAACAAATATCACATGTAACTGTGGCAGATACTGCTGTTCCTTGGCACAGAACAGTGGCTGTAGCTCCCCTAAATGTTCATTCAGATGACTGAAACATAAATCATGCCAAGGGTACAATAGACAAGAATATCATTCCTTGCTGTAGAAGTGTGAGAACAGACATGTAGTTATCATCAGATGGACTCATTCCTTTTTCCCAAGCACAATAATCCACAGCATAACCTGTCTTGTGCATGACTATGCACACATCTGTAGGTTCCTAAATAGCAATAGAATGGTAACACTCTCAGGCTTTGAAAAGGGGATGAAAACAATTTGACTGGATATGACACCACTGGATGTAAATGAGTTTGTGCTGTCAAGTCCCACAGGCTGCAAGCCTTCACAACTCCCTCCCACAGCCAGAAAAGCAGCCAGCAGAGCCCAGGTGCAGAGCAACAGTGGAACAGTGTTAGCCTGTCACTGCTTACGCAGCGAGGGCCCCATCCGCCCCCCCATCCTCTTACCCTGGCTCGCCTTTACCTATATAAGTAGCCGGTGTCACGTGATCAGTCATACTACTAAGGTTCATACTAAGGCAGATGTAGAAGCAAGCAAGCATTAGCCCATAAGTGCTTCTTTCTTATAAGAAATACCTCAGGGACCTCCCTGACATAATACGTTTATCCAATTTATACTTAAAACTATTTTGTTATCTGTTACAATTAAATCAAGTGGGAGTTCATTCCATAGTTTAAATATTCAGTTAGTGAAAACATACTTTCGAGTATTAGTCTGAAACCTATTTCTTTTAATTTGAAGAGAATGACCTCTAGTTTCTATAACAGACTCCTTAAATTCAATGCCCAGGTCACACATCAGTTGTGGTTCCTATACAATGTCAAACATTGATAACAAATAACCGCATATGCAACAAGTTTCTAAGGACATGAGCTTCAGAGTCTGTAGTTTTCCTTCATAATCTTTTTTCCTTTAAATTAGGGAACAATTTAGTAAATCTACATTGGACCCGTTCCAGTTGTATTCTCTCACCCTTTTTATATGGATTCCATATTTGTGCTGAGTACTCCAGATGTGGGCGAACGTAGGACCTGTACAATGGCATCAGAATTGTACTTGATCTTGATACTACATTACGTTTTATAGAGTAAATAATTATGTTAGCTTTTTTTAATCACATCTGATACCTGATTTTTTGTGGTCAGATCACTCCCCATGTTAATACTCAAGCCCTTCTCACTCTCAGTTTTTTCCAGCCTATGACCCTCCAGCACATAATCATATTCCATATTATGTCTCCCCAAGTGCATCACCTTACATTTAGTTAGATTTAATGTCATATCACATCTCTTTGTCCAGTCCATAATTTTGTCAAGATCATTTTGTATACTAATACATCTATCTAGTCTATCACAAGGTCCTCCAATTTTAGTATCATCAGCATATTTTATATTCCACAATAGAATATTCTCAGTCATATCAGAGATGAAAATGTGAAACAGTACCGGGCCAAGCACTGACCCCTGAGGCACCCAACTTTAAACAGTTCTGACAATTGAAATATGTCCATTAACCACCATGCTGTTTCCCATTTCGTAGCCATTCAGCAATTCAATGAATCAGTATATTATCAATACTGTATTTATTTAATTTCTCTATAATTGCCCCATGGGGAGTTAGAGCAGAGGTGTTGGCAAAATCTAGGTATATGATATCACAGGGGGTACCTTTATCTAGACTTTCACTAATCTTTTCATAAAATGTCAGAAGATTTGTAGTGCCAACTTCTACCTTTAATGAAACCATGCTGCAATGGGTCAATGCTGGTAAGTAAGATATTCATCCTATCTTTTATAATGCTTTCTAACAGCTTGCCGACAAAACTCGTTAGACTAATAGGCCGGTAATTATTTAGTTGTTCCCTTTTACCCTTTTTAAAGACAGGAACCACATGTGCCATTTTCCAATCTTATGGCACTGTAGTAGACTTAACTGAGGTTTCAAATAGTATCTTTAATCGAGTTAAAAGGTAAGGGGACATAATTTGGAGCAGTCTGGGAGAGATGTTATCTGGCCCGGGGGACATATTTGCTCTTAACCTGCTTATTCAGTCTTTTATTTCTTCCTTAGTAACCACAAACTGACTTATTAGAGTATATTCACTGGCTTTGATGTCATATCTTCCTTTTTTGAAAATATTACAAAAATGCTGATTAAAAGCTTTAGCCATTAACTTATCTGAATCATGTGATCAGTCATGTGACTGGTTGTCCCTGAAACAATCACCCAAGTTTCCCTTTAGCAGTTTACATTACATGGCCACTAGGAGTCACTGTTGTGTTTGACTCTCTCCTCCTAGACCTCTAGTATAATTAACCTATCTGTGCTGGATAGTGCCCCTCTTCTAGGCTCCTCTCTACTTCCCTGTCTACCTCTTGTAACCCCCCCACCACCTGCCCTGTACTTCTACCTGGGTTTTGAACCCTTGATCTTTCACACTAGAAGTGGTGACCCTAACCTCTAAGCCATCTCAGAGGTACAGTTACACCTTGCTTGTCAAAACCCTTACCCTCTCAGTCTCTCCCCCCCATGGTATTCCTACCTGCACTGCCACCTCCCACAGCCCCTCTCCTCCCACCTTGGGATCTAGTGGGGTCAGCAGGTACATATTGCTCCTAGTTGCCCACCAAGCAGACTATAAAGAAACCATCGCCCTCAACCCCCTACCTCCCTACCCTGGTATAATCTTCTCCACTGATTAGCATTTCCAATCCACCATCCTTGCAATCATGCTGCTCCCCTTCTCACAGCTATCCCCTCTCCTCCTATTCACTCTGTCTTGGCCAAATCCCCCTTCAGATCTCTGTCCCCTCTTTATCAACCCCCTCCACATCTCCCCCATAGAATACACCTCCCCCTTGTCCGCTCTCCAGTAGAGATATATTACAGACAGCGTGTTTTGTTTATAAGACAATTCACCATACAAATATAAATCCAATGTATAATTTTTTTACACAACAAATTGCTACAAGACCATAATGTTCTCAGAATTCAATTTGTTTGACTGTGTCAATTTATAAAACCACTAAATTTAAAAAATCTTTTATGTACCACACTATACAAATCTGGAATAATCTGCTAACTGACCTACAAAATGCAATTAGCTTACATCAGTTTAAGAAGCATTTAAAAAAATGTTAGATCAACAGTCTGTATGCACTTGCATAAGAATGTGCTGCTCTTTTATCATTTTCATTTTGTTCTTGTATTTTGTTGTATTTTATTGCATTGCTTGTATTTTGTCTTTTAGTCTCTTATAATGTCTTATTTGTCATAAACGTTTTTAGAGTCTCTGACCCTCACCGGGTCAAAGCCTGTAAAAGGGCCATGTGTCCTAGTTGCTTTTTACCCGGTTGTCAAATAAAATTAAAGGAAATGAAATGTCCGTGACACCCTCCCCCATCAATCCCTCACACTTTTCTTCTCCTCTCAGCTCCCTGCCCCTCCCCCCTCCTTGTTCTCTCAGGCCCTGCAGGAAGCTATCCCTCCTTACCCTAAAAAGGAGGTCCCACCCTTCTGGCCTTCTTAGGAGGAAATGCCTCTTACTTCTCCTCCTTGCTGGAGACATAAAAACAATCCCAGGTCCTGATAACTTGGCCTCTGCCCCCCCTCCCGCTGTCAGCCTTGGCATTTACCACATAAATATCAGACATCTCCAAGCTAAGTTGGATCACATAAAGGCCTGGATAACTCAAGATAGCTCTGATGTCCTATGTGTCTCCAAGACTTGGCTCTCCACCAAGGTCCCAGACTCGATGATATCAATCCCTGGCTATTCTCTATTTTGTCAAGACAGGGGCAAACATGGTGGTGGGGTTGCCACTTACTGCCACAAGTCCCTATGTGCCTCCATCATCCATCAGGAGGTCGCCCCTCAATGACATGATCTCCTATTCACCAAGCTGGTGATCCCATCATCTTCTCCCCTCTTCACTGGAGTATGCTATTTCTCTCCTAAAGCAAATCCCATAACTATTGTCTCTAGCCTATCCACCCTCATCTTCCACACTGCATCAGGAGATCTCCTAGTCTTAGGAGATTTTAATCTCAATTGGCTTGCCCCCCTAACCAGATTGGTGACCCAGGAGAGCAAGGCCCTCAATCTTACATAAATTATATCTGAGCCCACCAGGCTCAATCCTTACTCTGCCAACCATTCATTACTGTACTGGATCCTAGCTTTACATCCCCTAAAATTCTCCACAGCTGGGATCTTCCCCAATGTTTTCAGTGATCAATGCATCACTCACTGCCTTAGGAAATGCCACCCCTTCCCTGCCCAAGTACCTATGGTTCAGACCTCTAAAGCCACTTAACCCCCAAGACCTCCAGGCAGACCTCTATATGGCCGACTGGTCTGGAGTTTTCTGCACACCTGACATTGACTCTGCAATGGCTGTATTCATCTCCCAGCATGCTTGGGGGGTGATATGGAAGTAGAACACCAGAGAAAACAAAATAGTGTATATCATAGGTGATTTGATGATAAAATATATGGATGCTTACATGACGAAGGATAATAAGGAACAAGTAACAAGTACTTTTCTACCAGGGGCTAAATTAGATGTGTCAGTATTGCTTCCAAAAATTGTCAAGAAGGAGGAGGACAAGCCAGTAATTTTAATCCACATGGGAATAAATGATATTAGAAACACAAGTGAAGACCAAATATACTTAGAATTCATTAGAACAGAAAATATAATTAAAGCATTAGATGGTACAGCAATTTTCTTCAAAATACTACTGGTACCGAGGGCCAGTGACAAAGTAAATGAAAAGACTGAGAGGATAACTAACTGGCTTAGGAGATGGAGCCTTATGCAAGGATTACATTGTATTAAGACATGGGAAATGTTTCAAGATAAAAATGTATTATTTAGTAGGGACGGTTTACACTTAAATAGAAAGGGGAGTAAGGAATTAGGGTGTGTATTTAACGGAAAGACTGATGAATGTTTAAACTGAATTATGAGGGAGAGGGGTGCCTAATGAAGATAAGGGAACAAACAAAACACATATGAAGGATGTAAATCAAAACAGGTTAGAGGGGGTGGACTTAGATAAAGTTGATGGACACATAAAAAGTACAAAACATAACTTGCATACAAAACAGGGAAATACAAAAATATTGCTTCTAAATGCAAGGAGCATAACAAATAAATTGGATGAATTAAAATATGTATTAGTTACCAACAAGGCTGACATTTGCAGGGTCACTGAAACTTGATTAAAACAAGATGATTGGTTAGAGCAAACTGAGGGGTATGACTTCCTCCATAAGGACAGGGAGGATAAAAAGGGGGAGGGGTGGGAATATTTATAGCCTCTTACCTGAAAGGACAAGGAATAACTATACTGGAAGAATATTTCAAGAGTACTGAACAGTTATGGGTGAAAGTAAAAACTATATACAGACCATTAACAGTGGGTGTGTGTTATCGTTCACCAAGTTTGACAGAGAGAGAAAAAAAAACAAGGTATTTATGGAGAAGTTGGAAAAAGTAGATATGGGGAACAACAGTATTATAATGGGAGATTTTAACTTACCCAAAATTAATTGGGAAGTACCTCAAGCCACAGGTCAACTTGAAAATAAATTTGTGGAAATATGTTTAAGTAAAGGTTTGGAGCAGCATATGAAAGATCATACCAGGGATAAGAGCATGTTAGATTTGATATTTAGTAATATGGAGGATAGAAAAAATAATTAGGAGATATCACATTCATTAGGATCAAGTGACCATAATATGGTAGATAATACCCCAAAATTAATGGGGAAAACAAAAATATAATTTTTTTAAAAAGTGGATCATGAAGGTATTAGAAAGCATTTAAAGAACTGGGAATAGAAGGAAGAATTACACGATTTACCACTGGATGAAATGTGGAGGAAAATAAATATTCAGATTTAGACATGTATAGAAAGATTCATCCCAGTGATGGATAAGTATAATGGGCGGGGTAGAATTCCAAAATGCTTCAATAGAAAAATTCAGAAATGCTTTAAAAAAAAAAAAGAAAAATTATATAAAAAATATAAAGTAAATCAAACACCTGAAAGATTAGATAAATATAAACACATAGTCAGGAAATGTAAGTGGCTAATTAGGAAGGCCAAAGCTAATGTGGAGTTAAAACTGGCCCAAAATAAAAGTAGGTGTAAGCAATTCTATAATTATCTGGGTAGCCTTAGAGGTGGGCAGAAACATCTTAATAGTTTAAAAGATGGGGAGATTATAATAGATGATGAGATAAGGATGGCGGAAATGTTTAACAGCTATTTTCTGAGTGTATTTCAAGTGCAGAATAAGCAAGTGAAGAAGGTAGAATGTAATGTTAGGGTAGAGAAAGTAATGTAATCACTGTGAAGATGGTGTATGATAAACTTTGTTCCTTAGATGAACATAAATCATGTGGGCTTGATGGGATACATCCGTATATCCTTAGAAATATGGCAGGAGAATTGACGGAACCCCTTTCAAGTCCATTTAACACATCCCTGAAGCAAGAAAAGGCACTAAGAGAATGAAAGCTTGCACATGTTACCCCCTTACAGTTAGTATCACTGCAATTGTGGGAAAAGTGATGGAAAGTTTTGTAAAATCCATCTTGGAAGAAAATCTGAAAAAAAATTAGGAAAAAGATGTTACACAGCATGGTTTTGTGCAAGGCAGAGCCTGTTTCACTAACCTAATGGAGTTTTTTGAGCCAGTCAGCCAGGCAGTGGATTAAGGTATGCCCATTGATATAGTGTCTCTGGATTACGTGAAAGCATTTGATTCAGTGCCACATGATATATTGATAAAGGTGCTACTTGAGATGAAAGTGGAGAAAGGTTAAATACGGTGGATAGAATCATGGTTGAAAGACAGGTTACAGAGGGTTCAGGTAAGGGGACATCTATCTGATTGGGGAAGGTGAAGAGTGGGGTTCCCCAGGGATCAATGCTGGGGCCTTCATTGTTCACCACCTTTGTGGAAAGTATGCAGGTAACAGGGGGAGCCTGGCTGCGGAAGTACATGGATGACACCAAGGTGGGCGCGGCAGTAAATGATGAAGCATCCATAAATAATTTACAAAACCAGCTGAACAACCTAGCAGTGTTGGCGAATAACCATAAATTACAATTTAGTGAGAATAAGTGTAGGGTTATGCACTTTGGGCATAACAATCAGTGTGCGCAATATAAAATAAATAGAAAAGTTATAAGCAGCACTGGGAATGACAAGGATTTAGGGGTGATAATGAATAATAAGTTCATCTTTGAAGTGCGTAATAAGGAAGTTGTAAAGAATGCCAACAGAGTAATAGGGAGCATATTGAGAAATATAAAAAGCAGGAGAGGAGAGAAGAGGTAATGCTTCTGTTGTTTAGGTCATTGGTTCACCATTACTGTAATATGGGGCCCCCTTCTCAATAACTCAAAGAAAAGGCTCTGCAGATTTAATGGAAAAGGTACAGAGAAGATTTATGAAAAAAATTAAGACAATGTCAAGCAGCACATATAATGAAAGGCTTCAGAACTTAGGTTTGCAGTCATTAACACACAAAAAAATTAGAGATCTATGTTATGTGTATAAAGCATTTAAAAATGAGGTTATATGGGAAGCTGCAGGTCTAAGCAAAAAGATGGATAGTGGCAGGGAAATGAGAACATGCCAGAAACAACTAAAAGGGGAATTATATAAAACTAATAGGAAGGGCCAGTGGTTACACCAGATGGTGGTGGAGGTTTGGAATCAACTCCCAAGTGAGGTTGTGGAAGCGCACAGTATGACTACTTTTAAAAACCTGTTGGGTAAACATATGGGACCTGAAACTAGGGAACATACTCCCTGATAAAGTGACGTCCGAAATGGCTCTTGCAGCTGATTGACTTTAAAATCTAACCTACGAACCTATGAACCTATGAACTCTACCTTCTTAAATATATGGAATAGCCCCCCCAAAAGGCTACAGCTGTGCTGCAGGCACTTTCCCTGGATCTCACCTAATCTGGTGAGGCTCTTCAAATTCAGAGACCATGCCTGGAGAGTCTACAAGGCTTCCTCCAACACCTCAGATCTCCAAATATACAGATCCCTAAGAAATGCTTGCACCAAGACAGTGTGCACCACCAAAGCAAACTTTTTTAAATCACAGCTCGAAGAGTGCCACCCTTCCCCCAGAGCATTCTGGAAGACTCTCCACACCCTGCTTGGTACCTCTTCCCACTCCTGCTTCCCCCAACATCCGCTCCTGGCACAGGTGGTGTTGATCCCAGATCTGCTGCCTCCTCCATAAACCATTTCATTACTACCTGCTCTCTCCCCCCTGGGCCACACCCCACCCCTTCTACCCTTTAACCTACCAACACTCTTGGCCCCCCCATGTCCAGTCACACCTTTGCCCCTACAGAGGTTATACATGCCCTCAAATCCCTAAAAGAATTGAAGCAGAGTCCCAACAGACTCAGTCCCAATCTCCTAAAGATTTCTGCACCTGCAATAGTCCCGCCACTTGCCTATCTTTTCAACCTATCACTCTACATGCTCACTGCCCAAGGCCTGGAAACTAGCCAAAGTGATCCCACTCTATTAAGAGGGCGATCAATCCATTCCACTCAACTACAGGCCTATCTTCCTCCTCCCCTCTCTCTCTCTCACAAATTCTTGAATCTCTAATTTCTAAAAGGTTAAACTCTTTCTTGAACACAAATGACATCATGACACCTTACCAATCTGGCTTTCGGAGTCTTCACTCCATCTCTTCCTCCCTTCTCCATCTTACCAACCATATCCATACTGCTATGGACAAAGGCCATCTGACATTGGCCATCTTTGTTGACTTAGCCAAGGCCTTTGATTTTGTCTCCCATGGGCTCCTCCTGGATAAACCTGCCTCTACTGGCTTCTCACCCTATTCCACAGACTGGTTCAAGTCCTATCTGTTTGACAGATTCCAGTATGTGCAGCTGAACGACACCAAATCCCCCCTCGCCATCTTGGCCGGGGCACCACAGGGATCAATCCTTGAGCCTTAACTCTTCTCAATGGCCCCTATGCATGAATGTGTGGAGTGGCTAAGTGCCAGGTACCTGCAGTGCACAGACACTCCATACCGGTTGTGCCCCCCACGCGATATGCACTAACTGGGATGCGCAACCCATAAGGCACCTGATCCCTCAGCCGCGCAGACAGCAATGCACCTGGGGTAAGTGGGGTGTGTGTGTGTGCACTACACGCCATGCACAAAGGCACATAGTGTAACCCACAGGGGGGAGTAGTGGTGTGGCGGATACGTGAGGGTGGACCCTGCCATAAACTTTTGTGCACCCCCATGGACTGTGCCCACCAGTCACAATGGGACTGGGAATTGACCACCCATGCTGCCCCAGCCCACAAGGCAGATGGGGAGGGCAGGGACAGCTGATCAGGCAAATGCCCTCACAACACAGCAGCTGTGGTCCCTGTCGAGGATCAGATCAGCCCGGTCCCTGAACCAGCCAAACCAACCCCCAAACACTGACACATGGCATCCCCGCCCCCGTATGATCCAGTGACCCCCACCAACACATGGCTGCCTCTGCCACACCCAGGATCATGGAGACCCCCACCAGCAGAGCCCCTGCACTGGTCGGCAGGTCTGTTCACCCCCCCACATACACACCAACTATAGCGATTCAGATAGGCACCCCCATCCCGCACTGCACAGCAGGTGCACCCCTACACCGGCCCCGGTTCCCTCAGTTGTGGTTAGTATCTCCCCCACCCCCATGGCACTGATAGCCCCCCATACCTGTACCTATACCTGGCAGTCAGTGCCATGGCTCGGATGGCTGGTGGCACAGTTCACCTCACACCACCTCGGCCACCGGCCGTCCAACTGATGCTGGGAGCGCACTGCCTATATATATTGTATTTGTAGCATGCACCTAGCATCAGTTGGATGGCCGGCAGCCAAGGAGGAGTAAGGTTGGCTGTGCCACTAACCATCTGAGTCATGGCACCGACTGCCAGGCACAGGAATGGGGGGGATGTTGGTGCCGCTAGGTGGTGGGGGGAGACACTGAGCACTTCTTGGGTCTGGGGGTGCCTGGGTTAGAAGCCAGGGGTTGTCCAGACAAGCAGTGCTAGGTGGGGTATGTGCACATATTCAGGAAGGGGGCATGACTGTGTGCAGGGTGTGGGTGACATCATCACTTGGAGCAGTGGACCAATATGTTGGGGGGGCTCATCACTTCAGGGTATGGGGCATATGTGTTTGTGTGTGTGTGTGGGATAGGGTTGACTGCAGCCTGCTGGGGATGAGGAGTCACTGTGCGGTGGGGGGGTCCTTTTACATGACTGTTGGCCCAGGGGTACAGCCACACAGGTCAGGGTGCTATTCATGCACCTGGACCCGCGCCTTTCCACATTAGGGATCCGCTCCTGGACCCATAACAGACATCCAATTTGATGCCCGCATGGGTCCACTACTCTGCCACCGGTTGCCCTGCATGGTCCTGTACACCAGAGGAGGGCAGAGCTGTGGACAAGTGGTGGCCATTCAAGACTGCTGGATGGTGCACACTTGTCCAAAGGTGTGACAGCTTCGAGGGCAGGATACACGACTAAGGCACGCAATTCCTGCTCATTAGTGCGTAATGCCCATTATTTATAAACAACCTCCCCTCCATCAACTCTGTCTCACATGTCCATAGGTACGCCACCGATACGATGATATATTCATCTGGCCCCTTCCTTCCCCATATCGAACCCATTCTCCAGGCCGACTTTGATAATATGCTGCAATGGTTTGAAGCCAATTTGTTCAGATGCAACACCAAAACAACGGCCACTATGGCATTTGGCTCTGCTCAGAAACTGGCCAAACTGCCTTCTCCCCCCCTCCTTCCTCACTTCAGCTGGCTCCAAAATCGAGGCTATTGATTCCTGTAAATACTTGGGAGTATGGCTAGACCCTAAACTGGACTTTTCCAGCCCCAGAATTAATGCTATCCACAGCAAGCTGCATCCTAAATTAGGCATGCTGTATAGAGACAAGGACAGCCTCTCAATCCCCATCAGAAAGGAACTCATCTCCAAGATCATCCTCCCATTTTTTGACTATGCTGACATAGTGTACAGCTCGGTACAGCAGTCATCCCTTGTCAAGTTGGATCCTCTTTTCCATGCCTTCTGCCATTTTGCTACTAACCTCCCTTATCAAATGGATATACTATGATATTCCTAAACTTGGTATGCTGACGCTCTGCACACTGAGTTTAATAGCCCAAAATCCACAGCCCTGAATATATTGCATGCCTGACAGGAAAAATTTGGGGCATTTCAAACAAACTAAGTGTAAAATGCAGGGGGGCTTTGTCCCCCCCGCATCCCCCATAACTAAAATAACTAACCCCGAGGAGGAGCCGACCCCAGAGTAAAAAAATATTTGTTACAGGGGGGGCAGGGGGGCGAGTTCTGCAAAAGGATATGACCCGGTCTAGGACCCAGGTCTGAGAAAGCACACCAGCAGAGCTGCTTGTGGTGTAGCCCTGTACACCATTGGAGCAGCTTGGCCAACTCCCCAGATCAACTGTCCCTTGACAAGCACCAACAAGGTTAAGGTAGCAACCCATTACATCTGCTACCTTACCCCTGTCAAAATCTGTTGATGAATCCATCACCAGGATGCTCACTATCGGGACACTACACCTGTTGGGCAATAGTGCCTGGGCAAGGGTGTCTTGGGATAGTGAGAAGCGGGAGAACATAAGGGTACCTATCACACTCATCACTGCTCCCTCTATAGAGCCATATCTCTCCCCTCTCTCTCCAACCACTCTCTTACTCATTGTGCCACCTTCATTGCCAAGTACTGGTTTGGTATCCTTCCCTCTTACCTTTCATTGTTGATAGCCCCAGCCCCCAACTCAGGATACTCGCTGGGCAACCGCAACCACTGCTTCTTTGCTCTGCCCCAACCTCACTCGCTCTCGGGGGAAATTATCCTTTGCCTACAGGCTCCCAGCCCTCTGGAACAGCTTCCCTCTCCTGGTCCGCATTCTGCCGACCATGCCATCCCTTAAAAAAGCACTTCAAACTACTCCTCTCCTCCCCACCCTTTGTATGCTCTCCTACTTCTTGCACCTGAGTCAATATGGACCACCTTCCCCAGCTTTTCTAGCAGTCCCCACCTTCCCCCACTTGCCCTACCTCCCTCATACACCCCATATCAGCCTTCTCTTTCTTTGCCCCCTTCCTCGGCACTATCAATAGACTACAACTCCACTGCACAGAGTCTCCCAGTTGCTGATCTAGTCTAACCATTATTAATCCCCCTACATACCTACCTGTTCTTCTCTGTGCTTTTGTCATATAGCTATCTCTTGACTTCAGTGCTACTTGTCACGTATAATTGATTGCCATACTGTCACATTGTGCAATGTCTTCACTTCAGTGTAAATATTGTTTTCATTGCTGTTTTAGCCACACTATGTATTAGCCACTAGGCATGATGTGTCCGCATCTATGTAAAGATTGTATTTATGGTATTTTTTATTTATGTATATCCTCCTGTATATGATGTTATATTATTGTCCCTATCCTCTACCCCGGGCTGCACCTGGAGAAGAGCCTTGGCTCAGTATGCCTTTCCCGGTTACCAACATTTTAAATAAACAAAAAAACAAAAAAGTCGCTCTGAGCTATGCAGTGGCTTCGGCAGGCAAACATATAACAGACAAGTGTTAGAGCATCATGCATGTCATTACCATACTGGAGACTGTAGTAGAAGACAACATTTATTGATACACAGCCATGAGAAGCTATTAGTTTGGGGGCTTGTTTTACAAAGTGCGAGTCAGTCGCAGCTGCTTCTTGACAAGTGACTCCTCTGTATAGCAAGCTGTATCTCCAGATAATGGGCTAGGGTACCATTATTGTAGACATACACACTGACACAGCTTCCCGCGGCAGGCAGGCACACTGGCTATAGGACACCGCATGGCATGCTGCTGCCCATGTCCAACATGGCATGCATAGTATAGCTGTCACCCGTACCACAGCATGTCCTCTGGTGCCGCTAGAGACATGCACATACAGTACATGTCAGTACTGTACTGTGACTGCTCTGCTGGGGAGGACACATGTCAGGACGTGTTATGGGCATACATATCAGTGTTCATGTTCTGCACATACATCTCATGACACTTGACCCAGCAATGCACAGACACAGACACTGGTGCTCATGTGCTGTTGGTTTGCATGCACTGATTAGAGTACTGTTCTGGAGTTAGATGCACTACCCTGCATGGATGGGTACCTCATATCAATGTCTTTGTGCTGTATTTTCCCAATGGCACCCTCACACTTTAGGTCCCTACTAGAGGTGCAGCGTCATGTAAAAAGACCCCCCTCCTGCTGTACAGTGACTCCCCATCCGCTGGTGAAATTCTGGCAAAATTGGCAATTTCGCCTTGCAAAATATTTTGCAAAATTTGCGCATTCTGTAAAATATTTCACGAGTGTAAAATATGGAATTTCACCTGTAAAATGCAGAATTTTGCCAATGAACAGAGGAATTTTGCCTCCAAATGGAGGCATTTCGCTGTGACTGGCAAAATTTAGCCATTCGCGGTGAAATTCTGTATTTTGCCAGCACAATTTTGCATTTCGCACCTGTGAAATATTTCATGAAATGCGTGAATTTCACAAAATATTTTGAGGAACGAAATTTGCAGATTTCACCCATCTCTAGTCCCTACCTTGCATGTTATACAGCAGTTGTCATTCAGTAGGGCATGTCTTCCTCCCACATGAGTGCTGCAGCTTCTGTCACACCTATCATTTGCATCCTGTCTTTGATGGAGAGGACCACTCATGGCAGCTTTGGGGACTTTGCCACTGGGACTAATTTCATACCAAAATCTGGCAAAGGATCAGTGACACACCAGGCTGTGCCAGAAGCCAGCTTTTTGGATGCATGTTGCATCACTCTAAGGGCTCTTTGAAAATCTGGCTCAGGATCTTGTCACATAAGAAGGGCTTGGTAGAAATAAATATCTCAGTCCCTTATGAAAAGTAACAGAAAATGAAATGGAGACTCCAAAATGCAATCATATAACTCTGGTCAGTTAACTGAAAAAAAAAAAAAAAAAAACATGTACAGTGTAAGGTATCTTCATTGCTTAGTTGGCTTTCAGACCAGAAGGTGGCAGCAATAACCCATTATTATTTTCAGCAGCCAGCAATCATTTTACTGAAGGAAGAATACAGAATAAAACTGAAGTGTTTAATGTTGTTCAAGGGCAGAGAATGGAAGAAGGAGGTAGCTACAATATATACAGTTGCACATATAGAATGTTATACAATGGCATGATTAATTCTAGCATTCTGATTGGCTGCCATGTTCTAGAGACAGTGAAGTTACCTGACTGTAACAACACTGTATCTAGAAAAGGCACAGAGAAGACTACGTGGCAAGTTCTGATATCATTCCCTGCTCAATCCATGCAGAACCCAACCATTGCTAGCTAGCTAAGCCGTCACGGCTTCACCCCCACACACACACACAAACACAAACACAAACATTCTATCCCATGCTCTTTCAGGCAGCTCAGTAGTGTAAAATGTAATTGAGCTAGCAGTATAGCCTAGAGGTTAGAGTAAGGAGCTGTGAATGAGCTTGGTACATCCAGCAGACCTGGGTTTGATTCCCACAACCTCCACTTGCATACCTTGTGACTCTGAGCAAAGTCACTTAGCCACTCCAGGGTTGCCCCTGAAAACAGGTACTTGTGCCTAGTGGACCGTACCCAGTTACCAAAAGAATAATAAAAAAAAAAAAAAGAATTTAGAAATTCAACTTAATTTGAGAAAAGCTACTGCATACGACTGGCTTCACTGTCGCTGGCTATGTGCCTTAATGCAGCGTGCACTCACTCAGCTGTCATTTTCCCACAAAACTTGCATGCAACAGCTATTTCTGAAGCATAAAAAAAGCTTTCCCTTTGAAAAATCACAGTTTCATTAACTTCCTTGATTGGTTCAATTAACCGTGACTTACTGATCAAAATGAGTAAACAGAAGAGTCACCCTGGTTCCTTCTTAGTTGCTTTTTCTGTCAAAACTAAAACAAAAAACACACATCTTAGTCTTTGTTAGCCAGATAAGACCCACTAGGCACAAGCGCCTGTTTACAGGGGTGGCACCCGGTCCCAAGGCAGACAGCGGTACTGGATCAATTAAACTCGAGGGGCAGTGAGAGATTAGAAACAAAGACAACTGAGTGCATGTGTGTGGGGGTGGAGGTGAATAGAAGAACCACATAGCAGTAAAAACAGAAAGAACACTACTTGCTGGGCAATAAATACTGCAACACTATTTTTCCTGTAGGTATGCCTATTTAGTAAAAAACTAACTAAAAATATTTTTAAATACATTGTTAATCTGGTTTTCTTTATTGTATTTCAAAGGAGCCACTGTATAATAGCAACAAGGCCTTCCAGGTATGTGTATTGTTGTGGTTCTACGTCATAACGATGATCACGGAATAGCGATTGCAGTTTGGGCGAGTGTACATTGTCGAAAATGAATTATGATGATGTACACTTGGGGCTAACTGCAAGGCGGCGACAGAATTTACATGTATGTGGGAGGGCTGTACCCCCTGCACCCCCCTACTTAAGGATTCTCAACTCCAGTGGAGTGCATGTTAGGGGGGCAGTGAAATTCTTAAAAACAAGCCACCTACCGGCACAAAAAAAAAAAAATGCACCGCTCTGGACCCGGCACCCAGCACACCCCATCCAACCACCCTCACAACCACGCTAGCCGACCAGCTCAGCAGCTGCCCATCACACTATCTTCCACATACCTCCACTCCCCTCCCTCTCCTCCCCATGCGTGTGTGCATTCATACATGCGCATATGCTTCCTGTCGCCCCACCTCGCCCACTCAGGTATCCGGTCGCTACCCTGCCAGGTAGCCCTGAACACAGGCGCCATAATTGAGTCACCATTTTTGTAAGTGCTTGATTGTGGTTGTTGTGTTCACTGGATACCTTATTGGGATATAATAATGTCACTTCTTGGGTGTTGAATACACTTGATCTGTAGCCTTGTGCTTCAACCCACCCAGGGTGCAATGTTACTACACAACAACGCACATCGTGTCATACCTTATTGCCTAATTAACACATTGCAGTTAAAATTGTATTAATACTAATAAAATGTCCCACAATTTACCCCTTCTTTGAACACAGAGTAATTTGTGGCTATAAACCAAAATAGGTGAAAGCAGTAGAAGTGAGCTACCTAGAATCACTTTTGTCCATTAAGTCTAACCACCAGTGTTATACAGTAACTTGCTCAACATTTATGAACAAGCAGACAGAGTGCTGTATTGTGCAATACTCTGTCTCTCTCTGACATGCATTTACATGGATTTTGGAGGAGTGCTAGTGCACATTTATTCAAACACAGTTTTGAGTAAGTTCACTAAGGCCCCCACATTGAAAGTCCTTCATTTGTGCCATGCAGCAAGGAGCCCTGTGTGGCTGTTAGTACATCGACAGTGCTGGGCAACATTCAGACAGTTAGTGTGCTCCAGTCTAAGCGTCCTGTCTGTCTAAATATGGGGCTGACCAGTGCAGCATATAGTGATTATGCATTGTGCTAATGCAACCCTTGGCTGACTGGCTCACTGGGCAGTCCACTGGAGACAGTGCTGCCCAAACAGAATAGTACATGATCTCCAGTGGGCTATATTCATTGATAGCATGTTATTGAGCCCACACGGAATGTGAGGTGCTGAGAGGCCATTGGCATGTCCATTGCAGGCTCATTAATATACTTGCACAGCCTCTTGGAACACCCATCCCACAGAAGTCTTTGAGATTCTATTTTGTATAGGGGTCCTCCCCTGATAACCCAGTCCAATATGTTATCCACATTCTCTGGTGACTAGTGGATCCCCTACCCTCCACTGCCTAGTCTGATATATCATATTGCATTCCTTAGTGTCTCGCAGTCCCCCACCCACCAATCGCCCAATCTGATATGTTATACCACATTCCCTGGCATCTTGTGGACCCCTCACCCATCAGTCACCACCAGGGACTACAGTATAATATTTTGGACTGGGCAATTGGAGGGCGAGGACCACTAGATACCAGGGAATGCAGTATAACAATATCGGACCAGGTGATTAAGGGTTTGAGGAGCGCTAGACACCAGTGAATGTGGAATAATCAACAGAAGAGAAAGAAATAAGTTCCTTAGCTCTGATTTGAACCCAAGCCCCTGGTATACTGTTCTGGATGCACTACCAGATGCACCACCAAGGCAACTGGAAACTTGGCACTCATAGAAGCACCTTACTCTTTCTCTACCGTACTCTTTCTCAGTGAGAGCACTGGCACAATGGGTCCATTGCGGGGTTTTGAAGGGCTAAAAACACACTTGCTGTAATTTAAAGCTGGTGCCTCTGTGTGGCTCCACCAACAAAACAGCCCAATTGGCTATGTCAAGTTGCTCCAGCTCTGGTCTTGGTGAGACTTGGGATGAAGGCCTTTGTGTTCTGCAGTGTCTCTGAGGCAGTCAGTGGGGGTGAGAGGTGTATGTAGGCTGTGCTTCTTCCCCCTCAACCCTGTGACGCACTGGTGGAGTGGTACATTGCAGTGTTTTTGAGCACCAGAAACACTCCTGATTCAGTTCAGTAATGGTGCTTCTGTGCATCTCCACCCATAAACAGCCTGATGGACTATGTCCAGCTGCTCTGGTCCAGATGATGCTGGGGATGAAGGCCTTTGTGTCATGCAGCATCTCTGAGATGGTCAAAGGAAATGGTGTAGATAGGAAAGGCAAGACAATTATATTTATAAAGCACCCTGTACCACAGCCTCAGGATGCTTCACATACATGCATACATCAATAACAGATCAAATACATGCATAATGAACCATGCAAAATAAATACAATCTTACATAGACCTAAAAACAGAGGTACCACTCAATAAAATCAAATATCAAGCAGAAAGGCTTGGCCAAACATATAGCTTTTCAGCCTCTTTTACATGCCTCTGATGAGGGGGAACTCCTCAGATGGAAAGGTAGGGAGTTCCATATATTTATTTATTTTATTTAAAGTTTTTGGTAACCAGGTAAGTGCACTGATCCAGAGGACCATTTTCAGTCACGACCTAGGCCACAAGGTAGCGATACAGAAATACCAGCAGTAGACACAATATACATTTTGATTATACTGTACTAGCACAAGTGGACAACAAAGCAGACATTGTTTACATATGGTGTACGAGCATGACAAGTAAAGTACCGTAGGAATACAGGCAGCAGTACTAGGAAGAGATAGTTCTGCATCTGCACAGTTTGACAGGGAGCAGTTTAACTTAACAGACTGATTCACATCTAGTCTAGGTACACACCTGACCTGACCTGATAAAAAAAGAAAAATAGCAGTCTGACCTGAGAAAGCTTGTGGCAAATATAGAGTGTGGTTCCCAGACAGAGCATTGTGTTCAGAAAGAGGGGGAGCATAGGCTGAGTATATGCATGTGTATATGAGCATGTGTATATGAGGGCAGGACAGGATGTGCTGTGCCCTACCAAGTCCTGGTACATCCTTCTGCCATGGCCTGGACTGGGTACATTGATGTGGGTGGAGGACTTGCAGGTAGGTTTAGCGAGGCAGCATGAGAGTCAAGTGTGTAGGTTTGTGCTCTAGGGACAGGGGTGGGGGAGGAGAAAGGAGGGTTGGCATGAACTGCCAAGATGTGGTAGGATTATGGTGGCTTTTGGTATCCTCCACTGCCCAGTGAGCATTTGCAGGTGGAGTCATTCACTAGCCAGGCCTTAAGATTAGATTTGAAAGGTGCATGGGATGGTGATGTATGAATGAATGCTGGCAAATAGTTCCAGAGGGAGGGGCAGAGAGAGAAGGCCATACTGCCCATCGCTGTAGAGACACGGGAACTTCCAGAGATTGAATGGAGGATGCACTAAGAGGTCTTGTGGCGATTTTATTTATGAGTAGGGGGCGTAGGGGGATAGTTGGTTACTTCTGAGAGCACTGTCAACTAGGTAGCCTGCGGTATAGTCAAAGTGTGCCTGGAGAGGGAGCCATCCAAGGGACTGGTAGAGTGAACAGTAGTGAGTTATTGAGGGGGCTTTGAGAACAAAGCGATAGATGGCATTGTATGCCATGTTGAGGCGGGAATGTTGCTTTATGGACATGTGGGAGTAGATGGGGAGCAGAAATTTAGGAGTGGGAGAAGGTTGCCTTGCGCAGTGGTGAGACGTGCTTCAGGTGATAGCAGGTGGTTTGGGCAGAACACCTCACCTAGCTTCTGGTTGCTCTTACTTACAGTCAGGATTGTGTGATCATTGTAGGTGAGCGATGGGTCAAGAGTAACACCGAGATATTTGAAAGAGGTGACCTGCTTAAGTGAAGGTCCTGCAGGTGTGCATATGGTGAGGGAGGAATTTAACTTGGCTGTCTTATTTAGGAAAGGCTTGGATCAAAAGAACATGGCCTTCATCTTTTTCCCATTTACAAGGAGTTTTCTGGATGTGAACCAGTGTGCAGCAACCGCATAGTTGCCCATGAAAGTGGAGGAGATGGATTCCAGGGACTTATCACCATAGTACAGGACTAGATTGTCCGAGTAGAGGAGTGCATTGCAGTTTAGGCTATCTACTGGTAAAGCATTGATAAACATGAAGAAGAGGAGGGTCCAAGAATTGATCCCTGTGGAACTCTACTGCTGGTGGGAAGGGAAGCTGAGGCAACTTTGCCTATGAGCACAGACTGGGACCTGTCTGTGAGGTAACTATGAAACCAGGCTGCAGGTCCAGGGGCACAGCCAAAATGTTAAAGTATGGAGAGAAGATGATGATGGCCAACGAGGTCAAACGCCTTTGACAAATCTACAAAAACTGCTCCTGTGGCCTTACCCATGTCCATATTTCTGAGGACAGAGTTTGAAAAAACTGCCAGGGCAGAGGAGATGCTGTGGTGTTTGTGGAAACCATGCTGAAAGGGGCATAGGATTTTGTACTTATTGAGATGTTCAGATTGTTGGGAATGGACTAGTTTCTCTAGTAGTTTGCTAAGATGTGGTAGCAGGGAGATAGGTCTATGGTTCTCTGGGGATAGAGGGTCTCCTGCCTTGAAGATGGGAACCACATTTGCATGTTTCCAGGTGTCAGGCACTGTTGATGTCGACAGTGTGAGGTTAAAAATGAGTGTTAGCGGTTTGACAAGGGCTGGAGAGATGATCCTCAGTAAGGCAGGGTAGAGACCATCACTTCCAGGGCTGCAGCTGGAAGGGAGGGTTTTCAGGAGTTTTATGAAGGTCTTGGGAGCAATGGCTCTGAAGAAGAAAGGGGGAAGGGTAGAGGCTTCAGAGTTAGCAGAGTAGAGGGGCTACCATTACTATTTAGGCTGGAGGAAGGGTGAGGAGGGAGCTTGTTAAGGTATGGGGTCAGGTCAGTAAACATAGTGTTGAGGAGGTCAACAATGTGAGCAGGGTCATCAATGGTGCCTGATAGGGATGTGAGTTGTGTTATTTGCTTGTTTGTCTTTGGGTTTAGTATGGACCCAGTTGAGGCCCAGAAACTATGTGGATTCCCCAGGGTATTTCTTTGGAGCTCAGTGAAGTATTTCTTTTTTAGTGACTTTGCCTGCTGCTTGCAGACATTATGCAGCTGCTTGTGGGCATTCCATAGTTGGGGGGAGATGGGGACTCTTTGAATGCTCTCCATTTAGAGTCCCTGACCTTCATTAGTAGTAACAGTTCTTTTGTTATCCAGTGCATGCTACCGCCTTTAACCCTTCTAGCTTTGATAGGAAAATACTGGTCCTGTAGTTTCTGAAGGGTGCTGGTGAAGAATTTGACAGCAGAGGAGACGTTTTCAGGCCAGTATAGGGAGGACCAGTTTAAGGACACTGATTCCCTAATCACATGGTCATGGTTTGGGCTGTTGAAATTTCTGAAGTACAGTAACTCTGGTGGGGGGCTAACTGTCTTGTTGTTGTGGGGGTGTAGTCACTAATTGCATCGGACATGGTGCCTGTTTGGAGGAGTAAGTCAGACCGGTTTGTTATAATCCAGTCAAGGATAGAGTGGTTTGGTGTGTGTTGGTTGTATCTTGTAGTGGTAGAGATTATTTGCTTTAGGTTTTGTGACTTTAGTAGGACTGTATAGTCAGGGATTGAGTTTGCTGCCCAATTGAGATTGAAATCTCAGAGTAGGAAAGCATCCCCAGATGGGGTGGTGGATGCTAGACGGGAGAGAAAGGTAGACAGTCCCTGGGTGGTAGCTGGAGGGGGGGTTGTAGCAACAACCAACGTAAAATTTCTTTGAAGCACTAACAGTTAGTTCAGTAATAATCCACTCACTAATGGAGATGGCAGTGGAGCAGGCAACAATGGCAGCCGATATGAGGTCCTGGACATACAGTGTAACGCCTCCTCCTCCTCTCTTCCTACCCAGTCTATCCAGCCAGAGGAAGGATTAGTCTTGAAGCTGGTACAAGGCACTGTCATGGTATGGCTTTAGCCAGGTCTCTGAGAAACCCAGCACATGGGGCTTGTATAGGGTCACCCAGGCCTCTAACTCTGTGAACTTGGAAGGGAGGCTACATACATTTAGGTGGGCGATTTTTATACCATGGCGTCCAGCCCATGTGGCATTTGTGTAGTCAATGTGTGTGTGTTCGTGGGTCCAGGGCTGGTTTCTACGTCACCAGGTAGCAGAGCTAGTAGAAGGTGGGACAGGAGGGGGAAGGTCGGAGGATGCCAGTAGTGTTTATGAAGCATGGTGGAGTAAATCAGATAACCTAGTTGTCTTTGTTCTCTGTTTGATAGGGATGCCAGAACTATAAACGCTAGGGGTGTGACCTTATTTGGGGCCACATTGGGCAAGCTAAGAGGATGAGGTGATGAGTGAGTGGGGTGCATTAATGAAGGAATTTTTGTTCATTAGCTAGAATTGATGCAGAGAAATCTGTGGCTAGCAACAGTCCAGACAAGGAGGATGTAGCCAGCAGGAAAAAGCTTGCATTGATTTGGGGCACTGATGAGGACAGGCACTTAGAGTTTGGAGGAGATACGAGGACCAGGATGAAACAGAAAGCCATATTCCTTAGGGAGTATTCCTATATGAGCAGTATGTGACTTTAAGTGAGGTTGAGGTGTTTAGAAGTGCAGGGAAGCTAAAACTGTGGACACTGGTGGTGGTTTCAGATAAGCTGCAAGTGGAAAATAGCGCTGATTGGTTTTTGAGCACACGTGATGTGTAGAATAAATTGCAGTGTCGACAAAGGGTGGTGATAGGGCCGGCGGGGCCAAAGATGCAGCACACAGAGCCATTGGAGCCTTTGCTACTGTTGATTGCTCATACCTGCGAGCTATCTGTGCAGCACTGTGCTTGTGTTGGGGGTCTGGGAGGGCTCCTCTCTTTGTCAGACCTCGTGACCACTGGAGAGCTGCAGAGGAAAGAACAGAGTTTCAACTTATGTAGGTAGGTGGAGGAGGGGCTGAGAGAAAGGGAGGGGGGCTGATACTGGATCTGTTTGGCCTTACATTAATGTGATTTGGGAGAAATGCTCCTAAAAGCACTTGCAGTCTGGTAATATTAAATTTAAACTGTGGAGAAAGGCTCCCAAAGCTACTTTACAGGCTGAAAAAAATACAAGTTTAAAATGCAGTTTTGAGATACCTCTAAGTAGTCTAACTGGGGAGAAATGCTCCTGAGGAGAACTTGCACTCTAACATACTTGGCTTAAACAGTGTAGAAATTTATTTAAACAGCGGAGAAAGGCTCCCAAAGCTACTTTACAGGCTGATTACAATGCAGTTGTGAAATGAACTCAACAGTGGTAAAAGGCTGAAAATACAGATTCTAAAATTAAAGTAACTGGGGAGAAAGGCTCCCGAAATCATTGAGCAGGCTTTGAAATAGCAGTGCACAGATAACTAACAGCATTGCTGGGCTGACAGAAAATGTTGTTGTTTTGGTGCCAAACGTCCAAGTTTCAAAAGACACAGAGCTGTTGGAGCTGTTGCTACTGCTGATTGCTCATAAATGTGGGCTATCCGTGCAGCACTGGGCTTGTGTTGGGGGGTTCGGGGAGGGCTTCTCTCCTTTCTCAGACCCTTGTGATCTTTGCAACCACCAGACAGCTGTAGGCTATCCATGCAGCACTGCACGTGTGTTGGGGGGGTTCGGGGAGGGCTCATCTCCTTTGCCAGACCCTAGCAACCCTCGCAACCACCGGACAGCTGCGGGCTATCCATGCAGCAATGTGCATCTGTTGGGGGGAGTTCAGGGAGGCCTCCTCTTCTTTGTCAGAACCTTGTGACCCTTGCGACCACCAGACAGCTGCAGGCTATCCATGCAGCACTGCGCATGTGTTGGGGGGGGTTCAGGGAGGGCTCCTCTCCTTTATCAGATGCTCGTGACCACCAGACAGCTGCGGGCTATACATGCAGCAATGCACTTCTGTTGGGGGTTCAGGGAGGGGTCCTCTCCTTTGTCCGACCCTCACAACCCTTGTGACCACCAGACAGCTGCAGGCTTTCTGTGCAGCACTGCGCTTGTGTTGGGGAGAGTTCGGGGAGGGTTCCTCTCCTTTGTCAGACCTTCATGACCCTTGTGACCACTGGACCACTGCAGGCTTTCAGTGCAGCACTGCGCTTGTGTTGGGGGGGTTCAGGGAGGGCTTCTCTCCTATGTCAGACCCTCATGACCCTCATGACCACCGGACAGCTGCGGGCTATCTGTGCAGCACTGCGCTTGTGTTGGAGAGGGGTTCAGGGCGGCCTCCTCTCCTTTGTCAGACTATCGCATCCCTCATGACCACCGAACAGCTGCCGGCTATCTGTGCACCACTGTGCTTGTGTTGGGGGGATTTGGGGAGGGCTCCTCTCCTTTGTCAGACCCTCAGGACCCTCGCAACCTCTGGACAGCTGGGGCCACCACCAAGAATGCTATAGCCCCCAATTTTTCCAGGTCTGACTGTGGGATAACCAACAGTAATTCCTCATTGGTGCAGAGGGAGTGGTCAGGAGTATACCTGACCAAGTGGTCTTTCACACAGGCAAGGGCCCAATCCATGCAGGGCTTTATATGTTAGCAAAGCAATTTTGAAGGTTGTGCACCACCTAACTGGGCACTAGTGCAGCTGCCACAACACAGGGAAGATATGGTCCCTGTACAACACATCCACTATCAACCTAGCCATGACATTCTGCACCGGCTGTAGTCGGCACACCAACCCTACAGAAAGCCCTAGGCAGAGACCATTACAGTAGTCGAGCCTAGTGATGAAGAAAGAATGCACTAGAGTTGCCAAATCCTCTTTCCAAATATGCGGTTCTATTCAAGAGATATTCTTACTGGAAAAATCAACTGCAGACCACCGCCAATACTTGGTGTTCTAGTGTTAGCCTAGAATAAATGACTCCCAGAGTCTTCACCCTATCCACAACTATCAGAAGGTGTCATTCACAGGTGGTAAACTGACCACCCTCAGACTTTCAGCTGACCCCTGAGGACCTGGTTCTACAAGCATCAACTCCAGCTTGATCAGACTGAGTCTCAGCCAGTTGAAGGCAATCCATTCAGAAATTTCATTAAAGCATTGCTCCGGCACAGCAACTGCCTCCTGCCTATCTGATGTAAACAACAGGTACAGCTGAAAATCATCTTCACAGTTGTGAAAACTCACACCACACTGACTAATGAGCCCTCCTAAAAGCAGCATATACACTGTAAAAAACAAGGGGAACAGAATTGAACCATGGGGAGCCCTAGAAGTACCCGTCATGACCTGCTGCAATCTGCCAGAAAGAAAAGACTCAAAGCATTGCAATGCTGTCCTGCCAAGTCCACCATATTCCCCAAGGTGCTCTATCAGAACCCCATGGTTGATAGTATTGAATGCTGAGAAGGGTCTGAAATTAGCTTGCACATCTGGGTCCAATGATGGTTTCTTCAAGAGGGGCCTGACCACAACTTTATTATGAGCAGAAGTAAACAACCCTCTGCTAGGGAGCATAAGAAAATACCAGCAAACATCAGCCTCAGGGATACACTTCAGTCCAACAACAGCTGTATGTGCCCTGTATCCGGAGTACAGTAGGTGGGGTGCAGAATCCCAAACACCTCAAGGATCTCCTCCATAGTAACTGCCCGGAGTTCACTCCAAACCCTTTTATCTCCAACATGCCTTTCATCTGTACCACTGCTGTCCCATGAAAGGCCACCTGGAGGCATCCCAGCTCAAATGAATGACACTGTTCAGAAAGAAAGATCCAAATTCTTGACACTTTTCTTGTTATAACATTCCCCAAGACTGTAGACAGGGAGCACAATTAACCTGTCCGCAGTGTGGAAGAGTCGAGCAGGCCTGTTTCTTCCTGGGGCTATAATACATGACAGAAATTATGCCTTTTTCAGGGTTATAGCCCTCGGATATGAACATATGAAAATGCCAGCAGAAGCGGGCCTATATGGTATATCAAATCTGCTCGAATGTGCAGCTAGCCCCTCAACTTGCAGCTGCCCCACCCTCCTCCCCCCTCTTCATCTTAACATCCCCTTACCCTGTCCCAACCCATCTTAAAGCTACCCACCATACTACCTTACCCTGTCCCATCACCTCTTAAAGCTACCCACCTTACTACAGGAATCTACCTCCTTGGGCAGAGTATTCCACCTGTCCACCACCCTTTTGTGAAAAAATGTCTCCTGATTTCCTTCCTGAATCTTCCTCCCTCCAACCTCAGCTGATGACCTCTCATATCCTCCTCCTCCCTCCCTCTTCTGAGCTGGTGGATCCCTTCTGTATTAACCTTATTTATCCCCGTCAGGTATTTAAAGGTTTCAATCATATCCCCCATCACTCCTCCACTCCAGGGAGTGCATGTTCAGCTCGCCCAATCTATCCTCGTAGGACTTTCCTTTCAATCCCTGGATCATCCTTGTCACCCTACATTGCACCCATTCCAACAATTTGATATCCTTCTTCAGGAACGGGTGCCAGTACTGCATTCAGTACTCCAGGTGAGGCCTGACCAGGGACCTGTAAAGGGGAAGGATCATCACCCTATTCCTGGAGGAGATACCCCTTGCTATACACCCCAGCATTCTACTGGCCATTGCTGCCACCCTCCTGCACTGAGCAGAGTTGTTCATGCGGCCTGTTATAACCGCCCTGAGATCCTTTTCCTCCTCTATACTTTCCAGTTTCATCTCTCCCAGCTGATAGCTCCTGCCCTGGTTCCTCGCTCCAAAGTGCAGTACCTTGCACTTCTTGGCACTGAGCCCCAACTACCATGTTTCTGACCACTCCTGTAGTTTGGTCAGGTCCTCCTGCAGCCCCTTCCACCCATTAATGTCATCTACCACTGCTCTCATCTTTGTATCATCAGCGAACAGATTGATCCTACTCCGTACTCCTTGTAAGATATCAACTATGAATATCCTGAACAGAACTGGTCCCAGTACCGATCCCTGTGGCACCCCGCTTGACACTTCCCTTGGTGATAGAGCCCCCACCACCACCACCCTCTGCTACCTTCCATTCAGCCAGTTGACAAACCATCTGGCCATCTTTGATCCCACTCCTATGTATTTCATCTCCGCCTCAGTCTCCCATGTGGCACAGAATCAAAGGCCTTGCTGAAGTCCAAATACAGAATATCCACTGCATGACCTTTGTCCAGTTCCCTGGTCACCCAGTCGTAATACTCAGTTAGATTTGTCTGACAGGATCTGCCCAAAACAAACCCATGTTGATGACCATCCTGGAGACCATTGTCCTCCAAGAAGTTCACCAGCCTCTCATTTAGGATTGTCTCCATGAGTTTTCCCACAATCGATGTGAGGCTCACTGACCTGTAGTTGCCTGGTTCATCCCTGGGTCCACTCTTGGGAATGGGTACTACATGGGGCATCCTCCAGTCCTGTGGTATGTATCCTGTGTCCAGGAATGTTTTGAACAGGTCAGTCAGTGGTCCTGCCAGGATCTCCACTAACTCCTTGAGTACCTTAGGGTGAATGCCATCTGTTCCCGGTGCCTTGTCCACCCTTAGTGCCCTCAAGCCCTCTCTAATCCTGTCCTCTGTAATCCCTATGTCAGTCACCCTCTCCACCCCATGACCAACCCTATCCCCCCTTTGGGGTATCTGTCCCCCTTTCTCCTCCATGAACACAGAACAGAAGTATTCATTTAATGCCTCTGCCTATCCGCCCCCTCTCCACCCACCCTCCATCCTTCCTAATCCATATAATTTGACCTCAGAGTTGTCATATCCTTCAACAAGTGGGTCCTTTTCCAGGAACACTCCAACCTCTCTGCAGTCACCTTCAACCACCTCAGCTCATTGTTATACCACAGGGAGCTGCAACAGTAAGTCAATGAGTGGACACAGAGTAGTGTGATGGAGTCAAGCACCACCATAATAGCCAAATTATAGCCATCCACTTCTCCTCAATTGCATGGCGCTTCCATTCCCAAGATGTTCAATACTGCATGAAGTTTTTCCAGCTCCTAAGCACATCTCGCACAGTGTTGAACAATCTCTGTGAGAGTGGGGGATTGAGGGGCTCCTACAAAAAAGCTAACAGCGTAGTGATCTGACCACCATGCTGAATCTGCCTTTATATTAAAGATGCTCAGTCCCAGATAGAAGATGAGGTCCAGGTTGTGGCCATGTTCATGGGTCATGGTGGAAACAACCTGTGTGAGGCTCAGTGAATCCATCCACTGGAGGAAGTGCTGACCAAACTGCAAGGATTTGTCATTGACCCATACATAGAACTTCCATAGCACAATTAGGTTAGGAGCTTTCGATGATACATCGACAATGAAGTAAATTCCCATATGAACTCCTAATCCCAACTGGAGGACAGTAAACAAAGAGAATCCTATGCTTCACACCCACATCTCATTTCACTGCCATGCATTCAAACATTCCTATCTCGTTCCATGGGAATGCCACTAGACTCAAGAATGATCTATAGCAGACAACCACAGTGCCTTCCCTACGTTCCCTCATAGGGCAGTGTACCATCGAGTACCTGGCCATGACCCCTGCCTCTTGGACTGGTCCAGAGACAACCCCCAAGCCAGGTCTTGGTGAACCATACCAAATCCTCAGAGGAATCCATGATGAAATCCAATACCATGGCAGTCTTATTCCTCACAAAGGGGACAGGTCAGAGATCACAGACCTTCTGTTATCTTACCCCTATTTTTAGGGGGCTTCCTAGGGATCAGGACATGACAGAAAGGATCCCATTCCATGAACCTAATAACCTAGGATGCCTACTCAGCCCGATGCTCTCAGTCCTACTCTCCCCAGTTCCCACCTCCAGACCATGCATTCACCTGTTGCCCTGCCTTCTCAAAATTCCCAGCTCCCAACAGCAAGTCAGAACCACTTTATGAGCATCTGGGGGATGAAAAGGACCAAGGTGACTGAGCAGCTTCGGAGAGTAGGAGCACATAGGGGCTTCATGACCATAGCACATTTTAGTACCCTACGAAATACCCTCAAATCCACCCTAAATTAACAAAATTATCACCTAGAATCATGCACTCCAAATGATAATCCCAACCCCCAAATTAAACAACCCCAAAAAAAGCCCATTTTCATCACCAATAACCAAACAACCCCCATCTGACACCACTCACACACCACACACAATTTACCTCATACACACTCACACATACAATTAAAAAATAAATAACCAGCAGAAGCAGCTCACTTTGTTGCAACTGAACAATCTCAGACAGCGTTTCAAAAGGAGAAGTTTTGCTCTTTTTGGATGTCCTTTCACAGCATTGAAGTGTGCTGTGCCACAGCACCCCTCCAACAGCCCATCAACACAAGTCCACTAGAGTTGAAGCCCACCATGTTGGCTACCACAGAGGCCTAAGATTAATACTGCTTCCTACTCTGACCCATCGCCACAAATCAGGGTCATGGAATACCAAAACACGCCAGTATGTGATTTGGGCAGCACTCTTGACAGTCAAAAAGTGACCCCCAGTACTTACAAGGCCAAGTTTGGGATACATCGGGCCCTGCCACCCACTAATCACAGTTCAGCAAGTTTCTAGCTTAACTCCACACCAGTAGCAAAATGACCCTCTGTCCACTCAACAAAGTAGTGCAGAATCACGATCCTCCCATACAGACCATTTTCCTCAGCTCTGAATCCTAGCTTTCTCAATCTATTACACCATCCGCTAAAGGGGATAGCCACAAAACGGACTGAAAACACTGACATCCTAAGCTGCACACTGAGGCCAGCAAGGAAGCCACAAATGTAGTAAAATGGCTATAAGTCCATTAAAATAAATAGCTGATGAGGTTTAATATATTAAGCACAAAGAAAACAAAGCACTGGCAGTTTGGCTTAAATGAATACTGACAATGCCAAGTTTATGGAGCAGCCATGACTGGATCCTAAAGCTGAAAAACAAATAAACCTAATTAACACTGTCTGCCTCATTAAAATGCTCCAGCTATCTTAGAGATCAGTTATTAACTAATTCTACCTCTAAAAATAGCTTTATAATTTCTAAAATAACACTGTTTGCAGGAATAATCACATTAATACTTTGAGCTCACTCAGAGCTCAGCCAACAGGTCACCCAGAATGATGGCTATCTTCCCTAAAGGCTGAACTCTTCCTCTGTTGACCCCATGAAGCATTGGTAGGAGTGGTTCATTGTGGGGGTTTATGCACCATAAACATGCTTGCTGCAATTTATAATTGGTGCTTCTGTGACGTTCCACCTATGAACAGCCTGACTGGTTGTGTCATGCTGCTCCGACTCTGGTCCTGGTGAGGCTCTGGAGGAAGGCCTATAAGTCCCACAGTATCGCATATCTCTGCCTGTCTGTCTGTCTGTCTGTCTGTCTGTCTAACTATCTATTTACTATTATGGTTTTGTCTGTTGTTCTTGTTGTATTAAAGCTCTTGACTAAGTATCTCATCTAACCCAAATCAGAGCATACAGGACTTTTGGCCCGTGGAAGGTCAGCCCATATTTGCTAGGTGGAAAACCAAGGGCCTTCGAAGATTGGGTCAATTAATGATGACTGGGAGCACCCAAAGCCCTCCAGCACCTAGAGACTGAATATGGCATACCAAAGAAGGACTTTTATGTTTTTTACTCCAAGTTAAGCATTTCATATCAATCAATCCCACCAAAGCAGTACTTTCACAAAGACAAATGCCACAACAAGGCATACTTCATAGCACCCTCATGGGAGGGAAGGACAGTAAGCTGATCTCTACCTTGTTTAAACATATATGGGGTTGGGGAGAGAAGATCATCTGGAAGCAGTTAAACATCAATGTAGGATGGAATGTTGGTGGGGATGTGGAGGGATAGGCACTCATGAGCCAGTTGTTTTGGAGTTGCACCAATCTGGAACAGTTTTGGAACATAGTCAATAAGACAATGAGTAATATCCTAACCATTAAGTTCAAGAACGAGTGAATGCCTACTATTCGAAGAATTCTCGTTATGAGTTTGGTCGAAGAGAGCCAGAAACCTTTTCAATACCTTGGCTTCTGGCAGCAGGCAAAGCAATAACACAGAAATGGCTTAAATGGCTAACCCCAGACATATCCAATTGGTTGATTATCTGCTCACAGATCTAAGATATGTAAAGGCTAACGACTGATTTGCAATTCTAGAAAGATAATCATTTATCATTTTTTAATTTATCAGTGTCAATGGCTCAGCAGGTAGCACACTTGCCTCTGAGGCCGGGAGATCAGAAGGCTGTGGTTTCTATCCTCACACCAGGCACTTGGGTTAAATCCCAATACTGACACTGTAGTGCAGCATGAGGGGGGTGCTGCACTCCTGAGGCACCATCTTGCCCAAAAGCGATGCAGATGGGGAAAGAACATTACACTTCTACGCCAACCAGTAAGTAATGTCCTCCACATGGACTCCCTCATTCCAGAACATAACAGTAACAAATTTTGTTAAGGCTTTAGATAAAGGAATAACAAAAAAAGGGGGTCCATATCAGGGATCGACAAATTTCAAAATAAGGTACTTGTTCAGGACAACTGGTCTTACCAAAAATGGTAGTCCCATTTTTGGGAGTGGTAGTCCATGGTCAGAAGGATATATTCTGAGGGAAATTACAAAGACTTAATGTAACAACAAAAGACTTGCTGTGGGGATTGTATTATTAATTCTAGGTAGGTACAGAACATTGGGAAATGGGAAAAATAATTTATGAATGAAATGTTTTAATATATTCTTTTTCTCTTGTTTCCTTCTCTCACTCACCATAATGCACAGCCCATCCCACACCACGTCCCACACCCTTTTCCAGAGACAGCAGTGAAGTAAATAGGTTTTTATGTAGTATATATTTGTTTTCAATTTTTTTTTCACTTATCAACTTTGCTGCATTCCGTGTAGTCGAATTGATCCAACATGACCCTACAGCCTGCCCCCCCCCAAAAGATCTCCTCGTCCCCTTCCTTTTGTAGTCACTTTTCTTTTCCTTTTTACATTAAATCTGTTTGTATGATTTTGCATCTTTTTTCAAGTTCTGTTACTAGGGTGTCACTGAGGACAGACTGAAATTAAGGCAGAGATCTGCTCCCCAAATGCACCTTTCTGGCTTCAGAATTTAGTCAGTTCAGCAGCGCTGTGTGAAACATGTCTGCTCTCTACATGACCACCCACTGACAAGCTGCCTTCATGTGTGCCACTCGCACAGAGTGCGGTTCTACCCGTTGACAGTTTGCGGCCGCCATCAACTGCTGTGAAATTGGTGAATTACCCTCGAGTGACAGGCAGCCTACAGTTTGCAATATGCAGACTGATCTATCACTCTTAAGTGGCGCAGCCACTGTGATGGCTGTGTAGGAGGTACTGGGAAGGCTGCAACACTGTTTAAACTGCATTCGCTCCCAGTGCTGCTCCAAAATGACAGCTCCCTGAAAAGCATGTGGTGCATCTCTTCTCCATCTGGCTCTCTCATGTGAACTCCATGGCAGCAGACAACCTGACTACCTACCTGACAACACCTAGTGGCCTCAACTGAACAATGCAGTACCTGTAGATAAAAAAACAAAAACAAACAAACAAACAAAAAAAACAGACAGCCGAATTAATCTGGTTGTCCATGGGACAACCTCTGGCTCAGTTGATGTTTGTCCCTGTCAGCAGAATGGTAGCCCGGGACAAGGGACTACTGGATTTGTCGATCCCTGGTCCATATAGGGGAATACTTTACCTGGTTGTAGTGTTCCCAAAATAAATACAAAGCATGTGCAGTCCTAAAACCGATGTCAAAATTATCTTCACCAGATATGTTGATAAATGCAAAAACATCGTAGGGGGGGAGAGTGCAAAGAATCCTTCAAGAAAAGTTTTTCAACATAATGCCAATCAGGCCAAATCTCTAGTCCACCCTTGTAACGGAGACGAACAGCATTTCGTCTGGTGGCTGCCTCTTTTTTTGATCTAAACAAATGTTTTGAAAGCAGGGATTTAGAAGGCTCTGATGACTCCAAATGAGCTATCATGGGCTGTAGTGACATCTCAGAAGGGGAAGCAATAGATGTTTGTGCTGCAGTAAGTGAAGCAACACCAGTCTCTGGTTTCAAGTTCTTAATTTGTTCAATCTTTTAGGAGGAGACCTCCTTCATAACATCAGATGGATCCCCATCTCCTGTGTGGGCTCCAAAACAATGGAAGTGGGACACCAATCCAGAAAATCTTGTGGCAGTCCTGTAGATGAATACCAGGCATGGTCAGGCAACCAAGGTCTGCTGGGCACCCTCTTCTACCCGGCATGTAGCAGGGCTATTTCGGGCAACCATGCTTCCACTGGTGAAGGAAGAGGTCGCACTAAAGAAGCCTTTTGAATGGCCACCATCTCTGTAGCAACTTGAGGTGTGGAAATGACAGGACCCAAGCCTGTTCCTTGTGTGGATACCAAACCTTGAGAGGCAATGTTTCAATTAGCCAAGGTAATAGCCATTCTTATATCTTTACTGTCATCTTGCACACTTTGTTGTATACTGAGCAAACGGGTTTTAAAAGAAAACACCATGTTGCCATCCTGTCTCTTTTGGTCAGTCTGATATTGGACTCCAGAGCTCATAGAAACCAGTCAAGTGGTACTTAAGCCAGCGGGGGGGGAGGGGGGCCGGATTTGTAAACAAACTCTGCTGTTTTAGAGAGGTGGACAGGGACTGGGGAAGATGAAGCCTCCACCGCACTTTGTGGTGTAGAAGAGGTTTTAGTGACTACTGCACCATCGCGCTTATCAGAGGCAGAGTTTGAAAGCAAGGGTGATTCAGTAGGAATAACATTTGGGAGAGAAGTGACTGTCTCAGGCTTTAGGCACTCCTGATCAGTCACGTTTATACTGCCAGCCGAATTTAGCAAATTTGACACAGGTATGCTTTGAATATCAAATGGCAATGACCCACCATGTTCTAGAGCAATCTCTGGGTTCTGTGCATCAGACACCACAGGCCCTTGGTTGACAGCATGGTCTGGTTCTCGAACAGATGATTCTTCATGCTTTAACTTCTCCAAGGGATCCTTTAGCTGGTGCTGTTGAGCAAGGTGTCGAGCATTCTGCATATCAATCTGGTGCAACAAATCATTCAATTCAGAGCAAGGTAAACCTGTTTCAGTAATACTGGGTTCCTCCTGAAGGTTGCTAACATCTTCTGTAGAGGCAAAGATATCAGGACCGGAATCCTCAGCTACCTCTCCAGTTGCAAGGTCTCGCTGAGCAACATCCACCTCTAGTCCAACAGAGGCAGGGGAGGAGGCCAGCTCCTCAACCTGAGACACATCCATGTCATCCAGAGTCAAAGACAAAGTGGCCATCTTGGAATGGCCAACAATTCTCCTACAGGCGAGTAGGGGAATTTCCCCCGTGCCCTGGCCAAATTTCCCCCCATTCATTAAAAATACCAGCAACAGCTTAATCTGGTTCAAGGTCAGTTGGCATTCATCTGTATCCCCTTCCCACAGGTCGTGCCTGAAAACAGGCAGAATTTGTCTAGTGTACTTACTGATCAACAAAAACTAAAGAAATACATAACTTCATAACTAACAGGCTACCATACATAGAATAAAGCTTTAAGAGTCTCCAGTGAACACGGCTTCCATAGTTGAGTGCCATACAAAAACGGTGACTCAGTTACAGTGCCAGTGTTCAGGGCTACCTGGCAGGGTAGTGCCTGGGTACTGGTGTGGGCTAGGTAGGGGGAGAGGAAGCTATTCACGTATGCATGCACACACACACAGTGGGGAGAGGAAGGGAAGGGGAGGTAATGTATGTGGGAGGGCATGTGGCATCAGCTGCTGAGCTGGTCCACCAGCATGGTGTGGAGGGTCATTGGTTTGGAAGTTGCAGGGCGCCAGGATTCGGGTCTGGCATGACACTTTTTTTTTTGCCAGCAGCCATATTCTTCTTTTTTAAAGTATTTCTCACACCCCTGACATGCACCCCCCTAGAGTTGAGAATCCTTTAGTGGTGGTGGGGGGGTGGCAAAGAACAGCCCCCTACATTAAAAAATACACCTTTGGATTTTGAGCACCCTCTTCCCTGTCACCGCGAGTGTGCATCGCCAAAATTAATTTTCGGTGATGTACACTCACCGTAATGGTGATCGCTATTCCACGATCACCGTTACCACATAGTACCATGTGTAAGCTGGTGGAGCAGTCCAGCTAAGGGGGACTAGCTGCAGAATCATTATGAATTCAAGACAGACCACTTATGTACATGGGAGACACCAAAGATGATTACTGAACTGAGTCCCACCACTATCCTTTTGTCCTTACAACATGCTTAGTCACATATCAAGTTGTAAGTCAGTTACAGTTCTCAGACACCACATAAATAAGTAGCCTAGGAAAGATATATTAAGAATACCAATGCACAGACACCCGGTATACTGGTTATTGTTATGAGCTACTGCTTTTGACTCAATATTGTAAAGGTGTCTGTCTTGTTTTTGACATTATTAGCGGGAAAATGCTGTTCCACTAATCTTTTATTTAAAAAATATAGCTCTTGACTAATGCTTCAGGTTGAGATACACAAATTAGGACACTGATGTAACATAATTCAGTCAACTATAGCAGTCAACTATAATTAAGCAATAAGGCACGACAGGGTGTGGGTTATTGGGGGATTTACCCACGCCTTGTGTGGTGTGTCACGCAGTGCAGCCAAGTGACTTAACCACACAAGAAATGGGTAAATCCCCCAATAACCCACACCTTGGAGTGCCTTATTGTGATTATACAATGGACCCATGTGTAAAATAAATTTTAAATGTGTTTAAGTATGTTTTTTATAAATGCCATTTCTCAGCCGTGGGTTATTACAGGATATACCACAGTCATGTGATGTGTTTTGACCAATGAGGTTACAGGATTTTCCTACCCCATTCTATAACAAACTATAACAACCACACCTACAGTATTGTACTTATTCCTCCTTTGAAACCATTAGTTTGGTACAGTCACTAGCTCTGCCAGATTCAGTAACATTTATAAACGTGGGCATGCTTTACATTTCATGGTCATCTCACAGGAAGTAGCTTTTGGCCGTCATCATCATCATCATCATCTTTATTTATTAAAAGCACCTTTCAAAACCAAGGCGCCTGTACAGAATTCAATAAAACAATTAATACATGAAATCCCTAATTTAAAAATAAAATAAAAATAAATGCATTAATGCCCTTTATTTCCTGTGACTGTATTGGCCTTTGGCTCAGACAACTGAAGTACCACAGTCATCAAAGAGGGCAAACATCATTCCTGTAGCTGCTACTCTCAGCTTCAGTGAATAAATGTTAATGTCTGTTGCAGGTGAAATATAATCCAACTAGAGTGATTTCCGTCACCTCTAGAATGATTTGCATACTAAGCCTTGCAACACTTTGGTGCAAGGATGGTCTAGCTTACAATGTGAGTCATGTTTGCACACTAGAATACCTTAATGTTTGAGGCATAGTGGAAATGCTGTGGGAATGTTATTTTGTCATGGGATTCTGTCAGGATTTTCTCTACTGATGAAAGGATAGATTCTATTTCTATGTGTATGAGTGCAAAAAATCATGAAATATATACTGCACTACTGCAAGGGAAGTATCAGTGGTTCTTTCTGTCTCCATATGCAGACCTCCCACAGTGATGATTATATTGGGTCACCATCTGTACATATGGACATTTTGCAGTCCAAAACATGGTAACATATGCCCATTAGAATGCATTTCCACCCAGAATATTCTTCTTATACCAATATCTATCTTTGAATTGCCAAAATTATTTTTCTTAGCTCTGACATACTGCAACATGTGTGGTCCTTTGTTTACAGATCCTGTATACAGCTGCATTAATAAAATTATGTTTTAGGAACTGGTTTGTGGACCAAAAATGTATTTTAATCAGCACAATAATTTACAATTATATTATGTTACATACCTGCATAATAAAACATGATTTATTAAACTGAAAAGAGTGATGGTTTCAGTATTTGTTTGGAAATAGGTATCAAGGAACTACACTTAGTAATTTTCTATCTTGCTCTGCCCATTGAAGCTGAAGTGCCTCCAGCATCAAGCAGTCCTCCTTCATTTTGTGATGTTTTATTCATGTGTTTCCTTAAATACTTTAATTCCCTAAAGTTATGCATAGTGTATGTTGATCAGAAATTCTCTACAGCCAATGTAAGCATACTAGCAAAAGATCTATTTAAAGCAGCAGTTAACACCAAGGGGTGTTGCACATTCGAAATTAGTCTGAGTCTGAAGATCTGTGGAGCAATCAGAGGAAAGCTGCATTTCTTGCCACCTCTACAGCAGAGCTAGATATACTGTCAAACAGGAAGCTAAACCAGCCACCCTCATTTGACTCATGACACAGGGCCATGAAAGTAATATGATTCTGGAGAAAATGATTTACAAAACCAAAGATAGACAACACATATACAAACCAATAAAGGCCTCCCATGAAGAATATGAATCAAGCATAGTACTATATGTCAGCTCAGGTGTGAGGTACTGGAGCAGGGGAATGAAAGAAGGCATAGAACTTCAGAATTCAAGATAGGAGCTGTGACACACTTGAAGAAAATTAACCTGGTTACTTTTGTGTATGCCTTGTAAAACAACCACCACACAGGACAACAGAAACAAAGCAGTGTCTGTTTTTTTTCCCTTATTGTTGAAAGGTTGGTACTGTTAAAATGTATATGCATGTGTTCAACATAAAAATAGTACTGTTATTTACTGATGCATTATTGAATATGCTGTATTAAATGACACAAACAAAGTTAATGTGTTTGTCTGAGTTGGATGGAATGAATTATCTTTGCAGTTATCTAGGTGTTTGTCTCAGGTGGCTGAAGGGAATTGTTATCTGTGCAATTACTAAGTGTAGAAAGAGCTGTGAAGTAGGGGGAGTGGCTTAGCTAGAAGGAAGCCAGGTTAAAGCCAGATTTAAACACTGCCCTAGATAGCTTCTGCCAGAGAACAGGCAGAAAGCACCAAGAAGAAGGAGCTGCTGTTATAACTATACATCTCTACTGGGACTATATTGCCCTCCACCCCCCACACTAAGCCAGTTCTACTTTTATAGGCACATGATTTGACTGACAACAGGAACTTCCTGTTTGGGAGTAGGAAATGAGTGATCACAGAGCCACAAAAGACTCACCATCCTAGAAGGAAAAGTGTAGCTCTCCATCCCCCCGTAGCTGCTGGAGGTCTGACTCTGAGCAAGTAAGGAGACTACTAAGAAATATAGGAACTTCTTGTCTCAGAACAGGAAGATCAGGAGCTTAAAGGGCACAGAGGCATTAAGTAAGTAGGCAGAAAAAACCAAAAACAAAGGAAAGAGTAAATATTCCAAACAACAGTTAAGGGTCCAGAAATAAGACATGATGGGAGTGGTGCAGTGCAGTGGCTATGGAGCAGCAGTCTTCCAGGAGATGTTCTGGAGGATGCAGTGTTGCCCCATCTGCAGACACCTCTTTGGGCTGAGGGAGGAGGTTGCTCATTTCCAGGCTGAGTTGCCCAGGATTTGGGGGACCTCCTCTCCCACCCAGGGACTACCAGGACCATTGCCGTTGTCTCAGAGGTTGCCAAGAATAAGGAGTGGTTGGACCACAGTGGGCTCAGGGAGGGTGAGGGTGGTAGAACAGAGGTGCATCTCTCCAGTTGTACCTCTTCACAATTCATATGCCATTCTGGCAAAGTGTGGTTCCTGTATGGAGGCACCCACAGTGGAGACCAAGGAGGATGCTGGGAACCTCCACAAAGGAGACCAACAGGAGGGTGGCATTGGACCCCACAGGTGAAGGAAACAACTCCTGGTGGGGGACTCCATTATTAGGAGGGTAGAACTGGGGGAGGAAGGGGAGAGGGAGGTAACGTGCCTGCCTGATGCCATGGCTTGGAGGGACAGGGAGTGAATCCTCAGGATCGCTGGAGCAGCAGCACAGGAGAGGGAGATGGATGTCATTGTCCACCTAGGGACAAATGACCTGGCTGAGAAAGGGATCAGAGCAGTGCAGGAAGAGTCTTTGGAGTTGGGGAGGGACCTTAGACAAGTACCATGCATGGTAACCTTCTCAGAGGTGCTGCCTGTCTATGGCATGGATGAGGCTAGGGTGCTCCACACCATGGGATTCAATAAGTGGTTGAAAACTGGTGCAGAGCTCAGGGATTTGGCTTCATTGGGGACTGGGAGTCCACCTGAAGTGATGCAGGGCTATACTGGCATGATGGTCTGCATCTGTCTAGAAGGGGAACCAGGATCCTAGGTGATAGGTTTAAATGCTTCATTGGCAAGCATTTAAACTAGCCAAGGGGGGAGGCACTGGAAAGGAACAGGGAAATCCTAGCCCCCTCTCCCCAAAAAATCAGGGTAGTAAGTGAGGTAAACACCAAGATAGAGATATCAATAGGGAGAAGGGCAGGGGTAAATGGAGAAAATGACAAAGCAAATAAGGACAGGGATGGGCCAAAAAGGGGTAAGGCCATCAAAAAATGGAGGGTAGTGAGTACCATTGCCTGTAGTCTGGGCAACAAGCTCCATGAACTTGTGGCCTTGATGGAAAAGCGATGCCTGGATATCGTAGCAGTCTCAGAAACATGATACACAGAGAACCATGACTGGGATGTTAACATAACAGGGTACACAACCTACAGGAGAGACAGGGAGGGTAAAAGGGGGAGTAGCTCTCTATGTAAGGGAAGGGATAAAAGTAACAGAACCAAAAATGTAAGCAGGGAGCAGAGGAGGCACTGTGGGTCATCTTAGAGACTGGAAAAGGCACCACCATCCGCACAGGGGGTTGTATACAGACCCCCATATCAGGGAGAGGGAATGGACCAGGATATGATAGAAGGCATCCTTAGGATGGCAGAAAAAGGGTAGACATTGTTGATGGGAGACCTGAATATGCCAGATGTTAACTGGAGCACCTTTGCTGCAGCCACATCCAAGAGCAGGGCCATTCTTGATGCCCTTCAGGGGGCATGCCTCAGACAGGTAGTTTTGGAATCCACTCATGAGGGCGCAATCTTAGACCTCATACTCTCAAATGGGGACAGCGAGAGGATCTCAGAACTAGAAGTGGGTAGCCATCTTGGAACAAGTGACCACCAAACAGTGGGGTTCACGATAAACTCAGCTACAGAGTCCAGCCATACAAAAGCGAGGGTACTGGACTTCAGGAGGGCTGACTTTGGCAAGATGGGAGAGTGCCTTAGAAAAGCACTAGCAAACAGGCTAGAAGGAGGAGTGGAGCAACAATGGGGAAACATCAAAACTGCCATCACAGAGGCAACAAGCCTTTGTGTGAAGCAAATAAACAAATCAAAATGAAAGAAAAAGCCACTACGGTTCTTGAAAGAGGTGGCGGGGAAGGTTAGGGAGAAAAAGATAGCATTTAGGAAGCATAAGGAAACACAGAAGGAGCAGGACAGAGAACTGTACCAGTTAAGGCAGAAGGAAGCATGGAGGGAAATCAGAATAGCAAAGGCCCAAACTGAGGAAAAGATAGCCAACTTGGTTAAGAAGGGGGATAAAACCTTTTATAGGTACATCAGAGAGCGCAGAAAGTCAAAGGGAGGGATAGTGAGGCTGAATAAAAAGGACGGTTGGTGGCCAGAGAGGGACAGTGAAGAATCAGGGATACCGAATGAATACTTCTGCTCAGTATTCACAAAAGAGGAGGGGGTGCCTAATCCAATTAACAGAAGCACTATGGATGGGGGGGGGTCGATCCCAGTCCTTTCACAGAAGAAAGGGTTCTGAAAGAACTCCTAAAACGAAGGTGGAAAAAACAATGGGGCCTGATGGAATTCACCCCAGAATTCTAAAAGAATTAAGGGGAGAACTAGTGACACCACCTTACTACCCTTTTTAACAAATCATGGGAGGATGGCATGGTACTTGAGGACTGGAGGAAGGTGGATGTGATTCCCCTTCACAAAAGTGGGAGCAAGACAGAGGCAGAAAACTACAGACCTGTCAGTTTGACCTCTGTGGTAGGGAAAGTGATGGAATCACTTCTGAAGGAAATAATTGTTGAGTACCTAGAGGAAAGTGGGGCGCAGGACCCAAGGCAGCATGGGTTCACAGCGGGATGGTCATGTCAGATGAATCTAATTGATTTCTTTGCCTTGGTGACCAAAGTAGTAGACGAGGGAGGGGCTGTGTACATGGCCTACCTAGACTTTAGCAAGGCATTTGATGCAGTCCCACACAAAAGATTAATAATCAAATTAAGCAGCCTGGGACTGGGTCCCAGGGTGATAGCCTGGGTAAAACATTGGCTGGACAACAGGACACAGAGGGTAATTGTAAATGGAATCCACTCTGAAGAAAGAGGGCTTACTAATGGGGTACCACAGGGTTCAGTACTGGGTTCATTCCTTTTTAATGTCTTTATAAGTGACATTGCTGAGGAACTGGAAGGAAAAGTATGCCTCTTTGCAGATGATACAAAGATCTGCAACAGGGTTGATACACAAGGAGGCTTGGAAAGGATGAGAAGGGACTTGGCAAGGTTGGAGGAATGGTTAGAAGTATGGCAGTTTGGATTCAATGCAAAAAAGTGTAAAATAGTGCACCTGGAAAACAAAAACCCAGGGGAAGATTACACAATGGGGGAGGGTAGTAACAGCAACAAAAATGGAAATGGGCCTGGCGGTAATCGTATCCAATGACCTTAAGGTTAGCAAGCAATGTGAGAAGGCAGTAGAGAGGGCTGGGGGGATACTGGGATGTATAGGGAGAGGCATCACCAGCATAAAACAGGAAGTTGTTATCCCTCTGAACAGACAGTTGGTGGGACCCCATATGGAGTACTACATCCAGTTCTGGAGACCCCATTTTCCCAAGGACATAGACAGGATGGAGGCAGTCTAGAGGTGGGCAACTAAAATGGTGCGGGGTCTGCAAGAGAAGCCATATGAGGAGAGACAAAAGGAACTTAATATGTATACCCTTGAGGAAAGGAGGGAGAGGGGTGACACGATAGACACTTTTAAGTACCTCAGTGGAATCAACAAAGTCCAAGAGGATAGCATCTTTCAGAAAAAGAGATGTGCAAGAACAAGGGGACACAATTTGAAGATAGAGGGGGGACAGCTCATGGGCAATGTGAGGAAGTATTTTTTCACAGAGAGGGTGGCGAACGCATGGAACAGCCTTCCTGAAGAGGTTGTGGGGTCTAAAACTGTGGAGAATTCAAGAATGCATGGAACAGACATAAGGCAATTCTTGTGGGGGGTAGGAAGAAATAGGCTGTTGGTCAACCAGGATCTGCAGCTTATCCAGCAGGTAGGAAAATGGGCAGACTAGGTGGGCCAAGCGGTCCTTATCTGCCATCAAAGTCTATGTTTCTATGTTTACTGAAAATCTCAGTAATTATATTTAAAAAAGCAACAGTTCATGTTAGAGTAAAACTAATGTTTTGTACTTATATCCTGTTACTCCATTTTGTAGTGCCTTCTCCTGAATTGTAAGATGCCACCTTTCCCCCATGTTGAGTCTACATTAATAAATTGTTTTAGATTTGAGATATATAAAGGAAAGCGTTGTTAAATATGGCCACACCACATTTGCATTAAAATCCATGACCATTTTAAAATCTATTGCTCTACTTGGATTTTCTTGTGGCTAAGATGAAGTAGCATGCCACAGAATCTTCTCCCAGCCATCACTGAGCACTGGCGGACCTTGGGAATAAATGAAAGCAACATGACCTAAGCTCTAAAATGGTAAAATGATAAATAAATTGTGGCATCATACAAATGGATTTAGTAACACAAATGAACATCTGAGGTGAAAATTGGAGGTTAAAAGGAAGTTGACAGTGAAGTATATAAAACCTTTTAACATGAACTGCTGCTTTAAAATATCCTTACCAACTGACAAAAACAATCAGCTCCTGAAACTATACAATATATTCAGGCAGCAGACTACATCAAGAAAAACCTCAGCCATAATTATTGGTGCTACCTCACTCGAAATCTGCTACATGAATGGCTGCTGGGGTCGATTGGAGGGTCTCTATTTTGAATCTCTTATAAGTGACAAACTTGTTGAGGAATTTCAGGTTGACCATGGGGCGAGGCTTTCAGTCTTCTTTCGGGACCATAAAGAATGTAAAGTACACCCCTGTGTCCCTCTTGTGAGCTAGGACTTGGGCTATCAGCCAGCTCCTGGTGAGGACGATCAGTGCCCTCTGAATTGCCTCTGCCCTGGCAGGGTTCATTGGTGCTGGGAAAATCTTTCATCTGTGAGGAATTGTTTTTTGAGAAAACTCTATGGCGTATCCGTATGACAAGTTCCTGGACCCAGCGGTCCATTATGGTGTGGGCCTACTGACTGGTGAACAACCTTAATCGGCTCCCCCATGGGGGGACAGTCCACTGGGGCCATTTTCCCATCATTGATTGATGGTGGTGGTGCCCCCTCTGAACTTATTTTCCTTATTTCCCACTCTCTTGCCAAAGCTTCCCCTAAATTTGGAATGGTTGTTTTGGGACTGGAGCCGGGATCTCGTGGACCCGCCTCACTGAGGCTGGGTCGTTGTCACTTTTGAGCAGTTCTGAGCACCTCTTAATCTAGAGTGAAAGGGCTGACCAGAGGGGAGGAAGAGGTCCTTTTTCTCTGCCATCTGCTTAGTTCCTGCCCTGTCATTAAGAAAAGGGGTGAGAATCTCCCCGAATAGGTGGCACCCCTTGCAGGGAAGTTTCATCAGGGTCACCTTTGATTCAGTGTCCACGTGCCATAACTTAAGCAATAAGGCACATCTGGCCCAGTTGGTCAGGACAGCAGCTCTGGTGCTGAATTTGACAGAGTCTGAGGAGGCGTCTAAAAGGTAGGAGGCTGCCTGCACCATACAGTTGGCCTACTCTGCCAGCAGGGAGTCTTCTGGAAGGCCATCCACGGTGGTTTCCACCCAGCTCAGGAGTGTCCTGCTGGTGTACCACATCACTGTATCCACAGATAAGGCCATCCCTGTTATCTTGTGCACCCATTTGAGTGACTCCTCCACCTTCTTGCCCATTGGGTCCTTTAGCACTGTGGTACTCTCTACTGGTATCATCATACACCTGGTCAGCGCGGATGCAGGGGTGTCCACATTTGGGGCTGAGTGCCGACCCATCTGATAGGCCTCACCAGGGGGTAACATTTCTGCATGGCCCTCTACTCTGGGATTCTGGCCAGCTCCAGGGCTTCCAGTTCCTTGGACAAAATTGCGTTGAGGGCTGGGCAGGCAGGGAATCAATGCTGCACCGACTTGGACTGAGACGAGAGGAGGAAGTCAGAGGAGATGTGGGACTCTTCCTGCTCCACCAGGATCTGGAGGACTCCCTGGACAAGTAGAACCAATTCTGCCATGTCCTTTTGTGGACACACCCTGCCTGATGCCTGGGTTGGATCCTGATCTACCTCCTCATCCTCTGAAGTGTCTGACTGGTCTTCTGCCTGCTTACATTGCTTCCTCTGCAGCCGTGGGCTCGGTACTGTGCTTGTGCACTTTTTTGTCACTGCTTTGGGCTCACCAGCTGGATGTTGGGCTTGTATGGTCTCCAGCCATTGAAACAGCAGGCCCGCCTGCATGGTGTTCAAGGTGGCATCAGTTCATCTTGCATTGCCACCACCTCCATGGAATTGTGTGGAGTATCAGACTCTGAGATGGTGCATACAGCACACAAAGCCTACCCCACATGTGATTCTGGGAGCTTTATATTGCATTCAATGCATTCAGGCATGGTGGTGAGGTATGGTGTAGCAGCCGATCTGTGAGGGGCAGACAAGAAAAAAAAAGTGTCCATGCCTTCCTCTTATGACAAACAGCAGCAGTATTCAGTATGACTAACCTAGGTAAGCAAGTGGTCAAGGCTGTGTCTGTGCCTTTAGGGAGAGTGAGAGCCCTGCACAAAATGGCCACCCACATGATGGGGCTGGGTGGAGGTTCCTCTGTCTCAGGATACCTCTCTCAAGATGGCGGCTGAGCCCTCCCTCAACATAGCCTTTGATCTCGTACGACTTCGTGAGAGTCCCTCGGGAAGAGCCCTGAGACTTACTAATAGTCTTGCACTATTACCCAGCTTCCACAGTCATGGATTGGCTGAAGCACTGGGACTGACATCAGGAAGTGGCACATTAAACAAGATGCTGCTATTGAGCTCCCTCAAGTGCCAGTAGAACTCCTCAAGCTTCTGCTTCCCCCAGCCATAGTCATTTTCATCCTGTGGTCTTGTGGGAGCCACCATGCAGCCCACTGAGACTTAGGCAGCCTGGAAACAATGGCATCTGGAATGCGGGATGCAGCTAGAGAGGAGCTGTCTCTGGCTGGTGTGAGCTGAAGAATGGCACCAAGAGGTTGCCCAGCTTGCTCCCCCCCCCACCTCCTGCCACAACAAAACTGTCCATTCTCTCTCTGGACTGGGGCAGGAGTGAAAGTCCAGCATCAAGACAACAGCAGGAAAGCATCCTGAGGTCCTGAGCAGTGGTGAGAGCTTCCTCAAACAGCAGGTACACTGTTGCAATGGGGGTTGGGGGGTACTGGCTCTCAGTGGGTAACCCAGCATCACCTTCCTTGTAAGGGATTCTATCGGTGGGTCCCGATCCTGGGCAGACGGATCAGGCAGACACTACATGAGGGTCTGCCTCCCCTGAGTCTGCCTCAAGGCGATCCTTCAAGTAAGGTAAACTTGTGCCTCCAGGCTGACATTGCCAGTCCCAGGATAATTGTGCTCTGTGCTTGTCAGTTTTAAGGCCCCCAGCATGATGAATTGTAATGTTTTCATTTATTTATTTTAAATCTATGTTTTTTTATTTTTTTTTTTTGTTTAAATACTGCATAAAACAGAGAAGAAAAAACAAAGGAATTAGCCTGCCTCAGATGCTGCGCACTTGCAGACAAAGTGTCTGGTAGACAGAAAGGGGTAGAATATAAATAGGAGGTTAATACCTGTAACTCCTGTAGGAATGAGGTTGATCGTGACCAGCTTTTAGAGATGCACGAGTTAGACTGGAGTTTTTCAGCTGGAGTCAGGGGGATAGGCCTCTGGCAGCCAAAAAGATTTATGATCATACATTGGCCAATGGGATGGATGAAAATACTCTGTGGTTATGGTCTCTGAGCACTAGAAAGGTGGCAGACTATAAATATATTTACTTATTTTAAATGTTTTACCAGGAAAGAAATACTGAGCTGGTAAGAGCTCACTTCCAGATGCATCCTTGGCGTAAGGGGGCGCAGGAGAGAAGACAATAAAATAACGTACAAAAGCACAATAAGTTAACAGTTGTGCAAAGAAACAAACATTCAGTGCAGAGTAATACATTACATAAAGGTGCCTATCTTAAATTAAATTTACAAATGATCAAGCGTAGTGAGCAAACTAGAATCAGGGAAGGGAGGCAGGGGAGAGAATTACCATGCAAAAGCAGGGATTTGACTGACACAATTGATATATATTTGCAGAATATTGGTACAGGCAAGAAAACCATAATTTTTACTAAACGAAGTTCAGAATAGTAGTACCTTAATCAAATTAATCCATACCTGAAATTGGAAAAGCGTAATTATTGTATTGCTTGAAACACAATACTTCCAATGTTTCCAGTGGCATAAAAACATTACTTGGGTGATAAGAAAGATCAGCGAGTTTTGAAACCTACATTTTTTATGTATATGTGTGTGATTACATATTAGCATCTAGTGATCTTGATTTTTTTTTTAATTTAAGCATAATTCAAGATCTAGTCTAAATGTGTATGTTTTACAGCTACAGATCTGATGGAATTCAGAGACAGAATTATCCAACAAGAATATTATCTGTTGTAGTGATTAAACAGCTTAGTATCATTCTGCATTTATATCTTTTTCCTACTGTGACAGGGTATCATATTAATGGAAGATTGTAACCTAGTATGTTGCCAACACAAACAGCTGCACAGGAAGGAAGTTTATGATTTTCTCCACATGTATAATCCTCTACCACAGGAAGTGCACAAAGGTCACACAAACTTGATAAGAATGTAAGTGATAGTAACATTCTGATTATGCATGGCCCATTAATGTACCCACAATAGTATCGTGTTTAGAAGTGACACAATGCAATTAACTGACACCACTGTAGTCAGATGCTGTGGGCTCCAATTAACACACTGTCGGTAAGGATTCTGGATACTAAAATACCAACCCTGTAGTTAGTTTCTGAATTTGATATGCCAGACAGAAAGGTAATTCTGGGAAGAAAGGGTACATTCTCTACGAGGTGGAGGGTGGCAGATTAATGTAGCTGGTTCCTAATGTTGTCATAATAGAAAGTATAGGCTGAACACAGATCTGGCTCAGTTTCACAGTGCCACAGATATTTCAACTAACTCTAAGTGCAGGTACAAATACAATAATGCATAAAAATGGGATGGGGTGGCAAATGCTCACATAGGTAGAAAGATGAAAATGGAAATTCCAGGAAAAACTATCTTTTAAATTTTGCCTATATTTTTTTTTTGTAATTTTAAACATTGATTTAAAAAACATAGTTCATAATTGACTCTTAGGTTACACACAGAATACATGGAGGAGAGAAAGATTCACAGTTCACAGCCTGCCACAGAGGTGTTCATGGGCATGATATCACACACTTCAATAACAATGTGAATTGTGAATGACAATGACTCATGAAATATAAACTGAGAGAGACAGAGCCAGGAGTTTCAGAAGCAAGAGGGACATTGTACAAAGGCCCCACAAGCTCTTAGGTTTAGCTACTGCAGGTCCAAACCCAGGTGCAGACATTGGCCAGTTATTAAAAACTTAGTGTGGGCTCTAAGGGGATTTTGCTAATGCTAACTGGGTTTTGCAGCCAGTTCATAGATGCTGTCTGTATTCAGAGACCTCTTTAGCATCAGCAAAAGCTGTTAGTGACTGAGCACTAACGTAACACTGCACCCACACAAATGGGGAGGGGGTGACCCTGCATATGGGTGCAGTGGCAATGTCAAAGGTTTGCATCAGCAGTAACTAGCACATACAGGGGTGCTATTTATAGCATCTTTAAGCCTAGTCATAACTGGGTGCAAAGCCCTGGTGGTGGGATGGCTATACTGCAGTCAATACCCCCCCTCAAAAATGCCCTCCCTGTGAACCAAAGGATGCCCTGGTATCTAGTGGCACCCCACACTCCAATTCCCCATGCTGGTATATGTCAATGTTGCCCTGGTGTTTATTGGCACCCTCCACACTCTGATTTCCTGCCTACGTGCTGTGCACATCCTTCCTGGTGTCTTTTTTTTAATTCATGTTTATTAAACATGTTGGGTACAATACTTAGTTTCCAACAAACAGCTTAATAAAAGGTTCAGCAGTCTGTTCAATAGAGAGGGTTTACATACATGGGCGATATACTGGATATATGAACTAAGAATGGAAAAAACAGCTCTGCCATCCATCAAGACTTAAGAAAAATGGTCAGGGATAATTCCAGTGATAAACCACCCCTTCTACTGTCCCTCAGCCTCTGACAAATAATGGGTCTGTTACCCATCCCCCACCTCAGTTGGTGATAGGCCTCTGGGTAAACTCCAACATGCCCATCTCCTCATGAAGGTAGAGTTTTTTAGATTGACCTTGTAAGTGAGTTCTTCCATAAGTTGTGTTGGACAAGAGCTACCAATTGTGAAAAAGTTGATGGTTCCTCCTGGAGCCATCTCCTAGTGATGGCCTTTTGTTCTGCTGTCACTAGAATGTTCCATAGATAAATCATGTCAGGGACCTTCACCCCAGGTGGAGGGAGACCCAGAACTGTGTACTGAAAAGTCAGGGTTATGTCAATCGAAAATAAATCTCTTAACAGTGCAGTTATCTGCAGCCAGTAGTCCTTCAGCACTGAACAGAACCAAAATATGTGTATGTGATATGCCTGGATGTCTAGAGGCATCCTCCACCCCCAATATCCATCCCTGTGATCTCACTGTAGTCCTTGTTATCCAGTATCTCCTTGCATACCTGTCACAATGATGGCATGATGTCCTGCTGTCTAGTGGCACCCGCTGCATCTTTGCACCCTTCCCTGTGCCTGCATTCTAGTCCCCACATTCCAGTTCCGTATTGTGTACACAGTCTCTCTTGTCCCTGGTGTCCAATGGCACCCACCACTCTCTGATCACCTATTCCAGTGCCTGCAGTATAGTCTCCGGTGTCTAGCAGAACCCCTATCCCCAAAACACCTGTCTTCTAAATGCTTATGTATGCCCTGATGTCTAGTGGTACCCTCACCCACCAAGCAACTATCCCGTGTGGCTAGCAGACCCCACCACTCTTGCCTTCTGGCCTGTATACTTCTCTGCTCCCCAGGTGTCCAGTAGAATACCACCATCTTTCCACCCATATAGCCAACCTACCTCTGATGTCCAGTGACACCCTTCCATACCAGTGGTCACCACACGGACCTCCAAACAGTGGCAGTTCTGTGGCCCTCCCACCTGTTCCACCCAATTCCAGCACAGCACTCACCCCAATCCTCCCCTTACCAAGCAGGATGGGACCATTTAGCACATCCCTCTACTGCAAGCAACACAGCCCTCCTCTTACCTCGTTGGCCAGCCACCATATGAGTTGCAGGGAACACGCATACCGTACACAGCATACATTATGTGTGTTAGATGCACATCTGTAATGATAATCATTTATTATGTTTATTATGCTACATATAGAGTGTTTCTTCCAGACAGAATCTTGAGAAACCTATAGTTTGTTTCATTAAAAAAGGAAAAACAAACATACAAACAAAAACTAGGAATTGTTTTTATTGGCAAAACAATGGCAGGAATGACATGACTACTACAATGGCTACATCATCATGCCTTTCACTGTAATTGGTTAAATGTCATAGGAGCAAATGCAAGCAGAATGGAGTACACAAACACTGCTTCTAGCTCTGCGACTTCAGAGAAAAAGGATAACAACCTGAAGTATATATTATGTATATCATTTCATATTTAAAATGTAACACAAAAGCTGTAGTGTAGTTTTGGTCCCATCATCCTCGACAATAATTGTGGGGTTGGGAGGGTTCTTCAGTTAGGCTCAGATATATGGCCATCTTTAAATAACACTATAGATTTTGTTTATATGTCAGCTGGTGATTAGGAGACTAACACTGAGCCAATGCTTGTTCAGGTGTGACCTGGGGGAGGGAGTTAGAGGAAAATCAGGACAAAAAGCCAAACAATAGTCAAAACAGCATAAAAAACAACAGTTGGTTATACAGGATTAGTCTAGACTACAAAAAGCTCAGATGAATAGATACATACAATTAGATAGATACAGCAACCAGAAGAAAGTCACAGAAATATGCAATGACTACAGTATATGTAATATACAGTGAGAGTAATTGTATAAATAAAGTGCAAAATGCACAATACATACAGTACAGTAGCATAATACAAATGAAAACTGATGATATTGTTACAAGGCAGGAACATGCCAATCATGACTGGGCAATGGAAAGAGTAGAAATGAGCAAGGAGAGAGGTAGAATAAGTAATGAAAAGTTAGTGGAACAAGAAGCTCAAAAGAGGGGAGGGAGGTGGTCATGATATGGGAGGGACCACAATGCATCCAGACCAAAGTCTGCTCATTTCACACACAATTTGTAAGCTGTCTGTAGGGGAAACCTCCCTTTTTCTATTTGACCCTATACTGGCATTGTATAATATGCAAGTATAGTCACAGAACATGAAAAATCCTGCAAAAAACTACTTGTCTCACCATGGAAATAACGTATTTATTTGAAAATTGGTAACTCATAAATGCACACTGGGACAAAGCTTGCTTCTAGGTATAACTGAGAAGGAAGGTCATGGGGCCACAAAGTCAGTGAACAATCAACAAATTGTTAAAATGGAAGGTAAAATAATGTCATGAGAACTACAGAACTACTGTGGCCTCATGCCCAACCACCCGAGGCGTGATGATATCCCATGATAAACCACACCCTGTCATGCCTTATTTATTTATTTATTTATTTGCTTTTGTTAACCGAGTAAGCACACTAGACACCAGGTGCCTATTTTCAGGTGCGACCCGGGAGAGTTACAGGTGAGACATCATACATAAACAGTAGAGGATACAAAATACATAGTAGGGATAGACATGTCGAGGCAAGCATTCCCCGGGAGGGATTGCAGGTGAGAACATCATACATTTGTACATGGGCAGTTGAGGACTCAAAATACATAGGAGAGACAGGCATGAAGGTGGTCCAAATGTTACATACAGCGAGCAATGTGGGGTTATGGAGGAATGCACATGGGGTGTAAACAGGGTAGGGCAATTCTAGGGCAGTGCATGGTTGGGAGGGGTTCACTTGTAAACGGTTGAGGAGGAAGGTAGACAAAACCCCAACTAGTGCGGTGATTCGCCCTGGCCTTTTGACGGGGGAGCGAGTGAAGCAGAACAGAAGGGGAGGTAGGAAGTGCCAAACGAAGGGAGGGGGGGCCCCATTACAGGGACAGGGCAGGAGTTTCTGGGTGGGGAGGGGAAGAGTGCAGGTGGGAAACAGACTGGGGGCAGTGGGGAGGGCTACGGGGGGCAGGGACAGGGGGAAGAGGGTTTCAGGAAGCGCCAGAGGGAAGCTTTGAAGCTAGGATGAGAGGAGGAGGTCCTAACTTGCTCAGGGAGCGAGTTCCAAAGTTTGGGAGCATAGATATGGAAGGACCGATCTCCTGCAGTGGTCCTGGTCCTTGGAACCACGCGTTCCTGGAATGTCCCAGATCTTAGGTGGTGGGAGGGTAGACCGAGTTTGAGGGGAAGGGCTAGGGCAGGGGGGTGTTGGAACGAAGGACGTTGTCCACGAAATTACCTAGAACGAAGGAGCGGTGCTTCTCTGGAGGGAGCCAATCCAGGCGGTTGTAAAGGTCACAGCGGTGAGTGGGGGGGAGCGGAAAGTGCGAAGCGGCAGACATTATTGTAAGCCATGTCCCATTTTGAGAGGCTGGATTTGGGGACTGGGGCAAAAGTTACGAGACCATAGCAAAGTGAGGGGAGGAGGACTCCCCTGGTGAGGGCCAGGCAGGCAGCGGGGGTAAAACAGTTATTCGCTCGATAGGCGAGGCCAAGTTTGCAGTTAGTGGCCCTGCAGACATTGCGGATGTGTAAGGTGAGGTCCAGCTGTGGGTCTAGGGTGACACCCAGGTATTTGGTGGAGGAGACCGAGATTTATTGCTTAAATAGTAAATAGGATAGGGCCAAAAAATGAGAAATGTACATAAAGTGCCAGCAGGATTAAACTATCAAACTAATTATCTGACAAGTGGCCCAGAAGTACAGGGGAAGCAGGATGGACATGAGGAGGCAGATAGGCAAGTTGGAGCAGATGGCTCCGTAGAACTAGATGAGTGAAATCAGTTGAATAGAAATGAGAGGGGACACAACTGGAGTTCATCAAAGTCAAGTAACAACATTGTGAGGACAGGTGCAAGAGGATGCAAAATGATACTGGAAAAGTGGTTTAAGATAAAGGGAAAAAGGGCGTGGATGACTGTTGCAGAGTGTGGGCAGTTGACCCAAGAAAGACAGTTGCCCAGCTAACAAGGAGAAATGGAAGATAGCAAAAGAGTGAGAGTAGGAAGAGTGAAGAGAATAGTTGGAGGGAAAAGATTGGAAAAGTATGTTGAAGAGATGAGTGAGAACCAGTATTTAGAGATGAAGGAAGCACCATGGGTGAGGTGATAAGGGATTAGAGAGGGGAGTTGATAAAGGGTGCAACGGTGGGCGAGGGGTAGAGAGTTAGTGGCAAAGCAGCAGAAGGAGTGAAAATAATTGGTCCAGTCTGGCAAGGGTAGACTGAGTAGCACCTCCATAGACCACATCTGCATAATCAAACAGTGGTAGAATCATCTTGACTATGAAAGTGCTCAGTTTTCATCTTCATGATATATCCACTCAACAATCAGATTATTGCTTTGCAGAGTTAACACATTATCATATTACTGATAAATAAAAGTACAGTAATAATATCATTCCTATAGTCCTGCTTTCTAAATTAATTTATGGCAATTATCCACCTGTGAGGTGTATTTCTATCTAGTTATTATAGTGCAGTATACAGTATACTGTACAAGTGTTCATTGCAGCTGATATGGTGACTGGCCAAGGATGTGAGAAGAGGGCTGTGCTGGTCATCATACAGAGATGCACGCACAGTCCCATCCTACCCAGTAAGGGGAAGGGGTTGGGTGGGTACTTTGCTGGCCGTGGGCAAAGCGAGTGTTGGGTCATGGAACTGCCACTGTTCAGCGGTCCATGTGGTGACTAGCAATCTGGGGGGGTAACACTAGATATCAGGGATAGACTCGGGAACTGGGAAAAGATATGGGGGGATGCCACTGGACACTTTGGGGGCAGGGAACCCTAAGGTCCTGAAGGCTGGTGAGGGGGTCCGCTAGCCACGAGGGTATTGGCAGTAGCACTGGAATGCTTGCTCATCAGGTGGGGGTACTACTAGACACCACTACATACTTAAGCATTTAGTGTACAAGCTTTTTGAGGGAGGGGTGGTGCTACACATGAGGGACAGTATTGCAGGCAGCAGGAAGAGTGATCAGAGAATGAGGGGTGCCAGTGGACACCAGGGGACAAGGGATTGTCTACAACATGTGGGATCAGATGGTGGGAAGTGCTGTTACACACCAGGAATTATAATGTAGGCATCAGTATGGGTGCTTAGAGGGAGGGGGTGCCACCAGACACTAGAGACATCTTGCCATCATTGAGACAGATGTGTGTGTGGGGAGGCACTAAACTCCAGGGACTATAGTAATAAAAGCAGGACAGAGGTTTGGAGGGAGGGAGGGTGCCACTAGACACCAGGGACATGCACAGTACCGGGGTGGGGGAATCAGAGGGTGGGGAAGTGTCACTAGACACCAGGGACATGGGATTGTGTATGGGATGGGGAATCAGAGGTTGGGGGTGCTGCTACACAGCAGGAACTATAATACAGCATGGAATGGGTACTTAGAGAGTGCAGGATGCCAATAGACACCAGTCCACCATATACATGGAGCAGGATGTTGGTTTTTTGAGTAGTGCGTGCCATAGAACACCAGGGTATGCTTGCGACATCCAGAGCTGGGTATTTGGAAAGTGGGGTGGCTATAGACACCAGATCATGAGCTGTGTATTGGCAGGATGGATGTTCGGGGATGATGTCAGTTTAGGTGCAAGCAGGCGGCCACTTCCAATGCAAATGAATCCATAATAGGCATGATTATGGCCGCTTAATGTATTGCATGCCCAATGGACTCATTTGAATTTTTATCATGCCATGGCTCCCAGTGCTATTTGGTTTGGGGGAACAGTTCCCTATGGCCTGGATACAGTTCAGGTCCATGTCAGGGCAGCACAACTTGACAGTGCTGTGCCGTTACAGGCTGATAATCTGTCAGACAGAGCCAGTGTGTTATCTGACGGAATATAGCAACCTCCAAGTCAAGCTCAAACACAAGGGTAGTGCAAATGTTTGTGATCTGCTTTTGCACCTTTCTGAATCTCTAGCCCCGTGCATTTAATCTTAAAGACATTCACTTAGCCAAAGTGACTTTGGTTAATGACTTGAAGCCTATTTCACATCATCCAAGAGGGTGGGGAGGGCTTGCCAATGATCAAGAGAGCAGTGGGTGACAAGAGTGGTCCTGTACCTCACTGTTGAAACTCCAGTAGCACACAGTAGCATGGCCATTCTTGATGCTGGTGTCAAGACATTTTGTTCTGGTCTATGTGTTCCATGACAACTCCCACTGGGCTATTAGCTCTGATGTCATTTGGCTCTCTGCACAATTTGTTCCCACATTGCATCCCCCTGGAGATTATTATTGTTTTTAATTTACTGGGGAGGAGAATTGTCTAGGAACAATTTGTGCAGGGGTCTGACTGACTCTGGAGCTAACAGTACAGTTCGAGTTGTCATGGAGCACATTGACTGGATCAAATTGACATGTTGCCATTTATGCTGAGAACTATGATCTGGTGAGGCATGAAATACTCCAGCATTACAATATCTCTAACAAGACATACTAAAAAAGGTTCCACACCTGGAAGTACCAGGTGGCTGATACACAAATGAAGATCTACACCATGATTAAGGAGTTCTGTCACTAATGGATCCAGCCAGAGTGCACCAGGTGATGGAGATAACCACTGAGAAGTAGTTCATACCATTTCTACAGAATGAGGTTCAACTCTGGGTAAAAGAACAGTGCTCAGAGATAGGATAGAAGGCAATATTGCTGGTAGAATATTGTCAGGCAACCACTCAATCTGTGCAAACAACATTCTACAGTTTTGTAAGGACACAGGTAAGAATGACTTATACTGGGTAATGTCTTCACCTAGGCTAAAACATAAAACTGGTGGTGGATGCAGACTGTATCTAATGACTTTTTATCTTACTTCTGTGATTAACCTGTACATATAGCAGGAAGTGTCTAAAGAAGGAAAACAAGTGAGGGGTTAACTTGACACTTGCTAACCTGGAATATTATTTAAAATTAGTTTGCTTTGGGAAATGAAACATTAAACAGTTACTTGATTCAGGGACTAGACAAATCCTGGAACACTCAGAAATGATGCCTAAAGGTTGTAAACTCATTGCATCCTGTTTAATCGCCAAGCAGCTGACAGGAAATTTGGGAGAAAACTTAGGAGTAGCTGGCTGGAGCGCTTATACTGGTACTTTGTTCCAGTCCAGTTAGAATGGTGCTACAGCCCACAGTCACAGCAATCACTCAACACTGACCTGGGAAATTGCTCCTGGAAGGGTCTGTCTATGGCTTCAGCACTGCGTATGTGTGAGGTAGACAGATTGCTATACACAGTACTATAGAAGATTGAATGTCAGGGTCAGAACACTAGAAAACATACTCACACATAGCTCAGCAGCATTCAGGCTGTCTGAAGGGAAAACCCAAAGTGACATTTGCATGAGAAACCAACACACTTGGGTCCTACATCAAAAACATAATGGATTTCAGAGGGGTGGGTAACATCTATCCTGTCTCAAAGATACCACTATAAGGGCAAGTCATTGAAGAGCAATTGGATGGAGTGTTGTTTTGATTGTGAGGACACTGGCTTGACAGGGCGACTCAAGCAAGAAGACAAAAACATAATAATAAAAAAAAACCTTCTGTGCTAAAAACATAAAAGGTAATGTTGTGGAGACTGTAAACAGATCAGTGTTTTTAGATTCTTATTATGTGCCTAAAGAGATCCTAAAGGTAACTACTTGCTTAATTATATAACTTGATGATATTTACTTCTGTCTGAATGCAGGTCCTCATGGTTTACAGCCACTAATTCCTATAAACTGTTCACAGAACTACAGTTTATTTTCCAATAACATGAGCCAGCCCAGTGGCGCTGAGGGCTCAGGCGCTGGTTGCCTCACCTCATGCCACATTGGCGATCCATGTTCAGGAATGAGCACAGACTGCCAGGTGTCAGCAAGGATGGAGAAGGATCGAGCGTCCGATGGACTGCTCTCCTTCTCCAGGGAGGGGGGGATCCTAGCAGTCGGTGCATGACTAGCCCCTAGTGGAGGCTGAAGGCTGGTCCAATGATGCTCAGATGGGAAGAGATGAGGTAGGCGCTTGGGGTAGGGCATATGGATGCATGCACACTGTCCCCTGAGGCATCATTGCATGCCTCATCTTGGGGAGGAGGAGTACTAGGAAGAGAGGAAAAGGGTCAGGGCACAGCAGAGTGAAGCCGGTCCCCACAGGCACAGCCCCATAATAGCAGTCACCTCCAGCACTGGATTTGTGCGTTTGGCGGGTCGAGGAGATCCCTGCCACCCTACCATGGGGGCTATAGCTGTGGGGCAGCTGGCAAGGTGAGTCACGAGCGGGGGACATGGCTTGGGGAGCCAGCAAGATGCATAGCCACCTGACCAGGGGGACAGTAAACAAATGAACTAAAAAAAAAAAAAAAAAATTTCCAATAACATGTAAATTAAGTAGCCTTAAGGAAATTAAGTGGGGGACCATAAATACTTCCCTGCTGTTGATGGTGCCCTTGATTTCTTCTTCACTAACTTCACCAGTGTAGTCAATAAACATGCCCCATTAAAACAATGAAGGACTTAATGACACTGTTTTCAGTGGATGGGTAGTGACCTGTCTGCCGTAATTCGACAGAAGGACAAAGCCTGAGGACAAAAAAAAAATCAGGCTTACTGTCTGATTGGCATTACTACTGGGGCATAAGAAATGCCTGCAAGACAAATCTTAAAAGAGCCAAAAGGTACTACCTCCAAAACCTCCGCATCAAAAATGTATCCAAATCTAAGAATTTTTGAGCACAAGTAAATAAACTCCTAAAGGGATGTACTAGCATGTCAGCTCATGACATCATTGTGGATGGCCAACAAATATTGGATCACAACATTGTGCATCTGTAGTAACTTTTTACAGATCTGGAAAGATTTAAATCCACTACTAATGCACACCCTAAGAGTCGCCACACCACTTCCCAAACCCTTGGTCCAAGTGAACCAATCCAAATTTAATTTCATATTGATAAATATGATGGAGATATGCCAGCAGTTGTGCCAAATATAAATTGAGGGTTCCCCTAGATATGATACCCTGGAACCCTATTTCTTACAAATTGCAGCTCCTATCATTATCACTCACCTAACAGGTTTTCAAGTCTTTCCTGATTAGTGCCATTCCAGAGAAATATAAAACTGCCATTGTGGTCCCGGTCCATAAAAGGAGGCTTAGAGAGTCTATTGAAATTACAGGCCCATCTCCCTTTTATGTACCCTAGCAAAAATACAAGACAGACTGGTTTTCACTCTCTGCCATCTTGGGTTGAGAAAGTGTCATGGTGCAGATACTGCTCTGGTGAAGCTGACAACAGACATTTTCGAAGTGACTGAGAATGGTAGGGCCACTAGAGCAATTTTTTTTGATCATATCAAGGCTTTTGACCTGGTGAACCATGCACTCTTCATTGGCAAACTTATATCTACTAGGCTAGATTATCTGCCTTATTATTGGTCCAGTCACAACTTGGCTAACCATGAACAACACAGAGGATTGTATATGAGCAGGCATACACAAGGGTATGCTTGCATCAAGAGGTTTCCTTGGTGACAGTAGACCTCAAGAGTGCAGCTCAAGAGGTCTCCTGTCACCAAGGAAACCTTGAGATTTCAAGCATACCCTTGTCTGTGTATGCCTGCTCATACACAATCTTTTATAGTGTATGAGAAGGCACTCACATACAGTGGCATCGCGATTAGCAAGAATGCTTTTTTTTCTTCAAATAAACAAGTAGCCTAGGGAGAGAGACATGTAAAATGGTCTTATCTGTTGCTGTTTTCAGGGCATCCACTCAGAGGTCTGCTTACTAGGTGACAGCTCTGGCAATGGTCGGCATGACTGAGGAGACTTCAGCGCAAGCACTGATTCGATGTTTTTGTGCGTTAGTAATGATGGCTTCAGTGAAGCACAACAGGAGTTTGATGTCACTACTAACGCACAACAGCCTGATTCCAGTCATCATTTTCTATATACAACAGCACTTTCTCATACACTATAAATCAGATGGCAGTGCTGTCTCACTGAACCTGGAGAAATAATAGACGATGCACCACAAGGTTCTGTTTTGGGTCCCCTACTTTTCTGACTTTTCATTAATAATATGCCAAATAATTGTGGGGGGGGGGCCTTTCTGCAACTATGTGCAGAAGACTCTGTACTCAACAGGTCCTCTGCTGATATCAGCTGGATCAATGCACAGTTGGGGAATGATTTCAATCAGCTAGTCACCTAGCTACTGAGGAAGAAGCTGATTTGAAATGTCAAAACCAAAAACAAAAGCCATGCAGTTTCCCCAAAAAGGTTAGGTGCTGAGAGGATGAATCTTCTCAAACTGGTTACTGGTGGGGGGGGGTGCTGGAGGTGGTGAACTCTCTGAATAGGGTTGCCACCTATCAGGTATTTTACCTGGTGGTCAGATTTTCATGGTCCCTATCAGGTAATCTGGTTTTGCTCTGTGCTGGTCAGGTTTTTGAGACATTTTGAGTGCTCACATTCTTTTGAAACACATTCTGTCATATCATTCATTGTTTCAGGTACATGTCCTGTTTACAAACAAGTTATGTTTTCAATACAACCCCTTGTTTGTGAAAGCAGTCAGTCTGGGAGGTGAAAGGTGTATCCATTAGCACTTATTTAGCCTAATCTTTTCCACTACATCTTAAAGAGGCATAGCAGTACAACTGCCCTCTCCTTTTGTAACAGTAACAGAGCCAGTTGTCTTCCACTTTCATTTGTTAGTAAACATTTTCATCTCTGACAGAATTTAGGCTTTTTTAAATGTTTTAAATATTTTTTTTTCCTCAAGAAAAAAGTATGGTCACTTCGTTGGCTTTGAAATAGTACTGTGGACTTGAACAGGAAAAGGAGCCAGAAAAAGATAAAAGTACACATTATAGTAAAAAATGTCTTTATTATGTATTATTATATACCATGTATACTGTTGTATGCTAGTTACAGTATTACTCTTTTCTCCACCCAGATCATATCTGTAAATGAGATTTCTTTTATCTTTGCATTTTTATCTGATAAACCAATGCGAATAAATAAATAAATACTTAAGTAAATGAATGACTAGGAAGAACCTAGGAAAGTAACTTTAACAGGTACAGTACAGTATCTTAACATTTTTGTTGAACTGCTGCTTTAAGTGTTGTCTTTTATTGACATATAAAATGGCCTTCTAGGAGGAACAGTGCATGATGAGTCATGAACAGTGGTGGGGCTAGGGACGGAGGTTAGGATCTGTATTTTGCCTCATCCAAAGGTGGCAACCCTATCTTTGAAGTACCAAGGGGTCATACTTCACAACAATCTATCCTACAGTGCTTGTGTAGGCATGGAATCTAAAACCTTACACCATAAACTGGGCTTACTATATAGACTATTTTCCTACTTCTCTAAGGACTCGAGACTAACTAGCTAATAGCATTCTCTCACCAGATCTTCTACAGTATATGGTCCTTTATCATTCAATCCCTTCAGGTTACGGAACCTGGCAAACTCAACTGCCTTTATAATAAGGTTGGTTGCTTTGCAGCTAGTGCCCCCTCAAGGGAAAACCACTGTGTAGTTCTAGCTGCCCTTGGGTGACTTTCTTTTACTACACTGATAGAGCTCCCCCTGCTCTGCTTAATCTTTAACTTGATGAAAGTCGTTGCCCCCATCCTGGCTTGAGGTGTCCTTAAGCTCAAACATTATTAAAGAAACTTCCACCCCAACTCCTAACCATTGCTTGATATCCTAATTGCTATTACTGCATCTGGTACATACTGTAGACCTTCTTCACAGCCCTAACACTCTGGAACAATCTCCCAAGTGAATTTTTGAACTGTTCCATGCTTGCTGCTTTTAAAAACAAGCTAAAGGGTTACCCGTTCTATGACTGGGTGACAAGTGTCTTGGACCTGGGTAGACCAGTGGACGTCCTCTTCCTATACTTCAGCAAGGCATTTGACTCTGTTCCTCATGTGGGCCTGCTGGATAAGCTGGGAGAAATGAGGGTGGGGAACCAGATGATCAGATGGATAGGCAGTTGGCTCCAGGACCGGAGGTTGGCAGGATAGTCTCATCCCCAAGGAGGGTCATTAGTGGGGTCCCACAGGGATCAGTCCTTGGGCCCCTCCTGTTCAATGCCTATGTCTCTGACATAAGGACAGGTATCAGGAGTGAGATGAGTCTCTTTTCGGATGACTCAAAACTGGAGGCAGTGGTGGATGGGGAGGAGGGGACGGTGGCCTTACAGGGGGACCTGGAGGCTCTGGAAAGATGGTCTAGAAAGTGGAAGCTAAGGTTCAATGCAGGAAAATGCAAGGTACTGCACCTGGGGCCAGAAACCCGGGACAAGTGTACACCGGGGGATGCTATAAATCTTGATGGCTGAGAAGGACCTGGGGGGGTGGTGGTGGATGTCAAGATGAACAACTCAGAGACTTATAGGAGGGCAGCAGCCAAGGCCAACAGGATGCTGGGATGCATCGCTAGGGGGATCACCTCTAGAAGGAGGGAAGTGATACTCCCTCTGTATAACTGCTTGGTGAGTCTGCACCTCGAGTACTGCATGCAGTTTTGGAGGCCACAATTAAAGAGGAACATTAAACTCCTGGAGAGGGTCCAGAATAGGGCAACCAAAATTATTTGTGGCTTGGGGAACAGGACCTATGAGGAGAGGCTCGAAGAGCAAAATATGTACACATTGGAATAGAGAAGGGAAGGGAGCAGGGGGACATGATAGAGGTCTTCAGGTATGTGAAGGGGTAAATAGGGGAGGAACAGTCAGGGTGCTTCAAAGGAAGGAGGAGGGGGCCACTAGAGGGCATGGGTGGAAGCTGGAGGGGGGAAGATTCAGGGGAGAAAGGAGGAGGTGCTACTTCACTGAGAGGGTGGTGGAGCCATGGAATGCACTGCCTAGGGGGCTGGTGGAGGCAGAGATGGTGGAGGGGTTCAATAGGGGGTGGGACAGGTACAGGGAAAGGGTTCTGGAAGCAAAATCCAATGCAGCGAGAATATCTGGAACTGGGAAGGGAGAAGCCAGAGAAGGTGAGGGCAGCCGCAGGGTCAGCTCCCAGGGTGGGGGCTGACCAAACGAGCAGACACGAAAGACTGTTAGGCCTATTCTGCTGGCATTTTAGTATGTTAGTATGTTACTCCACAAATATGAATTACTGTGGGTGAAGCTATTGAGGCTCAATCTACTGCATCACCCCTAGGGGCTTTTGTTGCCATCTGGTGGAGCCTGGTACTCCATCTGCTACAATGTGCAATATTTATGACTTGAAAAGACTGAACGCTTTGTGTTCTCTATTCTTGTAACAAATGAAACTTATGTACAACTCTGTGACTTGTAAATGTTATGTCAAAATCTAACATAATATATTTCTATTCATAACTGTATAATCCAAGATGGTTAATTAACCAGTGACTTTTTGCCTTCCTCTCCTACTAAGGACTCGTGTAATTTTACCCACTGAAGGTATATACCATGAAAGTAATGTAAAATGTGTAACATCTCCTACTGCCTTAACACTGAATGTAATTAACTCCAGATCACCCCTGAAAAAGGGAGGTGTTACGTCAGTGGGTCCACCCAGTAATCAAAATTTAAATAAATAAAATGCTACTTTAGGCCAAGGTAAAAAACAAATAAATGAATGAATAAATAAACTTCTAGACTTACAAATAAATGCTCAGAACTGTAATTACTCATTTATAAATGTGTGTCTGCAGATAAGATTACATGGCAGAACAGAACAGAACATAGCTGTTGCACTGTTGAGATAGCATTGTCTCCATTAGCAGTGGATACTAAATTGCTAAATAGTGGGGAAATATTAATGCTTGAGTATTGGAAATTGATGATTTACTGAAAAGCAGGGCACTATAAACATGAAAAGCCTGCCTCTTAAACCTTCAAGCAATAATTATTTCTAATTAAATCATAGGCCATATATATATATAATTTCTCTGGTCCTATAATTAACAAGAAAATCAGTAAAATATCCTGTTGCCTGCTGTTTGTAAACTGTGTTGCCAAACTAGCATACTTTTTAAGCATCCCCTGATGCCTGAGAAGAAAATTTCAAAAGTATGATTTTAGACACAATTCAGGTTGTGATAATTTGGGAAACTAGAGTACCACGAAAACAGGATCACTGTCTCCTAAGCTACATCTGCTCTGATTTCTTGCAAAAACTTGGCATCATCACCTCCTGTTTGTGGTTCTGGCATCATTTCCACAGCAACAGATTATGATTTTGACAAGCATCTGGGATTGACGAAGTCCAGTGGGCAAGAATCCATTTTTCAAGTTGGTGTGCTTAGTTATAAAGAAAACTGGATACCAAATATTGAAAGTAAATGAAATATAAGCTGTGTTTTCTAGATATCATTTTTTTTAAGTTTCCCTGGAGACAGCAGAGTATCTTTATGGCACTAATAATACAAACAGTTTTTTTTTTTTTTAGATAACATGGTTGGGACATTGATACACCTTTTTTTATTTAATGCTCGAAGCAAGATAAGTGTTTCTTAAATAAAATAAAAGCTGTCATTCCATACCCACTGTAAACAAAACATATCATGTTGGCAAGGCTTAGTACTCTTTACTATCAGATATTGGAGTGGCATCATCCTGACACATCCACAATATATTCCAGTGTGCACTGTGGTAATTTCAGGGGTACATATTTTTCAGAACTGCTGGGGTGGCAATATACATTGATGTGAGTCATTTCTTAATTCACTACTAATAACTACAGTTTCTGGATGAATGTCTGAAAGAATTACAAATATTCTGTTGATGATTGCAGGACTGTTAGGAATACAAAACTACAATGTAATATGGCATTTTTCTAATGATTAAATAATGTGAAAAAGAAACCAAGACATGTAACTGATCAAATGTGGTCAGATGATTGTGTGTTTATTCCATCATAATAGCGCAAGCCACAAATACAGTATATAGCATCCTAAACCTAATTAATTGTTTTAAACCTGAACAGCAGAGGCACCTGTTTGCAACTGAAAAAGACACTCCAAGGTGAGCATGATTGTAGGATAATAGCACTTCTTAGGTGTATAAGTGTCACTTCCTGTCCTATGCCATTATCCCATAATGCGCACCCTGACATGCCTTATCTTTTTATTACCACTGGTTTATAGGTGTTGAATCAGACATTTCTGGTGCCTGCCTAACCTCATCTGTCAGTCAAGCTTCTACTGTCTCCTTCAGTTGTAGCCACTGTTTACTGCCAGCCTCACAGGATGCCCAATCCAACTTCAGCAAACATGGATACTTTCTTAACAGTTGACAGCCCATAAGAATGCCCCTCCATGGTATTCCTAAGGAATGTGAATTACCATCTAGATATACTACTGTGTATGATTATCCTTTAGTGCTAGGGGGGACCAAAAGCAAAAATGTGGTGAATGGCATGGAAGCACATCAATTTACTATGCGTATGCCAACTGCATCCTTTTCTTCCTCTGTTATTAGGTTCATTCCACTTCCTGTAATACATATCAGTAGCATCCTTTGAGGCCTGACCTGGTGGGGTGGTGGACAAAATGAAACATGTTCACCCATGATGTCTAGTTTCACCCCAGTTCACTTAAGCATCCCTCCAACTGAGCATGAAATCACTGCTTTCAAAGCACTCCCAAGGCTCCACTTGCTGAATGTAGTGGTAAAGGTCTCTAATATAAATCTGTGCTACCCACATGGAAGCATGACACACTCAGTTGGCACCACCATGCCAGACCTAAACACAATAATGTTTTAATCCCCTCCTTGAGCAGCTGTTTTGTTCACATATGTGCCATGCTCCTTTCTCAATTCTCTGGAGGGCTCTCACTTCCTGGATTATAAGCAGGCTGAAAATAACCAGTCCATGTCTCTGTGATAGCAGAAAAGCAAAAGCATACAGGGGGAACCTACTGCAAGGCTACTGACAGTCAATGAACTGAGGAAAAGAAATATCTCTAGTAAAAAGAAAGCAAAAGCAAAAAGAAGCAAATCTGTTTCACAGAGGTGCTACTGCTTAGACTTGCCAACCAAACACATGAAGAAAAACTGTTGACACTCACAAAACGCTCAGGATATTTGTTAGCCCTAAAAATCCAAAGGCACAGAGTAATCAAAAAGGTAGATGTGACCGTTGCATAAAATGAAAAGGTCACTCTATTCAGAGCCTCTACAGCTTAAAGGGGCAAACATCCAGTGTTATGCCTTGCATGACAGCTTGGTCAGTTTAAGATTGTATAATTTAACTGTTTCAGGTAAATACATATGAACATACAAATCTGCCAGCAGAAACAGGCCTCATGGTCTATCTAGGCTGCTCAAGTGTGCAGCTAACACCCATAGATTGCAGCTGCCCCACCCCTCACCCCCTCTCACCTCCAGGAGGTTCTCAGCACTACTTACCCAGACTCTCCCCCATGCCCTGTCCCATGCCCTTTTAAAACTACTCAACATCTTACATGAAATCACTCCCTCTGGTAGGGCATTCCATTTTGACACCAACCTCTCCATGAAGCAATGTCTCCTCATCTCACCTAAATCTGCCCCCTTCCAATCTTAACCCATGCCCTCTCATGTCCCTTCCCTTTCTCAGCTTAAATAACCCATCAGTGCTAGATTTTTTGATCCTCTTCAAGTACTTAAATGTTTCAATCAAATCCCCCTGTCTCTCCTCTCCACCAGGGTGTACAAACTCAGATCCCTCAGCCTGCCCTCGTAGATTTTGCCTTCCATCCCTGCATCATTTTTGTCACCCTTTGCAGCACCCCATCTGGCAGTCTACTATCCTTCATCAGATACAAATGCCAGTACTGCATATTACATATTTAGTACTGCAGTAATACATATTTATAGTAACATAATTTTGTTACACAGGGAACTGAATTGCTATTTAAATGAACTAACATAATTCCAAACATAGAATGTAACTGACAAGAAACAAGCATTTGTACATTTAACTTTTTAGTATCAAAATGCTTATTGATCTCACATACACCAGCAGAAAGCAATGACATGATAGTAGTACCACAATATTTTGGTATTATTAGAGAAAAAAAACTTACCATTAGTGTCACTAGTAGTCAACATAGTACTGGCATGAAGCCTCATATTCTTAGCATTGGTTCCTTAGTGATGGTGGTATATAGAGTCCTATTAGAAAATGGGTTGGAGAAATTCTGGAACCTGATTGGCTAAGACCACTAACCACCCTGTCTGGTATTAGGTAACCGAAACTGGGAAATAATGAGTCCCAGTCTCTGCCTGCTTGTTAACAAAAATTATGGAGCTATTGAATGCTGAATTTGAAAATGCCACCATTTTTATTGTCATTTAGCAAGAAAGATAGCCCCAACCCCCGTAACAGAGTGGTTATCTGGGTTCATACAGAAACTTCTTTTTTACAACAACAACAACAAAACAAATCATCTGGCACACACTGTCCATGTTTTACATGATATTTTGGATGTAAACACTGTTTCTGTTTTAAACTAAATGCACTAGCATGTTGCGTGCCCAGCATTACTGGGGACAGCTTTCTTTGCTCACCCACACTCTGCCCCACCCCTCTGCTGCTGCCCATCCCAGTAGCTGAAAAAACACTTTCCCATACAAAGAGTTATTTAAAAAAAAATAAAGAATAGCTTGATACCGAGGACAGTCTGCACTGTTCGCCTGTATGCAAACCTCTCAGCTTGCTCTCGATGTCTGTCTGGCACACACATAACATTTTCTCTGGCAGGCGTGGGGGGACTCAAAAATGTCTAACCAAAGTGGTCTCACAGTAAAAGATTGCAAGAGGACTGCAAAGATCTAGCAGCCAAAACCTACATCTCACACACAGCTGTTCCCTCTACTGATATGTATAATCAATAGTGGAACTATTTTACAAACAAAGTCATTTGTTTTAAATTGTAAGACATTACTATAATACCCTTCTGGGTGGGTGGTATGGGCTACACTGGACCTTTCAGGGGCTATAAGGTCATCTGCCTGCAGTCTGGGCCTCATTATGCCCCTGGGCAGTCTGGTATAGCCAATGCCAGCCACCCTATTGGGTATCATTGCCTACGTAGCCCATCCAGTAGCCCATCCAGTCTGTCCAAGTCTGTCTAATTTTGGGAATATGCCAAATACAATTTTTTGTATTAACTCAGGTAAAAGAACTAATCATACATTTTTTTTATCATCAGACATTATTGCACCAGAATATGTCAGTCCACATGCCAAAAATGTACTTCTGGGTACTATTAGCAATTAATTCTGTTCATTATAGCACATCTTGCAACTGCAGCAGCTGCTCCCATGAAGACTATGGAGGGAGAGAGTGGTATCATTAGTGCAATGTTTTTTGTGTTCTCTACATACTGTGCTTCTTTATATTATGCTAGCCTTTTTCACAACATGGTCACTCTTCATAGACACCAAGCCTACCAAACAAGAGTTTCAGCTTCGGTTCTGTTACTTTCTACATAACTTGCATTCTTGTCCAGGATACCAAAGAGGCACACCTTGTTCTTTTGGAGTTTACCAGATTAAAGTTTAGTAGAATGGAAGATAAATGCACAGCGTTGTTGAACTTTATTTTTTTGATCTGTTTGTTTTGTTAACTAATTAATGCACTGCTGTCAGTGTACACTAAGAATGGAAAATGTAAAAAAAAAAGAAACTGAAACAGACAGTCATGTATTCCTATACCTGCCACACAACACGATTGCTTCTACCGCCAAGGTAGCATAGCCTCAAATGTTACATCGGCAACCTGTGCTGGCCCGCGCTGCCCTGTTTACAAGTAGAGTCATTATTGCGATTAGACTTACAATCACAATAATGACCTCACAGCTGGTCATTTCCTGTAGATTAATGACCAGCTGAGTGGGATTGGCAGTCAGCTTCACCTCAGGCCACCTTCCCCCTAGCCAGTCACTAATCTCCAGGAAATGACTGACTCTTCCGTCATAATTGCTTAAGTAACTACTGTTAACTACGCAGTTGTGTAATGTCCCAGGTAGCTACAGGCTGCAGTGTATTGATGTTTGGAGGATTTCAATATATTAATATAAATCAAAATCTTTTATTGTTCAGCTAAATAGCTTTTACAATTAAAAAATACACATTTTACATAAATAACAAGCTATACAATTATACAAATTATAAATAATCAGCAATATTCCATTGATGCCAAATATTATTAAAAATAATATTAGAAATGTAAGTTTTATGTTGTTTTAGAAGGCCCTTTTTCTGATGGTGTTCTTTGATTTTGATGAGGTGAAAGAGAAGGTGTAATGGGTCTGGTTCAGGGAAATAAGTAACAAAGTGGAGTGCCATTTCAGTTAAATTAAAGAGGTTATTGACATGTTGTTTGGAGGGGGTCCTTTATCTGCTGATGTTTTCTGACTTTGACGGGGTAACATTTTTCTGCTGGTGTTCACTGACTTCAATCTGGTTAAAGAGAGGAGAAATATTTGGTGTAAGTGTAGGCCAGTATGTAACAAAATTAGGGATGCACACAGAGTTAAAAGCAAAACTGAAGAGAAGGTCCTGGTGATTAAAAAATAACAAGCATTTGTCAATGCCAAATGTTTGCTTGCTGATATTAGCATTGGATGTTGGAAGCTCTAATGCCCCAGGCTTTTGTTGGTACTTGTACTACAAATTTTCAACATGGTCTTTTATGACCCCCACCTCATGAAAGCATTTGGGACCTCTGCTCATGAATAGTGGTACTGTGACTTTGTTAATCTGTCCTGAATGTTGATTTCTTACAGTGACCCTGCCATTCTCTGCCAGACGTGTGTAAACACAGTTTGAGCAGGATGTAAAAATGATAGCTGTACCATTCGTAGGGATGTGTGAAGAGATGGCAGTGTTGAAAATCTGGAGTGAAAATATTAAAAATGTTCAAACTTACATGCGTAAGGGGAAACTGTGCAATGCACGCTCATAACACAGTCATTTAGTGGAATTATTTCACCAATTTTCAACACAGGCATTTTGTGACCTCTGCTCATGAACACTGTCACTATGATTTTCTTAATCTGTCCCAAACATTGATTTCCCACAACAACTGCGCCACTGTGTGCCAGATGTGCGAAAACACATTTCAGACAGGACATAAAAAATGACAGCTATACTTTTCATAAGGGGGTGTGCAAAGTTGACAATGTTGAAAATCCTGAGTGAAAATATTACAAATTCTCAAAGTTATGAGTGTGCATGGAAACTGCACAATGTACACTTGTAACATAGTCATTTTATGGACTTTTGTCACCAAATTTTCAACCTAGGCATTTTGGGACCTCTGCTCATGAACAGTATCACTGTGATTTTCTTAATTTGTCCCAAACACTGGTTTCCAACGGGGACTGTGCTATTCTGCACTGGAAGTGTGAAAACACATTTCTGCCAGGATGTGAAAATGACAGCTGTACTGTTCATAGGGATGTGTAAAAAAATGCCAATGTTGAAAATCTGGAGTGTAAATATTACAAATTCTCAAAGTTATGAGTGTGCATGGAAACTGTGCAAAACATGCTCATGACAGTCATTTTTTGGAGTTTCTTCGCCAAATTTGCAACATAGGATTTTTGGGAGCCCACCTCATGAACAGTGACACTGTCATTTCATTAATCAGTCATGAAAGGTGATTCTTTGCAGTGACTGTGAAATCACTTTTCGGGACCGAATAACCAGATGACAGTCATTGAATTCATGAGACGGGGTCCCAAGAATCCCATGCTGAAACTTTGATGCCAACATTTGCAAAAATGCCTGTGATATCCACATAAGTTAAAAAAAAACATTTATGCCATTATACAGCTTACCGGCATTTCTTCAGTTTGCAGTCGGCTTTGAAGAGTCCAGATGTGTTCCCGGTCCACTGAACATCGTTACGCCTGGCTCCAGAGGTAAGTATGGGGTGAGGGGGGTGTGGGTAGATGTGGTGCACAGAGGGTGAGTGCGGGTTGGGGGAGGGGGCACTGGACACAACAAAGGATTTTTTTTTCTTTTACAGGTAATACAATAAAAATGTGGTACGGTTTTCCTTTTTCACACGTGGTTTGGTACACTGGGGTGGGCTCCCAGCGTGCCACCTGAGTGTCTGTCGGGGGGGTCTGCAGCCAATGGGGATTGGGCACCCCTTCAGCACATACAGAGTGTCTGGAGGGATGCATGAGCTGAGGGGATTGGGCATACCCTCAGCACACAACAAATGGGGGGGACATTATGCAGATGGAGATAAGGCTCCCCCATCAGCAAATGAACTTGGGAGGGCCATGCTGACAGGAGGACTGGGCATCCCCATCGGCTTTCATGGGGACTGGTTGAGGTGGACAGTGATAACTGCAGCCATGTAAATGTAAAACAAATGCAGGAACATTTTGTTGACAGGGATTGGGTTACCCCATCGGCAAATGAACTGGAGAAGGGGGCATGCCGACAGGGGGATTGGGCACCCCCATCAGCTTCCATAGGGCCTGTGAGGGGCAGACGGCGATAGCTGCCATCATGTTTATTGAAATGGAACACCAGATAAGGTAAGCTGTACTTCACTACTGTAATCAGGGACTGCCCCAGCAGCAAAAACAGCTGATTGTTAATGATGGGGCACTCCCTGATTGCATCGGCGAGTTTCTTTCAAGTTGGTGGCACTCTACAAAACTGCTGTCATCGACAGCATGCTCCTCTATTGGCACCGCAGAGACCAGCCCCAAAATGGACTGCTGGCATTGGTCTCAACACTGCCGCACCTCCACTACTCGCTACTACAGCAAGCTGCTGCAATATGTTTCTTACGCATGTGCACAAGCAAGCATAAAAAAGAGACGCTATGTAGTTTTGAAAATAAGGACCACCTCTTTTTTGACTAAAAAAGAAATAAAAAAGGAAAGTAGATTTGTGTGCAGATGGGGAAGAAACATAAAGGGTCATCTCTTGCTAATTTCTAAAGCATAAGAAAATGATGGGAAAGGCACTTTTAATAACTGAGGCTGGAGCAAATGCTACAGTCAAAAAATTAAGGCAAAGGCTATCAGATTCATAATTACTCTGGATTTGTAGTCATTGGAAATATCTGGTTAAGAGAACTGTGTGTCTATGAGATTTTAAAGCCCAAAAATTTATTTGTGTTTAATTGTGTCAGGTTTTAAATGACTAACTAGTGCATTTCGCTGCATTTCTGAGCATGGTTTTAAAAGTTAGGGAATTGTCTGAATATCTGACAATTTAAGGCCTAAGTCAAATAATCGAGCAGAATGGAACTGGACTACAAATATGCTTGAGTGCATAACGTTTAAAGGTACTTAAAGCAGCAGTATATTTTATAATGAAAAATTTTACCTACAGTTTTTAGTGGTAATAAATCGTATCCTGAATCCCGATTACTGACTCAGTTTGCTTTGTGCACATAAATCTCTTTCTTGGTGCCCAGTGCTGCACACGCATATGAGACTTCTGCCCATACAGTCAAAAAATTAGAGGCAACATTGTGATTGTTTTGCCATCAATTACATTGAATGTGTGGAATTATGCTGGTTCATTTAAACAGCAATTCAGTTTCGTGTCCTGCAGAACAAAATTATGTTTTTAGAAATATTTATTTATCTGCAACAGTGAAATGATGCTGGTTCTATCCTTGATAATATTCCAATAACAAAAATATTTCAACAGATTGGTTTTCCAGAATGGAGCAGATTACCAGCTGCCCTTTGACAAATCCCCAACCATCCCACATTTTGAAGGCTGCTGCTTAAACAACTCAGATATCCATACAGGTACTATTCAGCCTAAACTCCCTTATCCATTCTGCAATATTTACTGATTGAATAGAGCACTACTACCGACCTCCTTTTCTACACAGAAACATAGAAACATAGAACTTGATGGCAGAGAAGGACCTCTTGGCCCACCTAGTTTGCCCATTTCCCTGCCTAACGGATAAGCTACAGATCCTAGTTAACCAACAGCCTACTTCCTCCTACCCCCCACTAGAATTGCCTTATGTCTGTCCCATGCATTCTTGAATTCCCCCACTGTTTTTGACTCTATGACCTCCTCAGGAAGGCTGTTCCATATATCCACAACCCTCTCTGTGAAGAAATACTTCTTCACATTACCTCTGAGCCGTCCCCTCTCTATCTTCAAATTGCGCCCCCTTGTTTTTGCACATCTCTTTTTCTGAAAGATGCTACCCTCTTGGACTTTGTTGATTCCCTTGAGGTATTTGAAAGTTTCTATCATGTCCCCCCCTCACTCCTTTCCTCGAGGCTATACATCTTTAGTTCCTTTAGTCTTTCTTTATATGTCTTCTGATGGAGATCCTGCATCATTTTTGGTTGCCCTCCTCTGGACAGTTTGTTTATCCACTTCCTCTATGTACACTCACTGATCACTGCTTCAATAACTGTTTAGAATTCTTCATTTTTGCTTTTTAATGGGGGGGAGAGAACGTGGGATGCTGATTGACATGGTATCAATACCATGTTTCAATTGTTTGCAGGTTGTATTGACTTGTCTATAACCTGCCATTTCACTTTCAAAATTTATACAGAAAAAAGGCAGGGTCTTAAATGCCCTCATGAAGGTTGGGATAACCTGGGGCTTTATACATAGACTTCGGTTTAACAAGCAGTTGTTGGGTCAGTATCTAGTGTGCCTCTACTGCTATTAGTGTAAAGCGATTTTTTAGGTTTGTATACATCAGCTATAACTCATTCAGGTAGCTGATGCTTCAGATAGTCATTCCATCTATTTTAAATCTTTGTGTTTTAACTCATGTTTGTGGACGGAATCGTAGCTTGGCCCTATGAGGTGACCAGCCGATCTCTTCCACTTCCCAATAACTCCGACACATACACGCACAGGCATGTTATGACATGCTACCAGGAAGAGCACGTGGGGCACATCCCCCACTGAAGTCAGTGGAGCTCCACCTCCCCATCACCTCTACACCCACCAGTGGCCAGCCGGAGACCAATGAAGACCACCACTCGACTACCAAGGCCCTTGATAGTCTAGCGGTGGCCCCCATCAATCCCCAACTGGCCACCAGCAGACAGAAAAATGACATAGAAATGGAGACCCAGACCCCAACAGGGCATGCCCCATGAACCCTTCCCAGTCTTGCATCACATGCCTGAGTGTGGGGGGCGTGTCGGCCATCGGGAAGTGGAAGGGGATAGATCAGCTGGCCACCTCAGGAGCAAACTATGATCCCGTCCACAAAATTATGAATTATCAAAAATTGCTGGAATAACCATCACCACATTTAGCTACCAGAATAAGTAGGAGGATCCTTGTAAATCATTTAAAAAATACATAGTTTAATTTCACCAGAGGGAGCTACAATGCATACGTTTTGGAACTGTCCTCTGCTGGTTGGAGGTTGAGCTCGCCGTTAGTATTCTCCAATGCTGGATGAACATCTGTCTCTGTAGCCCTTCTGGGGATGATTTGGCTGAAGGGAACCAAGGTTTTATAGATTTTTAACAGTGATGTCTAAAAAGAGCATCCTAGCCCACTGCTCAATCTGTGGTGCTCTGGAATGTCATATTAGCCTAGAAGTTAATATGGAGAAAGATGTATAGAACATCAGGGGACACTTGAGATTAAGACAGCATACAGCCCAAGTTTGATTTATACCGCTCTCCTGAAAGCAGGTAGCCCTCAAGGTTCCTGTGATAGCTCATCACCTAGGACATTTAGGTGCTACTATATTTATAATCCAACAGGTTAGATGTACCAGATTTCCATTTTAAGAGCATTATTAAAGCCTGAATTAAAAACCTTTTTTCTTTTCTTTTTTTAAACAAATACACATTAAAGCAATCTACAAGTTCCAAACACAAGACTCACCTTGCCATACTTGCTGAAAAGGGTCCTTAAATCTGTAGCTCGTGTAGTTGAGGATAAGCCACTTACCCAAAGGTTTCTACCAGAAATACTGGAGGAGCTGCTACTAGACTGACCTTTCTCCTTTTCTACTCTCAGTAGTGCCTGTGGAACACTCAGCACAAATAACTATGCTATTCTTAGCTGCTGTAAGAGAAAAGTTTCTCCTTAGCTGCTTGAAGAGTAAATTTTCTCCACCATGCTATGAACTGGTCTGTGTGCTGTGCAACATTAGCATATGTAACTCCTTTTAAAACTAGCATTTGTGCATCCTAGTATACTAAATTTTTATTTATTTATTGATTTATTGGAAATTGGTAAATGGGAAAGGCACAATAAGCCAAAGCTTGTTTTCAGGTGTGACACTGGGAAAACAAATAGGGAAGAACAAATACATTTAATGGTAAAGTTCAGTTAATGTAAATAAAACAGTGTACAGGTACAAGTGAAGTACCACAATTATTAAACAGTAATAAACAAGCTATATCAATGGGAATTAATGAGTCATTCAGGAATTTACATAATTAAGAGCTATAACAATGAATACAATTTAGTTGTTAGAGAAGGGGTAATTCTAGGCATAACATAAAAAAAAAATACTAACAGATAAAGGAAAATGTATGAGAAGGGAGGGTAGAAATAGGAGTAACATCTGCTAGGGTAAAGAAGAAGGCATCAGGAGTAAATTAGGAAAGCGGGAGGACAAAGAGCATATTTGCCAAGGCCAGAGAAAGAGCAATAGGGAGCAAAACATTTGCTGAGATGGTGTTTGAAAGAAATATAGGAACTGGCCCTATGGCGCAGCAGTAGTGCTACTGCTTGTGACACCGATGACCTGGGTTCAGAATCAAGCCTGAGGTGTTGGAGGGCTGGCCAGTGCAGGAGAACTGAGCATCCAAGGGACCACTTTCCTCCCTGCGGGGGGAAGGGGGGTACAGCTTGGTGTTATACTGGCATCTGGTGGAAGTCAGAGGAAAGGCAGCTTGAGCCTCAAAGGTGGGGGAGACATGACAGATATCGGCGAGTATGCCTTGACATCAAGTGCATGCCATGTCTCTCAAGGACAAAAACAGAAAAATGTCTCCTGGCAAGCAGGATAACCATCGGACTCTACAGGCCCTGCACCCTGTGACTCAGATGCCTTCCAGAATCTGAATCTGGTCTTGGTGGGTTGAGGGACTCCCTGCTACCCGCCATGAAGGGTAAGCTGTGGGGGACTATAGGAGAGGTATGCTAAGGGGGAAGCCAGGCTGACAGGGCTGGGAGTTCCAGTGGGACGGAGGGCTGACAAGGGGATGGGGGAACAAAAAAAAAGAGAGAGAAAGGTAGGCATTAGAAAGGGTAAGTGGAGTAAAGAGGAATTTTCAAATGGAAGGAAGATGAATGAAGAAAGTGGATTGCCTATCAACAGATTTAGAGTATAGGATAAAAAAGGGCGAGAGTCCCTTGAACGAAGTGCATAAGAAGAGAAGAGGAGGGGTTTCAAGGGAGGAGACGCAAAAAGTAAGAGATGAAAACCAGTATTTAACAAGATCTGGCAGAGCCACTATGACTGTGAATGCATTAATTAGATAAGGGTGTTTATGGGCTTAAACATAAACATTTATTTATTTAAAAAAATATCAGATTTACAAACCTTTGAGTCACAGACTCATTTACAAAGGCACCTCATCAAAACTAATACAAAGAGACAGCACAGTTAAGTCAAAAAACAATGGCTCGGAGAGCAGACAATTATAACAATCATTCACTGGAGATACATGGGTAGCAGTAGATAAACAGATTACATAGTTTAGGCACACAGGCACCACATCAAGAAGACCAAAGCAGTTCAAACAATATACAGTAGCTAAAGCAAATAGACATCAGGAGTCAAAGAAAAGCCCAGAGTGTTCATATGAAGGCTGTTGCATACACTAAGTGAATCAAAGTACAGTACATTGAGAAAGGGCATATATAAGCAATAAGGCAAGACAAGGTGTGTGTTATCATGTAATAACATCACTCCTGGGGTGGGTTGAAGCACAAGGTGAAGCCAAGTGCTTCTACCACCCCAGGAGTGATGTTTTTACACAATAACACACACCTTGGAGTGCCTTTTTGCAATTATACAATGACTTGTTGTTATATACCGAATAAAAAATAAATTTTAAAGGATGTTTCTGTTAGTGTGGAAAAATATTTCTTAAGAGAAAATGCAAGGAATGATCCAAATCCAAAGCTATGATGATGTTATTGTGTAATAACATCACTGTTTCAATGTGTCAGCAGCCAATCAGCTTCTTACAATTTTTCTTGCCATTGTATAATTAAAAATAATGCCACCATCTGTATTATAGTTACCTATATGTTTTGCATTTTATTCTATGCCCTGTTATAGCAATCAACTCAACAGAACCAGGCCATCATATATATGAAGGTACTGTACCCCTAACTGAAGACACTGCTGAGACAACTGTATGTTGTGACAAGGTGGAAGATAAACACAATGGATGGGATATTCAAAGGGGTTGCACATGGAGCAACAGTGTTGCACCATGCGCAACCCACTGATGCGCTCCAGTGCAATATTCAAAAGGGGATGTTGCACCTCACAGAACTCAGTGTGCCGGGGTGCACCAGTAATGTATGCAGCACAAGTGCAGTGGGTATGCCCATGCATATTCCACACATCCCGATATTCAGCCTGAGATGTGCAGCACATATGCTGGTGCAACCCCTACTTGTGCCACACACAGATGCTCAAAGTTGAGAGGAAAGGGTATAGGAGCAAGAGCTGGCCACCCACAAGTGAACTGCCATATTGCAGGGTGCAACATGACAGCCACCAGCTGTGGGTGGCCACCCAAGCTCCAGGGCCAGGGTCTGTTGGTGTCATGCCCCCCCACACCCACTCGTGGGTATAAGTATATTTAAAGTCACGTTCAATATCCCTGGTGGTCCAGTGGACTGCTTCCAGCCTGATCGCAGGCATAAGTATATTTATAAACACGTCCAATATCCCTGGTGGTCCAGTGGATCGCTTCCAGCCCGATCGCGGGCATAAGCATATTTATAAACACGTCCAATATCCCTGGTGGTCCACTGCCCCCTGAGCCCCACCACCCCACTCACCTCCTGGTCAGCAGCAGGCAGCAGCTCCCCACCCACAAGCCATTCACATATCTGGACTGTGTAGTGTGGTACAGTCTGCATGCCCATTGGCCCATGCTGTGGACCAATGGGCGTACAGCTGTGCAGTACACAGTCAGTCAGTGGACAGCTGGGCGGCTTGCAGGTGAGAGCTGCCACCCGCTGACCAGGGGTGCGGGGTGACAGGTGTCAGTGGGCGGGTGGGGAGGGGTACTGCTGGACCACCAGGGATAATGTAAAATGTATTTCAATATACTAATGCCCTTGATCGGTCTGGAAGCGGTCCACTGGACCACCAGGGATATTGGACGTGTTTATATATATACTTATGCCTGTGATCGGGCTGGAAGCAGTCCACTGGACCACCAGGGATATTGGACATGTGAATAATAGTGCTTATGCCTGCGATTGGAATGGGAGCAGTCCACTGGATCACCAGAGATATTGAACGTTATTCAAATATACTTATGCCCATGATCGGGCATTGGGTAACTTCACCACGATGTGCAGGGGGCGTTAGTCCCCAATGGCTGCAGCCTGGCAGAGTGCCAGGTGCAAGTCGGAGGTGATCTGTGCACCGGCATGCAAATGGGGCCATAATGACATGCTAATGGCCCCAGTTGCACCTTGCATGCATTATGGCCCCATTTGCATATCCACTGCTGAATATCATGGCTCCTGCACCTAGTGCAACTGCACCTGCACTTGCACTGGCATATCCCCCTGCTCCACTCTTTCCACTTGCGCTGGCACAGTGCCACTGCGCCATGTGCAATGCAGGAGGCCAAGTTGCAATATTCAACAGTGCTGAGCCATGGAGCAGCTCCGTTGAATATCGTCCAGTCCACACCCTGGTGCATCCCAGTTGTGCTGTGTCCTGCTTGCGCCCCTGCCAGGCACATTTCTGAATATCCCACCCAATGTTGAGACAAGTTTTTGAAGACATTCAATGTGTTTAATTGTTTTTTTTAGAGACTGATATACAGTTCACACACAAAAGTCATATAATATAAAAGTGCATATGCCCAAATGCCAATATAAATTCAACACATTCCATTACAAGCTGTTCTCTTGAAGGAAGATATTAGTATATAAGGCCTAAAAATGTGCATCAGGTAAATGTAAACTACAGTAGGTGTGTTATTGAGGGTATTGCATAGTTTATCTTTTATTGCTGCTACAACGGATCATAAATATATGTACAAGCTGTGCCCAGTCCAGGTTTTACAGCTCTGGCCTGGGTCTGGTGATCTGGGTTTTACCCATACCCCACTGCATGTGGCTTAGTGATATACTGTACAGATGGCTACAAAGTCTAACCCATTGAAGGCTGAAGTTTTAGAAAATCATTATGTTTAAAATACCAAGACTCACTCTCCCCCTCCCCATCACAATTAATCCTCTACCAAAGTCATGCATAAATACTGGTGCTTCTACATCCATACCACTAAGCTTTTAATGCCAACATGCAACTTCTGCTGTTATGAGCTCCCCCATCCATGAAGTCCCATTCCAATGTGGCAACCCCCCACCCCCAAAACCAGGTAATTTTCCAGGGAGCAGCTCATTACACCATATCAACTACATTTCTGCTTAACTCCTTATTTGTAAAAATTTTGTTGAGAAATTATTGTTGTAATATATCCATGATCAGGAGAAATGAATTTGTAAAAGAAACCAAAATCCCCATTTATCAGTTCATTGAATCACAATATAGCATGTTATGAACTTATCAGATTCTATGTGTAACCTACAGTAAGTCAAACAGAAATTAGACACACAAATGTCTTTGTATTTGCAAGTGTAGCAAATGTGATTACTATCATTCAGTTGTAAATACTTATAGTCACAAATTGCAAGTTAAGAAGATTCAGTAGAATATAAACACTAGCCCAGCCCAGAACTGCCTGACTGAGAATGAAGTTGGTGTATTATTTGAAAAAAGGCAAGGCTGGGACTCTTGCTATGCAATGTCCTACAAAGAAGCACACTGACTGCTCTTAGGATGGCGATGTCAAATGGCTTAATGAGGTGTTGTGAGTGACCATGGGGAACTTTTTATGCAGAAAATTCTGACTGCTAGAAGATAATGAGTTAACTTTCTGTGGGCTCCATTAATTCCTCAAGCCAGAGGAAAAATAGTTATCTAAAACTTTCTATATATATACACACACAGGCAGCACTGGTCCTGGTCTGGTGATCTGGGTTTTACCCATACCACATTGCATGTGACTTAGTGATATGGTGTACAGATGGCTGTAGAGTCTAACCCATTGAAGGTTGAAGTTTCAGAAAACCATTATGCTAAAAATATCAAGACTCACTCCCCTCCCTCACCCCCCAGTCATAATTAATCCTCTTCCAAAGTCATGCTTAAATACTGGTGCCTCAACATCCACACCACTAAGCTTTTAATGCCAACATGCTTCTTCTGCTGCTGTGAGTTCCCCCATCTGTAACGTCCCATTCTGCTTGTGGCAGCCCCCTCCCCCCCAAATCAGATAATTTTCCAGGAAGCAGCTCTTTACACCATATCAACTAAATTACTGCTAAACACTCTATTTAAAAATATTTGTGGCACCCCCCCAACAAGATAATTTTCCAGGGAGCAGCTCTTTACACCATATCAACTACATTACTGCTAAACTCTTCATTTAAAATCATTTTGTTGAGAAATTTTTGTTTTAGTATATCCATGGACAGGAAAAATGAATTTGTAAAAGAAACCAAAATCCCCATTTATCAGTTCATTGAATTACAATACAGCATGTTATGATTTTTTTTCATATTCTATGTGTAACCTACAGTAAGTCAAACAGAAATTAGACACACAAATGCCTACTTATTTGCGAGTGAAGCAAATGTGGTTATTATCATTCATTTGTGAACACCTATAGTCACAAACTGCAAGTTAAGAAGATTCAGTAGAATATAAACAGTGGCTCAGAACTGCCTGCCTGAAAATGAAGTTGGTATATTATTTGGAAAAAGGCAAGGCTGGGTCTCTTGCTATGCAATGTCCTGCAAAGCAGCACACTGACTGCTTTTAGGATGGTGGTGTCAAATGGCTTAATGAGGTGCTACGAGGTGCCTAGGGAATAGTTGTTCCAGTCTTTCTTTTCACTGATTTAAACTGAGCCAGGAAAGAAGTAAGTAGGAAAAAAAAACAGCATTTTGTTTCTACAAGTAGTTGTTAATTGCAGCTGGAATTTTTAACATGTGCAAGTCAACTCCACTTCCCTTTGCCATTGTATAATTAAAAATAATGCCACCATCAGTATTACAGTTACCTATATGTTTTGCATTTTATTCTATGTACTGTTATAGCAATCAACTCAACAGAACCATCATATACATGAAGGTACTGTACCCTAACTGAAAACACTGCTGAGACAACTATATGTTGTGACAAGGTGGAAGATAAACACAATGTTGAGTCAAATCTTTGAAGACATTTTATGTGTTTAATTGTTTTTTTCCCCCGAGTTTGATATACAGTTCACATGCAAAATTCATATATAAAAGTGCATATGCCAACATGCCGATGTAAATTCGACACATTTCATTACAAGCTGTTCTCTTGAAGGAAGATATTACTATATAAGGCCTAAAAATGGGCATCAGGTAAATGTAAACTGGGGTAGGTGTGTTATTGAGGGTATTGCATAGTTTGTCTTTTTTTGCTGCTACACCAGATCAGCAATATTTGCACAGACTGTGCCAGTCCAGATTTTCCAGCTCTGCCCTGGGTCTGGTGATCTGGGTTTTACCCATACCCCACTGCATGTGGCTTAGAGATATACTGTGCAGATGGCTACAAAGTCTAACCCATTGAAGGCTGAAGTTTTAGAAAATCATTATGTTTAAAATACCAAGACTCACTCCCCACCGTCACAATTAATCCTCTACCAAAGTCATGCTTAAATACTGGTGCTTTTACATCAATACCACTAAGCATTTAATGCCAACATGCCACTTCTGCTGTTATGAGCTCCCCCATCCGTGAAGTCCCATTCCACTTGTGCCAAACCCACACCCCCAAAACCAGGTAATTTTCCAGGGAGCAGCTCTTTACACCATATCAACTACAAGTAGTTGTTAATTTCAGCTGGTATTTTTAACATGTACAAGTCAACTCCACTTCCCTTGCCTTAAAAAGAAAAATACACTTCATCACAGAGTGTGTTTACCAAGTACTGTGCCCATGATTAAAATAATTTAAACCCCATCCCACCAAAAATGTGCCCTCACATTAACCTGCATGATTTATCTGTAAACACAATTAAAATACATACAGTATACATATATAGACAGATATTATATAGTAAACAAATAGTTAATCCCAAAAGCTGAACTTTGTTTTTAGTATATAAATGTTTAAGAAATACCTGAAGGCTGTCTATTTTCCTTGGAAGCTGAATCCTTGGAAGGAAGCTGTAGTTTCAGACACTTCTTTAGTCTTTCCTTTTTAGACACCAGCTGACACTGATAATCATTTGTTCCAAGGGTTTTTAAGTCAGTTTGAAGGCATTAAGTATTATCTGTTCTCCTAGTCCTTAACAAAATGCAGGGTCTCCACAGACTTGTTCTGTTCCTTGGTCCAGATCCCAAACTAGTGAGTCTTCTTTCAACATGATAGATCCACCTCATGCCCCTCCCACATGAATCAAAAAAAAAGGTGGGTGAATCTTTAGGAGCTTCTTGGGTGGAGGTAGGTTGGATCTTACTTCCCCCCAAGAAACAATGCTACCTCCCACTACTCAGGTTCCAGTTCTTGTACCACCCATTTAAAAAAGAAAACAGTACCCTGCAACCATTGACTAACATGAAAATGTATTTATTTGAGGGTGGAAAACATTTCTTTCAAGGAGGGTAAGGCAGAGGAGACTATTTACACCTTCAGTCAGTTCCACGGACAGAAAACATGACATCACTCCTTTTGTACATGCAATATTCCTGTTGGCTTCACCCACAGTCATAAAAATGAATGAAGCACAGTGAATGAGATGACAGGAGGAAAAAGGTGGTATTAAGAGGCTAGTATGTAAGGAACAATGATTTAGTAGTATGGGAGCATCAGTAGCAAAGCAGCAAAAGGCACTGCAAAGAGTATTCTGTCTGGCAAGAGAAGAAGTGGTAGCACCACCTTAAATCTAATTCCAATAGTCAAACACCAGAAACACCCTTTAAGTGACCATCTCCCAGTAGACTGGAAATGGTAGATAATCCTTATTGCAGCAAAGGGCAACAAGTTTGGGACAGAGCTTTCTTATGATGGAATTGATGGGATCTGTGCACTAATGTGAGATGGGTAGACATGACAGACATGTACCCGGCCTCCACCCACCCACCCACACCCCAGAACAGGCATACATTGTGTGCCATTCAATATTGTCATCACAGGTGCATTGTTGCACAGGGTGTGGACCAATGGACATAGGTAGGCTTCCAATCAGATGCCTGACTTGCTGGCCTAGTGGATGCCCTGCTCTGTGTGTAACAGGTGATTGTGGGACATGGTGGGTCCTGTGAACCATATTGTAACAAGCAAAAGAACACACATCTGCCCCAAGCTCTCTCTGTCTGTCTGGAGATCTTGGGCAGGATGGCAAGAGGGATCACTAGTTCTACCATGGATGGCCACCATGGAACAGACGGGGTGCATAGTAGTTACAGCAGAATCCCTGCCCACATAGCCTATGACCCCCTCCTCAGGTTCTGTGTGTCTTAGTGCATAGCACAGAGTGTAGTGCTGCCACATGGCTTCTCCTCTAGTTTATTCATGTGCACAGAACTGTTGACAGACAGAGGAACAGTTGTGCAAGGGGTGTGCTCCCCTTTAGTGAATGTTGCAGTGGTCCATAGGACACTGTATGCTAGGTTATTGGTCATAGTGAAGCCTATGCATGCTTAAGCTTCATGTATAGGGGCTTATGTGAGTGGATAAGTCACCTCTATCAACCAGACACACCTAGATATTTGAAATTAGGAATAATATCAAGAGGAGTGCCAGTCAGTGTGGAAAAGGTGGGGGGTGCTACAAGCTTATGGTTTGTGCCAATGACCTAAGCACTTCTGTACCCTCTTGAATCAAGGGAACTCCATTAAAACTAAATGTTATGGGCTTGATTTTCAAAGATCCCATAGAGAGCCACAATGTGTGGCATTCTAAGATTGCAGCAGAATTGGTGTGTGTCAGGGACCCTGTGCCCAATTTAAAAAAAATGGGTGTTCCTGCACCAATGACTTGACAGTTGCCACAGCCACAAGGTTGCTCCAAACATGTGGTGCACCTCTAGTGTTTGAGAGAGGGCTCCTTCACCCACCTCCCGGTGTAAGCCTAAAGGAGCCATGGAGGTGGATAAATAATCTGGCTGGAAGGTGGGGACTGGGGCCACTGGAGCAGTGGGGGTGCCATAGAGTACAAAGGGGGCATAAGGCACTGAGAGGGAGTGGAGGAGGTACTTGGCAGAGGTGCCAAATGGAACAGCAGACATCTACTCAGATGGATGTGGGAGTTGGCATGGCAACACCATCAAGACATGGACCCAAGGTGGAAGCGGTCCTGGTACCTGCCCATTGTGACCCACAGTCCTCTACATTGGGCAAGTGAGGCAGTGGATGCAGGTTGCAGGGTACATGCAATGGATGGATACATGCCCTGAGCACCATAACAGTCCCCTGATACACAGCCTCCCTGCATGGCAGTCGGTGGATGCCCAGCTACACTGTTGGAGACTGAGCTAGTCTGAGCTGTTGTCTGCTACTGCATTTGGCACCTCTGCTAGATACTTCACCTTCTCCCACTCAGTGCCCCCATTATACCTTATAGCACCCCCAGGGCTGTATCAACCCCCAGTCCCCATGTTCCAGGTCCCCCCAATAGCCGCCCTACCAGGCAGCAGTGCAGAGCCCTTAGATGAGCTTCTGGCTGGTTTAAGGTCATTCTCATGTTGTGCCCATGACGGGGCTTCTAGAATTGCAAAGAAGTCGACAGTGCACCACCTGTGCAACCTGATGCATGGGCGCATTCGCCACAAGGGTGCCACAGGGACGCTTTGTCACACGGTATCCCAATTTTGAAGCAGCTGATATTTGAAAATCAAAATAGCTGCAAACGTTGACTCAAGGTGCCACTTGCGTCATACCCTGTTGACACCTTGCCTCAATGTTTTTCTTTTGAAAATTGAGCCCCATATCTTATGGCCAACATGGCACCTATCTGATGCAGAACTTAAGTAAATAAATAATAAAATATGACTGCATTACCACAGTAGAGCCATCAGAGATGATTTCTTAAGAAATCATGCTAAATATACTGAAATATCTAGAAACATAATTGCTACAACTGTATACATGGATTGCACATGAGCTCATACTGGATTACTAAAGTAATTTGTGTGGTGTGCACCAGATTTTATCAGAAATGCCTCATTATTTACAGCAAATGCTGCTGGTATTTTATTTAGACAAACCTTCACCTTCATAGGGAACAGTGTGGATATTCTTTTAGGAATAGTAAATCTTGATAGAATGCCACATACAAGTACATATATGTGTAATAATGCAGGTACTGTATATAGAGAATAATGGATGGGAAAGGGGTTGATATGAGAATTTAATACACTCCCAAGTTGTGGGATGCTACATAAACCCTGAGGGCAAAGCCCGAGGGGTTTATCAAAACATCCCACAGCGAGGGTGTGCATAAATTCTCATATGCTTTACCTTCCCATCTTTTATTTTATAATAACAAATAGCAATTTTTCTCCAGCAGTTTGTGAGACTGTTCGGCCCCGTCCACATACAAAATGTTGGCCAATGAGGCAGCAGCATAGTTTGACTGGCATGGCTCATGAATGTCATAACAACCGAAAATATCAACCTGGTCAGTACATTGAGAGAAATTGCTGGCCAGTTATTATATGTAAATACTGTACATATGGACTGCAAAAATTATTACATTTCAGGGAGCATTTCAGGTAAACTGTTACTTAAGAATTGTACTGTACAGGACTACAAATGAGTCGCCAGAATAGATCAGTTAGAGCTTTTTGTAAAGTGTGTATTTGAGCTAATCAAAGTTACTCAGAAATGAAATATAACAAAGCTGAATCTGCATTCATACACAAAAGTGTTTCATTGAGGCCTCAAATGCTCTTTAAAGACTTTTACAGTAACTACAATTAGACCTGAAAATTGGAAACTGCTAAAAAATCTAAGATAGTTTCAGTTTTCTTTGTAGTCAGATTACATAAGATTGTAAGCCTTATTTCCCTTGATCAAATATTATGTCTCATACTTTCTGAAAGATCCCAATCTTCCTATTTTTTAAGCCAGCTACATGTATTTCTCAAAAAAAAGTTTAACAGTTTTGTTTTTTAGCTAACATTAGTTCCCTAATTTATTTACTTATTTATGACCAGGAAAGGCACACCGAGCTGCAACAGCTCATTTCCAGGTGCATCCTGGGAGGTGGGTTGTATAGACTTGTTTTAATGATGGGGAATGCAGGCCATTACACAAGGGAAACTTCACTACTTTTCATTTGAAAGTGCCATGGTATCTTCTACTTCCACCTGAACAAGGACCAGAGATGTGTAGAAGGGGCCTATGTTTAATGTTTCATCCAAAGAACAGCACCTCATCAGTGTAGTAAACTGCTGAATCAGTTATGGGGATTACCCCAAGAATCTGGTGTGGGGATAGAACACAGGAGCCTCCGATCTTCCAGTCCTAGAATTGTGCATGTTACCTACTGAACCACTGACATTAATTTGAGATATATCCAGTTTTATGGCAATTTTAAAAGCCCCCTGCCAAACAAACCCAAACAGTTGGCATTTGTGTCCACCAAAATTGCTTCTCAATTCCAGACTTGATGTTCCGGAGTCACTGTTATCACAAAGAACCAAGGTCACCACAGCTGAACCCTTTGTCTGAACATGAAAGCAAACAAGCTGATGTCTACACAGCTAAAGCTAATTCTGTGCCCTAGTCAGTCTTGTGAAAATTCAAGGTGGGTCACACTCTCCATCCCCTAGTATATATATGTTTTTCATCTCTGTGATGAGACCAGCCCAACTGTGGGGTTTTGTGGCTTATAACAGGCACACAGGTGACCATTTTGCCACTGCAGAGGCCTAAATCCACCTCTGTCTGTAAAATATTTTTCCATATTCTTTTAAAATCCTCCTTTAATTCTCCTGGATGTCTTGTAGTTCTTGCTTTGTCCAAATATTTAGTATCTTTAGGTTATCAGATTGAGGCATTCTTTTTACAAGTTTGACTATCATACACTCACTTGACCTTCTTTACTCTGTTGAGGAAATGATATGTTCCCTTTTTAGTCCATACAATTTCTGCATTTCATGATCCTTTGCTTTTAATGTTATAAAGGCTATTTCCCTTTATTGCATGTAAACTGAATGTATTTCTTTTGAAAATCATCTGCTCCTGCTACTTATTCCACAGTTGCAATCCTTTAATGATATCACAATGAGCCTCTTGATTGACTGTAGGCTCTGAGGGCAGAACAAGTTCCATTAAATTTCTGGCACCCTTTCCAGTCCTGAATTCTGCACTAGTTCACTGGCAATCACACCATGGACTCCCAGAAGCAGTCGAGAGGGGGTTCTGCTGCTCCCTCCCCCTAACGGCCACTGAAGCTCCTGTGGCACTCCACTGGTGGAGAGCCAGCAATCTTTGATTGTCAAAGCCTCCAGCCAATCAGGAGGTTCCAAGGGCAGGACATCCTCTTCCATTTAACAGTATTACTCCAAGCAGCTATCCTGCATGTGGTCAGCATGCTAAGGACATGCACAAAGGACAGAGGGATTCTGCCCAAGGACGTCAGCTTAAGGAGGCAGTCAGCGACTGGTCATACTGCCCACCAAATGTGTTGCACCTCCTGAAGATGGTTGCTACTTAAATCCTAGCAAAGTTCTATTCTAACTCCTGAAAGGCCTGCTAGAACAGTAAGTGCTGTTATTTTTATCCCAAGCATTCTCTGACTGGGATCTTCTTGTCTGCAGCATCTGCTCTGATACATACACTATGCCATTGTTTTCCATAATCAGCTTTTTGCTGACTGATGTGATGTGATATATAGTATTTAATACATTACTACCCACAACTGTGTTGTTCACTGGCCATAACTGCTGCTTATAAGAAGTGCAATGTGACAGTTACTAAAGGCTATATGCAGCATTTACTTTATGGTACATACTAGACTATTGTTTTCCCTCACAGGCTTTGTAGCAAACTGATACAATATAGTAGTTTGTGTGGTGTTTAGCTACAACTGTTATACTGATATAGTGCATTGTTAGCAATGCCTGAGATGTCCCCTGACTCCAACTATTGCATATATTGTGCATAATCTGTTTTGTCCACAACTCATAACCTTGCTTTAAGAAATCATTTTGAAGGTTTTATGCTTACTGCATTCACAGTTTACAGTTAACCTCCCTTTCTGTTTTACTTAGCAATAGTGGCCCAACATGGTTTAGCTGCAGCTTCCTTTTATATATTGCTTTTTCTGGTTATGGATCATATCATATTATCCCATTCCATCCAGCAACATGCACACCATTCTATGGAGACCTGTCCATCTTTTCCTTCATTTGCATATGATGGTGACCCTTCCCTACTAATACTGTATGTCTTTTTCCAGCGGCAACTGCTATATGCTGTTTGCATACTTGACAAAAGCCACTGTGATTATTACACCTCTATGTCTCGAGCTCCCATCAAGATCGCTGTCCTTTATCCATCTGCTCTTATCTGGAGACACTGAATAAAATCCTGGCCCTTCTTCCCAAAACACAGGGTCTGTTCCACTACTGATCTCTGTTGGTCCAAAACAAGAGGTCTAAGGTTGGTGAACATGAACTTAAGGAGCCTCAGGCCTAAACTCAAAGATCTTGAAGGCTGGGCTAACCTTTATAATCCAGACATAATTGCTATCTCTGAGAACAGGCTAAACCTTGCGTACTGCCCCATGAAACAGCGCTCCTTGGGTGTTCCTTTTTTAGACAGAATAGGGTCAGTAAGAAGGGGGAGGGGCATCCTTCCCTATGTACAATCCTCCCTCAATGCCTTCTTAGTAACTGTGCCTGGCCTAGTTAATTCTGAGAGTATTGTTAAACTTCTACTCAGGGATACCAAGCATCTTCTTTTCATATACTGTATATATATATATATATATATATATATATATATATATGTGTGTGTGTGTGCATATATATATATATAAATATATATATATGTAAAACATTAGTTCATGTGACCAGCTACTCCTGTCATTGGGCCCCCTCCTACTTAAACCCCATCACCCTGGCCCCCCTCAGGGATCAACGAAGAGTGGGATTCAAAGGTATTAGGGGCCATCACAATCGGCCATGGAGAGATGTAAGTTTTTCTGTGGTTTTGTCCTGTCCCGCCCAGGACAGTGACATGCACAGGTGAGTGCAAGTACATGAAAGTGTGCACACTCCCGGAAACCATGTGCTGCTTCCACATACCGATGTTCATGAGTCCCCCAGATCTCCATTGGCCCAACATCCAGCCTCCACTGGGTGTCAGCTGAGAGTGAGGAGACTTGCATCCCTGAACAGGGAGATGATACTATCCCAGTGGCTGCTACAATCACCTCCTCACCTCCTACCCCCCTGCCAACCCCTGGAAGTCTGAACTCACCTCCAAACTGAGATCACTGGCATGGCACAAGGTGTAGCATCCAATGCCTCAGCATTCAGCACCACCGGGCTGGCCTATATACCAAGTCTTTTTATCTGGTCTGCGCCTATAATCCCCCTATGGGTAGCCATAGCTACCCTTCATTCTCTTTCAAAAGTCTTTTGTGATTTGTCCACAGGGGATTAAATAGTGTTGGGAGACTTCAATAGTAATTGGTTATCTGTGTCCGGGAGTGAACCTAAGGTTGCCCTCTTGGAGGCCCCTCTCACCAAAATAATCTCTGAACCCACTCACTTGATTGTCAAAACTAGTACTCACATCCTGCTTGACTGGGTCCTTGTTTCCAAACAGGCTTGAATCAGAGCAGTGGGCACCATTGCAGGTTCCCTCAGTGACTACTCTACCACTTTCTGTGTGTGGACTAATATCACACTCAAACCACAGCCCGGAGTTTTAATGACCTGCAATTTTTTCAAATTCTGCGTTAACTCCTTTATGGCTACACGATCAGGCATACATTGGGCTACAATTAGCACCCTTCTTGAAGTGTGTTCAGCCCTGTACTTTTTTGTGTGCAACTTCCTATCTGCTGTTAAGCCCCATGCCCCCTTGAAGCAGATAAGGGTTAAATGTCAGCAATCAAGTTGGCTTTACCACAAGCTTATGAAGGCCATGAAGGCAAGGCTTAGGGCCTGGGTGGTCTACAAAAAACTCAGGTCTTAAGTCGGATTGGACAAATGCAGGGAACTCAGAAACCATATACAGTTACATGGTTGCTGCTATTAGGGCACTGCAATTGTATTTATTTATTTAGTTTTTTAGTTTTTGTTTACCGGGTAAGCACACTAGCCATACCAATGACTATTTTCAGGCATGACCTGGGAGGATACAAAACAACAATACAGGGAGACATTCCAATACAAGTACAACAAAAATCACTTACAACAGCTTTCAAGCAGCTTACAAAAAATTTGTTAAAAACAAGGAGGTTACAGTAACAGTGTGGGAAAAGAGAAAAAACAGGAGCTGTACAATAACTAAAATTACACCACAATATGCTTTGAGAAAGAAAAACACAACAGATTAATCATTTTTGTACTAATAAGGGATTGAAAAGTTAACTTAGGGGACAGATAAAAGTGATAGTAGTAAGAGACACGGAAAGGGGAGGTAGAGGAGAAGTGCATTGCATATCAAAATTCAGCATATTGGGGGCAGATCAGAAAGGAGAGATATGGCTGGGATGGAAAGAGCTAGGGAGGTTTGAAACAGGAGCATTTCTGGGAAGTATCAAGATAAGTACGTAACCCTTTTTTAAAAGACGCATGGGATGGTGATTGGTGCAAGACTAGTGGAAGGGAGTTCCAGTATTTGGGAGCATGGCCGGCGAAATCACTAGAGCCTTTTGTGGTGCAGTGTCTGGGGATGAAAACAGGGGCCTCGTCAGTGGAATGCAATCCATAGCAAGGTGTTAGGTTTTGGAAAAGGCCTGCCAGGGATTTAGGTATTTGTAGATGGACCATATTGTCAATGATAAAGCCATAAGCATGTAGCCTTAGTTCAGTGGGAAGAAGCCATCCCAGGTCAGAATAGAGGAGACAGTGGTGTGTTCCAGCCGATGTGAGGAGGAAGCATAGTGACAGATGTTGTTATATGTAATGTTCCATTTCCAAAGGATTGATTTGCACACAGAGGTATATGTTGCAGCACCATAGGTAAGTGATGGTGGGAGTTGCCATGGGCAATGGAAAACCTAGCTGAGGGAGTGAGCATATAGCTGGTTTGGTATGCTATTCCAAGTTTGGCGTTTACCAGTTTGCAAGTCAGATTGATGTGTAAGTCAAAATTTAGTGATGGATCAAGGGTGACACCCAGATATTTAAACAAATTTACTACCCCAATTACTGAACCATTTAAGGAGGTGACTTTAAATTTGGGATGGGCATGCTTGAGCTTCGCATTTGATCGAAAAAGCATAACTTGGGTTTTAGGCTCATTTAGTACAAGTTTGTGAGTAAATAGCCACTTCTGCATTAGCTGGACATCAAGACAGAGTTGATTGTTTATGTCATCAATGCTTTTAGCATTAGCATGCGGCACAATGTTATCAGCATAAAGCAGGGATGCTGTCCTGTGTAGGTCAGTGGAGATGTTATTTATGAAAGGAGAGAAAAGTAAGGGCTCTGCAACCACATCTGCAAATTAGGGAGCCACAACCAGTTTGCATGTCATGCAGGTAAACTGAATTTTGTAGCACTGGGCAGGAACGGCACCATCAAGGTGTTGCGCCACCTGCCCCATACACCTCCAACCTGGGGGTGATTATATTTAAGTATGGAGTATGAGGGGTTCGCAGCCCCCTCAAACAGACAGGACATGCCCTAAGGTGATGGGCATGCTGGGGGTCAGGTGGCACAATTGCTGGGTGTGCCCTAATGATGGTCACAGTTTTTCTGTCACCACGACATGGGTGAACCCTCAGTAACAGAGCCAAAAGGTACCTGAAAGCAGCTAAGAGAAAGTTTTTGAGGCACCTACAGGACAAAAACCTGTCTCACCCAAAACAGTTCTGGTCTCAGATTAACAAGCTGCAGTACTACAGGGCAGCAATAACGTAGAGTGTGATACTGTAGCAGACGGTACTACCTTCCAAGACACTATGGCTATGGCTAATGCCTTCAATACATTTTTCCCAGACCTGGACAGGCTTAAATCTAGCTCTCCAGATTCCACTCACCTCTCCTCTCACCAGTTTAATCCAGGATGCCAGCAGCCAGAGTTCCATTTCAGAGTGATAAATGGAAAAAGACATTACACCTCCTGAACCATCTAAAGGATGAAGGTTTAGCAGGCCATGACAGTACTGAATGTAAGCTTCTCAAGATTGCTGCTCCTGTCATCACCTACCCTGTGGCTGTGATGTTTAATAAATCTCTTATCAAAGGGAGAGTCTCTGAAAGCTGGAAAGTGGCTCTAGGGATTTCACTACACAAAGGTGTCCTCAAGGAACTCACTGAAAACTACTGATCTGTTTTTTTTATTGTGTTCTCTGTCCCAAATCCTTGAAACACTAGTTTAGAACATGCTGCAGGATTACCTTGAACTGCACCAGCAGCTAACTGACAGGCAGCATGGTTTCAGGAAACAGCACAGCACAAAAACCGCCTTGGTTAGGCTGTTAACAGATATATTGAGGCCTTGAACAGAGGGTTTGTAACAGGTGATGTATTCCTTGACCTCATGAAGGCCTTCAGTCAAGTGAACCATAACCTGCTGTAGTTAAACTTAAGGTTCTGCATCTAACTAGCATATCCTTTCTCTTGTTCTCCCACCACTTATCAAACATATACTAACTGGTAAAGTGGAAAGATGCTCAGTCCACAAAAATGGCTGTAACTGATGGTGTCCCACAGGACTCTATCTTGGGCATGCTGCTATTTTCCTTCTTTCTTAATGATCTACCCACAAACCATGGTGGGGTTAATGTACTGCTCTATTCAGATAGTGCCATTCTGTACAGGTGCTCTAGTGATACTGCCCAGCTTGGCTGTCAACTTGCTGGTCATTTTTGTGAACTAGAAAAATGGTTTGTGGAAAGCAGACTATTTATTAAGGCAAAAAAAAGCCATCCTCTTCAGTTCCAGACACCTTGGCACTGCCATGGGACATCTGCTACCCATATGCATGTCTCTTGGTGCACCAGTTGATGTGGTTGAATTGCAAATATATTGGTGTGCACTCAGACTAGGAATTCACATGTTTTTGTTATATTTACTTTATATTAAAATTATTCATGATACATACATGTAGTCATTCATGTCACTTTTCATTCTATGTACGTGATAAAAACATCTTTCTTCACAGTTCATGTTTATAACTTTTTAACCCTCTCTCTTTTCTCTCCTTAAACATTACTATAAAAACACAACACACTATGCAGTTAACTTAACTAACAGTACAGAGTCTTAAAACTACGCAAATCTTTACTTTTCTGTACCTGTTACTCACTTAAGGTCCCTGATAAGTCTATTTGGATTTCCCCTGTTTTATATGTTCCATTCACTCGTGAGTTCAGTGTGTTCTATCTCTTATGGCTCTGCCCTACCTCCCTTCTACCCCTTCTGTTCCTCCCATTGCCTTTTAGTCATATATTCTATCCAAGGAGTCATCCCATTTCCATGACCCATCTCGTCCATCTATCTCCAAACTTTTCAGTTTTATCTTGCACTAGATACATTAGCCTTCCATTTCCTGTATGTTATCTACTACCCCCTTCCATTTAACCAAGGTCGGGGACTCTGGGTTGAGCCACTTTTTTGTAATTGCTTTTCCAAGTGCTGCTACACAAATCCTCCATAAGTATTTGGCGTTTGGCCCTTTTACTTCTATGGCAGGTAAGCCCCATATGCAATGTTGGATATGTAACTCTCCTTGTATTTGGAATAGTTCTTTGAGTTTAATCTTACATTTAAATGCCATATTGAACATACCACCAAGTCACTGCACCAGAAAATGTGGCTGCTCTATCATCTGAGCAGCTGTCTGACCAGCAATTCACATCACTTCCTTACCAACACAATGCTGCTCTCAGCACTAACGTATGGTGCATTGATCCTGCAGTCCCTCAGAGATGAACCAGCTAATGGCTCTGTACAATAAAATAGGCTGATTATCTGCCAATGCTCTGTGAAGAGGACATCACTGTAATGTTTTCCACTCCCTTAACTGGCCCATATCAGAAGGGAGGTTGAATACCCCTTCCTTTGCCATGTTCACAATATCATCCACAGTGTCCTCCCCCCACCAACTTTAGGGATGTACTAGTCAAAATAACATACAGGAGAACACTAATGTCCACCAATCACACTATCCTAGAGTTTCTGAGGACAAGGTCTTCTACTGGAGAGAGAGAGAGCCTTTACATACTCTCCCCCATCAGCCTTGAATACCCTCCCATTAATACTCCAAAAGTGCTCATCCCTTGGTGGCTTCAAAAAAGGACTCAATGTACTTCTCCTTGAGCACAGTCTGTGTGTTTGTGAATATTGAATGCTTACATTATGGTCAGCAACTTTATTTCCAGTGTTGTACAATTGTGAAGCAACTTGAACCTGCCTTATGTACATCCTACTGCCCTTCTTTTACTTGATTCCTTGTTGACTTTGTAATACCCTTGTAAGTGCCTATCTTCTGTATTCAGATGTTTACTAATCTTTGTATTTATACCTTGTTTTTGCTTCATATGTACAGTATTTCCCATTGTCTCATGCTTGCATACTATGTTTTGTCTCTAGATATGTGTAATTAATCCCAGGTTGCCCCAGGAAAAGGGAATTGTAGTCTCAGTGGGACTACCCAGTCAACAAAGTTTAATAAATAAATATGAATCTAATGTGATGTACCCAAAAATGAAAATATGACTTCAAGAAGAGAAAATGCAGTAAAACAGATGAATGGGTAGTGTCACATATCCCCATGTTCTTTATTTATCTGACAACTAGTTACCATGAAAAGCATACTGAGCCATATATTGTTTTGTGGTATTACCCACGGATAGGACTTACAAATTAGAAAGTACAAAAAAACAAAACATAAGAAGGCATAATTAACCAATGTCCCAAAAAGTAACAACTAAAAGTGCAGATTCATAATTGCAGATTAAAAATAAAACAAAAAAACCCACTGATAAATAAACAATGCAGAACATACATTATCAATAAATATTGTAGCATACATATTAAGGCTCAACAGCAGCAACCAATGATTACAGTCACAGCACATGGTAGTTAAGTTAAGGTGCTGCAAAGGCAATGGAAGAAAAGAAACACAGATTGTGCAAACTATTCGAATAATTTAGGGTGAGAAAAGAGGAAAAGTAAAATGGTACCTAAGATAAGATCACAACAAAAGGAAAATGGTATAACATGGAAAATTCAAAGCACAGGGGTGGGAGCATAATACAGGTACAGTAATATATGAAATATAAGCAGCACTGTATGTAAATATCATGAGTCTGATAAATAGTTGCAAGAGACTATCACAAAAGGATTGCACCAACAATGTTGTGCCAATTACTGTCCTACATCTCCTAGAGTTATCCTCAAAGAGTGTTGCAGGCTTTTCTTTATGGTTACCAAGTGAGGGGGGGTGGGACTCACCATGCAAATGGTTGACAGAGTCTTTTTCAAAACATGGTGATCTGTGGAAAGCTGGTTGCATCTTTAGTGATATCCCCTGCCTGTAGGACTAATTCAGGCAGTCCTTAGGGGTATCACTAAAGATATAATCAGACCAGAGAAAGCCATCAAGAGACAGAGATTGGCAATGGACTGAGAACAAAGCATTCCCCATGGAGGAATGGGGTTAAGTGTGGCAAAAGAAGTTTAGCTAAAAAGCAGAAACATTATTAAACATTTAAAAAGTACCCAACAGCAACTAATTGGTCCCAATATAAATACTCTGTCAATAAATGCAAAAACCTGATAAGAAAACAAAAGAAAAATACTAGAAGAAAAATTAGCTACAAGTGTTAAAGATAATAAAAAATATTGTTTTAACTATATTGGTTCACTAAAACAAAACAGTTCTCCTATTGGACCCTTACATACTTCAGTTGGCATTATCACTGATGAAACCAAGATTGCTACACAATTAAACAAATACTTTATTCATTTGTTTAAGCCTAAACATACTAGTTATCCTCACAAAATAACAACTGATAGTCCATTTATCCCAATATCTGAACAGGAAGTCAGAGATAGTATCAAATTATTAAAACCAAGTGGGTCAGCTGGCCCAGATGGTATTCCACCAATATTTATCAAAACTTTAACCAAATCACTAATAGGACTCTTGACATTATTGTTCAAACAATCATTAGATACAAGTACTATTGTACCATCATGGAATAAAGCCATAGTTATCCCTCTGCACAAAGGTGGTAAAAAAAGTCAAGTTGAAAATTACAGGCCTATAAGTCTAACTGCAGTAATTTGTAAAGTATTAGAAAGGATAATTAAAAACAGAATTTCTTTCCATCTGGAAGAAATAGGACATGTAGACATTTATCAACACGGTTTTGTTAAGGGTAGATCGTGTCAAACTAACCTTCTTTACTTTCTGGAACCTGTTAGTGAGGCCATTGGATAAAGGATTAGCAGTGGATATAGTATTTTTAGATTTTGCCAAAGCATTCAATTCTGTTTCACATCATGTACTTATTAACCAACTTGCATTATTAAAAATTCATCTGTAATTATAAACTGGATAAATGTTTGGTTGACAGGTTGTTCACAATGAGTCTCGGTCAAAGGCTATTTGTCAAATTGGGGCCCAGTTAGTAATGGGGTCCCTCAGGGCTCAGTTTTTGGTCCTATTTTATTTACTATATTAGTATCTTCTATGAGCCTTCAATCTACTACAAGCTGGTTTGCAAAATTCACTGATGACTGTAAGATAGGAAATATAATATCTGATGTACATTCAGCTATAAATTTACAAAACAATCTAACACACCTGGTTGAATGGTCAAAAAGAAATAAGTTGTTCAATGAATCAAAGTGTAAAGTTCTGCACTTGGGTAAAAATAACCCTTGTTATACTTATTTAATAAATAATATTACTATTCAGATGACTAACCAGGAAATATACCTTGTTGTTACTTTAACTAATGGTTTCACCTTTGATGTCCCTACAACTAATGCGGTTAAAAAGTCTAACAGAATATTAAATTGCATTTTAAGAAACATCAAAAGTAGGAAAAAAATGTTATTATTCCACTGTATGCTGGACTTGTAAGACCACATTTAGAATATTGTTCACCTATGGTTGCACCGAATTTAATAAGAAATAAAAAACTTATAGAAGGGATTCAACGTAAAGTGACAAGAAAGAATTCTACACTGCTGATATCTGATTATGAAACCAGATTAAAAAAAAACGTATCTGTATTCAAATGGAATATAGAAGGGTACGTAGTGATCTTTGCCAAACATACAACGCATTTCAAGACCCAGCAATTTTTGAAACAGTAGGCCTAGTTAGACTACAATCTGAAGTAAATACCAGATCTCACATACTAAAATTAAAAGGTACCCATACTAATACTACAAAAAGAAGCAGATGGGTCACTCAAAAGAGTAGTTAATACCTGGAATAAACTACCTCCCCAAGTAGTGTATAGCTCAACTCTTGATATATTCAAAACCGATTTGGATTTATTCATGGGAGATACTAAGTTCAAATTTGTACGGTGCAGAGTCCATTAAGGGTAAACTACCCACTGAACTCATATAGAGCTATGAACCTATGAAGGGGAGTTTTATTTTTAGCATGCCCACTCTCAGAGGCTCAGGGCACCATACCCAAATGAGTAATTGGCAACATCAGAGTTAGCGAGTACAGAAAGAAGAATAAATACAGTCAAGATATAAATACAAATAGCCAGATCCAAAACTCAAGTGTAACAGGAGAATTTTTAAATCAGATTTTAAGGGTAGAGATCTGCTGAACATCAGAGAATGATTACAAACTGGGTTTAAGAAGGGGGCAACTGGACCTCCAGGAAAGGATGACAAGGAACCAAAACTGAAAAAAACACACTTCCCTACATGTCAGCCTAAAGTAGGGGGCAGATTTTTTTTTGGGGGGGGGGCAAATGTGATAGTAGCACATAGCCAACAGCCATTTGTAGATGGCACAATACCATACAACTTGCACTCTGCCATCCACAGAAAGCCAAGGGTATTCTTAAACAGGTGTTATTTTTTTTACAAATCCAGTTTGCACATATTTACATATGGATTCATTTATTCAAATTGTGACTCAGGCATTGGGTGGGCTTTATGGATGGCCGCTGGGTGAGTGTTCACAGTGGATCATCCATCCTCAACCCATTTTGTGATTCCACATCTAGTAATAGAAAATCATACATTGCTTTACAAAGTTTCCTCAGAGGTCACAACTCCTCTTAAAACAAACTGAAAACAGACATGGAAAATTTTAAAAGGCATGCTTTACTTTGCTCAATGGATTCTGTGACAAAGTCTGGTTCAGACATGACTACATGAATCTGATGAGTTCCTTTGGAAGTGCAGTAACTTTACTAGGAACTTTTGAATTTTTTTAATATAATTTCTTAATTGGGCACTGAGGGGTGTCTAACATTCATTGTGAAGATAGTCAGTATAGTATGCATGCAGAAAACTCGGTTTCTTCATGACTAACATAATTACATAATAGGTCACATAGACATCAGGTATACTACTATATATAGGTATGTAGGCATTTTCTAAATCTTTAGATTTCTTTGCTAGGAAACATAGACCATGAAAGCTGAAAGAGACCAATCTGCCCATATTTCTTATAATCCCATTAACCTACTGTTCACCCAGGGTACTAACCCTCACCATCTTACCCCCATTCTCCTCTATGGTCTTGTAGCCCTGGGCAACCAATATTTCCTTCATTCTAACAAATGCCTGCTTGAATCCCCTGACTGTGTTTTCACCCATCACCTTGGCCAACAAACTGTTCCAAGGTTCCACCACCCTTTCTTTGAAGTACTTCCTCACATCCCTCCTGAACCTCCCTCCTGTTAATTTCCACCCGTGACCATGTGAAAAAGAGTTGCTATTCAGGGTAAATAAATGTCCCTCAGTTTACCTTGTTAATTCCTTTTAGGAACTTGAAGGGCTCTATCTGTATGTACTTGAAGTCTGAAAGGAGGATGACCATAACCTTACATTTGCAACTGAAATCAGATAATTGATCAGAAAGGCATTTTTCTGCAACATTTGACTATATTTGTACATCATTAATTAAATTATGTTGCTTGTAATACAGCAATTTTTGCAATATCCAGGGAACATATTAAAATATATGGGAACTATTCAGCTGATATATCATTAGTATTCTGTATTTATCTCCCTTCATTTATTATTACTAATTACATTTGCTTAAAAACAGAACTTCTTTGTCTCAGACTTCATCTCGTCCACCAATACCTCTCAACCTTTTGTCACTGAAATGAGAGATATAGACACTCAGAATGAGGGACAATATGGAACTCTGGTACTCAGAATGAGGGGCATCTTCTCAACCATGAAAATGATAGCTCACAACACTGAGAATCCTGTTACTTTTATTTGGTCAAAGTTTAATGCTACCTCATTATTATAGAAAGTTAGGAATTTCTGTTTTAAAGACTGAGTTCACAGCTTTCAATGTGGCAGCACCTTTCCACTGAGGGACACAAGTGGAACAGAGCATATCTGATGGGTAAAATGGGGGATGACAATCATGATGTGACAGTTGTGAGGTATGCTTGAATCCACCTTCTTTTTGCTACACTGAAGTCATATGTTTGGTTCTTCAAGACTGTCCCAGGGACTTGTACTGTAATTGTCACAACCCCATCAACTGCACATGTTAAGTTAAACCACCTAAAAAGTGATTTAACATTCAGTTACAGTTGCTAACGATGTAGTTCTTTGGGTCCCACCTGGATCAGAAAAATTATGTATGTGTGTATGTGTGTGACATTTTATGTAAGCTGCCATGAAGCAGTGAGACTGTCCCAAATATGGCAACAAACTAAAAAAATAGCAACAACATGTTTTAATGCATATGTGACGATGTAGTTGCATCTGAAAAGTGTGAGTTGTTCATCTCTGTTCTGACTTTTGACATCCTGCACATAATCTCATTTTTGTGAGATCATAGTCATTTTTTTCAGCAACAGATTGAAATGTTCTAGACTGAAAATTATGTCTTCAGTGGGAGAGAAAACAAAATCCTCTGATGAAGTCTAAGGAACAAGAATACTGTTTCATAAAAATGTATTCAATAACAAAAAATGAGAAATGCAGAAAATTAATTGTGTCTGAACATTATATTTCAAACAGATTTGCTGGATACTGGAAAATCACATTAAGTGTCATTGGTTTAGCATGGCTTCCAGCTTTGTGTTGATTAAAGATAGAGAAAATTACAATTGCATTTACAAATTTATCATAGAAGTCTGCTCTTTTAGAAAAGCATATACAATATAATTGGGAAAAACTCAATTTAAGGAAAATTAAGAGGGTCAAGGAAATGAAAGCCAGCTGTTTGCAAATTCTCCTGGCATTATGCTAATGCAGTTTAACTTCCTGACAGTTATTTAACTATATTATACAGCACATGCCTCTTAGCCATTCTATTTAAAATAATTAACTCTTCCAACTGTTGAGTTGGTCTTATTTAAAAAACAACTTGCCATAGCATGTTTTGCAATAATTATCTACACATTCTACAATACAGGGTCTGTTGAAATTGCCATTCAATCTAAAGTATATACTGCATAGCACAGACTTAGGAACAAAATATGAAACACTTTTCTTTCTCTTTTTTTTGTCTGTTAATTGTCAAGATGAAAGCACAGATATTTCTGAAATTAACTTACAGCTTTTGACCAGGTTTTGCTGGTATAATTAATCAGATATTTGCATATATTTTTCTGTAGTTGGAATGACTACTTAAATTGCAAAGCTGGATCTAAACATTTTTTCTAGTTTGTGTAACAAATTAAATCCCATGATCTTCATTTCTTTATAATTGATAATTATGGAAATATCTATGTCCCTCTAACACTCTAAACATAGTAACCACACTGCACATTATACTTGTCAGGGTATCTCCCCCAAAATAAAGTACCGCACACCTTTTATTGGGTGCTCAGTTGGCTTCAGTTTATTAAAATCACCCATCTTCCATCGTTATTACATATCAAAATCCTTGTATCATATTTACATATATGTGCAGATATACATCGATTTTTCCCCATTCCTTTTATGCATCCATTATGGTCACTGTTTATTACCCCCACTCTTTTAAAACCTTCTTCTTTCTTGCTATCCCATTTCTCTGGGTTCAAGTGAAAATCTAATACCCCCTTTTTGCCCCCACAAGGTCCCAAGCACGTCTATGTGTAAACCCAGCCTGTGCCCTGATTTCCTGGTCAAGCACCCTTCTGGGCCCTGTTCCTGTGTCTCCTATGGCCCTCTTTTCCACTATTTTTCTCACCTTTTTTCCCTTTCTTCCCTCCCCACACCCCTGAACCACCTTACTGTTGCCTTCCCAGTAGTCCCTTATGGTTTCCCCTGTTTATTATCTGTTGTCACCATCAGCAGTTCCAGCCACCTGACTGCTGTTCTTTTCACCAGCCCTTGTGGCCCCCATCCTCACATTACTCCTGCTGCACCTTCTTGCAGCCCTGGCAAACAAACTGTTCCCTGATTTCAGTCAGTCATTGTGGCCCCCAAGTTATTAACATATATCTGATCCTTCTGTTGTCCCCTCAGCAGCTCCTTTTCTGTCCTCGCCCAACTATCACATCCATATAACTGGGCGGGGGGACCAGCCCTCTAACAATTACAGAAGGGAGATTCTCCCTCTGCTCCCATTTATATAGCCTTCCCCCTGCAGGCCCCCCTTCTCCCCTCTCCTCCAATCCTATACTTCACTCTCTAACTCCTCCCCTTCTGTCCATCCCTGTCCCATAAGTCCCTATTGACTTCCCATAATCCCTTTCCCTATCCTAGCCTTCCCCTCTCCCCCCCCTCCCCCTGACACTACCTGATACCTGACTCACCACCACTGCTATTTTGACTTGGTGACCCCTAACATTAGGGCCTGCTCTTTAAATTAGCAAGCCAACTTACAACAGCGCCATTTGTATTTATTTTCTTTATTACTGATCAAAAGAAGTATTTACTTTTCCACTTCCAATATAATTATCTTATATTTTTAAAAATAAACTATGTGAGAATTTCCTTAGCGATATACAGTTCTGGGTTTGACTTAAACTGCTATCTACAACACAGGAAACATAAAACATAGGTCAACATAAATGTCCTGCAGGAATTATCACCACAAAAGTGATACACTAACCACCAGACCAGTTATAATGATGTGCTGGCACCATAATCAGATTTTGATATTACAAGAGATGTTCAAACACCTGCATATTACAGAGACACACATGTCATTTGCAAACAAACCGGTAACAAGAACAGCTTGCTAATTTCAGTGACATCCTAAAAATATGTAATCATTATTATACGATTAATCAAAATCTGGTATTTTTGGAAGGACATTTTTCTACCTGACCATGCCATACTTTGAAGTGCTAGATGGCAGAAAATAACAAAAATGCTGCCCTTCTCTTTGTTACATTATGTAGTAGGCATTTGAGAAACAACTGCACATTTTTTCACAGTATTGTCTTACAGTTACTTATCCGAAGCCCCATTTATCCAAACAATTGTATTATACTCCAGCAAATTCAGATACATAGGTTGTACTGTAGTAATACAGTTTCATTTGATAAGTACTGTCTTTCCTTTTCTTGTGAGTGGATTCATTTCCCTCTTTGCTTTGTCTGGGTTTAGCATACCCCTTGATTTGCATCACCCTGCACTGGTAGTGGGGACTCCACTCATTGTTTAAAGGCCTGTATCCACTGGATTGCCAGAGAAAGAAGATATGTTTTCAAAATATTGAAAAATATATGTCTACTTGTGATATGGTAGACACAGAGGGAGCATACATGCATTTCTATACTATGGAGTGATACACCATTTTGTAAAATTGACTTTTAACATTTTCAAAATTACCTTTTTTAAGCTCACATAATTTTCTACATGTATGGCTGAAGGCAAAATAAGTAGTTTTGAAGTGGTGGGGGAAGGGGTGCAAACTATCAAAATAACAATTTACACAGTAATGTATTGTGATGGCAAGAGCTGAGGATTATAACTTTATCTACATAGAATGGATAGATACAAATGGAAAGGTTCCTTCATTGATTCCAATGTACTTAGTACAAAATAATGGAATGGCTTGAAATCAAATGTCTTTATTCTGTTCATCCAATTTGTGAGTTGTTTTTTGGTGATCAAGTCCCCTCCCTTAAGCAAAATTAAGAGGTAAAAAAACATTTAAAATTAAATATTTTAGGACTCAACCCAGTGGACTGGCAGTAGCATAGTTGCAATATTGACTCAGATTTTCACATTTGGCTTGACAGGAAGGCACTCAGCACTTAGTGGGAGATGGCGTGGGCAACTGTATAGATGTGCACTCTCTTGCTTATAATAACTTTCCATCTGTTTGTTAATATTTTCCCTGTCCTTAGTGAATATTAACATTAGTTCTCACATGCATTACTTAAGGGTCTGTCATTAGAGAAACTTAATCTTTTTGTTGATCTGACTAGTTCTTAACATCAGAACTAGAAGTGAAAGCTATAAAGTTCAGTTTTAAATTGACAGCAATTCACATATTCTTCAGTTAAGTCATCAAGACAGTGCATTCTTCAGTTAACATTTTGTGAGGAGAACTGCTCTAACTTACATGCTCATGTTTCCTATAGAAGCTGTTGCAAAAATGCATACATTTTTGAAGTTGTTCCAGCTTTTTATAAATTCATAGAGTCTTTGTGCTTTATGAAATGCTTGTACGGACCAATTGAGAACCTCATAATATAGGTGATGTCATTTATAAACTCTTACACTGTTGTCACAATGCATCCATGATCTACTATAGTCCTCTATTGTTTAAAGTCTGTTGTGCTACACTTTCTAAAACTGTGTAGCATTTACCACCAGTGTGTAACTCAAACACCAACTGAGTCTGCAAAATGGCTATTGAAACAGAATAATAATAGAACTGGAACCAGTACATAGACACATCTTCTTCAGAAAAAAATGATGTGCAGTTTTAATGCAGTTCTTCTTTAGCATTATATGGCATAGTATACAAAGGCTAGACAGAAGGGTTCACCTCAGTACTTGCTGATTGTTTCTGTAGCTGATGACAGTTTCACTGACAGTACCAGGAAGAAAAGCTAAAAGTAGTAACTCCATCAGCAAGCACCTAAGCAGGCAAAGCAAGTATGAAAATTGGAAATACAAAGTGTGACACAGTCATATCACTATTAATAAAACATAATATTTTTAAATCTTGGGCAATTCGGTTCCATCTTTTGAAGTTTGTGTGCCATGAGTTCTTTATACTTTTTTTATTTTCTTCTTCACATAGTGATTGGTCAACAGTTTTAAGAATAGTTAAAAAATAAACTTAATTGATCATTTCTTGCATACAGTACTTAAAAAAATCTAGTTACTGGCACATTGCTGCATACTTTACAAAATACCATCACTTTTATAAAATTAGTCAAATGAAATCATTTTAGAAACCCTACAGTGTTATTTTATTCAGCAGTTGCAAAAATGCTGTTTTGATTTTACACTTCTGGTTTACACTCAGCTATGCGGATCTATTTCTGATTTAAGTTTTTAACACTGGCTCATTATTTTGTTTCACGGGATATAAGCAGGAAGAAAGAAGAAAAAGGCAAAGCAGACCAAGATGAATCAGATGGTGGGGCTGAGGATGTAAGCAGGAATGGTCAGATAGATGCCCTAGGATGACATGCTTGGAGATAATTAGGTAGTGGGTAACCAGAAAGGCAAGTGAAAGAAACAGCAGACAGAAGCAGATCAAAATGAAGCAGACTGGTGAGGCAGACAATATAGACAGGAACAGTCAAATAAATGGCCTAGGATGACATAACTGGAGACAAAGAGGGAGTGGTCACCAGAAAGGCCAGTGAAAGAAAGAGACACCATATCAGCACAGGCCACAGTAATATTGGGAAGGGTGCTATGAACTGTGTGCAGTGAAAAACCCTAAACAACTACGATGGAGAGCATGAGGTAGCAGCATGGAGCTAGGAGCCTAGAGCCTAGAGAGTAGTCGACAAGGGTCATGATGAGCATAGTAAGACACAGATTAGAAAGCAGCAAACCACAGCATGATTGAAAAGCAGCAGCAACAAATAGAGGACTAGACACTACAATGGGCAAGCCTGCAAAACAAAAATACCAGGTGGACATCAGGAGCAGCAGCAGGGTCCATTAAGATCATTAAAGTGGCTGAAACAGTCCCATGAAATGCATACACAGTGAGTAATGGAAACAGACAACAATGATGTAGAAAAAGTATTTACCACAAGGTAAAACACAAGTGGGCTCCAACAATGAAAGTGTGAGCATCCACAATAGACTTAGAGTTTACCCTGTATATAGCACTAGTTGAGGGAGCGAGGGGTGTATTAAATTTTGGCCCACTTAACCCCAGACAAGTACAATTCTTAGTTATATTGGTCCAAAATGTATTGACCCATTAGCATCTAAACTTAGAATTGCAGTGGGTATATCTTATCAAATGAAGTTAAATTGTTATTTCCACAGGGTTCCAAACTGGGTCATGTATTATTCTAACTTATAACATTGGTACAAAAAAATCCTGTATTCTGATTTGTCAAAACAAGTCACCTGACCATTGAATAGTCCCCAGTATACCCACAGCTGCCTTGTCGGACAACAAAATCCTGATTGACAGCAATGTAAACTGACATAATGAAATCACTCCACCATAGAGACATGTTAAAAGATAAGATGGATTTCACCTTCAAAGAGTGGAGTTTCATCGGAGAATTGCATAATTTCACCCTGAACAGTGAAATTTCACCTCAGAAAGGCAGAATTTCACCAGATCTTTAACAGCAGTTGCATCCCCATGACAAGAAATCCACCTAGTGGAAAATTACAAATACAGCATCCTTAGTAGACAACATCCATTAGGCGAAAGGACTATTTTATTACAAATGCATGTTCACATGGATTTATATTCATATTTCTTTAGATAAACTTCTAACATGATTTTGCCCATTTAAAGACAAAAAAACATTCTGCCTGTTATACGAGGATTAACCCACTCCAGGGCAAGGGTTTACTGAGCATTAATCCACACCAGGGTGGTTGAAGTCACTCGGCTTGTGGCCTTATGCCTCACAACCCCCCCAGGCATGGATTTATGCTTAGTAAACCCATGCCCAATTGTGGGTTAATCCCTCCATATCACAACTGATTTAACACCAGAGATAGAGTGGATGAAATCTGATGACAATACAGATTTTTACAACAAGGAGTGTGGGAAGGAAATGCAGTAAGTGCTTGACTGTATTTAAGTGATTAAAGAATACCAACATTGAGTTAAGATTCTGGAGCTGCTTATTAAGTCTCAAAACAGAAAAGCATATCTGAAGCAATGCTGAAAGCATCATAATAAATGAGTTTTGTATTTTGAAGGTTGAGAAGGTAAAGTTTTAGGGGTGGTTATTCTACTTATTTTAAATGGAACAAAGAAAAACACGACTAAACACTCCAAAAAGCAAACCCACATTTTTTATTATCTCATTATGTTAGAACAGAACAGGCAGATCTAAAGCCTTCTTATCTTAAAGTACTAAACACTACATATAATATATAAATAATTATATTTTAGGGGTGCAGTACTGCCCCTATAGTTAGGGTTGCATTGGCAGTTCAATGTTAAACCCAATTTTTTTATATCTTAATAACTTTGTCATCATTTCCAAATTAGCACAAAATTTGATATGCATGGTCAGGCTATCAGAGTCTCAAGATATGAACAGTTTTGTGATGGCATCTTGTACACTTTTCATGATACAGAGGGCACAAAAAGTGGAAAGAATTTACTTTTTTTTCTCCAGTACTTAACATTGGGTGTTTTTGCTCTCACCTACAGCCTACTGTAGATGGTATGGAATTTCTTCACAAAATGTCCAGGGATGATGAGCCTGTGCAGCAGGTGTGCCTTTCAATGGTTTGGTGAAACAATATTATACAGTTTTTAAATTATAACAATTTTTGAGACATCATTCAGGTGTAATTGATAAAAAAAACAACAGTTTAATCATTAGAAAAATGTTTGCAAATGTTAACAGGTCATGATTTACTGTTCATGTGCAGAGAAATACCAATCATAAAAGGCAAAAAAAATTATCAGGCCAGCCTGGTGGCACTGAGGGTTGAGGTACTGGATGCCACACCTCACGTCACGCCAGCAGCCCGGGTTCAGGAACGGACTCGTGTCGTCAGTGGGTCAGCAGGTGAGGATCAGGATTGAGGAACAGTAGACTGCTCTCCTGATCCTGTTGAGGGTTGGGGAAACTCACTGCACCATAACAGCTCCTGGGGATGCCCAGTGGCACTACAGGCTGGTGGATATGTGGAGGGCAGCACAGCGGACGTCAGCAAGCAATGCCCAGACGTCATTGCACATCCATGCTCCAGTGGGATCAAAATTAGATGGAAAATGGCTGGATGCAACCATGCAGCTTGATGGCCACAGCCTGCCTTGCTGGGTTGACTCACATGGAATTGCACTGGGGGGGACGTGGCTGGTCTGGCTGAACAGAGTATGGGGAGACCCTCCAGCAGACCGGCAACGGCCGTGCTGGATCCCCAGCATGTGAGTGAGCCTGATTCTCTCCCGGTGGGCAGGGCCAGTGGCTGGATGCCCCTCTGGTAGTCACTGCAGTAGGTGAATAAATAGGAATAATAATGAAAAAAATCATCAGAAGTCATTATTGGCATGAGTCACTTGCCATGGGGGCAAAAATGCTTTAGATGGCAGTTATTTTATTTTTATTGTTTTTAATTTATAAGCAGTGAAATTACAATCACATTATGCATTTAAAAAAAAAACCAAGATCATACAAAACAGGACGAATTCCAAGAGATATTGCTGCTTATTTTTTAACAACTTTATTAGAACATTTTTGGGGCACCTTAAATCCAAGATGCCCAGTCTAGCAAGAGGAACCATTCACCCATGTTCTCTATATGACAACAGCAGGACTTTCTTGACTTCTGCAGCAGCAGCTGGAACTTGCACCGTGGGCTGCAGTGACAGCAATGAGCCACCATTTCCCTGGTGTCTAGTGGTGCACCCCACTCTCTAACTGTGCCCATAATAAATTTAGTTTTGCCTGGTATCTAGTGGCACACCCCACCCTCCAGTTGTCATCCCTGTATTTGCATAGACTTTCCATGGTGTCTAGTAGCACCTCCCACTCTCTGAGTGCCTTCCCTGTAATTGTTTAATCTTTCTCTCAGGTCTAGTGGCATCCCCACTCTCTGATTGCCATCCCTGTCATTGTTTTATCTTTCTTTCGGTTCTAGTGACATCCCCACTCTCCGATTGTCATCTCTGTAATGATTTGATAGTTCCCTGATATCTAGTGGAACCCCACCCACCTTCTTATCACTGTCCCCATCATTGTTTCATATTTACTTGGTGTCTAGTGGTACCCATGCCTGCAATCACCATCCCGATTGGTTTTTGTTCTTTTCCAGGAGTCTAGTAGCACCCCCACCCACTGAACCCTGTACTTGCAAGAAACAGAGAAAACCATCCCTCATTGTACATAAAAACATAGAAACATAGAATTTGACAGCAGATAAGGACCACTTGGCCCACCTAGTCTGCCAATTTTCCTACCTAACAGATAAGCTGCAGATCCTAATTAACCAACAGCTTACTTCCTCCTACCCCCCACTAGGACTGCCTTATGTCTGTCCCATGCATTCTTGAATTCCCCTACTGTTCTTGACTCCACAACCTCCTCAGGGAGGCTGTTCCATGCATCCACAACCCTCTCTGTGAAAAAATACTTCCTCACATTACCTTTGAGTTGTCCCCCCTCTATCTTCAAATTGTGCCTCCTTGTTCTTGCACATCTCTTTTTCTGAAAGATGCCACCCTCTTGGACTTTGTTGATTCCCTTGAGGTACTTGAAAGTTTCTATCATGTCCCCTTTCTCCTCCTTTCCTCAAGGGTATACATATTAAGCTCCTTTAGTCTTTCTTTGTATGTCTTCTGGTGCAGACCCTGCACCATTTGGGTTGCCATCCTCTGGACAGCTTCCACTCTGACTATGTCTTTTCGGAGATTGTTATTTTTCTTTTTTAACCTTCAAAAAAAAATCTGCCCCTCGCCAATCTGCCCACCCACCCTCAACTTACACTCAGCACCCACCATCCCACACACCCCAGTACACCCCTACACAACCCCACTCACCTGCACAGGTCACAGGGTGAAGATACACACTTTAGTCAAAGACATGTCTTATTGCTGGAACCAGTGACTGCAATATGAGAAACTAAGGTAGGGTGGTATTCAATGTATTTCAACAGGGTTTCAACTTTGATGTATAACTTAAGCATTTTTGCATATTTTGACACCACATTTTCAACATGGCCTTCTTGGGATCCCCTTCCCCCCCCCCATGAACAATCTCAGTAGAATTCTGAAAATCTGGCCTAAAAGGTGGTTTTGCAGTTGCTTGGTGAAATCATCTTTTAGCAAGGATTTGAAAGTTTTCACCATCCTTGTTTATGAGGTGCAGATCATAAGAAGGCTATGTTGAAAATGTTGGGTTAAATATATATAAAAATGGCAAAGTTATGTGCATGCATTCAAATTTTACTATGCTCACTTGTAACTTTGGAAATTTTAAAAATCATTAGGGTTTTGGGTCTCCAGAGTCTTGGCAAATCAGTGGTGGGGTCTTCCCTGGGGTCTTCCTTGGGGGTTGCCAACCCTAATGCCTACTCCTCCCCCCCATGGGCCCCGCATGAAGAAAGGAAATCTCGTCTGTTGTTGTTTTCTCATGGAATGAGGTGGGCATTCATGTTGATAACCCCCAAGGAGGACCCCCCCCAATTCACCAAGACTCTGGAGACCACACATCCTGTTTTTTCCCTTTTGCTGCTTGGGGGGTGGAGGATTGTTAGGGTTGGAAATGCTAACACCACATTTCCCTACTTTTGTGGTGTTAAGTTACCCTAACTGGTGCAATAATGCAGTTTTCTTTGCAAAGAATATAATATATTTTTGTTTTGGGAGGACAAGGTCCTATACTAAGGTGATGGCCTGCATCCATCCATCCAGGAGGGGAACTGTAGTTATATGAAGGTAGTTCACATATTGCTTTGATGAACATTTAAAATAGCTGATAGGGCTGGTGGAAGGAATTGGGGAGGCAGAAACTGCCCCCCCACAGACTGAAATAGAGAGTAAGGAGACTCAAGGGGAGACGAATTCTCCAGGGTGCAAATTAATAAAGTAATCAGGGTGGTAGAGATAAGAGAGGAGGGAATGGGAACATTAAAAAAGTGTGGAAGGAAAAAGGGACAACAGAAAGGAAAGGGGGGGGGACAACCAAACCAGAAAGACCATGTGTGCAAATGCTAGACATTCAGAAAATAAGATTCTGGACCTAGAGGCCATCATGACAGAGACCAGCCTGGATATTGTGGCCATTACCAAGTCATGGTGCACTTAAAACCATTACTAGGACATAGATATACCAGTCTATAGTCTGTTCAGGAAGGTCCTGGTGGGAAAGAAGGAGAGCTGTGGTGCTTTATATGAAGGAAAGCATAAAAGTGATGAAGATACAGGAAATACATGGGGAGGAATAGGTACTTTTGGTCACCCTAGAGATGAGGAATGGTGCCACTATTCACATTGGAGTGATCTACAGATCTCCAGTACAAGGAGAGGAATTGGACAAGGTACCTGCGGAAGCTATTGGCAAGATGGCAGAAAAGGAGTCTGTTGCTGGTGGAGGAATTCTGCCTGCCAGATGTAGACTGAATCCTCCCAGTGGTGGCTTCTGCTTGAAGCAGAAGCATTCAGAGAGGCCATCCAGGGACCTAAGATCACTATATGGTGTGGTTCAGTATAACAACATCTGTGGAAACAAACTGCACAAGGGCAAGGGTCCAGGACATCAGAAGAACAGATTTTATAAAGATTGGTGAATGCCTCAGGGATGTCCTGACGGGGGACGGGGAAGGGAGTATGGCCTAGGTAGGGTGGAGGAACAGTGGGGAAAGCTAAAAGAGAGCATTCAAAAAGCAACAAACCTCTGCATCAAACAAGTGAGCAAAAGCAAGATGAAAAAGAGACCACTATGATTCTCAAAAGAAGTAGTTGAAAAGGTAAAGGATAAAACGGTAGCACTCAGAAGGTACAAGGAGATGCAGAGGGAGAAGAATATGGAGGTGTACCAGGGGAAATAGAGAGATGCAAGGAAAGCGTTAAGGAGCGCAAAGGCACAAACTGAAGAGAGAATATCCCAAGAGGTAAGAAAAGGTGACAAAACATTTTGTAGGCATGTAAGTGAAAAGATTAATACCAGATGTGGAACTGTATGGTTTAAAAGTGAAGGGGGTACTGTAAAGAGAGATACCTGCAAAAGGCAGACATCTTGAACAAATACTTTTGTTCAGTGTTCACAGAGGAAGAGGAGGAGGAGCCACACAAAATAATAGAAGCTTTGTAGGGAGGGTGGTGGACACAAGTCCTTTTCACAGAACAGAGTCCTGAAGGGACTCACAGAGCTGAAAGTGGCCAAAACAATGGGTCCAGATAATGTGTATCCAATGGCATTGATGGAGCTCTGGAAAATGCTGGCTACACCTCTGACAGTTTTATTTAACAGCTCACTGGAAACAGGAGTGGTTTCAGAGACCTGGATGAGGGCAGATATAGTACTACTACTACACAAATGTGGTAGCAGGGAGGAGGCTGGCACTTACAGGCCAGTCAGCCTGACATCAGTGATGGGAAAGTTACTGGAATCACCGCTGAAAGAAAGGATTGTGGAATATCTTGAATCCAGTGGGTTACAAGACCCAATGCAGCATGTGTTCATGAGGAGGGGGTCATGTCAAATCAACCTGATATATTTCTTTGGCTGTGTGACAAAGGATTTCGATCAGGGCTGAACAATGGAAGTGGCCTACCTAGATATCAGTAAGGCTTTCAATACTGTTCCACGTAGGAGACTAGCAAGTAAGCTGGGTAGCTTAGGAGTGGGTTCAAAGGAGGTAAACTGGATTAAAAATTAGTTAAGGATAGTGGTAGGTGAAGGTGGTGTTTTCCACCTATGCGGAACTTCCGTGGAACTCCCCAAACTTTCACGGATGTTTCCAAACTTCTGCCTGTGGCGGAGTGGAAAACTTCCACAAATGTCATGGGCAAAATGTTGCCTGTTTCTACAAAAAATAAGCCCTGGTGGCTAGTGCCTCCCCCCCATCACACAAGTGCACAAAATATCCCAATTGTCCATCATGTTATAAAAAAAATCCCTGATGGTTTAGTGGTTTCAAATCCCCTCCCCATCCCCAATCCCCTGACAGTCCCTGAATAAATCACCCGGTGATCTAGTGCCCCCAACCCCAACAGGTGTCCCAGTATCCAGCCCCATCTCAAATCCCAGTGGGCAGATCAGCATAACCCTCCTCTCTCTACCATGGCTGGCCCGCTCACTGAGCTGTCAATGAATGATCTTGTTCTAATGTGCTAATTCATTGACAGCTCAGTGAGCAGGCCAGCCATGGTGGGAAGGGAGGGCTGTGCCGCTTCACCCACTGGGGTTTGGGATGGGGTGGGAGTGGAGTGGTGGTGGTGGTGGTACAGCTGCTGGTGTGGGAGGGTGGGGGGCACTAGACCACCAGGAATTTATTCAGGGCTGGAGATCAGGGATGGGGAGGGGGTTGAAATCGCACTAAACCACCAGTTTTTGTTTTTTTTTCAAAACAGGACAGTCGGGACAAGATATGGATGGGAGGGGATACTGGACACTTTGTTCATGGTGGGGGGGAGGAGCCACTAGCCACCAGGGAAGATTTGTTGGGATGGTAATGGGGTAGGGGGAGGGATAACAATCACAGAGGGATGGCATTTCTTTTTAGGTCAGGCAATTCACTGGGGAGAGGACCACTAGCCACCAGAAATATTTGGTATACTTGTGGGGCTTGCAGGTAGAGGGACCACTAGCCACCAGGGCTTATTTTTAAAGGGAAATTGGGTTGCTCATTGGGTGGCAATTGCAGGCAGAATTTCCGCGAAAGTTCGGAAATGGATTTCCGAACTTTCACAGAAGCAAAAGTCTGACTTTCGCTTGAATTCTGGCTGCGAAATTTTTTTTTCGCACACCTGTAGTTAGGGGATAGGCAAGAGATGGTGGTGGTGCACATAGTTCATGCTGAAGAAGGAAGAGTGATCAGTGGGGTGTCTCAGGGATCAGTGCTAGGTCTGGTCCTCTTTAATGTCTTTATAAGTGACATTGCAGAGGAGCTGGAAGGGAAGGTCTGACTCTTTACAGGTAACACCAAAATCTGCAATAGGATGGACACTTGGGGGGTGGAAAGGATGAGCAGAAACCTAGGAAAACTATAGGGGTGGTCAAGGGTATGGCAGCTTGGATTCAATGAAAAAAATCCAAAGTAATGCACTTAGGGCACAGAAACCAAGGAGTGGAGTGCAAAAATGGGTGGAGCATTACTGACAACCACCAATGAGTACAGAGGCATAGGGTAATCATATCAGGTAACCTAAAGGTGGCCAGACAGTGTGATAATGCAGTCAAGAAGGCTAGTTGGATGCTGGGCTGCATATGGAGGGGTATCACCAGCAGAAACAGAGAGGGGGTTCTCCTTCTCCAGGGGGAAGGGGGAGTTGAGTGTCCAGTACACTATGGAGACCCAGCAGAGGCTGGGTGTACCACAGTGCTGGTGCCAGTATGTTGAGGGGTGGGGCAGACACTGTCCATCATTGCACATCCCTGCCCCGCATAGGGGGAAAAACTTGCAGCTGGGCCTGCCTCCATGAAGCCTCCCCTCTGGCTTCAATCAGCCTCCTAGCCAGCTCTTCCAGATAGTCCCTAGGATCACAGCACCATGGGGATAAGGTGCCACAACCTCACCCCCTGGAGGGCAAGCCAGGGGAGCTGGGGAGTGCAGGCAATGTAGGTGGTGGGAGCCTGGAGGTCAGTGACCAAGGTGGATCACAGCGGGTGGCTGCAGCAAAAAAAAAAAAAAGAAACAGGGAGGGGCTGTTGTCTCTGTATAGACAACTTGCAAGACCCCATCTAGAGTACTGTGTCCAGTTCTAGAGACCACATCTCTGGAAGGAAAAAGAGAGAGGGGGAGGCAGCCCAGAGGATGTCAACTAAAATGGTGGGAGGTCTGCATCAAAAGCCCTATGAGGAGAGAGACTAAAGGACCTCAATATTAACACCCTGGAACAGAGAAGGGAGAGGGGAGATAAGATAGAGGCCTTTAAATACCTTGGGGGGTAAATAAGATACAGGAAGGAAGCATTTTTCAGATGAAAAGGTGCTCAAGAACAACAGAACATGCTATTAGGCTGTAGGGGGGTTGATTCAGGAGAGATGTGAGGAAGTACTTAATGGAAAGAGTGGTGGATTCCTGGAGCAGCCAGCCAGTGGAGGTAGCACGGGCAAAAACAGTGGTTGGGTTCTAGAATGCATTGGATAAACACAAAGGAATCATAATAGAAATGAAGAGGGAGGGATAAAGAGCTGTAGATCAGATACAGGCTGCGGTAATAGTGTAGGTAGGGAGGAATGAGCAGGCTGGATGGGTCAAGAGTTCCTTATCTGCTCTGAAATTCTGTGTTTATAGGTTTCAATGGTTTGGTCATAGCCAGAGTATGCATGTCAGATATGGCACACTGGGCTAACTAAAACTGCAGAAAAATAAAGTGGGAGAACACATGAGGGCACTAAGCTTATGTTATGGTTACCCATTTACATAAGAGAAGCTACAGTACTTGAAAAGGTAGTTTGCTGGAATTGATGTACCAAAGAGCTATTTTATGTATAAAAATCTTCTTGTCGACCCACAGCATGAATTTTAAAGTAGTGTCCAGGACTTAGCAGCATCCTTTTACTATAATTGTACTACTGTACTTGGGACAAAATGTTAAACCTTATAAAATATTGTCTAAATCTTTGCCACAATTATGGTAAGTTGTGTACAGAAAATGATTCATGCATCACTTTTGTGCTGCATAGTAGGTAAACTGTCACAAATGCATCAAAATGTTTGAAAATAGCATTGTTACATTTGAGGGCATATTGGATGATGCAGGCCCAAACAAAAATGAGGAACTCCATCTGTTTCATCACTTTTGAAAATCACATCTCCAAGATCTTACACATAAACTGCATCCCATGCCTGCAATGCAAAAAGCATATGTGTGTGCAACCTCTGTTTATAATGAGGTACACTAACCTGGGGGAAGTAAAATGATTAAAAAAAAATCAAGATGGTAATCCCGCATGGCAGAACCAAAAAGACTCCAAAATAGCTTTATACCATAGTGTATATAGAGAATTGTATAGACGTAACAGGAATTATTTTCACTATTGGGAACTCTTTGATGATTGGGGCAGCAAAGGTTATTCCCTCAGAGAAAGTGTTATTGCTGGAAATGTAATGACGCAGTAAGAAGCCTACTATATGTATTTTTAAAGAACATTTACTTAATTTTGTAGCAGATGTTGTAGTACTGCACTACTTCCATTAATTTGGTGTATAATCCTGCAGAATTAGAGCACCTTGCACATTAAGATACAGTAAAGTAAAACAGTATAGCATATATCATTTCCCTAACTAGACAAAAACTGTTAATAACTGTACACATGAAATCTACGTTAAAAATTTCTAAAGGAAGTAGTTTCCAAATTAAATTCCAAACCCCACCCCGACTGAATTTATGTGAGATACAGTATTAATTATCAAAAAGCTGGACTAAGCAGAAGGTACTTCAAGTCCCCCCCTTTTTGTTATTTAAATGAATGAAATATAATACAAGGAACATCATATAAAAATAAGTACATACAATAGAAGTATGCCCATATTAAATCAGAGTTTGAGGTAAAATATTGACTTATGTTTAACCAGTTTTTAACTGTACTTGAATGTACAGTATTAAAATATACATCTTAAATATTTAATTAAACAGAGATATTTAGTAGATTTTCTGGTATAAAACTGATTCAGCTGCTTTATAAACAGTTCAAAACTATTGTGGTAGTAATCATCTTACTAAATTAATTCCAACGATTATCAAATGTCTCTATTCAGTTTTGGAGAATATAATGTACTTTTTCCAATTTATACAAATCAATCATCAGGTTTAACCAAGTATTACATTCAGGAGGTTTTGTATCATTTCATTGCTTTAAAATACATTCATGAACATTAATAATTCCTAGTAACACTGATCATTGCTTATCTAAATTATTACCATTCTCAGAAAAGCCAAATGAAATTTATAAGCATTCTAATGTTCTTTGTAATTATATATTTGTAGCTTGAGATACAACTTTAAAACTTTATTCCAGAAATTTCTTGAAATGTGGCAATTCACAAACATATGTTCAATTGTACCAATATCATTTTTACATCTGGGGCATCAATTTGAACATATTGGATTCATTAGATTTAATCTGTGGGGAGTGTAAATATATTCTATGAGTTAAATTGAAATATATCTGTAATAGTCTAGAGGACTCAGTTCCCAGATTTGTATAGTCCATATTATGTAACCACATTTCATCTGCAATAGTACTATATATTCCATTCTCATTTGGCTTTTAACTTATGTAAACTAGAACCACATATATTTATCAATAAAGTATACAGTTTTTGAAATTAATTTATTATTATCTAGCAGTAAACAGATTTCTTCCCATAAATTTAACCTAGAAGGGCCATTTATTAAATTAATATTTTTGCATACATAATCCCTTATTTGTAAATAGTGAAAGATGTGTGTATTAGGTAATTGATATGTTTGTTTAATTTGTTAAAAACTTAAAAAGGTATCCACGTTGAAGAGGTCCCTAACCTCTTTTAAACCAGAGTCAAACCACTTCTTGAATCCCCCATCTAGAGTTGAAGGTCTGAATTAGCGATTTAAATAGATAGGTGAAAAAGGTTATAATTCAACATGGGTTTTAGATATCTTTCATATTTTATGCCATATTTTTCATGTAGTATTTGTACTCATGCACATATTTTTCATTTTAGATCTATATGCTCTAATGTATAGTATATGTTTTAATTCCAAAAAAGGGGTACAAGTTAATTCAGTGTGGTACTACTGCCAGTCCATCTCTGGATGAAACCATACATGGACAAATGTCATATTTGCTACTAAATAGTATCACAACATATTGGGAAGTGATAGATCCCCCAGTTGTCTGAAAGTATACCATTTTTTCTATTGTTAGCAATAACTTTTTAACTTTCCACAATTTTTTTTAATAATTTAAAAAAATGTGTCTTTCAATATGATTGATATAGTTTGAAACAGAAATAGCATTCTTGGCAGAATGTTCACTTTTATGACCTTGGTACGACCGATTAATGTGAGAGGAAAAGATTGCCAATGATCTGTTTCTATTTTAACAAATAATTGGCTAATAATACAGGTACTGTACTGCTTTTTAGGTGGCATTATAAATTAGCAGAGTTTTCTTGCCACAGAGAGACATTCTTTGTTTTGTCTGTGTCCCTAACGTGAGCTCCCTGTCACAACAGCCTCAAACACAATACACTATAAACTTTCCCTTCTTACCTGCCAGGCTTGTTCTTTTAGAAACAAACAAATAAATTGTTACCATGGCAATACCCTCCCCGAATATACATAGTATGTAGTGGAAACACTGGGAATTGGGCACCCCCAGTGTCAGTGTTATGTTTGTGGGGGGGGGTTCTGAGAGGGAGGGTCAGGTGGGTGGTTAGTTAAAGGGGCAGCAACAACAGACATAGATGGACTATTTTCTGTGTTACAGCTGCCATCTGTAAGACTGTAGGGCTCTTCCTGCATGTTTGACACTCCTCAGCAGGCTGATCATGAGAGATCAGCCTGCTGGGTGGCACACATCAAAGGAAAAAGCTGACCCATGATTGTATCTGCTTTTTCTTTTCAAGTCCACAACATCTCCACCCAGCAAGCCAAAACTGTGTCATTATCAGCCTGACAGATGATTGATGTGCCACTGATACACCCATTGAAGACTGCTTTGCATTAAATGAACAGTATCACACCTCTCAAAACCTAGCTCTCATACCAAAATGTTCGCTACATGCACATGGTAAACATAAAAAAAAATCCAAATGCTAAATGAAGAAGATGCTTTTCAGTTGATTTATAAACTACAGTATGGTACACATTAAACTGTTCCATCAGTGTGTTGGTTTAGTAGTGTTTTGTTTTGGAGTTGGCAATGCATTGGCAACTCATATTGCATTATTTTTCAATGCTTAACCAGCTGCAGAGCAATGTTTGTAAAATGTTTTTGCAACTCAGTTGGAATATATCTGCAGTCTAGTCACAGTGTAATGTAAAGCTGCATTTTAACTTTTAAGAAACAGTTTATGCAAGGCTTTGTGCTGGATCCAGCAACACTTACGCAATTCAGTCAGAAATGCTAAAGCAACTCATTGGAGGAATAGTTTGATGTGACTTGTACTGTATGTTACAGAGTTTTCAGTATGAATTTACCTCAGTTTAAGCATTCCAAAGCATCAGGGTAGGGACGGAGGAAGTCCAGTCAACAGTAAACTTCACTTGTCACAGTAGTACCTGAAACAAACTCTGCTCTGTAGACCACCAATCCCTAGAAGGTGTGTGAAGATTTAGGAGCTTACTGAGGTATTGGGGACACAGTCTTTCAAGGTTTTGTATGTTAGTAAAAGCAACTGGAAATCAATTTGCCACCTAACTGGAAGCCAGCCCAGAAATAATAATGAAGGGGTGATATGCTATGACCTCCAAACAGGGGTCAGGAATCTCACTGCAACTTTCTGAACCAGCTACACATGATGTACTTGACCTCTAGGTGATGATAGAGCAGGAAACCAATGGTGAGGATATTGGAATGTGTCAAAAGCTGAACTTAAACTAAAAGAAGAATAGCAAAACAGCCTACAAATTTGCAAAAAACGTGTTTATCAATGGAAGCTGTATGGAGCAGACTTCTTCCTTCCAGTGGAAAACAAAAATGTATCTGAGAGCATTGAGACATAGATGAGGACCACATAGTTGGGAAGTAAGAGGAATCAAGCTTGAAGACTGTTTCAGTGACTTGAGCATGCTTAGAGGAAGACTAAGTATGGCTAGTGAAGTTTGAATTTGTGAATTTTGCCAGCAAACATAAATCATTTTGTCTGAAGCAATACTCTCTAGGGACATTACTGGCTACCCAATATCTACTCAGCATGACTGCTTGTATACTGAAGCACAAGGCAGTTTAGGGATAGTTTAATTGTCATACTATTTAGAAAATGCAATGGTATATCATATCACACTAAACACTATATCATGGTTTATAAATTTATTCAGGAGGATCTCTTCCATCATGCGGTAGAGCCTAGAGAGGAGTTGCTTTATCTGGGTAGGCTAGTGAGGCTGATATGTCTACTGAACCCCCTCAGAAAAACACTTCAGATTAAGGAGAAGATGACCACAGCAGCATGCTTTACGATGGAACTGCTCTCAGGAACATTCTCTAAAAAAATACTTTTCTTAATTTCTTCTAAATAGTTTGATACCTCACCCTTGCTATGGATGTGTCCTGAATAGATCTTTCTAAACTTTCTAAGAACGACAGAAAAAAAATCAAGAAAGAGAGAGGAAGGAGAAAAGAGCTGAATATTTCTTCCTCTGAACTGATGAAAAACAACAGGAGAAAATGCTTTGGCCCCATGGGCAAATTCCAAGGGTGTCCTCCCTCAAGAAGTCAAGGGAAAGTTGGTGTGTACTACAGCTAAGGTTTCTAGTTCCAGCTCTGTCCTAAAATCTGATGCATCTTTGACCTCCACTGCAGGGATTTCCAAAAAATTAAACATCCCACATACCAAATTGGACTCACTTTAATCAATTAACCAATCTTACATGACTTTACTACATGCTTTCCAGAAGCTAGATTAAAAATGGGAGACAGCTACTTCAAAGGCTGATGCCACAGAATGCTGATTAACCCAACATGATAAGGAGGCAACCACAATAGCTGTACAGCAAGTGGATCTTGCAACAAATGTAGATTTAGACCCTGCCCTTCTGTCCTCAGTTTTGAGAGAGAATATGTTTCAGACCAGAAATATAAAAAAATGCAGATTTCAATAAGAAAATCAAACTTAAGAATTGTTGGTTTACCTGCATTATAGTCACCCAAGAAAATAACATGATACATGGTGTATGACCTTTTTCTGAAACCATAAACTTTTCACCTGATACTCTCCCCTCGCACATCAAGGTTTTCCATCTTTCTAAAGGTTTAGAGGTGCTCAGAGCTCTGTTGCACCTGAAACAAGTTCTATCTCCCAAATGCCTTTTACACCTGCAACCTTCCTAGCACAATTTGCCCTCAAAATGGATAGAGAAGCTATTATCAAACAGGCTAGATTAAAGGAGGCTATTATGTTTGGGAACTCAATGGCTAAATTTACTTGGATATATGCCAACAAACCCAGTCTCATCAGATGAGGGTCCTGTACTATGATGCTGAGGTATAAGAGATAGAAGCGTGCTTCTCCTTGTGACATCCTTGCAAGGTATGGATAATTCTCACTGCACAGAAATACATTTTTTTTTAACTTGACCAGCTCACTGACTTTCTCAAGAATCAGTCCTCAGCAAGAAAGTCTATGGAAGAATTATCAGCAGACGCCACAGAAGAATCTGAAATGGAGAATATCCAGGTGTCACAAGTTCACTCCCATGGGCCGGGATTCTCTGTGTCACAATGAATCCCTCTTGTGATAGGGGGTAGAGTCAGAGATACCCTTTCTCCATGTGAGGGGATATAAATACAGTCTCGAGTCTGTGTTACTGGCGTAGAGCTGTCTCAGCCACTGCACCATGAACCAGAAAGCCACAGGCATGTATAGGCTTATGGGGGCCCTATACAACCTATTACTGTGACTTTCCCCAGAAATGCAGTGCTCAGATCAACCCCTCCCCCCCACAGGGTCCCTTGAGACCCTTTATATTTCCTCCCTTCCTTTCATCACAAAGTCCATATTGACACTTAACTTTTGGTAATGTTAGGCCTTAAAACAGTCACATAGGTGTGGTATTGTTTGAACAACTCTTACCAAGGCAACCCACACAACAGACATAGGCAGAATTATTTTTAAAATAAGCCAAAAGCTTTACTAGTTAAAGTAATGAATGCAGTAAATAATATAAAGACAAATAATTTTAGACATTGGTTACATGGTATTGAAAATATACATAAAAACCTACACTTTAAAACTCTGAGATTTAAAGTCTAACATAAGTCTGTAGTGGTTGAATTTTTAAGTACTAAGTCCTTATAAGTGGCAGTTGAAGATCTTGTTTCTTGGTAGTCCAGGAGAATGTTCTTGAAAAGAAATTGCTTCCCGCTGTGCTAAGCAGACAGACAGGCAGGGGCCCAAAATGCAAAAGGCTACATGTTTGAAAACTAAAAAGGCCCAGATACCCCTCTGCATCCAAGTTTTAAAGGGTTTTAAAAGGGCAGGTCCAGTGGATAGTGGTGTGCCCTTTGATTGGCTACCATTCTGTTTTGATGGCTATACAACCATTCAGATTTCAGTATTTTATTATAAAACACAGATATGCAGTTCTGAATATGTAAGAATAAAAAAAAAAACTCAGTGGTCAAGCCAGTTGGAACCAGTATTCTGGGGGCATATCCCAGCCTTCCTGCTGGGACATAGCTGTCATTAATCAACAGTAAATGCAACTATCTACATAAACGGTACCCCATCCAACTGGTAATAAGATGAGCTGAGGCAGCCCTCTGAAAACAAAGGAAAGGTAGACGAAGAGGCACCAGATGTGCTGGGGTCCACTGAGACACAAATGGACCTGCCAGCTGGCCAGCACTGCTTAATTATTTCTTTTGTTTCCTTTTAAATAATTTAATTAACGCTAGCCTCTGCTAGCAGAAAATGTTTTTTTTCTGTAGTAACTAGAAAATCACATCAGTCTACATGGCTCATGGTCTGTACCCATGATGCCTTACACTTATGTTGGGCCACCCTGGTATCTGATGCATTTCTCACTTAAAAAAATATATATAACACATGCCCAAAAATAATAAGGTGTGGCCTTATCTCACCACACCAGGTATCTAGAATAAACATTGGTGGGATGCTGCCTGAAAAGCCAGTCCCAAATTAAATTGCCCTTTGAGTTACCTTTTAAAAATGAAATTTCTCTTTATCCATTTCAGCATTTTGCAAATATCATATCCCAAAAAATTAGGCAGACTGTGTTTTTGAAAATTTTTTTCCTTCTGTACAGTAAGTGCAGCTTTATGAAACCATACAGATATGTTAATAGGAGTATGAGCAATCATTTTCCATGAACAACTTAAAATACAGTTACTTTTTAATATTAATTTGTAATTTTATTGGTTAATGTATTGCATTCTTTAAATATATATGGCTAATCTTTTTTTTTTCCAAAATAACCCAATCCTGATTTAGAATAACTATTAGTTAGCAGAACTAAAAAAAAACATGGTTTGAAGATGCCATCAAATAATACTTTAGAATGATTATAGCTCAATGTAGTCATCATTTAAAATACTTTATGTTCTGTCTCATTCTAGTTGATTAGTCCCTGTGGTGCAGGTGTTTATATTATCTACTACCTAGAGTATTTAACCCAGTTACACCCTAATGGTGACTTTGGATAATTGATCATAACATGAACTCTCTTCTTCATCTTGCCTCTTCAACAGACCTCTAAGAACTTTTTACTACATTTTTAACACCTTCTTTATAAGTTGTATTGTGAAAAATTGATTTACTTTTCTATCATACAGTGTGGACAGCATATAGTAACTGTACAAAACAAACATTTTTCAATGCCAGAAGTTTGCCACTGTTACAGAAGCCCTAGGGTAGTAGATGCATTGTGGTGCACTTTGTGGGTTATGTATATTACTGCATGCCCCAGGTGGGTTGTGATGCACAAGGTGCAGCTGAATGCAATCAACAACCTGCGAAGTACAGGCAGATTGACTCAATTACATCACAAGTGGCAAAGCCACAAGTGATGTCATCAGGTCAATTGGCATGAGAACTAAAAATATCAACAATATTTCCAGTGGGGAAGGGGGTAGCATATTCCATTTATGCCATAACTCCAAAAAAGTGAAACAAGTGAATTTCCTGCCATTTTTGGCTGATTATGAAAAATCTAAAAGTTATCTATAAATGAAACACTGCTCATATTTTTGTGCTGAACAACTTTTGTGCTCAAAGTACCATGGTATCATTTTTATTGTAAAGTTATTTGCAGTTGTCTGTTGCAAAAAGTGAAAAAAATGAATTTTCTGCAGGTTTTTTTGCTTATTATAAAAACTAAAATGTATCTATAAATGAAACACCACTCATTTTATAGATATTTTTGTGCTGAAAAAATTATGTGCTGACAGTACCATGCTATCATTTTCCATTTTAAAGTTATTTGGTTTTGTATGTTGAAAAAGTGAAAAGAAAAACTGAATTTTCTGCTGTTTTTGTTTTGCTAATTATGAAAAAAGGTAGCTATAAATGAAACACCACTCATTTTGTAGAAATGTGTGTGCTGAACAACTTTCATGCTCATAGTACAATGCTATCATTTTTCCTTTTACAGTTATTCACATTTGTATATGGATAATACTGTACTGCTAGTATAGATGTGTAAGAAGAGGGTTTAGGTGTTCTTTAAAGTAGTGTGTGTGTGTGTGTGTGTGTGTGTGTGTCCTCCTCTCACAAAATCAGTGAATAGCTCAGGGCTGTTCCTGGATATTTGAAATTTCTAGTCCTTGTGAAAGGTCAGCTGTGTCTGCTGGCCTGGGTAAATCAAAGGAAGGAGCTGACCCATGATTGACCCATGATATCCAGTTCCACCTTGAGAATGAGCCTTGCTCAATAGTGACTGCCTGGTTAAATAAGGATTTTGATTGACTGATTGATTTTCCTTTTCAACTAGAGAACATTTCAGCCCAGCAAGCCAAAACGGTGTCATGCTCACCCTGCCTGATGATTGGTTATACCCCTTTAAGATTGCTCTGCATTGGAGGGCAGGGCCACACCTTTCAAAACTCAACTCTCATAAAATGTTCACTGCGCACACACACACACACACACACACACACACACACACACACACACACACAGGTGAAGATGAAAATGGGCACTCACAACTTTCCAGTTAGAACAAATGATGTTGCTCATAGGTACTTGCTATGTAGAAATGTGCAGTTTTATTCAGTGCCAAAAGGAGAACTGTACAGTAATGCGTGACACATATCAGAATATGTTTCTTTCTCAAAGGAAACAGGAGAAACAGCTGAAGCATTTCACATAGGTTCTTTTCTCAAAGACCTTTGGGGAAAAAAAAACCTATTCTGTAACATGTCAGATATTACTGGACAGTTCTGCTGTCTGGCACTGATTAAACCTGCACAGCAAGTACATATGAGCAAAATCATTTGTCCTAATTGGAAAAGGGCGAGTGCCCAGTTGTTTGTACTTTTGCTATTTGCACTTTATTATGAACACCCCAGGCTATTGTAACTTTTTCTTATATGATTGACCTAATGTGGACAATATGCATGTAGCCTGTTCAATATAACTGTATTGAAAATCAAATAAACAAAAAGTAAAAAATAAATAAATAAGTGTGTTTCCTTCTGATTATATCTTGATTTTCAAGTGTTCTTAATATGATAGTTTAGTAAACAAAGTACTACAGCAGAAAAAAACATACTTTACATGTGGAAAATAACTTTAAAAATATAATAATCCATTGCTATTGGTGGTTCTAATTTTAAATAACCTTAAATATTATTTTTAAATATGTGATGAGCTTGGTTAACTGGTTTGCAGACATTCCTGCACATATAGTTTGGATCAGGATTATGCAGTTCTGTGTTTCCTACTGTATGATGTGCTCCTTATACAAACAAACTCTGGCCAGAGCCAATAGGGTTGTGACAAGCTGCCAAGTGACTAAAGTTATATGTGTGCATAGAAATTATGGAATGCCCAGGTGTAACTTGGCCATTTTTTGGAGATGTTGCCCCCAATTTTCAACATGTCCTTTTTGGGACCCCTCCTCATGAAGCGTGCCAGTGTCATTTTGTTCACTTGTCCGGAAGGTGATTTCACACAGCGACCACACCATTATGTGCTACAGGTGTGAAAACACATTTCAGGCAGGATGTGACAAAATGTCAGCTGTACTGTTAAAAATGAAGTGTGCAAAAATGGCAATGTTGAAAATCTGGAGTGAAAATAATAAAAATTGGTGAAGTTAGGAGTGCGTTTAGAAACTGTACAATGCTGGCTCACAACACAGTCATTTTTGGGAGTTTTTTCATCAAATTTTCAACATGGGCTTTTTGGGACCCCCCCCCCCCATGAACAGTGTCACTGTCATTTCATTAATCAGCCCTGAAAGGAGATTCCACACAGCAACTGGAAAATCACCTTTAGGGATGGAGTAACGAAATGACAGTGATATAGTTCACTCACGAGGTGGGACCAAAATTCAAAAAAATTTCTGAGTTATCAACTTAAGTTGAAAACCCCATTGAATTCCATTATAGCATGCTTACCTTTGATTCTTCAGTTTGTGGTTCGGCTTTGAAGAGAGCAGATGTCTCCCAGTTCAGAGAAGATGACAATGTCGACCTCCGGAGGTAAGTATGAGGTGTGTGGGGCTACGGGCAAGGTGGATGCTCAGTGGGAGGGTGGGGATGGGGAAGGGGGACTGAGGCAACAATGAGGGACCATTTTCTATTTTACAGGTTTAAAAAAAAGTCTGGGGAAGGTTTTTTTTATTTACAGGAAAAAGAATATCTACATTTGAGCACACTGGGGTGGGCTCCCAGTGTGCCATATGAGTTGGGGGGTGGGTACTTGATGCAGACATGGGGACTGGGCACCCCAGTGTTGGGGGGAAAAGAAACAAACATTTGGACACACTGGAGTGGGTTCTCAGTGTGCCACATCAGTGGGGGGGGGGACATTCTGCCAACACAGGAATTGGGCACTGCAATGTTAGAGCAGGGCAAAGAAGTACATTTGGGCACACTGAGGTGGGCTCCCAGTGTGCCACCTGGGTTGGAAGGGCTACATAATGCTGACACAGTTATTGGGGACCCCAATATTGGTGCAGGAGGACAACAACAGTGGGAGGGTTTTTCTGCTGGTGGTGGCGACGCAACTGTGCATGCATGACATTTGTGCATGTGCAGTTGCAGTGAATGGCATTTTGCCATTCACAACATGATGGTGCCAGCAGAACGGCGCATGCAAGTGAGTTGCACATGTGCAGTTCATGCCCCAGAGTGTGGAAGTAACAACCAAAATAGTGCGGCTGTTATTCCGTAGCAGCCGATCATGGCATAGGGTTTCTAGCTCTGTTGGACTTTTGGATGGATATTTCCAAAAGTCCAACAGAAGGTTCCACAATCACCGTTTTTGTAAGCTATGAGCCGATCCTAAAAGTGCTGTAGGCTCTGCCCACAGCCCTAAAAAGTAACTGACTATACTGAAATATACATACATTCAAGAGATCTTTGTTTTCTGGCCTATAACAGGCCACCACAGGACTTTTTCATTTGGAAAATACCTATGGCCAGCAGAACCTATACTTTGTTGCATATATGACACAGTCAGCTTCACAGAAGGGCCCTTTCTCATTGACATAGAAATCTCTTAGACATGTGCTGCTTAAGCCGCTACTTGCATTGCCATGTAATCCAGAGGTGTGATCTGCAGCAAATGGCATGGCTATAAGGTGGGTTGCTCACTAAAAAGGCTGCCCTTGCTGTTAGGGGTTTCCTAATCAAAATGTCAAGAAGAGTGCCAGGCATAGATAGGAGGCTAGGTAGGTGGGGAAGGGTGAGGGATGGGGGGGCAAGGGAGTGAAGAGAATGAGGAATCATGGGAGGAAGGGCAGAGAGGTAAGCATGATGGAACAAAAGGAAGAGGGGGCAAGGAGGATAGGATGAGGATTGATGGAGGTGAGTAAGGGAAAGGCCCCCAGGAAGAAGATATTTAAAGGGAAGAAAGACTAGGATCCCCTTCTTTTGCTAGAGAGCAAGGTGCTCTTAGCACTTTGGCTGGCATTTGGCTTTCTTTGGTACAAGGATTTCTGCAAAGACCATTTGAAAAATACAGGTAAGAAGGCGGGTAGAGTGAATGTTAAGATGCTTGGTAATGGTGCAGGCCAGGGGCATTGGATATAACATACATAAATAAATAAACAAATAAATAAATAAACAAACAAACAAAGGGGTTAGCAGGACTGCAAAGAACTAGCTTGCCTGCAGTTGGTAATGAAATGGGATTTTGCAGAAAGTTTTGTTTTATTCACTGAAGGGGTAGTGCTTTACCTAGTTGTGGATAGGGGGAGAGGGATAAATTAATACAGAATTCAAATGTCATAATAAAGAAGATGTGCATTGGTTGCATCCCATGGTTCTGCCTGCTGGAGATACTGGAGGGGTGGTAGCCTAGGGTAGAGGGAAAAGTAGGATTACTGGGGGGGGGACCTCGGTTAAGAAAAAAAAGAACAGGAGAAAAATGAAAGAGCAGTTGGGCATGTAAGGTATGGACAGACATGATGGTAGATTCACTTAAGGGGTTGCATACACACAGCTGAGAGTTAAGCATTGGAGCAGTGGTAGGGAGGCAAACCCCAGAACAGTGTTAAGAAAAAAAAAAGGGGTGGGGGAGCCAGCTGGCGATGATGGCCAGCCAAGGAGTAGACAGCAGTCAGATGTGCAGCCCTGGGTAGATCTATTGGAAAGGGGGATGGTTGGATGGTTTCATTAGTGGGGTTAATAGGTCCTGCAGGGAAAAGCAATTGGGTTTGCCCACGGCTGCTACAGTGCTGTTAGCATTGCAAGGGGTATAGAGTGTATAGTGCTGCTTGTCCTTGTACTTGGCTGCCTAAACACAGGCAAAAGTGGCTGTATGCCTTCCAATTCATTGAGAAGTGAAAGTCAGTTATGGTGAAGGGGAGATGTCGGAGGGAAGAATGAGAGGGGTTAGGTAGTGGTTGGGGGGGACAAGATGGTGGAGGCCATGAGGAGAGGCTCTCCTTTGTTCACAGAGAAGCTGTAGGTTTGGAATTCACAGGCTAGCTTGAAGGGGAGGAAGAGAATGAGGGGAGCAGATGCGCATGGCGGATGGCTGCCATATTGTGAATCATGAAGGGCTAGCATGCATGTGCAGGGGTGGACTGGTCACCATATTGGTAAGGGGGTTGAGACGACAAACTGCACATGCACGCTATTGGTGGCTGCCATCATAGAAACAGCAGTGAGTCAATGCACAGGTGCAAGGAGAGGCCATATGCCATTTTAAGGGTGATGATTAGTGGGCTACTGTTTTAGGAGGTACAGATTGGCAGTAAGGGGGAGTGAAAAAAAGGAAGGGGGGTCCTTCTCTTGCACATTATTCCACTATACATAATAAAAATTAATGCAATGAAGAGAGGGGGACGTAGCACTGGCATGCAGGGATCAGGAAGGGCAAATGAAACAAAAAAAGAAGATAACAAAGAAAGAGAATGTGGGGACAGAGCAGGTGATGGGACTGCACAGGCACAGGTAGGAACAGCAGTGAGGGGAGACAAAGAGAGAGGGCCTTCAGGAGCCACATGAAGTGGAGTTCTACTAGGGCAAAGGATACCCTAGTACGGTCAGCATGTGGAAAATGGGACAGAAAGGAGGTATAAAATAAAAGGGAAGAAGATGTTTTCCTAGCAGCAGTATTTTATGACGATGTTGCTGATACCCAGATTTGTTTCAGAGTTTCTTGACAGGGAGTTCTTCTTTTTAACATCATGGAAGCGCAAGTTCATCTCTCCTCTTTGATTTTGTTTTGTGAAGTGAGATATTAGGGCATAACATGAAGTTTATGGAGAAAGATACATAACTGTAAAGTCCATAATCTATCAACCACAGGGGGTGGAGACACCACAGGTAGAGACCCCTGAATGATGCAAGACAAAAAGAAAAAAGCTCTACAAGCAATAGTTGAAGACATGTAGTGGCTACGGTTCTGGGTCTACGAATCTGTGGACCTTGGTTTTGAGTCAAACACTGCAATTTTGTTCTTGCCTTATATAGGATTTCAGTTTACAAATATACAGTTCCCAACGGTAATGTATACTTATAGTTACATGCAGAAAATGGGTCCTTTTGTGCAAAGGACTTAGCAGGCAAACACATTGTTTCATAAAATAAATACATACTGTTGGTGATACTGTGGAACTATTTCAGTAGTGGTGTGGGGAAGTGCAATGCTGAGCAAACATTTCTATGACTTTCAAAGGAGCAGTTTAGACTTAAGACTCCCATGGGAATAAGGACCACAGTCTGAAATCTTTTTGAGGGAAATGGGTAGGGATTATAACCAAGGCCAATAAATCAGTCAAGATCACTTGGGGAAATCGTGCACATTGGCAAAAGAAAAATACATAAATAAGGTAAAAGGCACTCCATATGCCACTAAGGAACTATGTACTACTATTGGAGGTATGGCGTACACCGATATTGTTGTGCTTTTTGAGTTTTGCACTCATGGCAATGAAGTGGGGGAAGACCACTGGTGGGGCAGGCAGAAGGGAAGACTCAGTGCAATGAGCAATGGAAGGGATTAAAGAAGTCTGTTTCCTTGGGGTGACTTTGATATAGACTGACAATGAACCCAGCTGCAAGATCCAGAAATCCAAGAAAGGAAGAGGAAGCCTGCAAACGAGTGGCATCAAAGACTGATGGATATAAGGGGTTGATGGGAAAGGCTGAAACAAATCTGAAAACTGACTATGATTTTGTTTGTGAGCAAACTGACGGGGTTTCTCTCTAAGATTATTTTAAGCAGCCAGGGGTGTAACAAAAACAGGGGGGAGCCAAATGGGTAATAGATGTAATGGCCTACTGTATAGAATTTGGGATAGTCTGCAGAATCAGGAATATATAGAACAATTAGTCATACTGAAGAAGTATAAAGCACAGTGGTTCCAGATAGCATGGGACAGTCCTATGGTTGGTCAATCGGGAAGGACTGCATGCTTGCCAGATAGTTGTACTGAATTTATTGGCCTGAGATTTAGGAGGATGAGGGTTGGAAGGCAGGAGAGGAAGAGATGCCAAGGATTGCAGTGTGGTGTAATGCACCACAGGCTGTGAATGAAAGATAGGGAAGAGGGAGTAGATGAAAACATTTTGCATTAGGAGATAAGGATGTGGCTAAGAAACATGATGAGAAGAGCATGAGTGCAGGACGGGGGTGCATTATTTGGGTGGGTTATTGCTGATAGGGCAAGGGGAGGATGGGACTGCAGAAATTCTTTTGTGCTAAGGAAGGTGGGGCGACGTAAGGCTCCCTCTAGTGGAAGGGAAGCCTACCAGCCTATAAATTGTAATTCTAGGGGATAGAGGCAGATATACAAGAAGGGGCTTTCCAGTTAACTGGCGGGACGGTTCAGAAGATACAGGATGTGATAACAAAGATGTGAGTCGGGGTAGGTATGTGAGGTACTAGATAGGGAGGAATACTGGGCGGGTAGAGCTTGAGTGGGAGAAAGTTTGTTTATTCATGACAAGGGTACCGGTCACTAGCTATCACCTAGCAGTTGGTTGAGGCAAGAGAAAGGGGTAGGGTCATGCTGTTGGCCCAGTTTGACACCACCACTACTAGAGGATTTAAACCTGAAGCCACCAATGCCAGACTTGTGGGCATTGCGCCTGTGGGGCAATGATACGGGGAAGTGACTGTGGTTGGAAATCATGCTTGAAATAAAGCGGGATTGGCTGGGGGTAGTTCTGGGCCTGGTAGAGAGAATCCTGAGGTGGGTATGGCATTAGACCAGGGAGATAAGGCAGTGGAATGTATCAAGAAGAGGTGAGCAAGAAAGTGGCAACAATGGTGATGTTAGGTGGGGTATATGTCACACATAAGGATAGCTCATATGATTGCAGGGCATGTACAGGCAGAATAGGGGCACCTGGCAGAGGCAGTGTTGGGACATTGTCAGTATACCATGGGGATGGGGCCCTGGAAGAATGAGGTAGGAGAGGATGAATTGGGAGAGGAAGCCCGTCATCCATTGCAATAGCTGGAGATAAGCTAGTGGAAGGAAGAGGAAAAGGGGGGTGGGAAGGAAAGGGGGAATAAGAGACACAGGAGAAGGATATAGGGGGCCCAGGGTTACTGTGCTGTTAACCAGGACATAGACTGGGTGTGCAACAGCCATGTTGGCACCTTGTGGGGTTTGCATCCCAGAAGTCCGAATGTGGGCGTTGGGTATGCATCCGAGTCAAGAACTGTGGTTAATGGACAGAGGATCACACAAAGTTTATGTTGTATATATGTATAAAATATTTGGATGGCGTAAATATAAGGTTATGGAATTATGTAATAAACTATGCCAACTAAGCACCCAACAAGGGTTAATGTATGCATTATTTTAGGAAGGGGTCCCTGACAAGGTGATTGCCAGCCTAAAAGGCAGCCCTCATTGTCAGGGGGTTTCTGGACCAAAACAGCAGGGAGAGCGCCAGGCATAGATAGGAGGCTAGGTAGGTGGGGGAGGGATGGGGGAGGAGGAGAAGAGGAAGGGAAGGAAGAGAATGAGGAATCATGGGAGGAAGGACAGGGAAGTAAACATGATCATGGGAAGAAGGATAGAACAAAAGGCAGATGGGGCAAGGAGGATAGGATGAGGAATGGTAGAGGTGAGTAAGGGGAAGGGCTACAAGAAGGGAATATTTAAAGGGAAGGAAGACTGGGATCCCACTACTTCTTCTTCTGCTAGAGAGCAAGTTCCCCACATCAGGCACTTGGGTTAAATCCTAGTGTTGACACTGTAGAGCAGCATAAGGGGATGCTGCACTCCTGAGGTGCCGTCTTTTGGATGAGATGTTAAACTGAAGTCCCATTTGCCTGTTCTGGAGGTAGTTCAGGTGGATGGTAAAGATCCCATGGCACTTCTCAAAAAGAATAGGGAGATTTTATTGAGAAAATTTGGACTTCATTACAGATATGCATACATATAAATATTACAGTGCATTAAACGTTTTATACAGGTTGAACAGAACACCACATGTGCATAATTGTGATAACACAGACTTCTGACACATCAATATGGCCATCATCTGACATATAAATTACACTAAATTCCATACATCACTGTTAATCCATAACTGATTAAATTGCTTCCTTGATTTAATTTTAAAATCAGTCATTTTGATGGCCATTACTGCCTTACCGATATTTCTCATTGTCTCCTGTTGTGGTATCCACTTTTGTTGTAAAACTAATAGGCATCTAGCCTGCCATAAAAAGTACCTTATTATCACCAATACAATGTACATAGTTTCTGCATTGTACTTCTTATTTAAGGCCTTGTTTGTATCAAACATAATTTGCAAGCGTGTTAGGTTAAACAAAAGAGGTTCATTCCAAACTACTGCAATGGTTCCCCAAAAATTCTGTGCAAAGTTACAGTTAAGAAATAAATGTGTTTCAATGATTTGAGCACAGGACTCCCTTGGACAGTATCTATCATCAATGGTTTTGTGTTTGTTGTTCCCCCTTACACTAAGCCTATCATAATTACCCATTCACACCGTATCCCATACATACGGTGGAATTCTAGGGTTGACAAATTGTCTTAATAGTTGTTTAATGGTTCTGTGCCATCACTAGAGCTGAAGTTCTGAAGCTGTTACTATCTATCCCTGACAGTACTAGCTTAGGGTCTGATTGTTTGGAACCTAGGCTACTGAAAATTGCTGCTCTTCTTATAGCCTCACCCCTAACAAAAGTATTCAGCCTATCACTATGCCATGGTACAGTACCAAACATCTGGAAAATGGCAAAAATCACAACCAATCCTAAAAATGGTGATCCTAAAGATATCACAAATTATCGACCCATAGCTATCCTCTCAGTGCTTAGCAAAATTTTGGAGAAATTAGTGGCGACTCAACCCACTGACTATCTTCAGAAGCACAGTCTTCTCTCCTGTTCCCAGCATGGTTTCCACAAAGGTCATAGCACTTCCACTACAATCCTAAAACTCACAAATGACATCTATACGTCTATGGACTCTGGCATCCTCATAGGTGCAATTTTCATTGACTCGACCAAGGTGTTTGAGCTGGTAAACCATGCCCTTCTCCTTGAGAAGCTACGTTCCCTAGGTTTCTCTGCTGATGTAGTTGCCTGGTTTAAAAGCTATCTGTCTGATAGGCAACAGGCTGTCGTTTTCAACTTGGCCACATCGGACCTCTTATCTACACACACTGGCATTCCTCAGGGCTCCATACTTGGCCCCTTGCTATTCTCAATCTTTATCAATGATCTTCCATTGCTAGCACCAACCTGTTCATCCCTGCTTTATGCGGACGATCTGGTCATTTACCATAATGCAAGTAATATTTCGATAATTAACCAATCTCTTGCCTTGGATTTCTTAAGTATTCAGTCATGGCTAACAGAAAACAACCTTGTTCTCAACTCAAGCAAGACACAGTCCATGCTCTTTGGCTCACCTGCCAGACTTAAAGCTAACTAAAGCTCCTTCAAAATACTATGTGCTGGTGGGTCCCCACTGGTTAGTACCAGTTCTTTTAAATATCTGGGTGTTCTTCTTGATGAATCTCTAGATTTTGATCTGTGCATCACCACCACCTGTAAGTCTGTCAATGCTAAGATAGGAGGTGCCTATCGCACTCGCTATGCCCTTACCCCATCGGCTAGACTAGCTGTGGCACAAGGCTTTCTGCTCCCAGCTCTTGCCTATGGCTCAGCCACCTACCTCTCTGCCACAAAGACCTCGCTCCATAAATGGGACACTACCTATAATTCCATTTGCCACTATGCTTCTGCATCTCAATGATACAAGCACCACTGTCAGCTCTATGCGGACCTTAATTGACCCAGCCCTTCTGCCCAACATCTCCAGTCCTATGACTCTCTAATTGACAGTATTACCAAATCAGGCCTCCCCCAATCACTTGCCTCCCTGCTGCACTCACAACCCCTCTCCTATGGGCTTGGATCTACTAACCAAGCCTCTCTCCATATCCCCAGATGCAAAACCAACATGGGTGGTCGTGCTTTCTCATCCATGGCTCCTATGTACTGGAAGTCCATACCTCAAACTATTCATCAAGCTTCCACTCATGCTAGTTTCAAGAAACTTCATCATGAACATCTGCGTGCTACTAGCCCCTGTATGTGCTTTCATCCACCGTAGTCCACCCTACTTCCCACTCTCTGTATCTCCAGGCAACTACTCCTCTTGACTTCTTGCTTCCTCTCTCTCTCATTATCATCCTGAAATCCTCTCTATCAGCTCTCACCCTTTTCCTCTCCCTTACCTCCACTCTTCTCTCACCCCCCGTTTTCCTCTCTCCCTAATGCCTGCTGACCACATAATGGCACTTATTTGTATTTTTGTAATTGCTTTAAATGTCAGTTTTTTATCACATGTTTTTGCACTTCCTACCTCTCTTTTGACTGTCAAAACTGTACTGTTTATAATTGTATTGAAGAATGTGTAGTAGATTATTTGTCCATGCAAACAATTGGTTGTATGTTATTCCTCCTCCTTACTACGTTACATATCTCGTATCTCATGTGCTGAATCACATGTCTCCTAATGTGTTTCCATGTGTATCCTCCCGGGTCGTGCCTGAAAATAGGCATTTGATGCCTAGTGTGCTCACCTGGTTACCAAAAGCAAATAAATAAATAATATTCAGATGTGCTGGTCTTGGGGACAAAAAGGAAATTCTACTGGGTTCTGAGCCTCTGGCCTCCAAATCCAGTCATATAGTGCTTTCCTGCTTGTTACAATAAAATCGTTGGATTTGAAACCCCAGGACATGGCTAATTTTACTCCACACCAAATGCTGGGATTCCAGGGACTCTTGCTACTAGTCTATAGAAACATAGAAACATAGACTTTGATGGCAGATAAGGACCGCTAGGCCCATCTAGTCTGCCCATTTCCCTACCTACAGGATAGGCCGCAGATCCTAGTTAACCAACAGCCTATTTTTTCCTACCCCCCACAAGAATTGCCTTATGTCTGTCCCATGCATTCTTGAATTCTCCCAAAGTTTTAGACCCCACAACCTCCTCAGGAAGGCTGTTCCGTGCATCCACTACCCTCTGTGAAATAATACTTCCTCACATTGCCCTGAACCGCCCTCCTTCTATCTTTTAAATTGTGTCCCCTTGTTCTTGCAAGTCTCTTTTGTGAAAGATGCTACCCTCTTGGACTTTGTTGATTCCACTGAGGTACTTAAAAGTTTCTATCATGTCCCCTCTCCTTCTTTCCTCAAGGGTATACATATTAAGCTCCTTTAGTCTCTCCTCATCGGCTTCTCTTGCAGACCCTGCACCATTTTAGTTGCCCTCCTCTGGACTGCCTCTATCCTGTATATGTCCTTGCGGAGATGGGGTCTCCAGAACTGGACACAGTACTCCAGATGGGGTCTCACCAACTGTCTGTACAGAAGGATAACAACTTCCTGTCTTCTGCTGAAGATGCCTCTCCCTATACATACCATTATACCCCCAGCCCTCCCTACTGCCTTCTCACATTGCTTGCTAACCTTAAGGTCGTCTGATATGATTACCCCCAGGTTCCTTTCCTTTTTTGTTGTTGTTACTACCTCCCCACCCATTGTGTATTCTTCCCCTGGGTTCTTGTTTCCCAGGTGCATTATTTTGCACTTCTTTGCGCTGAATCCTAGCTGCCATACTTCTGACCATTCCTCCAACCTTGCCAAGTCCCTTTTCATCCTTTCCACTCCTCCTTGTGTATTCCTGCCCTGCTCCCATAGGGTAATACAGGGCGACAACCATAGTGAGATGAAAGGTTTCCACCCTTTCCCTCCTGGTTTCAAAGCAACACCAAAATTATGATTCAAGAAAATGCTAAAAAAGAAGGCTTCAGGGTTTATCATCCCTACCCCACCCCCCATGCTATAGGTCTGTAAATTAATTATCTTTTGATGGGGTTTAACTAGGACTCCAAAAACCTTTGGAAAAAATACTGTACAAGTGGGTAAACATCTTCGAGGGTGGGAGAAAAATGTAACAAAGATATAAAAAAATAGGGACCACCAAAGTCTTGATCGGGTAAACCCATTTTTTCTTACCTATCTGTTGTTGTCTCCACCCGGCTATAAGTCTGTCTGCCTTACATAAAACAGTATCCCAGTTTATAGATTGCATGTCACCTGATCCAAACATAAATCCTAAAATGTTAATGGGTTCAGGAGAAATCTTGGTCCCAGCTAAGGTCCCTGACTCAGGATTGGGGGTGCCACCTAAGGGTAGGCCTCTACTTATGCTAAGATTTATCTGGGACCCTGATATTTTGGCATACTTACTCAGCGCGCTCTCCAAGGCCCACTCTTTCGCTTCACTATCCACTGTAAGGACCAAGTTGTCTGCATATGCCAAAATGTTTACTGAAGTGAGGTCATGTGCTCCCATCAACCCTACCACCTCAGGACACTGGAGGATAGCTCTAATTAGTACATCTATCCCAAAGTTGTAGAAACGGGGGCTTAAAGGACACCCTTGCTTAACACCACATTTTACTAACACCTGGTTCCCCAGCCACTCGTTAACACTGGGGATGATGACAGCCCCAGAGTAGAAGGTTCTGATGCAGCTTATGAATCTGGTGGGGATTCTGAACACTTCCAGTACAGAAAATAAAAACTGATGGGCAACTTTACCAAAAGCTTTCTTTTTGTTGATCCCTATTACCCACCCTTTTATGCTGCCCTTTTCCCCCCAGGGAAAATATTTCCCTAAAGATAAGGTTGTCATTTTGGTGTCTTCCTGGAATGCCGCATGTCTGTTCAGGACTAATGACTCTCGCCACCTGAATAAGCCTGGCCAACAGAATTTTAGCAATAATTTTAGTGTCCATGTTAAGAAGACTTAGTGGTCTCCAATTATTTACATCATTCGAAGGGTTTTTCTTATGTATAAGTACCAGAATTGCTTCCTTCATTGATTTAGAGAATTTAGACTTGGTCAACATATCATTGAATGAAATAGTTAAAGCCAGAACCAGCTCCTCTTTAAAAGTTTTATATAAGCCTGCTGTGAGTCCATCTGAGCCCGGTGCCGAATCCAATTTTAGAATGTTAATAGCCTGTGCTACCTCTCCTTCAGATATGTCTTTATTTGAAGTATCTCTCTACTCTTGTGTGAATTGGGGAAGGTGTAGCGATTCCAAAAAGCCAGCTGCTGCTTCACCTACTGATTCTGTCCCCAACATTTTCAACATTTGGTTCTCAACAACCTCTACCAACTCTGCTGGAGAACTCACTATATCCCCGGATGGAGAAATTAGCTCATGGATAACTCTTGATTCAATTCTACCCTTACACTCCCTGTATGGATCTAACCCCCTTTGGCTAGCTGTGTTCCAAACCTTGCTTTCTGCCCCAGAGATCTCACCCTATCATACTGAATTTCCCTCATCTGGTTACTGATGATGGCAATCTGCTCCCTGTAATCTCTCTAGGAGCTATCTGATAACAATATCAGAGTCTGCAATTGCTGTCTCAATGCCAAATACCATATATATTTCTTTGTGTGAGCATTGGTTGCTTTTATTTTTAACACTTGTCTCCACCTTTCCTTTGTGTCCTCGTACCACTCAGTCATGTCCTCATAAAAGTCAGTAACAGACAATCTAGCTGCCCATTCCTGTCTCCACATTTTTTTAATTTTAGGGTCTTATAGCATAGATTCATTGAGTCTCCACCTATTTTTTTTAATCTTGGAGCATCATTCCAAGAAATCTTGACCTGTATTGCAGCATGATCAGAAAATTTGCACCCTACAGTTTTACACTCTACAACTTGAAGTATTCTAGATACAAATATAAAATCAATCCTAGTTCTGCTCCCCCCCTTAAAATATGTAAACCATCCCCTAGGATGTAGACACTGGTAAGCATCCTTGAGATTTGCTGTAGATATAACCTGCTTTAGGGCAATAGAGTCACTAAAGAGTTTGGAGGTTTGGAGACCCCTGTCTGCCTGATGTAATCCACAGTTAAAGTCCCCTAACCAAATTATTAGTCTGGACATATGCAAAAAGGGCTGTATCAGTTTGAAAAGCACAGCTCTCTGGGCCTTGTTTTGGGGAGCATATAGCATGATTAACCTGAATCTCTCCTTTTTTGAAGGAGATATCTAGTAACAGTGCTCTACCCGTGTGGATATCCACAAGTCTGGAGACTCGGAGTTTGGGATTGGAAAACAATATCCCTATACCATCGCACCTCTCCACACTGGTAGACCAAAAGTAAGATCCATGAGTAAGCATGACCCCCCCCCCCAATGTCCTTTCCCCCTTAATACTATTGATGTTTAGCGAGAATGTAGATAAGGAGTCCATGGTAAATTAAAAAGTGGCCTAGGGTGACGTGGTCCTCCTGCTCTGCCTAGTTCTTTTAGCAATTGGGTCAGTACCCCCCCCACCTGTGTCTGTATTTGAGATGACTGATGAAGTGTCTATGGCATCGGATGATAACAGCGTGTACATATTACCAGCCTTCCATGTCCTGGCCTCCGGCTCTTTGTTGTTCTGCCTGGGAACAGCTACCCTTTGCCTGTTCCTTTTCTGTTGTACATTTTGGAAGGCAGATTTCTCTATGCCCTGTATGGGGGTGTTGTGGTGGTGAGGGGGGGGGCATTTCACCAGAATCCTCAGGTGCAGATTCTATTTGGACTGGGCCTCCACCTGTCCCTGCTCTGATTCTGTTGCACCCGGGGGGGGGGATCTAACTTCACTCACCTCCCTCAGCCTTGTTGTCTCTGAATGCTGGGTTTGTTTCACGACATCTAGGCTGGCTCTTAAATTTTGCCCTGAAACTCTTCTTGCCTGTTGTTGCTGAGGAAGATTAATCAGGCCTTCATGAGAGGGGCAATCTTCTCTGTTGTGTGAGGCCCAAGGTCACCTCCCATATACATGCCCTGTATGTTCACATAAGTTGCATTTGAATAAATTTAAACAAGAACTAGAGTTGTGTCCAAATTCTAGACAGTGACTGCATTTGATCGTGTCACAAGCTGAGCTTAAGTGTGCCCTAGAGCCACACTTGAAACAAGATCTAGACTGACCTGCATAAAAAAAGCATCCCCTTATCCCTTCCTAGGTAAAAAAACTAAGTAAATGATTGGGGCCCAAGTTCATGGAGTACAGCCTAACTGTAACCCTCCATCCTCCATCCCAAATCTGTTCGCTATCTAACATGGGGGCCAGTTTGTTCAAAACTTTGCAGCATTGTTTTAACCAAAATAAAATGTCTTCAATATTTGCCTCCTCATTTTTAAACATAATAGTTATATTCTTTACTGCTATCTTTGTCAGGGGAATTACATGGAATGGGGTCCAACTGGGTAAATATTTGCAGGTGGCATATTGGGCCCAAAATCTATCCAAACTGGATACACTTTTATAACAAACGCCTTAGTTGGTGTCCCCCAGCCCGATCAATTTGAAAATTTCAGATGACAAGAAATGAATTGATCCTTTCAGCAAAGTTTTAGCTGTGTAATCCCTGTCTGAGGGTTCTCTAGACCACCTTTGTACAAAATCTGCACAGCATTGCGCCTGGGGGCTGGCTTGCCCTTATTGCTAAATAAGTCTGTAAGTCTAAAGCCAGCATTAGGCCTCTCTTGATCTGTACTAACAGCTTGTACCACCACAGGGTCTGGACCCAGTCTTACTGGTCTCATATTGTCTGTGTCTTCCCCTCCTACCTGAGTATTTGTGCTCAGGTCTGTACTAGGCATTATCTTGTCACCCTTTTCTGTATTGCTGCCTAAAGTATCCACATTACCAGAAAAAGTATTTATAACAAAACCATTATCAGATTCACTAATACCAGTGTCCTTATTACAAATATTTAAAGTGTTACCCCGGGGTGTGTAGGAGCTCTGAATTGTAAGTTCATTGGTGGCCACCTTTGCTGCTGCTTTCTTCAACATGCCTATATACAATGGGTCTTGGGAATCAGGAGACTAGGATCTGTCTTCTGCCTGATCCCAGCCGACATTTTTGAAAGCAATTTCTTGCAACCAAATTGGCCCCCACTCATAGTATGAAATTCAGAACTCTGAATCCCTTCCTTCATTTTATTGGGTCCCGAAATCATATCCTCACTAGTCCTGCCAGGTTGCTTGCTCCACCCGGGTTCTTGCCGCCATGATGCAAAGGTGAAAACAGCTCTTTCAGTGGCGTTTATTGCCTCCATTTCCTGGCCCATCTGTGCAACCTGTTGAGCACCGAGCTTTTTATTGCCTAGATGCTTGCTTTTTTTTACTTTTCTTTGTTATCGAGGGCTTTTGGCATTAGAGCGAGTTCCGATTTTACTGCCAGCCCTTGTTTTTTCATCAGCGAGTATTGCCGCCTTTGTTTTTGTACCAGTGGTCTCCTGATGTAAACTTTCTCTTTGTTGCAGTGCCACGTCATCGTTTAGCTGACTCATTCCTATGCTGACAGAATTAGCTGATTTATTGACAGGCCCTGATTCCTCCAGGAGGGTTGCAATTTCTCTGTCCAACAGAAGCATTTTCTTTACCAACGCCGACCTTTCGACTAGTAGACAAACCTTATTGGATTCAATAATTTGCTCGGGATGCACAGCTTCTTGCTCTAGCCTCTCACTTTCTCTCCAACCATCGTTTTCCACTATGCTGTATTCCACAATATCTGCCATTACAATTTCCTCCTCAATGGCCTCTTGTGTCACCAGTACAGGAGAGGAGGCCCTCTCTCCTGCACCATCCATGTCCATCTCCTCCTGAATCTCCAGTGGACTGGCCATCGCAATGCAGTTGACCATGGGTTCCCCCTACAGGAAAGTAGGGGATTTTCCCAGTGCCCTGGCCAAATTTCCACCCATTCACTAAAAGTACCACCAACAGCTTAATCTGGTTCAAGGTCAGTTGGCTTTCATCTGTCTCCCCTTCCCCCGGGTGGTGCCTGAAAATTGACAGAATTTGTCTAGTGCACTTACCCCGGTCAACAAAAACTAAATAAAAATAAAATAAATAAGTTGCCCACCCACCCACACTGTAATTTAGCAGATTAGGAAGGAAAATCAGTGAGGGTCTGGTGGAATGGTCAGCTGCGGAATGTGGACAGCGGTTTGGGGAGCAGGATAAGATGGAAAGTTGGGGCTGCAGTGGGCTGCTAAAAAGGGACAGCAAAAGGTGACCAGGATAAGAAGAAAATTTGGGCCACAGGGGCTGCTGAAGGTGGACAGCAGTTTGGTACCAGGATAAGATGGAAATGTAGGACCATGGTGTTTTTCAGAAGGTGGACAGCAGTTGGTGACCAAGGGGTTGGAGATGTGGATGGCCAGCTGCTGAAGGTGGCTAGCAGTTTAGGGACCAGGATAAGATGGTTCATTGGGATCATGGTGGGCTGCTGAACATGGACAGCAGTGAGCGACCAGGGCAAGAGGGTAATTTGAGGCCATGGTAGGCTGCTGAAGGTGGATAGTAGTTGTGTGGCCAGGTGTGTGGTGACATTTGGAGGGTATGGGAGATTCAGAGGGATTGTCAAGGAGAGCAGCAGGAGTTATGAGATGGAGGGTAGAAGGAAGAGGAAAGGAAGGGTGGGGGAAATTAGAGACACAGGAGAAGACTATAGGGGGCCCAGGAGGTACTGGGTTGGTAACCAGGACACGGGCTGAGTGTGTACCCAGCTGTGCTGGCACATAGTGTGATTTGCATCCCAGAGGGCCAAATGTGGGCACTGGGTATACATTCAAGTCCAGAACTGTGGTTAATGGATGGAGGATCTCATGAGGTATATGTTGGATATATATTTATTAAATATTTGGATGGTGTATATATAAGATTGTGGAATTATGTAAGAAAATATGCCATACATGTATAAAATATTTTGATGGTATAAATATAAGATTATGTAATTGTGTAATAAAATATGTCAACTGAGCACCCAACAAGGTTTTATGTGTGCATTATTTTGGGAATAGGATCCCCTGACAATGACGGAGGAGATGAGGAGGCCAAATCAATCCCAGATCCCCTGCCCCCACCCCCCAAAAAAATGAGCAAAAAAAAAGATTTTGATCCTAAGTCACAGAAGTGGTTAGGAGGGACCACAATACATTTCTTTTATATGATGAAAGAAAATGAGAATTAAAAAAAAAAATTCTAGATGAATTGTATTGCCAAAAGTAAGATTATAAAAATAAATGTTATTTTCTGAATATCACAATCTAGAGGGGATAGACAAATATTTAAAATGTCCACCCTATGTTACAGTTCTTTCATGGATTAGTAAACCAATTGCATGATGTAAAGTACAAGTACTGTATGTTCAGTTTTTAAAATGTACAGATGATGGCACTCTTGACTCATTTTTGCAGCTATGCCGAAAGGCTGATCTGTATCTAAACTAAATATTACCAGCCCTACATATGCAACTGACAGTGAGTTCTGAAAAATACTGCCAACACAGAAAACAAACAATAATATGTAAACCTAATGGAAAAATGTCTGAGAATACAACTGATCCACTAACACTGTTTTTTCTATTATTTATTTCATTTCCTTCCGATTTTCCCACAACCGCAGCAGCTGGGACCACCCTGGCTGCAAACTTTCTCAGCAAGGAGGGCTGAGGCACAGCTGCCTTTACAACCAATATTAACACTGTACCTCTCCTTGGTCTGCCTGCAGGGTGCATATAGGAGCACAAAAGCCCATGCCCTCCCTTCCATGGAGCCGAGTGCCTCACTTCCATGGTGCACTTGGCCACCAAATTACCTCAGAGTGAGATCCCAGGGTTCACACATGAATCCTTGTTAGGTAGTGCAACATACTGCCACAGTACCAGGTGCCAGCCTGATATCCCTGTTCACGCACCAACGTATGTAAAAGAATGCTTTAGGCAGTAGGGAGGGTGCAGAGTATTCATCTGCATGCTCTCCTCCCTGGAGGTGGGAGCTACATGGCATTGCTCGTAGAGCGATAGCTGGTGGAGGCTTGGCAGATATGCCCTTGACTATGTGGGTGACCATGTACCACCAGGCATCCCCACCCCCATGATTGTTATGAGCATGCACAAAAGGTCAAGGGTGATTTCAGGCCTTACTCAACATAGGGAATGCTCCTTACTGGCAGCAGCTTGATGTGCAGCTGTCAATCCCCACCCATTTTTGCACAGACACAGAGGAATGGGAAGCCCTCTGAGCACTTTACAGTGATCCTTGTGAGTACAATGATGGGTTCTAAACAGGAAATGAGCATCCCCTAAGGGGCAAGCTGCTGGGCAAGGTAGAGAGTAGGAGAGACAGTCCACCCGTTACATAGAGATACCGACGGGCAGTGGGGAAACAGACCACACAGAAGATATGCTCAATGAGGCAATAACACTTACCAAAAGGAATTATTTAGTGTACCTTTTGTTGAATGATTTAGTGTATCCAGTTTTCAGTTAGTTCTGAGACTCTTTCATTTAAAGGGACAGTATGTCAACATTATTAAGAGCTGTTTCCTTGAGGACGTCGACCCAACTGTCAATGCTCTCTTGTGGAATACACTGTAAATTCCTCATCTGTTTTCCACTGGGGTGAGCTGCACAAGGTCTTTTATGATGCTTCTCATGTAGGATAGATTGCCAGTGGCCACATACAGGGTAGACTCATTTCTCGTTCTAGTGCAGAAATTGTAGGTGGAATGGTGTAATGTAAATCTGCTCTGGTAATGGTATTGACACTTTCATCCCCACTAGAGGTTTTTTATAGAAATTTTAAATAATGGGGAGAGTCAATACAATGTCCAGCCTGCTGGATGAAGGGACTGGAGTGCCAAATGTGGCCATAGCACCTGGCCACAGTTGGTCATAGTACAAAGATCATGTGATCATTGGGAACCAGAAAGAGATGGCTGGGGGTGATGGACTTGCACAGACCATGATGAGTCTTTTCTCCTGTGACTCTGCATCAAAAACAGGTTGGCAAGCAAGCAAAACCAGTAGACTCACATGAATAGTTGGTCAAGGTGGATACTGAGAGAGAACTGATGGGTGTCACTGGCCATTTGGGAGCACAAGATTCTGGTACTGTGTACAGGACATACTGTATGCACCTCCGGAATACAGTGGCCTGTAACATTGCTATGTCCCTTGTCAACACCATGCCAACTGGAGAGGGGATATCTTGGGCTACAACATGTAAAAAGGAAACTCTGTTACCTCACATTTCTTCAATGTTCTTATTCGTGAAGTTGTCTGATAGCATGTGTTATGGAAATCTGTTACAAAAGTTCAACACTTATTCCATCAAGTAGTTTTTCAGACTTCTATTGAACTTTACTTCTTTTGAAGACATGGAATGTACTTTTATCCTCTCATTCTTGTACATCCTGGGCAGTTACAATTGATCAGATGGTATTATCCTTTTCAGATATTATACTATAATCATGTCATGCCTTATCCTCCTCCTCTTTCCTACCCCATTCATTTAGGCCCCTGTATCCATTCTGCCACTCACTTGTATGGACATGTGCTCAAATATATATTCTCCACTGGGCTTGTGGTAGACGATATCAAGACTTGCCCAGTGGTTGTGTTCGACCACTTAGTGATTTCTCTTAGAATTCTGGCTCCCCACAACTTTGTCCCACCCCCCCCAACAAACACACACAGAGGTTGCCCATTATAGAAACTGAAGTAGACTTAGTTCTGAATCCTATGTAAGCAACAAGGCATGGAGGGATGTGTAAGACATTTTATAGCATGGCCAGGGGTGTAGTAAGGCATGAGGCCAAAAGCAGAGTGACTTCAGCCACTGGATGTGGTGTGAAATATGTTTTACACACATTCCTGAGTGCCTTATTGCACTTATAAAATTGGTTCTTTTTTTTTTAGTTTTGACTATTGGGAAAAGCATGTTTACATGTAGAAAATGTTGATTTACTTGTGTGCATTTGTGATAAAATAGGCCTTCTGCCCACTGCAAATGCAGTCACTGATAATGTCATTATATTATTGACTACTTTCTTCTTCCTGTTTTTTTTCTCTGTTCTCCACATTCAAGATATGGAATGTTTATCATGGAATGTTTACCACGGAATACATGGATTCAAAATTCTACTCAGTTCCACTGGCGGAATGTTTCTCTTCCAAAACGCTGTACACACAGACAACAAAGTCCTTTGTTACAGCCAGAGACCCAGTTATCTCACTGTCAGGGCAAGAAGAAGAGAGTTCCCTGTTAAGCAGATAAAGATAGAAGGAGGAATTTTCACTGTCATCAAAGAAACAGTTGTAGTGAAAACTATAAACAATACTTGTTGTTTCTAATTTGTTTATGTATGTAAGGAGAATGTGATAATCAGGGAAACAACAATTAATTAATTTGTTTTATTCTTTATTTAAGGTAGTTTTATTTTTAGGGCTCAGCCGAAGTTTTTTTTATAGTGTAAAGGTAGCAGCCATATTTGTGGTGGAAGATCAATTCTGGCAGTAGGGGGCAAACTGAAATACCAGTGTTCCAAGTGCCCATTGATCTGTGTTGCAGTCTCTTCACTGCTGAGCAGTTCTTTTTTTAACCATGTGTAAACCATATTTTACATATAAATAAGAGCCAATCAGATTACATGATTTTACCCTGCCATTTTATAACAGGATTTATTGGATGTGACTAGCACTGTTGCTGCCTCCACCAGAGGGGTCACTGAGGCAGTGGAAGTACACAGTACAGAATTACATACACAGTTACATACATACAATCACAGCTAGTACAGAGTTACATAGATAATTACATAAGTACGTGCCAGGTCAATAGCACAAATGACAGATCTGAAGTGCTAGAAAACACAGGTACATCAGGGCTACTTTTAGGGGTTGTTTCAAGCACAAGAATAAACACAAGTACTGTAAATCAGAACAATTGTTAGGACAGCTAGATAGGAAGGGGTGAGAGATAATACTGTGGTGCAGCCTGGTGGGAGGGCCTTGTCATTACAAAGTAACAAAGAGGGTGGTGTGGACACAGATCAGAATCAACTAGTCAGGATGGGTGAGAAGAGTTACTGTGCTGCAGCCTAGTGGGAGAGCCTCATCATTACATAGAAACATAGAGGGTGGTGTGGACATGAGCCAGGGACAACAGATGAGTTGCAGGCAGGGCAACAGTAATAGCAGGGGGAACCAAGAAAGGAAGCAGCCAGAGGAAGGACTAAGGAGGTCAGGAGCATTCACGAGAGAGAGTAGTCTACTGAGAGGGGAAGCCAAGGAAGATTGGATGTAGTAGGACATCGGAAGTAGGGAGAAAGAGAGCATTAGGTGGCTGGCAAGGGAGTGGAGAAGGCCACATTTTCAGGGAGGTAGTTCAAGTAGTGAGGAATAGGAGGAAGAAACAGAGAGGAGGGAGAATGGAAGCCCAGAGAGAATGTTAGGATCCCATCTGACATTCACACACACACACCTTCTTATAAAATAATGTTTCAGTTTAGTCATAAAAGCCCTGGAGTTCTCAGTACTGAGTGGGGCCACTGGGACCTCATTAAGCCATAGAGGGGCTCTATAGGAGATAGAGAGTTGCCCTAGCACTGTTCTATGAAACAGAGCACTAAGCTTGTTAAGTATTTTCCCTCCAGTATTTTTTTTTTATTCCAATTATTTAACCAGGTAAGACACACTAAGCTGAAAGCAACCTGGTGCAACCTGGGAGCACAAGGAAGTTGAGTGACTTGCTCAGGGTCACACAGTATGCAAGTGGGGGCTGTGGGATTCAAACCCTGGTCTCTAGATTTGCAGCTCAGAGCCTTAAACCACTGTGCCATACTGCACTGTACTTGATGCTGGTTGCTGATAACCATTTCAGTGATGGAAGGTGTGGTTTGACCAAGCAGAGTCTTCCCACCAAGTAGGCATGTTTGGAACTTAATTCTGTTTTTGAGTGCTAACCAGTTGCTATGTTCATACAGTGTGCAGGTGTGAGTGTAACGGTCAGCATCAATGGAATGCCTACACACCTTATTAAGGGCTATAACTAGCCTCTTCAGTGCCATGTCAGTTGCGGCACTGTAGACCACCAGTCCATAATCTATTATGGATAATATAGAACTGGAGTTGGGAGAGCCAGAGGGCAGTCAGAGAAAGGTTCTTCCTGTGCCTGTAGAGGACACCAAGTTTGGAGTTGACAGCCTTCACCACCATATCAATATGTTGTGCAAAGGATAGGGTGTCATCAATAAAAATCCCTAGGTATTTGAATGAGTGCACCTGTTCACGGGACCAGTTTGTTATTAGTGATAGAAAAAGTGGTGTATCTCTTCTTGAGATATGAGCTAGAGAGGAGCATCATTTTTGTTTCTTTGTAGTTGAATAGTAGCTTTTTCGAGCTGAGCCAGTACTCAAAATGGCGAAATGCAGTCTGCAGCTCCTTTTGTAATGGTTTGATGTGGGAGTTGCTGCTGAGAATAACAGCATCATCCGCGTACAGAATTCATTTTCTATTACAAGCCTCTGGGAGAGCATTCAGGAACAAGCTGAACAGCAGGGGTCTCAGGATTGACCCTTGAGGAACTCCCAGACTGACCTCCTTAGACTCAGACGCTGCTGGGCCAACTTTGACCCTTTTAGTTCTATGTGACAAGTAGTCGTTAAACCAGTAAACAGCATTAGAGGCTATACCCAGGGTGTGAAGCTGTTCCAGGAGGAGGTGGTGGTGAACTGTGTTGAAAGCCTTTGTTAGATCTATGAAGACAGAGCCTACTAATTTCCCATCATCTAAGGCCTTGCGCACAAAATCAGTGAAGTCAACCAGGGCTGTGGTAGTGCTGTGTTTTTTCCTAAAACCATGCTGTAGGTGACATTGCAGCTGGTATTTCTGGAGGTAGTCAGTGATTTGATTGGTCACTCTCCTTTCCAGTGCTTTGGATAGGGCGGAGAGTATGGAGATGGGCCTATAGTTAGCAATGCAGGACCTATCCCCACTCTTTAGAACAGGGGTCACCAACGTTTGCTTCCACACCATGGGCAATGTATCCATTGCATTATATATGAGTAGTAGTGCTATGGGAATTTGAATTCTACTAGTCAAATGTCCATAAATGTCAAAATCTTGTTGCTCCAAAATTTAATGAAAAGAAACAAACTAAGGAACATTTTGCCTTAAATTGTTGGAGTTTGGTATTATTTTATAAACCAAAGGATTTAATTTCATGGAATTAATTTCTGTCTTTTATTATAAATGTATGTCTATTAGATAGTAAAGCATTTTGTAACTAACACTGGGACTGAGAAGAGACACAGATGCACCTGGCAGGAGTCACTTTTTGTAACTTAGACACTGGTATAACAGATTCCTCACTGGTAATAGGAGGAGACCCTGGCAAAACTTGCGTGATGAAACACTGATGTTACTGAGAGGACAGTAGGGGATAGTGGTCTTACAGTTCAGAGACACTGTGACAACTGGGAGGAGACAAAGCTATAACCAGGAGCATAGAAACTGATGTAAATTGCAGAAGAGGACCGCTGATATTAGTAGGAAGAGACAATGGTGCAACAGAGAGGAAGCACAGTTGTAAAGGAGACACTTCTGTATCTGGGAAGAGGCACTTCTGTAACAGGAAATTGGCACTGGCACAACTAAAATGGTCATAAAACTGAAAGGAGACACTTGTATAATTACAGAGATACTACAGTAAGTGGGGGAAGACACTGACATAACTGGGGAGGCACTGGTGTTAATAAGAGAGGACATTTCCTAACTCCGACATTGTTATAACTAGGGAGACAGTGGGATAAATGAAATAAAACACTGTAGTAACTGAGAAGCAGTTGGTGACATTTGGGTGTGTGCAGAAAAACATGAATTTAAAGGGTACTATTCAATTAGGCCATTTTGAATAAAAACAAAGCAAAGTCATACCCATTTAAAGGAAGACAAATAAGTACCTCTCCCATATACAGGTATTGCTATTCTTTAAGACTATTTCCATGTGAAACTAAAATTTTGCTTGAAAATCTTCAACCAAGGCAAGTAGAAATTGTCGTTACCAGGACAAACATTCAATATGAATTCATGGGTAAGCGATTGATTCCTTTTTTTTAAATCTTTTTACATATGTCATAAATTCCATAAGCTCTCAGGGAGAGCATGATAAAAGTGTAAACCCCTTTATTCTTCACCATATCATCATGCGGTTGGATTTGTGTTTTTTCAGAGTCAACCTAGACCCATTTCTCAGTCATAAGGGACATATGCAAATTTGTAGTGACAATAATTTCATGCAAGTCCCTTGCCTGTGGCCACCTGGGCTAAGAGTATAGGGGTTGCACACCTATCTCACAACAGCACATGTCATTGTGTGACTGTATGTGTGAGTTGGGAGGGGGTTCCCATGCAGTGCCATTCTTTAAGTCATGTGGCCTTGTAACACAAGTTACAGAGTTATAAGATGACCCTTGTTCTGTGTATATTTAAGGGGAGGTGGTGGAGGTGCTGGAACTTTGCACCCAGTGAGCAGACACATGTTTGAAGGACCAAAAAAAATGAGGGACTATAGGAAACCCAAAACACATGCAGGGAACTTGGGCTAAGTAAGAGGACCCACAAGACTACCAGGGTTTATTTCTGACTAGAGTTTTGGTGTAGGACCTACTGTATTACCAGGATGATAATAAATACAGATGAATTAAAATTTGCTTCGGCCCAAAAGTAAAACATTGCATAACTGAGAATCATGACCCAGAATTTCTGTACTATATGATTTATTTTACAGTTTTACCAGAATAGCCTATCTGAGATGCAATATCTTATTTCCAGTGGGGTCCTTTTTCTACTCATTGCCACAGTTATGTGGACGTGAGCACTGAAAGGATATGTAGCTTGCCCAGGGTCACATGGTAAGTACCTGGCTCTACCAGGGCATAATCTTGTTATCACCCCATTTCTAAGTCAGTGCTCTAACTGCTAGACAATACTCCTTCATGTCAGTAATCATATGCTTGCAGAGCTGGGCAGGTGGAGATCTTACGCGTACCCATGCATACTATCATGCAGGTCAGTGCATGGCACTGCACCATGCACAGATGTATACGACTGATTAATTTAAGATGTTACTGTGCACAAACACTGTTAGCCTGCAATTTGAGCCGGAATATTTAAACTGCATTCACACTTATGTGCCAGGGGGACTCCTCTGCCAGTGAATAAGCAAGGTGTATGGTCTAGTACTTTTATGGTTAGGAACACCGTAGTGCATCCCTGTGCTCCTGTCTGTGGGGCACACAACTGTGACTGAGAATCAGGTCCCATATGTCCGGAATTGCTTTCTGAAGTATTTAAATAAAGATACAAAGATGGAGTGCTAACTTATCGCAAAACTTGTAAACGAAGGGTGCATTTTAAACATGACTACAGGAAATGGATACCATTATTAACAGAATAATTAAAAACACATGATATAAAATACCAAACTCTTAACATTTTTAAAATACAAACATTAAAGCAGCAATACAACAAGTAGGGCTTGATCAGGAAGTATTAAGGTGGCAATGAGATCCACATTTTGCAGCCTGCTGAAAATGCTATATTTAGAATGCGGCCGCTACAGTAATTACGTTCATTTTTCAATATGACATTACCTTTTTTCACATGATGTAGAGATGGTTGCAGTCTTTTACTCTGGAATGTCTAACCCTTATACGTACGCTTTAATAGCTTTCTAGAGTGGCAATGAATAAGCTTAGGTTCCAACACAAGACCAAAAGGTCCTGATGTATCCCGATTTGTTGCACTGCTGATTAGCAGAGTTTTTTGGTTCTGTTTGTAAGTTGTTCTGTCCTGGTTAATATTGCATGCATCAGATTTCCCAATAAATACTTTATTCAAGCAAGATAAAAAGACAACATGATTACTATTACTTAAGCAAATAAAAGCATAACAGGAAAAAATGCAGTTTAGATAAACAAAATGGCAATTCTTTATCACAGAAAAATAAAACACAAAAAAGAGAAAACTGCTATTACTTCTTCAAGGAAAATCCAAAAAGCTATGCATTATTTAAGACTTGATCTGATGTATCAGTCCTGGCATACACAGTATTGTATGTTGTTTGTAAGAGATTAAAAAAAACTCTATGGAGTGAGTATACTTGAGAGAATGCTATGCCTAGCTTAAACAGATTGCATTAACTCTTATTTTCAAAACTTTAGCATGGAACACTGGGATGGAGGTGGCTAAAATATTAAGATTCTGCTTCTATGGAATTTCATGGAGCATACAGAATTCTGCAAACTGTAGAATTTCACGATTTTCTACAAATTTCACAGGTAAAAATATTTTTATTTAACAGATGTGTAGAACTGATAAAGCAATATCACAAATGCCGTTCTTCAAATAGTATATATAATCAATGCCTCACAACCTGTTGTGACAACAGAAGGGCTACCATGTGCATTTCTAGAGCGACCTCATGTAATTCCCATTTCTGCTGCTACTGTATCATATATAAGCTTTGTGCAACAGCACAAATTTAATGAACAGGATACTTCTTTTACTTGCAATCATGACAGCTAAAGCTCTAATTAACATAGGCGGATGAAATGAAACCTTTATACTGTAAAGAAGAAGAATGAAAAAAACAAAATATTGACAATATTTCTAGAACATTGCAATTATTTAACAAACATAGTTTGATGAAATTAGTATAAAGAATGTATATTACTAAAAGGAATGCAAAGCGTAAGCAGGAACTGACTAGCTCATTGGCAAGTGAATCAAAACTACAGGATACAATTTCAAAAAATGCCCTGGGTTTACAAAAGAGGAACCTAAAAGATATTCACTCATGCAAAGGACTACTGGTCTATAGAATTCATAGCCACAAACAGCTCATAGGGTCCAGTGCATGAACGGGTGGGGGTATGTGCTGGAGGAGTGTATCCTGCATGTGTAGCTCTGTGGCGCTAACAGGCACAGGGTACGTGGTATGCACTACCTCAGGCACCCATGGGCACCTGTATGCACACCCATAATGCAAGATTGGGCAGGATGGCCAGGGTGAGTGGTGATCCAGGTGGGCATCCAATCAGATGCCCATCCTGGTCCCATTTTGATCCCCAGTGTATACAGGTGCGGGTTTGGGTGCACAAACAGTATGAACAGCATATGCAGGTACCCAGAACCACACAGCCATGTCCCTGTGTCCAGTAGTCAATGAAAAGACCCCCCCACTTCCCCACAGCAAGGCTATGGCCCCAGTAGGGTGTAGTAACCCCTCGCTGGCACAGGTGTGCCCAATCCCTGTAACATGTGTACCCCTAGCACATCTGTTCCCCATCCCCATATGTCTGCAGCATCCCCCTACCCCCAACACAGGACTACCTCATCCCATAATGTGAAAGCAGTGCCCCTGCCCTCAACACATGTCTGCCCCTGTCCCCAGTTTTGAACAGGTACCCCTCACCACACACAGTTGCCCCAATGCCTCGTGTTGTACATGACATCCCACCCGCATACACAGTGATCCCTCTGCATCAGTAGCCTGACCCCCAACCAGAACCCCCACTGCACAACTGGAGGAAAATGCCAAACCTCAGCACTGTTGACATCCCACCCCGTTCTCTGTATTGTCCTACAGGTGCCGCTGCTAGGGCAGGCCAGTGGCACAGCCCTCCTCACACTTCCATGGCCACCAGCCATCCACTAAAGAAAGATAAGCACACTGCCTCAATGTAATTATAAAATTGGCCCAATTTATTTAGTATACAATATATATGTGGATATATACACACACACCAAAAATGTTTTGTTTCATGATCTAATTCACCAGAAAAGTAATATCAAACATAGTTATTATAAAATGAAGGATGGGGCCAAAAAGCAAGACATATTAACTATTACTTTGTAGACCATATCTTCAGTATTTTCATGTTGTGTTACATTAAATGAAACATTTAGGGTAAATGTTTACCTACATGGGACCTATCCGGGAGCACCATAAGAATAATTTCTGAGCAACAGGTAACTACACTAGTGCATGAGTACTGTTTGCTGTATTTGCATCCTGTAAGCTGGTACTAGGGGAAATGATGTTGTTATCAGATGTATTGGTTGCTTCAGATCTTTTAAGGTATGTCAGCCAAACTGACAACTGAGAGGATAGCAGGGTAGTAGAGTTATCAGATATATCTGTGACAGAAAGGTTAATAAATGTGTGACAGAAAATATGGCCAGATTCAAATATTGTTTTTCTGTTAGTTTAAATATTCATCTGTTAAAGGTTCTGTTTGGAATGGATACAAGATGGCTGCCAGGTCACATGGACAGGCAGCTAAGCAGAGTTGGTCACTGACTGTACAGGTGCTGACGTTTTCAAGGGAAGGTTAGCAGTAATTGCTTAATGGCTGACAGGATGAGTATAGAGGAGACAATTCTGCCATAATCCCAGTGGGTAGTCTTTCCTGGAATATTTTCTCATGCCAGGCAATGGACCCAGGTGTATGTCATAAAGCTTTCGGAGACAGTGAGGGAGGAATAAGGAGATGAGATCACACACACATACACACACACATGTGGGGATATTGTGGGGGATGTCGCTCCAGGGAGAGGTCACTTCCCTACAGCTTAGCATACATAAAAGTGGAAAGAACAAGAAACTCTCTCCCTCTCTCCCTCTCTCCCTCTCTCTCTCTCGGACATTGGACATCTGAAGAAGAGTAGCCCTACTGGAACTTAGCTTGGTGAGAAAGCAAAGCCTAGGGGAAATGTCTTCTGTAGGTAATGGTAGCAAAAAAGACTTTAGGTGAGACTAAAGTCTGAGGTTTTTCTAACAAATTATCTGTCTAACTTACTTTATTTTCTATTCTCAGTAAACGTATAAACCTGTTGTCATACTGTAAATATATCCTATTTGTAAGTACCTCTAGTACCTTCTAGGAATTAATCTATTTTTGCTAGAACCAGTGACTGCCTCATTATTGAAAAGGTAATTTTTATAATTTCTGCTGGACCCTGTTTGCAGTCCATCTCCAAAGTGCACTCTACCAATAATTATTGTGTTGTCCTTCCTGATTCTGAGCAGGGCAAGAGCAGTTTCCTGGCAAAATCAGGTGGTGGCAGTGAATTAGAGGTCACCAACAAAACTGCCATGTAAGCTGGGATGGCCTATGGGGCAGTTTTTGTCACAACTGGTGGTAGAGCAGTGCAGATCAGTATAGTGCAGTGGTTTAAGGCTCTGAGCTGCAAATCTGATGACATCCAGCAGACCAGATCTGGGTTCGAATCCCACAGCTTCCACTTGCAGACTGTGTGCCCTGAGCAAGTCACTTAACTTCCTTGTGCTCCCAGGTCGTACCTTTCAGCTTAGTGTAGTAGTCCTGGTTAAACAACTAACAAAAAAAAAAAAAGATCACTGCACAGATTTAAAGCCAGAATGGTGTGCAGTGTGCTTTCCTGTAGAGGCAGGAACTCTGGGAGTGAAGTAAAAGCCTTACCTACCACACAGGTTGACAGAGTACCAGTAGAAATATACCTTAACAGTCACAAAATAAGATATACAAAAAGTTACATTGTTTACTACTGTTTTGGTTTCTAGAAAAACAGTTCAGTGCAGCATATTTAGAAAAGATAAGTTCCTTAGTATACAGCATATTTAATGTGCATCAGCTTCGTGAACTGTGAGCAGACAAGGGGATTGTCTATGAGGGCCTGACAAAGAATTGACTAACAGAAGCCCTGTTGGAGCAGGGGACAGAATGCAAGGGGGCAGATGGTCCTAGAGGTGTGTGACCATATATCTATGCAGCAGATGATCACTATGGAAGGTGACCAAGGTAGTGAGACTGAGGTCACAGCAGCTGAGTCAGAGGGGCACCTCAAGCCACGAGCTGATAGAGCAGTACAGCCCAAACCTAAGCTCAGAGCTGATGCAGCAAAGGCTCAAAATCAGCTTGAGATCCTGAGGATGGAGCATGCACTGAAAGGGGCCAAACTGCAAAGGGCAAGGCCTGAGGCTGAAAGAGAGAGAGAGAGAGAGAGAGAGTAAAGCTGGAGGCTGAGGGAAAAGAGAAGGCTCGGAAGCATAAAATCCTGATGCAAGAGAAAAGGGAGAAGGCTTGCCAGCATGAAATCCAAATGCAGGTGGAAAGACAGAAGGAATGAGCAGAATGAGATAAAGAATTGCAGCATGAGATCGAGATGGTAATACTGTGCCTGGAAACACTGTAGCAAGCAGTAAGTAGTGTCATTGGGGTCCAACCCATGAACCACAATTAATTCTAAAATGTTTCCTCAATACCAGGAAGGGATGATCTTGATTTGTTCTTAAAATCATTTGAGAGGGTATGCGTGCAATTTAAATTGGGCAGGGTTCATGGATGACCCACTTTACACCATTGCTTACTGGCTGTGCTTTGAATGCATTTGCTAGAATGGATGATCAGGACTGCATGAAATATGGTAAAGATAAAAGGGTGTTAGTGAAATGTTTTGAACAGACTCCTGAGGCTTATAGGCAAAACTTTCCAGAATTAAGAAAGGGCCCAGGAGACAGCTATGTAGAATGACATATCCAGTTGTGCACTTATTTAGACTGCTATGTGGATGATTCTAAAGCTAGGACTGTAGAGTAAATTAAAGATTTGTTTGTAAGGAAACAATTTCTTAAAATTGTACCTGAGGACCTGCTCATATGGCTACCGGACCAGGCATGCAACTCCACAACAGAGGCATCAGAAAGTGCTGATTTGTATGTGGCCAGCGCGAACCACACACACACAGCTTAGGAGCAATGTTGGTGAGGCAGCACATGGTTTTCAAGGGACACAAGGAGTACAGCCTAAAGTAAACCAGCCTGCACCCGAGCCCAAAACAGAACCAACCTTTCCTAAGGGAACAAGGAGCTGATAGCAATGAAATGGATTTGCCACAAAGTGGGGCATCTATCCTATGACTGCCCTAGAAACATAAGCAAAGGGCAAAAGCCTTGGGGGAGAGAGTGATCAAGACAGTACCCTAAAGATAGCAGCCTGCGCACACACTGTAGTGTCACCATTCTCCTCTGTAAATATGCACCCTATCCTAGTTAATAGGACAGTAACATAGGGATTGAGTGACAAGAGCAGATTCTGCTTGGGCAGTTTTCCAAGATTTGGGGAGTCATGTGCCCAGCGGCCCAAGTGCCAATGGCTTAGATCTTCCTGAGCTGGGAAGGTGGCCATGGGGTACAGGAGGTGGGAGTCACACCTGATCTCCCTGTTGATGCGATCTTGGGGAATGATTTTGACCACAGGGAAAACCTAGTGTGTGTTACTACCCATAGGCATGCAAAAGGGCAGGCTTCTGAATGTGAGGGGGGGGGACAGAGCCCATACTAACCCCTACCTAAGCAACCGATGAAGAAACTAGTGTGGATGAGGGGCTAGTTAGGAGTAGCAGCAATGTGCCCCAAATGCAAACAAAGGAGGTATCAGCCAGGGTCAGATTTCCTTCTGAAGAGGAGTTGGGGAGGGTCAGATGGGAGGAGCTGGGCAGAGCTCATTTGGCTGATACTACCCTCCAGAAACTGAGAGAGATACCAGATAGTGCTGAGGACTCTCTTGCGATCAAAAAGTCAGTTTACTTGTAGAATGTGCTGTTGTACAGGGAGTGTACACAACAAGGGGGCTAGAGTGAGAGGTGCTCCGACAGCTGATATTCCCCCAGGACTACTGCAAGCAGCTATCGGCCCTGGCCCTTGACATAGACACATAAATACATAGAAAGTGAAGGCAGAAAGGGACCACAATTTCCATCTAGTCTGCCCCAGATTTGGAGTTTGTTACCCCTTCCCTGGTTACCCATTCAAGGTAATGATGCCCTTATTTCTGTCCCATGCTCAGTTGAAGCTTCTGATAGTTTTGGCCCCAACAGCTTCCGGGGGCAGGCTGTTCCAGGCATCCACCACCCTTTCTGGGATGAAAAACTTCCTGATGTTTGTTCCAAACTTGCCCCCTCTTAGTTTTGGGTCATGCACTTGCACTCTGTCACCTTCTTTGAAGTGAAAAGTTCCATTACCTGAACCTTGTTTATATCCTTGATGTATTTGAATGTCTCCATCATGTCTCCCCTCTCTCTCATCTGTTCCAAAGAGTACATGTTTAAATCCCTCAGCCTCTCCTCATATGGCTTCTGGTGCAACCCCTGAATCATCCTGGTTGGCCCCCTCTGCATTGTTTCCAATCTGTATGTCTTTTCTGAGGTGTGGTCTCCAAAACTGTACTCTTACTTCAGGTGGGGCCTCACCACAGTCTTGTATAGCTGTAAAACCACCTTCCTCCTTCTACTTGTGATCCCCCTCCCAATGCAACTCAGCATTCCTTCAGTCTTTAGTGCCCCCTTTTTGCAATGTCTTCCCACCTTCAGGATGTCTGTTATTATGATCCCCAGATCACGTTCTTCACTAGTTTTTTCTAGTCCCCCCCCCCCCCAAGATAGTAGTCGGGGTTGTTTCTTCTTAAGTGCACAACTTTGTATTTTTTTGCATTGTACATATTTCAGCTGCCATGCTGTGGACCATTTTTGAAGTTTCTCTAGGCCTGACTTTATTTTTTCCCACTTCTGTAGAGTCCACTCTGTTGCATATTTTGATGTCATCTGCGAAGAGACACACCTTTCCCTCAAGCTCCTCTGCAATGTCAGCTATGAATATGTTGAATAGTAGAGGCCCCAAGATGGAGCCCTGGGGCACCCCTGCTGGTTACCCCATGTTATGTGGATAATGCATCATTTACCTGCACCCTCTATGTCCTACCATGTAGCCAGTTTTTTAACCACATTACAACCTTCTGTCCTACTCCCATGCAATCTAATTTTTTAACAGCCTTCTGTGGGGTACTAAGTTGAATGCTCTACTAAAGTCAAGGCAGACCACATCAGTGGCCCCTCCTTTGATCACAGCCCAGGTTACCCAGTCGAAGAACTTGATTAAGTTTGTTTGGCATGATCTTCCTGATGTGAACCAGTATTGTCTATGGGCATGCTGTCCACTGGACTGCAGGAATGTGATTATCCTGTGCTTAAGTAATGATTCCATCACTTTCCCTACCACAGAAGTAAGATTCATTGGGTGGTAGTTTCCTGCTTACTCCTGTTGTGCAGATTTGGGCAGTGTAACCACCATTACCCTTTTCCAGTCCTCGGGAACTTTTCCACTCTCCAGTGATTCGGTGAAGAGTTCTGCTAGGTGTTTTGTCAGTTCTTTTCTCAGCTCATTCAAGATTCTTGGATGCTATCTGGCCCTATGCCCTTATCTGCCTTCAGGTTGTTTAGTGCTTCCAGGACTTCATCCTCCTTGAAGGGGCATGTATCAACCCTTGTACGTGGGGTGTTTTTGTACCACTGGGCCATTTACCTCTTTTTCCTCAGTGAAAACCATACAGAAGTACCTGTTTAGGTCCTCCACTTTTTTTACAATCCCCCTCCACTCTAGCACCGTCCTCTGTAGCTAGTTTTACTCTACCTCCTTTTCTTTTTTATATACCTAAAGATCTTGTCACCTTTTTTACTCCTTCCTCAGTCCTCAGCTCAGTCTTGGCTTTAGCACTGCTTATCACTTGTTCTGCTTCCTTCATTTTCTCTTTGTAGCTACCTTTATCTTTTTCATTATTAGTCACTCTGAACTTCTTATAGGCTGCCCTTTTCTCTTTTACAGTGGTTGTCATCTCCTTGGAATACCATGCTGGCTTTCTTTTTTTCTTTGCCTTGCTTATTTTCCTGGTGTATTGGTCTGTGACTGTCTCAAAGGCTTCTTTAATGTATTTTTCCACATTTCTTCCACATTCTCTTTCTACCTTGTAGGATTTCTGCTATTTTGCACTCTGTTTGCTGGAAGTCTGCTTTCATGAAATCCAGTGCCTTGATGCTGGAGTGAGTTGTTTCTTTTGTAGTGATAACCTGGAATCCGATTATATGATGATTGCTATTGCCAAGGTGGCTCCCTACTTCCACATTTTTAACCATTTCACTATTTGTGAGGACAAGATCAAGAATGACTTCACCCCTGGTTGGGGCCTCTATGAGCTGTCTTAGTTCCGCCCCCTGTAGGGCCATCAACGGTACCCTACTTTTTGTTGTTGCGGCTGTTTTAGTTGTCCAGTAGATGTCAGGCAGGTTGAAATCCCCTATTATTGTTGTCTCACTTTTTCAGCTAATTTGTGGATTGTCTCAAGTAGCTCCTTATCCTTGCTGTCACACTGTGTAGGGGACCTGTAGACAACTACTATTCTGATACTTGTCCCATTTCTGGTGTCAAGTTGACAACCATAGTGCCTCTGTGAGTCTGTGAGGTCCCTGAATCTCAATGGTTTTTATTCCTTTCCTGATATACAGTGCTACCCCCCTTTTTCCCTTTCTGTCTTTTCTGAAAAGACTGTACCCTGGGATTGCTGTTTCCCAATTGTTGTTTTCCATGAACCAGGTTTCCATAACTGCCACCCAGTCCAGCCCCTCCTCCATCACGGTGGCCATGAGATCAGTAAGTTTGCTGGCTATGTTCCTTTCATTTACAAACATGACCCTCCATACCTACTCTCTCTTTTTTGAATGGTGGTATTTAGTCTCATTTTGTTGTTGTGATTTTCTGCACACTTCTGATGAGTTGTGTAGCTCTTTGGTTCCTGTGTTGTGCAAGGGAATTGTGACTGGCACACTGTTTGCCATGGTGTATGCCATCCCCAGCTCCACTGCTTTCAGTTTAAACAACTCATGTGAACATCAAATGTTTGGCCAAGTGCTCTCACCCCTTTGTTTGTGAAGTGTAGGCTATCATATTTAAAAAACCTATCTCCCAGAAGCTCTGCCAGTTCCCTATGAAGCAGTAGCCCTTCTCCTGGCACCATTCCTGTAGGCATGAGTTTAGGTCCTTTATTTCATCCATTCTGAGTTGCTCAGCTCTGTTGCATTTGTTCCAGACTGGCAGAACTTCTGAGAAGGCTAATGTGGATGAAAAAGGGGTCAGTTTACGTGCTAGTTCCTTTAAGTGTTTTTTTGGCCTCCTCCTTCATGTGGTTAGCCAGGTCATTTGTCCCACGGTGTATTAAAATGTGTGAGATTTTACATTCCCTTTGAACGATCTTTACTATTCAGTTTGTGTCCACTTCAGCGGAAGCACCTGGGAGACACCTGACCACTACTTTGGTGTGCTCCTTGGGTTTTAGGTGGGTTTCCATGGCACGGATCATGGAGTCCCTGATGATGACCAGTTTAGTTTTGTTTGTTATGTTGTTTTTTGTTTGTCTGTTTTGCTGCATGTAGTGTTATTTTGGCTTGTTTCAGTGAGGCAGTCATCATGCTTCTGGTGTCTGGCTGCGGGTAGGTAGGGACCAGGGATGGGACCAGGGGTGGCATGGAGGGAACAAGTGGGAGGGGAACCGATGCACTGGAAGAGATGTAGGAGGGTATCAACTAGGAATAGATTCAAACCTCTGCTATGAGAAGAGAGAGGGAAGCAGGAACTTATTGAAGGGGAGAGGACAAGTGGGGCATGAGAGGGATGGCAACGGGTAGGGAAAGAGATAGAGAGGACAAAAGGGTAGAAGGGGGGCTAGTATGGAAGGAGGGGTGGTGACTGGAGGAGAGAAGGCTACCTGAAGGGGGAAGGATGGGAGGGGCATCACTATCGGGGTAGAAGGGAATGGGGGCTCTAGACGACAGCCTGACACTACGATCTTGGGTGTCAGCTGTTGTCAAATCCTCTTTCTACCATCTGAGGAATATCGCCCAGGTGAAACACTTGGTTCCTCTGGATGATCTTCCAACATTGGTCCACGCCTTCATCACTACCCGCCTTGATTACTGCAATTCTCTCTACATAGGGCTTCCAGGCGTTGATATCCACCACTTGCAGCTAGTGCAGAGCGTGGCAGACAGGCTTTTGACTGGGACTTCTGGAATTCGATCATATTACTCTGTTATCATGCGACCGCACTGGCTGCCTATTCAGTGGCAGATCACCTTTAAGGTTGGTTTGCTAACCTTCGAAGCCCTACACGATCCGAGACCCTGTTACCTGCAAGATCTCTTGATACCCTACTGCCCCTCCCATCCTCTCTGTTCCACCAATGAGGGATTGCTAGAGATTCCCAGGGTATGACTAAAAACATCAGGCACCTGTGCTTTTGCTTTTCCGGCTCCAACCCAGTGGAATTCTCTACCTCATCGGTTAAGAGAATGCCTGACGGTTGACAGATTTAAGATTGAGTTAAAAACATATTTATTTAACTTGGTCTTCCCTAATGATTAATGCATTTTGTCTTTTTGTTTTAATATTATATTTGTATTTGGTTTTTATGTGCAGCACCTTGGTTCTTGAAAGGCGCTATAAAAATAAAGCTTGATTGAGTGATTGAAATCAACAACAGTGGGGATAGGAGAGGGGTTGGAAATCAGCAGGGGAGGAGGGGAGTTTGACATGGGAAGCCCAGTAGGAAGTAGTCACTCTGGGAAGGGGTTCAAAAGGGATGGGAGGAATAAGGCAGCGAAAAGGGTTGAAGCAGAAGTAGGGGGTACAGATACAGAAGTCACAGAGGGAGCAGCTGACGGGGATAAGGGGCAGGGAAGAACGAATTCTTTGGTGGTGTAAGGGGCATTAGAAGAGAAAGGGGGTAAGGGACAGGGGGTACTCATCCTGGGGGATTCTATACTGAAAGGGCTGAGATGAGGCAGCGAGGGGGTAGGCACAGCCGTATTTGGGTTGAAGCTATCCCCAGGTTGACTGCAGGAGGGGCAGGGCAGGCACTGCTCAAGTGTGCAGCAAGGGGGAGGAAGAAACCTCATTTAGTGTTGCATGTGGGTACAAAGACTTGTGGGGGGGGACTGTGGAAGTAGTGAAGGGGAAGTTCAAGTAGTTGGGCAGGCAGTGTGAGGGGGTGGGGAAGTCAGTGGCATTCTCGGAGGTACTGCTGGTACCATGTGCAAGCATGGGGAGGAAGGGTAGGCTTGAGGAGTTCAACGAGTGGTTGAGGGATTGGTGCCACACCAAAAATTATGGGTTAGCGACTAACTGTTGTATGGTCTGGGGGGAATAGTGACTTGTGCACGGTGGACAGGGTACACTTGAGCAGAAAGGGGAGGAGAGTATTTAAGGCAGGATTAGAGAGGTATATCTCTACCAAGGTGGATCTAAACTAGTGAGGAGGGGGCAAAAGACTGAGGTTGGTAGAAAGGTCCAGACAGGGTAGCCTAATGAGCTCACCCCCCTAGATATAGGTAAAGGCAGAGGCGTAGTAACCCTGTGAGGGGGCAGGCAGAGTGATCTGAGTGTAATACAGAAGGCACCACCACCCGGTAAGAATAAGGAGGAGAAAGGGTGCAGACTACCGGGAGGAGGGACACAGGCCAAGGAGGAGAAGAGAGAGGAGAAGGAGGGGTACGGGTGGAAGGTGGTCTGACTAAATAGATAGAGAACTGGTTACAAGGGAGAGTGCAGAAGGTGGTGGTGGGGTAGCTCTTGGCACCAAGAGCAGTGACAAGCTGGGTGCCACAGGGGTCAGTGCTGGGCCCAGTGCTATTTGGGCTCTTTATCTCTGATATAGAACACAGGCTGGGGAGCAGGGTTAGTCTGTTCACACATCATACCAAACTGGGGGCGGTGATGGATGAAGAGGATGGATGGGAAAAACTGCAGGGGGACCTAACCAAACTACTGACATGGTCGGTGGAGTGGCAGCTAGGATTCAGTGCAAAGAAGTGTAAGGTGATGCACTTCAGGGCTAAGAACCAGAAGAGGGACTATTGGTTGGGGATCACAGAGGAGGAGAAGGACCTAGGGCTGTTGGTAACTGGGAGCATAAACAACTCGGCCCAGTGCAGGAAAGCAGCAGCGAAGGCAAACAGGATGCTGGGATGCATCGCAATGGAAATCTCATCCAGACACAAGGATGTGATCCTACTTCTGTACAGATCATTGGTTACACCACACCTAGAGTACTGTATGCAGTACTGGAGGCTATACCTGAGGAGAGATATAAAGTTACTGGAGGGGGTGCAAAGGAGGGAAACAAAAATGTTAAAGGGGATGGAAGGCAAGGAATATGAAGTTTGGCTGATGGAGCTGAACATGTACACACTGGAGGAGAGCAGGTATAGGGGGATATGATTGAAGTGTTTAACTTCCTGAGGAGGTAAATAAATCTAATACTGAGGAGGTGTTTAAACTGAGAAGTGGAAGAGATACAAGGGGGCACGGACTAAGGTTGGAAGGTGAACGTTTCAAGAGGGAAATAAGGAGTCACTACTTCCTGAGATGGTGGTGTCTAGTTGGAATGCACTGCCAGAGGGGTGGTAACATGTAGGACAGTCAATAGCTTTAAAGAGAAGTGGGATAAAGCAAGAGAAAGAATTGGGGGGGGGCAGGGGCTGGGAAAAGCCAGGGAGGAACTGGGGGGGAGGAGGCTGGGGCAGCTGCAATCTAGGGTGCTAGCTGCACACTCAGGCAGACTTACATAGACCGATTGGTGTGTTCTGCTGGCAGATTTGTATGTTCATATGTTTGTATGTATGTTCATATGTAAAATCACATGAGCAGAGGTCCTAAAATGCCTATGTTGAAAATTTGGTGACAAATGTCCACAAAATGACTGTGTTACAAGCGTGTATTATGCAGTGTCCATGCACTCTCGTAACTTCGCAAATTTGTAGTATTTTCACTCCAGATTTTCAACATTGCCATTTTTCCACACTTCCTTATGAACAGTACAGCTGTCATTTTTCACATCCTGCCCGAAGTATGCGTTTACACATCTGGCGCCGAATACAGTGGTTGCTGTGGGAAATCAATACTCGGGACAGATTAAGAACATCATAGTGACAGTGTTCATGAGCAGAGGTCACAAAATGCCTATGTTAAAAATTTGGTGAAATAATTTCACTAAATGATTGTGTTACGTACATGCGTTGCGCAGTTTCCATGTACACTCGGAAGTTTGAGCATTTTTAATATTTTCACTACAGATTTTCAACATTGCCATCTCTTCACACCTCCCTGTGAATGGTATAGCTGTCATTCTTCACATCCTGCCCTATCTGTGTTATCGTGCATCTGGCACACAATGGCATGGTCGCTGCGGAAACTCAAATTTCGGGACACATTGACAAAATCACAGTGCCACTGTTCATGAGAAGAGGTCCCAAATGCTTTCATGAAGTGGGGGCCACAAAATGGCCATGTTGAACATTTGTACTGCAAATACCAACAAATGCCTAGGGTGTTATGGTTTCTAACCATAACGTCCCACCCTTTACAGACTGACAGAAATCAGGGGTGTGCCTTTGAACTGCTGACTGTAATACTCATGCCATTCAACCTTACCCCCCCACCCCAGCCACTGACAGGCATTGAGCTGTACCTTCGACTCTTCAGCCCCACAGTTCACCCCATTCTATATTGCACCCATTTCAGCATATGTCCTTATGGAGTGGGGTGACTGTAAAGCTGAACACCCCGAGGCACACCTCAACACTTGTCAGTGTCTGCAGGATAGGGTGAGGTGAAATGGCATGGACGTTATGGGTGACAACACAAACATCTACCCCAATGCCTGTCCTTCTCTGCAGGGTGGAGGTGGGGTTGGCGTGAAGTTCAATTCTTCACTGCCATTCCTACTCTGCATCTGTCTAATGCCTGCATTTCCAATGCTAATACCAGCAAGCAAACATTTGGCATTGACAAATGCTTGTTCTTCTTTCCCTGGCTTGACTCCTCCAAATTCTCACCACCTCCACCATCCCCCTAATGATCAACCCTTGCAGTGCTAATTACGGCCTTTCACCTCCCAGTCTCATCTTCCAGCCCCACCAACAGACTATCAACCTCTTCTTTTGTCTCTTACTCCACTCCCCCCCCGCTGACGCTCTGCCGCCAGTCCCACCCCCGTTTCTGAGGAATTATAGCCCTCTTCATACTGAGCCTCTCTCTCTTATTTCCACTCTAGAGAGCCCGCCTGCTCCATCGGCATGACGCCATTAGTAGGTGCCCAATGGCCGCAACTTTGGCCACCGCGCCGACCCACCCTTCCTCAAGACCGCCCTCCTGGAGCCCACGGCCGGATCCCTGCACCAGGTACAACCGCTAGCTTGCCTCAGAGCCTGGCTCTCTGACACTGCCTCCTGATAGGTTACCGCCAATAACAGCAGCCTGTGATTGGTCGGGAAGGACCGTAGCAGCACGACCATTGGTGCACCTTCTTGCCCTATTCTTCCGACCTGCTGCCTTGTCTCTCAGTGTCTCTCCGGCTGGATACTTGGTGATATTTTGTACCACCCCAGCCACCCCTTCCCAGGCCTCCTTTAAATAGGTTTGTCACTCCTCCCACACTGTTTGCTGTCCTCCCATTGGTTCAGCTATCCCTGTTCCTTATCACTCCTCCTCCTCAGCTGTGCGTTCCTCTGTGGCCCGCCTATTTGCTACTTTCTCTCCTTATCTTAACCCTTCCTAGCAAACTCCGACTCCCACCCTTGATCTCTCTCGGACTCTGATCCTTCCCCTGATCTAATAATGCTTACTCAGGTGTTTCTGCTGGCTATGTGCTTTGTCCCCTGTTCCACTCCCCTGGGGACCAATCCAAACCATTCTCATCCTCATCATGCACCCCTCAATGCCCTGCACTATAACCTTGGCATGGCCACAGGGATATATAGCATGGATAACTTCAAACCCTGCTCCCTTCTATGGCACTTTGGCTACCTTCTGATACTAACTGCGCACTGCCCACCGATGATCCCTCAGACCATGTTTGTACACCAAAACCGATCTAAACAGCGGCGGCACTGTTGCGCCAAAAGGCATAGGAGCAAAACAATCTGGCAAGCCTACATTATGCTGAAATCCTTTCTCCTAGAAATTCTCCTTATGCTGCTCCTGCTCTCAGGAAATGTTCACCCCAACTCAGGACCACCTGGGCAGCCAGCAGAGGCACCAAGAAGGAGAGCAGGGACCCTCATCCTGGCATCTAGCAACGACTGCAGCTTCCTCAACAAGCTTGATTCCCTCCAAACATGGATCCTACAGCACAACCCTGATGTTCTCTTAGTTGTTGAAACGTGGCTAAACCCTAAAACCCCCGACACCTCTGTCTCAATCCCTGGCTACTGCATATTCAAGCAAGACAGGATTGCTAAGCGGGGCAGGGGCTGTGCCACCTATCTTACGGATACTCTCATGGGTCACATCATCCCATCCCCTAGCCTGGGCAACTCCTCTCAGGTCCTCACCATCAAAATCCTCCTTGGTGCACATAACAAGGAACTTCCTGCTGTCTCAGTTTACCTGCCCCCAAGAGACCAGGCCGCTGGTTTCCATAACATCATGGAATATCTAAGGGTCCAGCATCATAACTCCAAAACCATAATTATGGGTGACTTTAACATTAACTGGCTCTCCCCTGAGGCTTCTACCTATAAGGATGCAGGCACGGCGCAGCACCTCACTCAGCTTGTCAATGCCCCCACCAGGTGTAACTATAGGACAGGTTCCCTTACGCTTCTAAACTGGATTCTGTCTAACCACCCTGAACGTATTTCCAATGTTTCTATACTCCCGGATACAATAAGTGACCACTTGCCTGTCATCTGCTCCTGTTCTAACAAATTCCACAAGCCCCCTCCCAAGCTAATCTATGCAAGGGTTATCAAATAGGGGCACCTTCAGTTGCTAAAATCCCATCTAACCAGACTGAATTGGGCAGTGCTTGACACTCTCAGTGACACTAACAAAGCCTAGGACCTATTTATCAAATGTTTCAATGAAGCCTGACATCTATGCACCTGTGAAAAAGATGAAGGTCAAAGGACGGACCAACCCTTGGGTTACTACTGACCTTTTAACTCAACTCAAGCACAGAGACCACCTCTGGCATTGCACTCGTGCAACTTCGATGCAAGTAAACATAGCAGCCAGAAATGATTGCACTTGAAAGATACGGAATGCTAAACACATCTATTACAAAGAGGCTCTGACCAACTCTTGAGGCCAGGGGGAAAAAGTCCGGAATAACCTTAAAGAACTCACAGGCAAGGATCCTAAAGCACCACCCACTATGCTCAACCTTCATGGTACTCCTACGCTCGACCTAGGTACCACCACCAGCACTTTTAATAATGCATTTACAAACCTGGACAGTGTCCTTCCTCCTAATTTCTTCAACGACCTCCCCTCCAGGACCTCCCACATGACCTCCCTACATGATCATACAACTCCGCAGTTTTTCTTTAAAGAGGTTCCACCACAAGTAGCTAGAAACTATATTCAAAAGGCCATCTGCAAACAAGGGTACAGTGGTGACTCCTTTGACCTTAAACTGCTGGCACAAGTTCTTGATGAAATCCTTGAGCCACTAACAGAGATCTTCAATCTCTCACTCAGTTTGTGCCAATTCCCCTCTCTCTGGAAGAAAGCCACTATCACACCTGTTCACAAAAGTGGTGATAGGATGCTCCACACCAATTTCAGACCTATCTCACTCCTCCCCCCATTATCTAAGGCTCTGGACCGTATAGTGTCGGGCCAACTAGTTGAATTCCTGGATAAGTACAAAGACCAGTGCCCAGAACAGCATGGCTTCAGAAAAGGGCACAGCACCACCACTGCACTACTGGAATTTACAACTTTCATCCACGCCACGCTCGACAATGGTAACTGTGGGGGGGGGCAGTATTTATAGACCTGACTAAGGCCATTGACACTGTTAATCACCCTCTACTGCTCAGGCAACTGTCTTCCACTGGGATCTCCAGTGAAGCCCTTCCATGGTTTACCAGCGACCTTGATAATCAGTTCCAAAGTGTGAGGATAGCAGGCATCTCATCAAATGAAATACCAGTCCTCTCCGGAGTCCCCAAGGGGTCTATTCTGGGCCCTTTACTCTTCTCCCTCTTCATCAACATTCTTCATAGTGTCTGCCACCAAAAAATATTACTATACGCGGATGATGCAGTCCTATTTTCCAGCCACCATGACATTACAGTCCTTGAATCCCAGTAACAGCTCGACTTCAAGTGCATCGAAGACTGGTTCAACTCTCAAACTTGTCCTGAACCACAGCAAGACCAAAGCAATGTCCTTCTGTAACCCATGGAGCAGGCACAATTCTCTGTCCCTCACCATCAAGAACCATGCTAGAAACCCGCTCGAATATGTCAAGGAGTTCAAGTACCTTGGTATCACGCTGGATAGTGCCCTCTCCTACACTCAGCATGACGACACTGTTGCCAAGGCTGCCAATATATGGATTGGTCTGTTACACAAACATAAGCACTGTATGTCAGTGGATGCCCTTAAACTAGCCATCTACAGCTCTGTCACATCCATCATTGACTACTGCCTTGCCATCTACGGCTCTGCCTCAACAATTGCCCTCTGCAGGATCTCAGTTTCTCTCATCAAAGCCTGCAGAATATTAATGGGTGCGGCCCAACAAACACACACCTGTGACCTCTATGCACAAACCCGCTGGCTAACCCTATTCAGCAGAATACAATACCAGACCTGCTTACTTACCAAAAAGGTTCTCCTTGGACTCATGCCACCTGGTGTTAGCACATTCCTTACCACCTTCAGTGGCACTCAGCACACACACGATGCCCAGTCTCTAACCTTTCAGGTTCACACATGTCGTACCTCCATGGGTCAGTGGTCCTTTACCCATAGAGCTCCTCTATGGTTCAATTCCCTCAATAAAGAAGCACTTTCCTCTGCTACACTTGGACCCTTTAAATGGAATCTCAGACTTTACCTCACCTCTTCCACTCAATGTGACTGTTTCTCAGAATAGAGTTTACTCTAAACACCACCCAGCTCACTCGTATCCCACAGCCCGCCCTTTCCCTAGTTACATTCTCTCTGGTACCTGCCCTTCTTCGTGACCCCTTTCCTGCTTCCCTTCTCCACTGGTACAAGACATCTTCCCCCTCCCACCCACTGACAGTGGCCCATTAGCCTGCCTACTTCCTCTTCCCCCCACCCCATCTCACGCCTAAATTCTTATTTGCTTCTTATGCGCTCTATCTCTTACTGTTACCTCAGCCAGCTGCCTACTCAAGCTGCTTGCTGTATGCATATTACCTCAAAGTGTGTTGTAACTGTATAATTTTGGTATATTGTGCATTATTTTACAACCTTTGTATGTACGTTGCCCCTCATCCTCTGACGTGGAACCTTTGTAAACGAGCAGTTTCTGCTCAAAGGTATTTGTAATCCTAGAATTTAATAAATTAAAAAAATAAATAAATAAATGATTTCTGATGGACCCTGTTTGCAGTCTGTCTCTGAAATGCACTCTACCAATAATTATTGTGTTGACTTTCTTGACCCTGAGCAGGACAAAGTGGCTTCCTGGTAAAATCTGGTGACGGCAGTGAATTAGAAGTCCATGTGAAAACTGATCTGTAAGCTGGGATGGCCCAAGAGGCAGTTTTTGTCACAGGATGTTAGACACATTAACAAAGTAATGTAGAAACATGGAAGGATGTTAGCAGTCACTTTTCGTAACTGAAGAGAAAGAAACTACAAGGTGCAATGGGCCCAAGGAACAACAAGGGTAAATTTTTTGGGGAACACCAGTTGACAAATATTGTGGTTCTTAAAAATTTGAGAGGCACTGATGGATAGGTACTGGAGCTTATACCTTGTCTGACTGGCACGAAACAGAGTTTGTTGTACAATTATGGACTAAGATCACAGAGTGGAGCAATATAACACTAGAGAGATATGGGAAACTTAACTAGATGATTTGGAATCTAAGGAAGGATACCGCATAAAATCTGAAAGAGAGTGCAGGACTAATATAGTTCCAATAAGAAAATAAATTTCAATCATATTGGAAAAATAAAATAATTTTGAACACTATACAACCAATGTGATCACAGGAACAATCCTTTACATTTTACAACTAATGTTTCTGCAGCTCTGTGTCACCACCCTAAGCACAGTAGCCATACTATACACAAAATTAGCTACTAAATAGCTCTGGTACTTCAGACCATTGTTTGCAGCAGTGTCAAGTTCTAATTATAATGTTTTCACAAAAACAACAACTTACTGTTTTTTTCTACAAGGAAAAAAGGAAACATTACCGTATGTAACTTTATTCTCCAGGTGAAGGAACAATATTGCCTACATGTTGGTGATTTGTTTATTATAATTGGAGAACTGGACAATATTTCTATTGATCACTAATTACAATACTTGAGAATACCTTAAAATTGTTAACTTACTCTCTACATAGAAGGTACATAAAGTGGAATGGTGTAGTGAGGAAGACAGTCAGGCAAAAATGGTGCCTTAGTTAAAAAAAAAATAAAAAAAAAAAAAGAACAAAAAGGAGTTCAGAGGGCTATGGACAGATTAATGGAAAGGGTTAGGCATGAATGCTAGGAACTTGATGAACTAAATGGACCTGATGGCATACACCTCGGGGTACTAGGGGAGCTAAGGGTGAAACTAGCAGAGCCATTATCAGAACTGTTTAGCAAGTATCTGAGCACAGAAGAGGTCCCAGAAGACTGGGGAAGTGCTCATGTGATCCTGCTCCACAAGAGTGGTAGCAGGGAGGAGGAAGGGAACTACAGACCAATCAGTCTTACCTCAGTAGTGGGCAAGATTATGGAGGCACTCCTTAAGGAAAGGAAAGTGCAACACCTGGAATCCATAGGAGCACAGAATCCAAGACAGCATGGGTTTACAAAAGGAAGGTCCTGTCAAACTAATCTCATAGATTTCTTTGACTAGGTAAACAGAGTGGTGGACCAAGGGGGAGCAGTTGATGTTGTCTACCCTGACTTCAGCAAAGCTTTCGATACTGTTCTACATAGAAGATTGATTAATGAGTTGAGTAGGCATGGGGTGAGTCCGAAATTAGTCAACTGGGAGGCAAACTGGTTGATGGACAGAAAACAGAGAGTGGTGGTAAACGGTATATGGTCAGAAGAGATGCAAGTTACAAGTGGGGTACCTCAGGGATCAGTCCTGGGGCCAGACCTCTTCAACATCTTCATCAGTAACATTGCAGATGGACTGGAGGGTATGGTTTGTCTGCTTGCAGATGACACCAAGATCTGCAGCACAGTAGATGATCCAGATGGGGTGGGCAGAATGAGAAGAGATCTGGATAAACTGGCAAAATGGTCAGAAGAGTGGCAACTGGGGTTTAACGCAAAGAAGTGCAAGATCATGCACATAGGGAAGAGAAACCCTGAAGCCACCTATAGGTTGGGAGGGGAGCTTCTGGCAGTCACAAAGGAAGAAAGAGACTTTGGCATCATCATTACAGATGACCTGAAATCATCCAAGCAGACCACTAAAGCAGTAGGTAAGGCTAGGGGGATGTTGGGGTGTATTAGTAGGGGTATCACAAGTTGTAAGAGGGAGGTAATAATCCCTCTTTAGAAGACACTGGTTAGGCCCCATCTGGAGTACTGCATGTAGTACTGGAGGCCACTCTTTCACATGGACATTAACCAAATTGAGGCAGTCCAGAGAAGGGCAACCAAAATGGTGCAGGGACTGCATCAGAAAACATATGAGGACAGATTAACGGAACTCAGTATGTATACCCTGGAGCAAAGGATGGAGAGAGGTGATGTAATTGAAACATTCAAGCACCTTAAGGGCATTAACACGGTGAAAGAGTATAACATGTTTCAATATAAGGAAAATAGCAGGACAAGAGGACACAGCATGAGATTAGAGGGAGGCCAATTAAGGGGTAATGTGAGAAAATTATTTTTCACAGAAAGGGTGGTGGATGCATGGAATGTCCTACCCCAGGAAGTGGTATACATGAATATAGTGCAGGGCTTCAAACAGGCATGGGACAGGCATTAGGGAGCAATACAGATAAGTATGAATAGATAGGCCAGTGACAGAGAAAATGCCGATGGCACATTCATAAGGTAGAAAAAGAAATGGGCAGACTGGATGGGCCTTGCGGTCCTCATCTGCCATCAATTTCTATGTTTCTATGTTACAAAGAATTGGACACAGTGACAGTTGCAGAAACATAGACAAGCAAATACAACAGCTGGGATCTTTACGGCCCTTATAATGCTCTACTTAGGACAGATTTTGGGAAAGCTGGGTGGGTGGGCAGCGTATTGTATGTAACGGAGTCTATAGTGGTGGTAAAGAAAAAAAACTTATAAGATGAGAAGGGAGCACAGTTACTGTGTCCTCTTGTGACTAAGGTATTGTAAGGGTAAAAAAAATGCAGGAAAGGTCTGATATACAGTTCACCAAGCCAGGTAGCAGAGACAGACACAATACTAGAGAAGGAAATAAAGAAAACAGCAGTCTGTCACACTGTAGACTTATGCAATATTTCCTAGAAATTGATTTTGAAATTCCAGTGGCCTTCAATCCTAGAAGTTTAAGGGTTGTGCAGACCACAGATTGCTTCCTTGGCCAATGGGCAAGGGAGGATACCAAGGAATTAAAAATCTCAGACCTCATTATATAAAACCAGGATATTTTAAGTGAAGTCCAGGTGAAGGATCCCATGAATCAGAGCGACCATAACTCTAAGATTTAGCATTGTGCTAGATGCACAGTGGTTTAACTCCAGCACCATGGTTTCTGATTTTAGAAAAATGGACTTTGCTAAAATGGGAGAATTAGCTGCTGATATACTGAGGGACTTAGGCAACATCAACGGATGGACAACAAAATGGGCAGTCATTAAAGAGGCATTAAAACAGGCTTCATTTGAGTGCATGTGGTACATTAGTGAAACAAATAGACACAAGATGCCACTCTGGTTTGATGGACAGATGAGGAAAGCAATCAAGGGAACAAAAGTGGCTTTGGGACCTACAAAAGGGAACAATCAAAAGCCAATATACAGCGGTATTAAGGAAAAGCTAGAGATTAGCAAACAACTCATTAGGAATTCAGAAGTTAACACTTAACTAAGGATAGCAAGTGAGTTACGGGGAATGGTAAGAGCCTTCTTCAGGTATGTTAGAGAAAAGGGATAAATAAAGGATAACATAGGATAAGAAAGAATGGGGTGAGGGTGGAGGAGGATGTGAGGAAAGGAAATGTTCTTAACGAGTACTTGAGCTCAGTGTTTAAATTGGAGACTGATGACCCGATGCCAAACACTGGAGTGACATATGAGGGACCCGAGGAACAGAAACCAGAGATAGGCAGTATATCCAGGTATTTACAGAGCTTTAGAAGGTAACTGTGGATAAAGCCCCTGGGACTGGATGGGATGCTTTTCAGCATGCTCAGGAAGATGAATCTTGTACTGGCAGCATCCTTAATAGCCCTCTTCGAGTCCCTGACAATGGGCAAATTGCTGAAATAATGGGTGATAGTGAACAAAACATCCCAGCACAAACATAGGGACAAAGAAGGTTCTGGAAATTATGACCATTATATCTTACACCCATTAGGCTCTATTCACTATATTGCAGATTGCCTATGAACCATATATCAGAGGTGCATAGGAAACCCTAAGTGTGATTGCCATGTAGCGGACACCAGGCAGCATTCATGAATGGAGCATATGCCAGTTGTGCACCAGATCCCTGGCCACCTGAGCAGCTACACACCATAGGGTGGGCTGGGGCTGTGCCAGAGAGTACACCTCATGCAGCACCCATGCAGAACAGCATTCTGGGGCTGCAACATGTCTGTGGGGGGATCTGGCATACTGCAATATGTGCCCCCCACCAGTCATTGGCGGGGCACAGCAGCCATAAGAACCCCCGAGAACACAGCTGCCACATCTGGCTGAGCCACACAGGAGGGCTGGGGTGGCCATTTGGGCAACTGCCCACTGCTTTTTCACTGGGCAGTTTGTACCATCCCAGGACCCTTGCCCATAGATGGGGATCCACTATGGGACATGGACTATTAGATTCCTACCAGTGTTTGGCATTCCACCCCCATCTTGCCAAAATCTTCCTCCAAGTGGCTTCCTGCTGTGGGGGCTGGGGTGTGGATGGGGGCCAGTTATCATGCATGCCAGCTGGCGCATTCTGGAGTGGTGTTGTGAAGCAGTGTGGGTGGGTTATGTGCATTCTGTGCATGACACTCACCGATTTGTGAATCACAGCCATTGTGAGTATGATCCTGGAGACAATAATTAAGGAATAGATTGTCAAATGTCTAGAGGATGAGAGGATGATAGACAAAGAAAAAAAAATAGCATGGGTTCATGAGGGCCAAACTGAGTCAGACAAACTTGGAAGACTTTTTCTATTCCTTGACACAGTCTGTTGACAGATGCCAAACAACATACCTGTATATCCTATATCATGATTTCATTAAAGCATTTGACTCAGAGCTGCATGAGAGACTGATAAGAAAGGTGAGTGATTTGGGTTAAGGAGAGGGGTTCACTAGGTGGATTGGGAACTTTGGGTAAAGGACGTGACTAGTGGGTTACCAGTGGGGTACACTTCTTTTCAATATGTACAGTACATAAGAATAAAAAGACAAACAAAAATGTGCATTTGTATAGTACTTTCTATATACTATGTATCCCAGAGCACTTCGCAAACAATGAGACTGGTATTGAAGTTACCATATATGTGCAGCGGTAGCCAATTCACACATCAAGACCCACACACAGCTTTGGATGATTACCTGAAACAGATTTATGGAAAGGGGAAAGTTGGTGATGAAGCCAAGGAAAATATCCTGCATTTGCCAAGTGTGTTCCTGGTTCCTTTATTTTAACCTGCATACCCACCAGAACAGCACTAGAGATGGGCATATGATACTTCTGTTTAACATCTCATCTAAAGGATGACACACCCCAACAGTACAGCATTCAGCTAGGACTGCACTCAGGTTCCAGGAGTTTATGCTATGAGCCCATATCCTGGTATGGGAATAGAACCCACAATCTTCTTGCAGAGAGGAGGATATGCTACAATTGAGTCATGCTGACAGCTAATTAGTGACATTGGGGTAGGGCTTCAGGGGAAAGTAAGATTATTTCCAGATGATACCAAGCTCACTAGGAGACTGGACAGTATGAAATGGACCAACAATCTGAAGAGGGACATGGGGAGACAGAAAAGGTGCTCTTGCAAGATGCAGCTAATCGTAAATGCCAAAGAAATGCAAATTGATGGAGATTAGGAGAGATGAAACTACCAGCGAGAGTTCCGTGGTGACAAGTTGAGCCATTGAGTGAGTTAGTTCCGCCCCCACCAGCTTTGCATTTGCATGGCATTCTAACTCGTGACTTCAACAAATGCAACTGATCCTGCAGCAGAGCAAACCAAGAACACCTTTACTAAAACTATAAAAACTTTCAAAAACTATGGTTTTATCATGCTTACTAAGAAGAAATAATATGTGAAAAATGCGGTGGCAAAATAGGTTAAGCAGCTGGAAATACAAAGCAGGCTCTGGGTAGCACAAAATGTAAAGCTAAAGAACGAACATCACCCTCAAGTGAAGAAAAACTTAAAATTAGCAACTTACAGAGAAGTTAATCAAGTTTAGAAGCTATGGCTTCACTCGAGACTGTATTGATAGAAGATGGAAGTTGGGGGGAGGGGTGAAAACTATTAGCACAGTGCCCATTTTAAGGAAAAAGGACTCTTTCCCAGCACATCCTGGAGGAAGCAATGAACTGACAGCAAAAACAAAAGCATTGGGAATGCTGCAGCCAAAGAGTAGCCAGAATGCAGCAAAAGGTGGAGATATAGATTTCCAAGTATCTGGCAGTGTGGAAAATGAGCTGTGAAGCAGCCAGCAAGATGTAAGCCTACCTATTCAAGCCACAGCCCTGAAAGGAGAAACACTTCAAAACTATGGCAAAATGGCGAATGCCATGGAGCAAAAGGAGGAAGAAACAAGGATAAAGGGACTAGCTGAACAACATTCACAAGTACCTTCTCTTCCATTAAATGTCACCAGTGTTACCCATATGCAAACAAATGCTGAGTTGTCAATGGTAGTGTTGGCTGAAATAGCCCAGAAGGATATAAGTGTATCGGTGTGAATTAAAGAAATAAGTCCACCTGAAGGAAATTTGGCTAATTCTTCTGACATAGAGCAACAAACCATGGAATGAAAGGTAGAACTGGGGGAAGCCTTGTTTTAACAGAAAGTAAAGATAAGGAGCCAGAAATAAATATCACAGAGCCAACAAAAAAAATCTGAAATTTTATTTTTTCAAGAAGGAGGCCAAGCTACAACAGGGGCTGCATTGCCTGTAGGGGCATGCAATAGAACAAATTCCCCTAATTTGGTAATCAGTATCCCACATTCTGACTTGGACTCTGAAACAGAATATTCAGATGCACAATCAGACACAGATGAAACGATACACCCCCCCACATGGGCTAAACAAATACTTGCCCAGCTAGCCAAAATGAACGAGGGCCTCCAAAAGATAGAGTGTTTAGAACAAAAAATTGACAATATACAGACAACTGTTAACTTACTAATCACAGAAAATATAAAGATGACGTAGAGAATTACAACACTACAAGAAAGGGTATCTTATTTGGAAGATAACATGTCACTAGTACAGAGGCAAATAAAAGATTTGGAAAGTATAAACCAGGAAATAAAGAACAAATTAACAGATTTTAAGGCAAGAGCCAAAAGAAAAAACATTGGTATCTTAGGAGTTCCTGAAGACTGGGAAAAAATTAAACCCTTGAAAGATTCTTTGAACCAGATATTTACCGCACAGATGGATACAGACAATGTGGATATTAAAATATACATTGCTAGAGCCCATAGACATTTTCATGCAAACTCAAATCACACTTTTCAGCCAACCCCAAGGCTGATCATTCGCAAGTTCTTTAGGTCTGAAGATAAGGAACTTTAATTGTCTTATGTATACAGGAAGAAACTGATTTCTTTGATGGGTGCTAACATATTCATATTTAATGACCTTCCAAAGGAGATAGTCCAAGAAAGGAAAAAGTTTGACTTTCTCAGAAATAAATTATGGACAAAGGGGCACAAGGCCACGATGGTATATCCTGCCAAGATGATAGTAGTGCTGGATGGAGTATGTCTGATCTACAATTCTGTCCAAGAAGCAGAAAAAGATTTGAAAGTGGAAGGGATATGGTGGGGGGGGATGCAGCAGGGGAGGAAGGGTTTTCATAAGGAGGGGGGGGATAGCACCGGAGGTTACAGAGGGGCAGGCCATGGACTAGGTGTCATGAGACATGCCTGTAATGTGGGCAGCTAAGCCAGAAAGGATGCGGTACTGGTGAGGTGCCCACCGATCTGGGGACTGCAGGGGGAGAGGGGTACTAGGATAGGGTGATTATAGTGTTGGCTCATGACTGACATCTGTCATTGCTTAGTTTTAGGATGGTTCCAAAGATAGCAGCAATGCCAAAGAAGAAAAACAGCTAGCTACTGGTACAGAAGGTGAAAGAGCTGATGGAGCAGGTCCAGGCAATCACAAAGGAGTCTGGGGAGGAGGAAGAGAAAGAAGAGATGGTGGATAAGAGGAAGAACAGAACACCCCAGAAGGAATCACCAAAGAAGAGGCCCACCAGGAGCAACCCGGACGAGGATGGTGATCCTCAACCTGAGAAGGGTAAGAAGCCAACAGTGGACCTGTCGGTGGAAAACAGCTTGAAGGACTACCTTGAAAGTATCATGGAAAAACAGGCAGAGAAAGGCTGGGAGGGGGTGAATAAGGTTTGGCAGGAATTAAAAGGCAAAAAGAAGGGGGCTGAGAAAGAGGTACAGAGCACAGGGACCGGGGAGGGAGGACAGCAAGAAAGGGTACGGGTTGCCACCTGGGATGACACTGGGAGGCCATGTCTCACAGGCTTTAAAGGAAAGAATCTGGAAGGGAGAGTTCATAGATATGTTTGCTTTAATTGACAAAGATACAGTGAAGAAGTATGAGCAGAAAGAATTGGTGGGCAATTCAGAGATGGTGGTCACCCTGGCCATAGTGGGGAAGACTAGTGAAGAGATTAGTTATAGGGGCAAGACATTTGGGGCTTGGATGGAGGGGTTCACACATTTCAGTGCCATAATGCTGCAAAAGAATCATGAACTGGCCATACCCTTGCTACGTACTCAGCCATCATTAGAGATGTGTATAGGGTTAAGAGTGGATATGGGTGGTTAGTATAAGATGAGAAGTTCAGGCAGAGGATGGCGTCACGTGGGGATGTTAGATGGGATGCTACACTGTCAGAGCTGTGGATCAAGACATTGTCACTGCAAGGGGGAGCTAGCAGAGAAAGTAAAAAATATAGCAGTGTGTAGCAAGCTCCAAGGCTATTTGGGCATGCAAAAGGGTAACTGTACGTGGACTAGCTGCAAGTACAAGCATGCCTGTTCAGGCTGCAGGAGTTTGCATCCAGTCACCCGGTGCAAGACACAAAGAGACAGAAATGGCACAGAGCCATAAGGGCAGTCCTTCTGGGGTGGCCACAGAAGGGGAAGGGGGGATACAATGGTTAAGGGAGCAATTATAGATGGCAAAGTGGGCAGGGAGGCTATAGCGGTAGGTGATCTATCAGAAGACGGGTTTCAGTCTAACTGATAGGCTAGTGATGTACATGTGACCCAGGATCAAATTTCACAGTATCCCCTGGTCCCAGGAGCACCTGTTCCTCAGTTTGATTCTTCCATAGCTGAAATAAAGATTATACCTAACCACCCTTCAATTTGAACCACACATAGAAAGGATACTAGACTAATTTTTAAGAAAAAAAAACATAACCTTGTTTTATTTCCTATTACTACAATTTTAAAACTCGGTCACCTAATGTGGCTGACGAATACTCAACACACTTTATCTAATGAGGCAGTCCTAATATAAGCAACATCATTAATTGTTTATGTGCAGTACCACGGCAGCAGTGGTTCCTGAATAGGCCATAGGCCAAGCAACTCAACAGTCCTGAGGCAACTGCAATAAGTAAGCAGCTTTTCACCAGGATTGCTCTCAAGGGAGGGCCATGGAGTGCCCTGGATATAAACTAATGCCATGGTTATACAGGATGTTTACAGAGTTATTTACACAGGCTATATAACTGCCTCCCACCATGCAAGAAGCTAAAATTATTTTTATTTTGAAACAGTATAAAAACCCATCTAGAACTGAAAGTTATAGACCAATAGCGTTATTAAATCTATACTACAGAATGATGGCCACACTGATAGTAAATAGAATCAAAACAGAATTTTAGGAAGGGATAGAAGGGGATCAGTTTGGATTTATAAAAGGGAGGACCATTTCCCATGCTACTAGATGGGTTAAATCTCTATTTTATTTTGCACAAAAAGAGAAAATTCAATCCCATGTAATAGCAAGTGATGCCTCAAAGGCATTTGACTTGGCCAATAGAATCTTTATGTTGGCTGCATTACGGCATTGGGGGATCTTAAAAGTATTAATAAAATTAATTACACTACTATACAAGAACACCACAGTTCATTTTACAATTAACTCATATTTGGGACCTTTATTTTCCATGCAAAATGGAGTAAGACAAGGATGCCATTTGTCTCCAGTTCTCTGTATCTTGCCATTAGAACCATTATTAATCAACTTAAGGAAAAATCTTAATGGCATTAATCTCTTTAACCAACATATTAAATTGAACGTTTTTGCAGACAACATTTTACTTATAATACAAGATATTAACTCCTATATACCCATAGTTCTGGCAGAAATTGAAAAATATGGTTTGCTTGTAGGTTATAAACTAAATAAATCTAAATTGATCATCATAGAAATTTTGGGGAATAATTATACAGTAGATCCAAACATTACAAAAAGATGTCAAAATAAGTAAAACATTTCCCTATCTAGGTATCACTTTAACAAACAATCAAACATCTAACATCAAACTAAATTATGAAAATGCAAAAAACAAGATAAAGATGTTACTGGAGAACTGGGAAAACTTTCATTATCAGTATGGGGTTGTATAGAGACAATTAAGATGATAGCCTTGCCTTACTTAATATTTGTGATACAGAACACAATTGGGGTCCATCATTATTATGGTTTAATGATATAAGAAGAATATTTGTGAAGTTTGTGTGGAAAGGTGGAAAATCCAGAATTGCTTGGCAGCAATTGATCTGTCTGGGGGGGGAGGGGTACAGTTCTCCTGATCCACTTACAAATGTGGCAGCTTTTTAAATAAACATTTTGTGGGAATGGACCTTCTTTCCAGTTAAAGAAAATATGTGGGAAACCATCTTTTGGGGAAATTTCAATAAAACAGAGTCCAATAATTGATTTAACATTATAAATATAGGCCTTACTTTCCCCCAAATTTTAGACCCTCTAAAGAAAAACCTTGAGCAAACAGGCATTCAAATAAAAAAAAAATTGTTTCCAAGGCTTTACTTAAATATCTGAGGAAATGAAACAATTTTAATAAATAAATTAAGTAAAAAACTCAAGTTGGATTACTAAACATTAATTCAAAGATGGATACACTTATTCGACGAGAGTGGTTTTATACCCCTAGAAAAATTCTATGTACTCTTCACTAAAGTCAGCAAAAGTAATATCTTTTTATATTATACCATGAAAGACATATTTCATAAAGAAATAATCAAGGACAATAAGTGTAATATACTTGTCACACGGGATGAACATAATAAACTGATGGTAAAAAAATCAGATCATTTTTCAAAGAAGCTACTGGCTATTTGTAAAAGGTGAATTTGACCCATGGAAGAAAGTTAATGCCAAATGGAACTTAGAAGGAACACTAAATTTCACAGATCAACAATGGCATAACCTAAGAATTAAAAAAAAGATTATATTTTTGCTAAGAACAAAACAATAAAAAAAAAATTGACAGAGCATACTTTACACCGATAATATTAGGGGATTTTTCGAAAAGTGGGAAAAGAGAGTGTTGGCATAATTGTGGAAACGAAGCTATCCTTTATCATTTCATTTGGGATTGCTGTTTCATACAAGATTGGTGGAAAGCTACAACTACCATACTTTCAAAAATTTTAAATCAGGAAATTCTACTTCTTTTTGATCTCTTAGTCCTAAATGATTTTTTGAAATTAGACATAAATGCTGGAAATAAAAAGATCTTTTCTACCAGGACAATGGTAAAAAAAGACTCATTTTGTAGAACTGGAACTCCCCTGCTTTGGCTAAAATTGATAGAATGAAATGGTGTTATAAGGTAAGGGAAGCTGCACAATTAGAAGCTCTATGGGAAAATATTGATAAATCACAAAATAAGAATGAACCAACATAGAAAGATGTTCAAGATATATTGCCACCATTATTGATTTTCTTACAGAAATAAGTTTATTATTTAAGGGGAGGGGGAATTATTGGTCTGAAAAAAAATTATGCAGATTCAGTGCAGAGATCCACAGATGGAATACTCGATCAATGGGATAAAAGCAGAACACTCGATGGAGGAAAGGAACTTGGAGATAATAATTAATAATAGTCTAAAATTCTTTTAGCAGTGAAGCAAAACATATGGGAAGGCAAATGGGATGCTGTGTTGCTTCAGACAGGGTTCCCCACTCACCAGTCATAGGAAGGAGATGATTCTGCCACTGTATAGATACTGTAGTTGGTTTCACCTCACCTGGAATACTGTGTTCAGTTCTTGAGTCCACATCTAAAGAAGGACTAGGAGAAGCTAGAAACAATCCTGAGAAGGATGACAAAAATTATCCAAAGCCAACAGGGAATTACCTGTGAGGACAGACTGGAGGACCTCTATCTGTACTCATTGGAGATCAGGAGGGAGAGGGGGATATGACAGAGATGTACAAATACCTTGGTGTAAAATAGAATGAATTATAATACATTCTTCAAAATGAAGGACAGTTTGACCACTAGATGTCCCAATCTTGAGCTGATAGGGGGAAGTTCAATAGGAATTTTAGGAAGCACTTTTCATGGAGAGGGTGCAAGACAAATAGAACAACCTGTCTAGCAATGTTGCTAATGCAGAGCCCATTAGTGGTTTCACATTTCAAAGAGGCAACGTTAAGGAGATTGTCAGCAATGGGAGAGTAACAGTAAAGGGAAGGTATGAGGAGAGTCATGAAAATTGATCTAACGTAGATCCTCAGGACAGACAATTTTTTATTATTCATTCCTTTTTGGTAACTGGGTAAGATCACTAGGCAGAAGGCCTGTTTTAAGATGTACTTTCTTTCTCTTTTTACACAGTTGAATTCCTGGGGGCATTCCTCCCAATGTAGCATCGCAGACTACTCAAAGTGTGGAAAATAATCTGTAGTTGCCTGTTTTCAGTGGCAACCTGGGAGCACTGGGGAGGTTAAGTGACTTTTCAGGTTCATGCAGCATGCAAGTGGAGGTTGTGAGACTCAAAAATTAGTCTGCTGGATGTATCAAGCTCATTCAGAGCTTGCTACTGTAATGTCTAGGTAGTACTACCAGACTTGATGGACTTCTACCATTACTTTCAATGTTTCTACAAGTCTGTGTTTCTAAAGGTTATATAGTAGTTACCAAAAATGTGTTTAGCTGAACTCATGCAAATCCATCAATGGTCTGTGTATTATGTCTCAAAACAATTTAACAAAATCAGTACAGTTTTCAGGGTACAATGGGTAACACTTTACTTTCCTGGATGGACAGCTGTTAACATATTAATCCTTCTATATTATGAGGCAGAAACCAGTGCCCATGTAAAATGCTTTAATCATATAATACATTTTCTAAATTATACATTGATTGCATAATAATGCGATATAATAATCCATTTTACCTGTAAGCAAAGCACTGCAAATATATTGTATTCCCCATTTCTATCCAACATCTAAATAGCAGAAGGTAATATCACGGCCAGGCATATGAATAGCAGGAGGCAAAGTCTTGTAAAACATTCCACAGGTCCAGTAGTAGGAAATATGTGATCTTATTATACAATTTATTTGCTGAATACATTTATGTAATCAAAAAATAGTTTTTTTTCACAGTTTGCACATCATTCAGCTTAAGCTATCAGTCAATTTACCCTTTATTGTCAAGAAAAAGGACTATGGTAGTTCTTCCACATGCTTGTAAGTGAAAACTTTATGCCAGTGTTTCAGGAAAAAAATGGGCCTTGTGGTGGAAACCCCAATATGAGACATACATCTACTTCAAATAATTTGAGCTACAAATTTTGAAACTCTATCTTAAAGTTCACCATAAAAATATAGTATCTTCCCAGATAAAAGCCTGACCTGAAAATTGACCTCTTAGAGAGAAATCACTACATTAACTTATCTATCCTAGCTACTCAATAGTAAAGTTTAATTTTACAAACCTTTCGTTAGATCTGAAAAGGAAAGTGAAGCATTGTATTTTATAATATTTCAATATCTGCATGCATTTGTCTCTTGCAAAATGCAAACCGACGTGCATTGCATACAAGTCCACTTTCAACCTGCATGGGGAAGCTACAGCTTGTATGAGAATTCTCAGAGCAATGTGCAAAAGCCTCATGGGGTGGAAAGGGGAGCTGGGGTAATCTATATTTGAGTGCCATTCCATAGCTGAGTACAGTTTCAGAAGGTCTAAGGAAAAACTGATCAGGGTTGATGCCATTTAGAGTAGCAAGCACTTTTAAGACAGCCAAGTAGGGAAGTGTAATGATGTGGATTGCAAAACAAAAAAAAGTTCTACTAACATTGGTTTAAGAAAAGCAGCTTTATCTCAGGTCCGTAACAAAGTACATGCTTTAAACTATATAGTGCCCCATGATATATTATGTAAGACATTAACAGGCAAGCAGGGGAACATGAAGCGCATTACGCTTCCTGCGTCATCTGCACCATGTTGACACAGGCTGAAAACACACAGCACACCATAGGGACACGTACATTAAAAAAAAGAACGAACAAAACACGGATCTTTAGTGCACAAACCTTCCGACTCTGTGTTCTCTTTGAGGTGCACTTGCTTCAGAGGGCAGCAGAAGATTTCGTGACACTTAGCACGAAATGGGGACTCTTTTTTCTTTAATTCCGCCGATTGGATGGAATCTTGCCGTAACATAATGTATTCCTGTGTGCCAGGGGCAGCGTCATCCAGAACTGTGGTTACCACATAACAAAATGAACCGATGTTAGAGCTTAAAAAGCAGATTCTAAATTAATCAGTAAGAAATAAATTATAATGTGAAAGTCAAATGAAAATAACATTTCTAGAAAAGAAAAACAAATGCAGTGTTTTAATCTCTATTGTCCTGTACAGTGCTCGTTTTCATCGAATGCTAGTATAGCACAACTGTTGCATTGCTAAATAAACACTTTTACAGTTGAATTCATTAAACAGTTTAATAAGACAAACTAATTTAAAGAGAGCAACATTTTAGACACCTTTTTATATGGAATATATAAAAACGATGGCATGCTTTCCTATGCGGTAAGGGTTTTCTCAGCAAAGTAGACTGGAATGACTCATAAACATAGAAGTAGAGATAAGATGCTATTCCAGAGCAAGTAGTGGGAATAACTGCTTATTTTACAATAAAAGTATAAACTCTTTACATTGTAAATGTCTCTGTTAGAAATATTGTGTCTTATGATTTTTTACTTTTGCTTTAACTAGGGCCTACATGCTAAGTAGCACAAACATAGTAAAAAAAAAAGGGAAACAAAGCTGTTCCACACTATTCTGAGTACAAATTGTGATTGCGCTATATGAAGAAATGGGTCTTAGTACAAAGCACTAGTTTTTCAAACTCTCTATGTAGGAATAACCGTTAATAAACTAAGAATCATATGTATCAAGGATTTGCATAAATGACACATGGTGCAGTGCTGTTTAAGCTGCAAAATCCTTTTTTTGCAAGGAGAAAACTTTACTGTTTTCCGTATCAGGAGACGGATTTTGAAAGGTTGTGCCTCATGCACAGGAGGCCATTTTTGGTGTGTGACTGTGGCAGGATAAACGTGGCAAAACATTTGAATGCCGTTTACAAATGTTTGCCACATTTATGGCACTTGAAACTGCTCTGTGTTTAAATTTTGATTCATGTATCAAATATTAATGTGCACATCATTATAAGGCACTCATTTCACAGCAACCTGCCGCAAATGCAGGATAGTTAGACCACCTTTTAGCTGATCTGACCTATCGGAGCAAGTGTCATGAATGCAGCATTACTGTACCAGAAGTCTCCATCCATAATATTTTGCAGAATGATAACTGAGGACCTGATGTAGGAAATAGTTAAATCTCTTGTTTAAAAACATATGTTAATGTTGAAACCTAAGGTATTAATGACTCAGGTGCTTGCAAGATCTTTTAGATTAACAAGTTGACTGATGTCATACAATGACCTAGGGAAAGCAGGGTGATCTAGTGGCTGGTTGCACTAATCAGTGAAAAAAAAAATCTCTCAGATTTGAATTCCACCATAGCCATCAACTCACCATGTGGCTTAGATCAAGACCCATGATCTTACTATCCTTCAGGCCTCCCAGCTGTAAAACTGGGTAGAAATGGGGCCTCACTGAAAACAAGATGCAGAATCGAAGTTGAGCTATACTGGGTAAATATTAATGCACTAATAAATTTCTGTCTTCAATTATTAAAAAGTTGTAGGAGCTAAACAGTGATTATGAAGCAGGCAGGAGTGTGCTGCCTGCTCTAGCATGTCCCCTTTGTGTACCAGGAAGGCTACTGCAAGCAGAGTATGCCTAACAGGGACCACGGGCAGTGCCTGCTATCTTGCTGGTATGCCTGTACAGTATGTACACATGTTTTTGGACCGTTCCACTTTAGTATGGTTGGGTAAAATTTATCGTCTGCCAGCCTTCTGTCGAAATTCTGATTTCACTCCAGTGAAATGTCACATAATTTCCATGACAATTTCATTAAAGCATCAGTACTAGATAACAAAATTTAGACCTTTTGCAACAGTTTTTTCCCTGTGCCATGTTGAGCACTGACCTGGTAATCTTTTTTATTCTCACTGTACTCTCACCCTGTAATTTGCTCCATTTTGTCTGTTTTTGATTACATTTCTTCCACCCACCATGTTGATCTGGAACCTTCTGCTGCCAACCCCACATGTGCATGACTCACAGTACTACACAGGGACAGCAGGAATGCACAGCACAGGTTCCCACAGAAGTAAACAAAGACATGATGTGACTTGGGGGGCTGAAAATGAGGAAGCAGTCATATTTACCGTGGCTCCACAAAAATGGAAATCAGTTTTAAATATTTTAAAAAACTAATGATTGCTAGAAAAAAATATTTACAGACATGGAAACAAACTATGGCTGCATGCTTCCAGTCAAAAAGCAGAATTTTGGTAATAATTTCCTGATTACCCAGTACTGCTGCTTTAAATTTCACCAAATATTTTATTTTTCCATCTAATTTCAAAAGCATTTGTCCAAATTGCATCAAATGTGGTATGATGACTTAACTGATGTCCATACAGAGGTGTTGCAAATTTGATTTGTGAGTTATCAGCCTCAGAATTTTCAGAAATTGTAAAATTTAATTCTGCAATTATGTAAACTGTAGAATTTTAAAACCCCTATAACTTTAAAATCAGAGAAAGGAATAACATCAATTTTGGGGGGTTCACTGACCCTAAATGTTAGGCTTTGAGGACATCCCCATGGGTCAGCAACAGAGTGTTGTGTTGCCATACTGATGACCCAGGACTGTAAGTGAGTCTGGAAAGTGATGATAGGAGGCAGACCATGTCTGAGACAGCTGCCGCTCATTAGTGCATGTCTGTTAGGAAAGGCTGGCAGCAGGTTCTACCAACACAGTGACCCTTGGGGCTGGGCAAGGGAACTTGCTGTTTCTGCAGGGGAAGCTGTGGCTGTGTGAGGCTGACAGAAGCACCACTCCCACCAGGGAGGTGGGAAGGGAAAAATGTGAGAGAAAAACATGGTAGCCAACTAAATGATGGCTAGGTTCAGCCTGATTAGGGTATATCCCTGCTCAGAAGAAAAACTAATGCGGAAAAACGAGACTGTGGCCCAAATATTCAAAGCTTTGCATGGTGCGCAAACCGTTTGCACGGGATTAGCGCAGAATTAGCATGGGTCTGCCATATTCAAAAGGCCAAATATCACACTCAAACTGCATTAGTGCAGGGCAAACCATAATTATATGCAAGGGGCAAAGTGAACATGAATACAGGTGCTCTGAGATATTCAGCGACTAGTGCTGCACTAAGGTGTTTAGCGCAACTTAGCACAACCCTTAGCGCGGTACAAATTACCACCCGGGAGAAGCTGGTCTTAACCCTGGACAAACAGCTTTGCATGACATTGTTGCTTTGCGTGGCATTTTTGTGGCTTTTGTGTGGCTTATGCGACCCTAGCATATGAATATGACACTTAGAAAATGCCAAACATGGAGGACACATGATGCTCACTGATGGCACCACCATAATGCCAGCAGCTGCCACCAATCCCAGCCACGCACAGGTAGTAAGGGGTGATCTGGCCCACAGGGGATATCATGGTAGTGTGGCCATACAACACACACCTGCAGGCCATACGTCTGTGGTGACCAACAGATGCCAGCACACACATGCAGCACTCTTGGCATGGTGGCCTCTGGGGGAGGGTGCATGGGTGGCCAGACCTCACCACAGCCCAGGTGTGGCCACAAGGCTGGGACACATCATGCAGTGCACATGGGCCAGTAGTGGAAATACCCCACCACCTGTGTGCCTGTCGGATCTTATGTGCCCCCCCAGCCACATACCACACAACTGTACAGATGCCACAGCACACACAGCCAGCCCTGTATATGTCACTGTGAGCATCCCATGCCACAGGTGCAGCATCTGTGGATCACACAACAGTGTAACAGTACTGTTCACTGTCAGTAATCACCTGCAAGCTGGGCCTGTCACTGTGTACAATGCAGTGGTCATCACTGCCCTACATACCATTGGCATTGCTGTGTCCCTCACACTACCATCCCCCTTGCTACTGTAGTGTCTGCTATGCACTGTAGCATGACCTACAGTATGACGGTTGCATGCAGCACCACCACCACCTGTGCCTATGCTGTGTTGTCCCCTGGGGTACGATATGCTATGCTATGCTGTACTGTTCACATGTAGCCTGTAGTTATCATCATGCACTGCCTGACTGACCTACAGGTGGAGCTGCGGTCTGACCTGGCCAGCCCCTCTACTTCCAGACTGACCTACAGGTGGAGCTGTGGGACCCTGCAGTAGCACAGGGCAAACTGCATGCAAATCAGGGCATAATGAGATGCTAATGTGGCTGTCTGCCCAGAGACTACCTAAGTAGGCTCATTTGCATGTCACTTTTGAATATGGCAAATTGTAGCACCAGGCAAATGTGTTTGCACTGGGCAAACAGTTTAGCTCCACGCTAATCCCACACAAATGCATTAGCTCCACGCAAACTGTTTGGGGAATATTATACTGTTTTGCACACTCTACTTTCCCATAGGCTGCTCCCTGCAGCTGTACTAGGTCCATGCATTTGCTAGAACACACATTGGTCGCCTCTACCTACCTTCACGTCGCTGTGCACTGTGTTGCTGTTGTGGTCTGCACTTCTTGGTTGCTATATTCAGAGCTGTCTTATTATAGGGCTACGTTTGCCCTGCACTCCCAGCCCAGTTTGCCTGGCCTCATTCCCATGCAATATTCAGAGGCTGTTTGCCCTGGGCTATTCCTTTTGAATATAGCTTGCTTTGTGCTCCGGGCTAACTTTGCACACCGGGCAATGCTAATTTAGCCCCGGAGCAAAGTTTTGAATATCTGGCCCTGTGTGTGTTAACTTTCTAATTTCTTACTCAAAGACTGGCCAAGTTATAAGAACACACAGTGAAACCATGTGCATAGAAATTGCAGCTGGTGCTTACTCAAATATTAGCAGCTACAAATGCACAAACAAGAGCACTCCAGCAGAGAAACAATCCAAAAAGGGAAACAGTTAGATAAAAGCCCTTGGTTTAGTCAGTGTCATAGCTAAAGAAGAGCACAGCTCAAAACCCCAGCACTGTCATCCTACTCAACTTTTTCACTTTTTGGATTTTGTTTCCACTGGAGTGCACTAATTTGTGTTTTTGTGATCAAATTATAAGCAGACAAAGATTCAAAAATGACAACAGTAATTAAAGTTGGATTTAATGAACTTTTATGAAATTGTGGAGTGCTGTGATACTTTTGTCTAAGTTATGTCCATATATTTTTTCCAGTTGTACACTTCAGTTGCCCTTGTAAAAGAAGGTAAAGGTTCAGTGTGCTTACACAACTGGATAAGATATGTGATGATGCTTGTGTAACTTGATTTGCTTTGTGGCTTTCCACCTCTCTATCCGTGGGTATACCACCCTGTAGGAGTATGACACAAGGAACCCTAAAGGAAGGTTCCCCCCCACAGGTGCCGGGAATGAATGTGTCAGCTAAAGGTAGGTTAGGAAGAAGCCCATGGGTAAGAGAGACAAGCCGCTGAAGGAGGAGGGGTGGATGGTGGGCAACGAAAAAGTATCCTGAGGAGGCCCAGGATGTTGGGACCTTTTAACCTCGATGGGGGAGTGACATTGTTGCTCCGCCCACTGAACCTCAGCCTTAAAGCCCTCTCATTCAATGTGCTTACGCAATTGGATAAGATATGTGATGATGCTTGTGTAACTTGATTTGCTTTGTGGCTTTCTGCCTCTCTATCTGTGGGATATACCACCCTGTAGGGGTACGACACAAGGAACCCTAGAGGAGGGTTCCCCCCTTACAGGTGCTGGGAATGAATATCGGCTAAAGGTAGGTTAGGAAGAAGCCCAAAAAGAATACCCAAAGATGTCAAGCTTCGAAGAGGCGAGGATGATGAATGAATTCTGTGAAGAAGGGCCAACTTCCTAAGGAGAGAGGGGAAAGCCGAGCCACTATCTGCCTCCATCCAACAGCAGAACGTAACTAACTTACTAGAAGAAAGCACTAAGTGTAACTAATATTATGACCATTGACACAGAGGAGAGGAAAAACCCCCTTTGAGGAGGGAACCTCTGGGGATCCAAGGCCTAGGTCGCCTTCCCTCCAGGCCGATGATGTTTGATTTGAGGACATTTGTTAGTAAAGAGAATGGTTCACAGATGAGGGATATAAGTAGGTTAAAGAGAAGAATATGAGTAGGGAAGATGATGATGGGATAGGGTAAAACCCCAAAAGAAGGCACAGATTGAAGAAGGAACATGAGGCAGCGATGAAGACTGAAGATGATGATCGCCTCAGGAGAGCGGCTCCAGGGAGAGGTATGTATCCAGACGCGGTTTGAGAATGATGAAGACTGACGATGATGATGATAGCTGCAGGCGCGCAGCAGGTCTAATGAGGCAGCATAGGAGTCAATTACAAGAATCCTTGAGGAAGTGATATGAATAGATTACGGATGAGTGACTGAAGACCAGAGTCATGAACCTGCAGATATAGGAGAATCAAAGGAAAACTGTGAAGGCTGGAACAGTGAAAGTGAGGTACAAAATGGATGAGGTACTATAAAGGAAGGAAAGCCAAGAAGTCTGATACAGGTAGAGGTGAGGTACGGACTGAATGATGTATGATATTGGAGTAAAGGCAGAGGAGTCGAGTATAGGTATGCTCGAAAGGAATGCATGGGTTGGAGCAGAGGAGATGAGGAGGACACTGAGCGAGTTAAGGAAATGGAACAATGAGTTCAGCATGGCGCTGAGGAAGAGGAAAGAGGAAGGAAAAGGAATAGGTGCTGATGAAAGGACAAAGAATAGTAGGGAGGTCAGGCGAAGTCAGGATAGGTACAGGCTTGACTGGAGTGAATCCTTGACAGTTAGGATGAGCAAGGTGGGAGGGTACGAGAAGTATACTGATACAGCAATAGGAATAGATAAGCAGATTGATATGAGGTATTGTAGACAAGAGGGGGGCAAACCCAAATGCATGACTACGAGGCAATAGGAAGCAAAATTAAGAAATGAGGCAGCAGTGCAGTAGAACCCCAAACGAGGCAGCCAAACTGAGGAAAATCTGTCCATTAGTCATTTACTCAGGGAGTCTCATATGATGGGCAATTAGGACCGTAGCATACTCAACAGGCAGAAGAAAACACTACTGGACAGGGTGTTGTGGTCAGAAACAGCATAACAAACATGTTGAGAATAGAAGTGTTCCCAGCAGAGAAAAACCACCAGATATAATTGCTGCATGGAGCATTGAAGGCAACAAGTGGGAAATACAGATATAGAGACATGCAAGATGGTTCGAAGGTAGCGAGCCGAACTGCACGGGAGGTAGGGAGCACACACGCCAAAGCACAATATAGGAGATGAGGAGCAGCCAAACAATAGAATACATCGCATGGTGCTAGCGATTATATATAGAATGCAATAGAAGGAATAAGGATGGAACAGTTAGCAGGAATTTATTGTAGTATCAGACTACAGCAAGTGCAAGTTCCAGTACTTGTACATGACCCTCTGCAAATCCAGTACGTGCAACACCAGGTACAGATTCTAGAAGGGACAGTACTTGGAAATGCATCCAGTTTGAAAAGAAATGTTCGGCACCACCAGCATGGCCCTGTCAAACAAACTGGACACCCTTGAAGAGACAAAGGCACAAGTCACAGCATGCAAAATAGCACTTCATATGTGGTACACTGAGGCACAACACAGACCCAGTCAAGAACGGGCCACGAAGAAGTAATCAGTTAAGGCACAAAGGGGGGACGTCAAGGACGCATCCGCCAGACAGTGGTTTAATTATATTTATTTAGTTATTAATTTTTTTTTGCTGGGGGGGGTTGAAATGATGAGCAGGAAAAGAGAAAGGACATGCAGGGAAGCAACCTGGTGTCCACAGTAGGAGGCAGTCAGAATAAAATCCCGTTGGGTGCCGTGTACGCTAAGGAACAAGGAAAAGCTGGTAGTTCAAATGGCGAGGAAGTCGGCAGGTCTTGCAATTGCGGTGCTCCTTCATTTGAAAGAAAAACCCTGATTAGCAGAATTACCCATGCTCTGGTACCCAGCCTGTCTCATTGCGGTACTGTGGGGGCTGCTATGGGTGGAAGCATAAGCAAGATGCAATGGTAAGCATGGCAAGGAAAGAATTAAAATAAGATGGCATAACAAGCAACAGGGAGACAGAGAGGTAGAAATACAGTCCAATAGTAAGCAAGAGAAATCTGAAGTCATAAACATCGCTCCATGCACGCCAGCGCTCATCGGAGTTGAGGCAATGGGAGGTTCCCACAAAAACAAACGAAGCACAGCGAGGGAAGGGATAGCAAGATGAAGCAGCAGAAGTGGGGAGCCAGGCACTGAATACACAGGGAAGTGGAAGCAGGATGCTGGATGCACCAGTAAAGTGGCGGGGATGAATGGACACAGTGGGCGGTTGGGGGGGTGAGGGCAACACAGAAGGAGAGGGGATGGCCATGTAGCAAGCGGCATGAAAGAAATGGAGTTGGGCAACAATCCAGAATGGGAGAGAGGAGATGGTGCAGCAGGAGGCTCCAAAACGAAACAAAATGAGGGATCGAAACAGAGCGAGAGAGAGAACAGCCGACAGAGCCTCCAGCTGCAACGAAAAAGAATCCTGAGGAGGTCCGGGATGTTGGGACCTTTTAAGCTCGATGGGGAAGTGATGTTGTTGCTCCGCTCATTGAACCTCGGGCTTAAAGCCCTCCCATTGTGTAAGGAGGCAATAAGGTAGTATTTATAGGAGACTTCATAGTAAATGTATAGTGGAGTCAAGTGTCAGGTCACTATCTTGAGTGAAAAACCATGAAGAATAGTCATGGATATCACTGTGCAGTAGTCTGTCTTCTGCCAATTTACCAGCTAACCACTACAGCTCACTGACTTAGCCTGGTGGCACTGAGGGTTGAGGTGCTCGATGCTACACCTGAAGCCACACTGACAATCCGGGTTTGGAAACTAGCCTGGATCATCAGGGGTCGGCTGGGGAGGGAGGGTGGGAGCTAGACTGAATTGCTGTGAGGCAGCTCTTCTCTCACAGGGAGGGATGTTGTCACTCCCGCTGCCACCAAGTGGAGGTCTGGGGGCAGTGTAGGACTGAGGGCAGTATGAAGGAAGGATGGTGTGGGACCACATCATGTGCATGCCTCCACGCACGTGTGTGCATCCGCAACAAGGGGAGAAACCGAAAAATGGATCTGGCAGGCTCCACGATGGTCCCAACTGCAATCCTGATGACTGAGGTGCAGGCCATGGATGGATGGGATCCCCCCCAAGGGGGGTAACAGAGTTCTGCCTGCCAGATCCAGAAAAAATGGGGAAAAAAATCTGAATGAGAAAAAAAAGCATCTCACTGACTTAATAACTTGAGGTAGCACATGCACGTGCATCATTCTTTCTGAACACAACAACCTGCAGACTCTTTAACAACCCTGTAGATAACGATGTATATTTTAACTATTTGAAAATAGTGGCAACAAGTGATGGCAAGCCTTACAACTAGTTACGATGGTAGCCTATGATATGGGTGTTGGCAATTGGGCGCCTACAATAATGGCAACCCAATCCCTGGTGCATGTCATCGGGGCTACGGTAGGGTAGGGCAGCCAGATGGTGGGGGTTGGGGAATATAGTGATGGGATATTGCGATACATATGTGTGCAGGGGGGGCCAGCATGCACAGTGAGGAGCGGGAGGGGATGTGAGGTGTGGTGCCGCAGTGGGTTGCTGTACTGACCCGTGGCATGGTGGGTGGGTTGGTGGCATTGGTGAGCAGGGTACTGGGTTCAGGTTTGGGTGCTGGTGCATTTTTGTTGCACCAGGCTCGAACCTTTTTTTTTAAAATGTTATTCACCCCCCCCGACATGCATCCTCCCTGAGTTGAGAATCCTTAAGGGAGTGGGGGCTCAGCCCCACATAAAACATTAAAAAAGTAAGTCCCTGGTGCCATTTTGCTGTGTGCCGGTGTGTCAGAGTAACTAAATATATTTTCGGCACTCTGACTTCACGATAATGGCAACTGCCTTTAGGCTTTCACCATTATCACATAAACCCATTACCTTTGTGACAGAAGTATCTGGATATCTTTAGTCATGATGGAAAATGGTGCAGGGTATCACTGTCACAGGAGTGCTGGAAAGGCATTGCAGGGCTATGATGCGAGTGCAGGTAAGGTGCTTCATTGTTGATAAGTGCTTTGTGAAAGTTAAATTCCACATGTGGAATTCCACTGGCATTGTCTATTATGCATCCATTAATTTTTGATCAATTTCTGCCAATTAGTAATTTCTGAAGTATCTACCACAAATTTTAACCTACTAAACCACATTTACCAGCTTAACTAGATTTCAGGACATACAGTATTTACTCTGATATGCTTGCCAGACCTTGAGAGTGTATATCTATAAGAGCAATGGAGATATAAGCATTCGGATATTTTGAAAACATTCACACAATTTAACAAATAACTAAACTGTAAAATTCTGAACTTCTGTAATATACAAGGTACATAACCAACTACCCCTCTGTTTAGCAGGGTCTAATACTGTTCCAAGAAAGTATGCTTTCTTGTTTTTTGTTGGTAATTTCTCCCCCTGGCCCCCTGGTTGGCTCCTCTTAACTGGCTCCTGAATTCTCCAGCCTCTGTCCATCCTGCACCATCCTCCACACTTCAGGCCATCACCGAGCTACCCTTATGGCTTATCCCCCATGAAGGTGTGGTGGGGAGCCCCCAAACTCCCCACCAGGAACGGATCCAGCATTTGGTGATGGCATCTAGATGTGGCGTGATCCTGATGGACGGCCATCAAGCTGCACAACCACGGTTGCAATTTTCCATTTTCTGTCAGTAGACAGAGCCTGCAGTGCCCGACGCTGCCTATACCACGTGTGCATCCACACGCAGCACGCTTGCCAACTGCTCCACCTCTGTGCCCCACTGTACAGGGCCAGGCGTGCCAATACCTAGCCTCCACTAGGTGTCAGGAAATTGCTAGCCTCTGTTCCCCCTCCCTCCTGAGACAGGAGAGCTTTTCTCCTTGGTCGCTCGATCCTCTCCTACCCCAGCCCGCCCCCGACAACCCACTCGCACCGTGAACATGGGTCACCGGCATGATGGGAGGTAAAGCATCACTGCCTCAGCCCTCCATGCCACTGGGCTGGCTGTATGCTTAGCAATTTTAATTACCTGGCTTGAGAGGCAGCATGCTGTAAGCAGAGAAATATTTTCAGAAATTTTCACGAGTAATAAATTGCCAAATTATAAGCTGCTATAACTTCCCCTCCCCTTATCCAAATGTAATCAAACTTGGCATTCTTTTAGGGCCTTGTCCAAACAGTATGCGTGTCAAACTCCAGGGGCCAGATATTCAAAACTTAGCCCTGGGGCTAAATTAGCACTGCACAGTGTGCTAAATTAGCCCTTAACCAAAAGAAAGCTAAATTCAAAGAAATAGCCCCAGGGTTAAACTTGCTGAATATAGCATGCAAAGGAAGCAGTGCAAACAGGGCTGGGAGTGCAGTGCTAAAATAGCCCAAGAAATAAGACAGCTCTGAATATAGCAACAGGGAAGAGCAAAATGCAACAGCAGCTCAGTGGACACAGAGGTGGAGTAAGGCAGAGCTGAAGTTGATGGACAATGTGTGTGATAGCAATGAAGTACTGCACAACAACTGCAAACAACAATGCAGGCCACACACTGCAGATCTGTGCTATGCTTTTGAGAGGATTTCCCGTGGCTAATCTGATTGCACAGTGCTATCACATTATCCTGGTGTAAACACATTAGCCCAGGGCAAAAGTTTGCTATATTCAAAGCTCCTATAAAAATGAGCCTACTTAGGCAATCCGTGTGCAGACAGCCACATTAGCATCTCATTAAGGCCTGCTTAGCATACATTAGCATGAAGATTGCCAAATGCTATTCCATGGTGTACACAGCTCCACCTGTAGGACAGACTGGAACTACACATCAAAATCCACAGGCTGGATGGTGCCCACAGCTCTACATGTAGGTCAGACTGGATGTACAGGTGAAAAGTCGCAGGCCAGGGTGTGCACACGGCTACACCTGTATGCCAGCCTTGAGAAACAGTTTGTTAGCTGCAGGCCATGGGTGTCAGCAGGCATACGTAGTGCATACCTCCCACCCAGTCAGCACTGGAATGAGGGACACAGACACTCTGAATGTGGAATAAAGAGGGACACTGATCCCCATAATGAGAGGCACATCTGCAAACATGGAGACACAATCTCAGGACACAACTGAAACCATTACCTTCATACGTACATAGGGTAAGAGTTATGCAGCACCATAGAAAGTCTGGATTTACAGTACAGTCTCTGTTTGTGCACCACTTTTCCCAGGAGGGATGAATGCAGGTCAGGGCTATAGTGAGGGGAACACAGAGGGATGTCCCCTGTACTGAGGGACACTGTAGAGGACTGTATAACTGTGTGTATATAGCTATATATTTATCTATATCTATATATATATTCACATATATATATATATCTATACAGATATATATTTATATATACACATATATCTGTATACGTAATAGATAAACCACTCTGAGGTGTGCGGTCACGCTCTGATATATGCACGCCTTGGTGTACGTCTACCACCCAAGGCATGTGTATATCAGAGTGTGACCACACACCTCACTGTGATATATGGATACTGTTGTACTATCTGGATGAAGGGATGGGAGTGCAAACATGGAGACACAATCACAGCGGTACTATTCATGAGGTTGTGTAAAAAATGGTAATGTTGAAAATCTGGAGTGAAAACATGAAAAACTGGCGAAGTGACGAGCGTGCATAGAAACTGTGCAATGCACGCTCATAACACTATCATTTTTTGGAATTTTTTCACCAGATTGTCAACATGGGCTTTTTGGGACTTCCTCTCATGAACAGCTGCACTGTGATTTGTTAATCCATCCCAAAAGTTGATTTTGCATAGCGATCACACCATTCTGCACCACAGGTGCAAAAACACATTTCGGGCAGGATGTGAAAAATGACAGTTGTACTGTTCATGAGGAGATGTGAAAAAATGATACTAGAAACTCTGGGATGAAAATATTAAATATTAGAGAAGTTACGAGCTTGCATAGAAACTATGCAATGCACGCTCGTAACACAGTCATTTTTTGGAATTATTTCTCTAAATTTGTAACATGGGCTTTTTCACCTCATGAACAGTGACACTGTTAGTTTTGAAAGAATCCTGAAAGGCGATTTCTTGCAGCAACCGCAAAATCAGCTTTCAGGACCGAGTAATGAAATAACAGTGAGAGTGTTCAAGAGGTAGGGTCCCAGGAACTCCATGTTGAAAATTTGGGGTCAAAATTCCTAAAAATGGCTAAGAAAATGGCATAAGTTGAACCCCCCTTTGACAGCCATTATATGGTGCTTACCTTTGATTCTTCATTTTGTGATTCAGCTTTGAAGAGTACAGACGTGTCCCGGTCCTTAGAAGATGACAGTGCCGACCTCTGGAGGCAAGTATGGGGTGCGGGGGGGATGTGGGGAGGTGGGTGCTCAGTGAGAGGGTTGGGAGGCGGGACTGGGAAGACGATGAGGGACCATTTTCCTTTTTCCAGATTAAAACAACAAATAACACATTGGGGGATGGTTTTCTTTATTTAGAGGAGCAAACAATAATTAAATAAATGTGGGCATACTGGGGTGGGCTCCCAGTGTGCCACATGAGTTGAGAGGAGGGATACATGCTGCAGATTGGGGGATTGGGCACCCCCATAGGCAAGGCAATAAATAAAAAATAAAATTAATTTTGGGTACACTGGGTTGGGCTCCCAGTGTGCCACATGAGTTGAGGGGGTGGGGGAACATAATGCTGACACGGGGACTGGGCATTCCGATATTGGTGGATTTGTTGGGCCAGGCTACAGAAATCTGATGCAGAATCCTGCATCAAAGTAAAAAATTATTGGGGGATGGTTTTCTTTATTTACAGGTATAGAAATAAAAAAAAAATACATTTGGGCACACTGCACACTGGGGTGGGCTCCCAGTGTGCCACATGAGTTGGGGGAATCATGATGCAAACAGTGGGACTTGGCACCCCTATCAACAATAAAAGTGGGCTGGCGAGGAAGGGCGGACACTAGACTACCAGGATTGGACATGGACATAATTAGAAGTTACACTTCGAATTACTACAGTAGTAATTTGAAGTGTTATCAATTTCTTTTGGGTCTCCACTTCTACCACTTATCACATGCTTTTGCAAGTGATATTTAGCGCTGTCCCTACAGGTGGTACAACAACCTGTAGTGCGGTGCTACTATTTTGAATATGCATGTGTACCGGCATTCATGGCCACTCCCCTACCTCTCTCCTTCCCCTGCATATATTAGCTTTTAGCATCAGCGCCATCACACAGCACCGGCGGTGAAAGGGCTTTTGAAAATTGCAATCCATCACAAATTCAGTGCAATTCCAGCACTACGAATTTGCACTGGATGCAAAGCTTTGACTATCTGCCCAGATCTCTAAGACTGACCAAGTTATGATCAATTAATACATTTCACAAAATTTCATGAAATTCACAGAATTTTGAGAATTCCATAAATTCAGAATTTGCTTATTTAACCCGGCCCTACAGTGTGGCCATTCAAGGCAGCTAGGTACAAACATAACCAGCCATACAGAGGATGATGGCAAAGGGTAATCTCAGGCTCTCATTGCCGGTGACCTGCCTGTACTGTTCACTTGAGAAAGGATGCCCCTAAGGCCCCACCCCAAAGAGCAGGGCCATGGCAAAAAACAGGTTGAGTCAGGGCCTGGGATACTGCACAAGAGATCTTTATGGGGTATGGCTGGCAAAAGGATAATAAACACAGAACTGAAAAAGCAAAACAAGGCAATTTGGGATCAAAGTAAAATAGAAACTTCAATATTTGGCTTCTCTGCACAATGATTTATTTTTGAGTCTCTTTACACTTATTTTGCACCTCTCCCCTTTTTGCCTTTCTTTAATTAGCATTTGGATAAGTAAGAGCTATTTAAATATTTACAGTATTTAAAATCATATGGCTAACTTTTAACTCTTCATTCAAATCAGAAATGGAACAGTACAAATTCTTGTAATGCTTAAGTAAGTTGTTTGTTTTAAAATGTTAAACGGTGTGGACCCTAATATTCAGGAGGTTGGCAGGGAAATAACATGAATGGTGTGCTAACTGTAAATAACAAATCTTAATCAGATGGCGGCCATATTGAAAGGGCCTGTAGTGTGGAGTACAGTGGATAGAATAATTGTCCTAAATATACCACTGCACACATGAATATGAGGGAACCTGTCTGCATACAAAATGCAGCTGTATAGTTAGAGGACTTCAGAAACAGTAAAAGACTGCCACTGCAGCATTGTTTAATGCTTCTAATACCCTACTCTTATCAACATGCACAGTGGTGCATAACCTCCTCCCACTGCAGTGGCACCTTACTCCTACTGCCCAGATCCCCAATATGCAGTAATATTTTGAAGTTCCCTGGCAGTCTAGTGGTAGTCCCCTCCCATGCCACTCTGTGAGAAATACATATTACATTATCTGACAATCTAGTGGTAGCCCCCCCCACATCCAACTCTCCAAGATATACATGTATCATTTCCTGGCAGTCTAGTGGTAACCTCTCTTGTCACAGTTCCAGAGCTACACATGCTACATTCGTTGGCACACTAGTGGTGCCCATCCACCACACTGATCCTCAAGATATAAATGTTAAACTCCCTGCTTATCCAGTGGTATCCCCTCCTACCCTGGTATCTGTTATATCATGCTGTATAACCCCCCCCCCCAGGCCTCCTACACAGCATTTACCACCCCCACCATCTCTGGAAAACTACTTAGCCTTAAAAACAGCTCTTTCTACAATATACACAAGCTTCACCTCTGTCATTCAGACCATGGCCAGGTGAGGCAGCGAGCTGATGTCCTGTGCTGATCATCATCCAACACGGTGCCTTCCTACAAGGAAGTACTTTGCAAGGGTCAGTTGGGTGCATGACAGGAGGGTGTGGGGTCATGACTGGGCTGGGGATGGGACAGGGGGTACAGTGTGGTATAATGGAGATCACAGGAGGGGAGGGCTACCACTGGACAACAAGGGAAGTTAACGTTTATATCTCAGAAATTTGGGTGAAAAAGTGCATACCAATAGCCTGCTAGGGATTGTAACTCATATATCCCAGACACCAGGGAAGAAGGGAGGTACTACAAGACTATCAGGAATGCAACATGTATATCTTGGGGATTTTGGCAGGTGGGAGGTACAACTAGACTGCCAGGGAATGTAACATATATCTCAGGTATTGGGGTAAGAGAGAGTACCACTTTACTATCAAGGATTTTATTTTCTGTGTATAAGGATCTTGTGAAGGTGGGGGCAATGGCTGAGATTCTTGGCATTACCACATAGAATTTGTATGTGGAGGTGTTGTGCAGAGTTGATAATGGCTACACAATGGCATGCAAGTAGCCATTTAGCATGTTATATGCCATATATGGTCATAAGCATGCTAGACTCTGAATATGGCATTAGGGAGCAAAGGCATGAGCCCCCTTTGTTTCTGGGTGTCTTACCAGAAGGTGGTTCTATCACACCATGCCTATATACTTTACATGGTGCTACCACAGCACAATATTCATACAGGCCGTATGAGCCAGACAGGGCATGTTGCCTTTATAAATGTGGCTTCCTGATTGCCATGTACTATGTTTGCATGGTGCTATGATCTGCACAATACAAATGACAGTGGCTGGAAATGGGGGCCATGCTCTCATAACTTCTTCAATATTTTTTAAATGAAAAATTAGGTCTGTGATGGAGTCAAATGAGAAATTCTTGTTTAACTGATATCTGTTTAGATGAGGAAACAGTACAAATACAATTGTTAAAAAAGAATGAAGATGTAAATATTTAAAAATCAGCTGAAATGCATTGCAATAAATGTGTGAGCAACTAGCCCCACAATTGCCCAATGTGCATGTTTTGGAAAACTTTCGCACTTCATTAATATTAAAACTGATGCATATTTAATTGCCTGAAACAATCAGCATTAGTTTTAACTAAAATTACCTACAGTTAAATTATTTTTAAATGCATACATTAAGATATCATTTTAACGTCAATTTTCACATAAATATTAGGCATTTGCAGACTTACTTTAAATATTTTTTTTCTTTCAATTCTGTAATTTTGGCCCCTGATTCCAATTACTGCCAAGACCATCTGCGCAGTCACGGACTCCGGCTGTGTCTGCTCATATTAGTCATCCTCCCTAGACCCCCTGGCTTACCCCCATGGTGGGGTTGCAGCACTCCGGGCCAAGGGCACCACGAACATGGGACAGGGTGGAGTCAGCCTGAGAGCCAATGCAGCCAAACTGGGTGTCATTAAGGTGGTAGAAGCAGGGTATTTTCTTCCTTCTTTGTTTCCCCAGGAGGCAGGGCGTGCAATGTCCTGCATTCACCCCGAGAAATCTGTTAAGCGCTGATGAGCTGTGGAGCCCCCGACTCTGCCAGGGGTCTGTCAAGTGCTGGACAGTATCCCCACCCCCAGAGAAAGAAAGCAGTCTGTGGGACGCTCCATCCTTCTCCCCGGCCGGCTCTCCAGTGACCCGAGTCCGTTCCCGAACTCGGGTCGCTGGTGTCTCAGACTTACTTTATTATTGGTGATTTCCTATGTCAAGACAAAGGATCTCATGGATAAGACTGTAAATGATAAGATCCCATGTCACTCCAGCCTCAGCTACCCAAAATGAAAGTAAACTGGCACTGGAGCAGGCTCTAAATTGCAATTAAAAAACATTTAATAAATGAAATACAACCAAAGTGTACCAATTAGGCAGTCATGGCATCTTGGGGTTTCTGAGGACAAATATAAACCATTTGTGGTTGATACAGTAAATAGCACCAGAACCCTTCAGTACCCCCATTATAGCCTAGCTATAGAGTAAATACTTGAGCATACTTTATTCATTATACAAACATTACCTGGAACAGAAAAAATCAGGAAATTTGATGTTAGGGGAATGTGGTAATGGTCAGTTGTAAACTTCATCAACATGCTAAGCACCAGCTCTAAGTTATGACTAATTCACTAGTGAGAGTGGTCCTTATCATACTGATAATTGACCACCAGTGTACACAAAATGATAAGAGTGAGTTCCGATATGAAAAGTAATATGCAGTGTGCCCCTCTTTATATTGACTTTTAAATAATGAATAAGTAATAGTATCACAGTGTAGGTGATATACCCCATTAAAATCCCAAGTGGTGGGTTTACTCCCCAGACCTTTTGCTAAGGGCTGTCTACCACCATGAGGGATGCTGATGGGGTTTCAACACATACTCTGGAGGGGGGGTCAATGTGCTTTATTTTAATAAACATGCATTTGAATGTGGATTAAAAATTGATAACAGGAAAGGTACACTGAGCTGATTCCAGGTGTGACCTGGAGGAGAGGGGAAGAGGAGTACAGAAAGAATAACATTTATGAAACCATCAGACTGACTACAAAGACAACTGTACAGGTGCAAGAGCAATATGAAGATCAGGCAGGTAAATAACACAATGGCCCTTAGAAAATGATAAGTAGATAAGCATGTAGTTATTAAACAAGTGCACAGTGCCTGTTGAAAAAGGAGAGAGTGCTTTGCGGTACAGAAACAGGCTGCTGGCATAGCCACATTAAGTCTAACTGATGGGTGGCATTTGCATGGGGGGAGGACAGGAGGGAAGGGAGGGAGAGTCAAGAGGGGGAGTTGACATGGACAGGAGGGAGAAGAGAGGTGCCTTAGTTGGTATCTAAGGGCTGGAAGTGAGGAAGGGATGCAGATGTTGGATAGGAGTAGGTTCCAGAGAGAGGAGAGGTGGTAGGAAAAGGCAGATTGCCCAACAGAGGAGTGAGTGTGGAGAATGAGATGGTACAGTGATCTCAGGAGTGGATAGAGTAGAATGAGAAGGAGACAGGTGAGAGGAGCAAGGTGAGGTAGGAGGTAAAGGATCCAAACCAGTATTTAGCAATGAAAGAGGCACAGTGGGTCTGGCAATGTGAAGGGAGTGGGAGGACGGAATGGGAGAAGTAGACAGAACAGTGATGAGTATGGGGGCAGAGTTGGTAGCAAAATGACAGATAGCATTGCCCAGAGTATCCAGTCTGGCAAGGGGAGAGGAAAGCGTGGTGCTGTAGACCACATCCACATAGTTGAAGACCAGGAGAACCATTTTGGTGACCAACTCCCCACAACTGGGCTATGTCATGCAATGGAAAGATTTAGCAGCTTTCTTTTTCATAGTGGAGGGAGGATTTGTAATGCAGCTATGTTTGATTTACATGATGATCTTTAGACTCAGAGCACTATACTTCATGGTTAACATACTGCACCTTTAGCTATACATTATACTCCATTATTAAAGCGCCTTGTGAACAGGTTTCAACCCATCGGGAAGTAGACTTGGTCAGATGCCAGTCTATAAATGATTGCATTTAAGGCATTATTTTAATTAATGAAACATTGAGATGGTTATAATTTCAATTATGCTATCTGTAATGGGTCCTTAAGTGTGTGATTATGCACCCCAGGCCAAGCCTTTGCTACTTCTCATGTCCCCCAAGTACATTAGCTCACACGTATAGCCAGCTATATTGGGCCTTAATGTTGAAGTCAAAAAATCCATTAATAGGATCTAAGCCCTAACTCAGCAGAAATGTGCCTAAGCATGACAAGGATTATTGATTCCTCTCGTACTGTATGTTTAAACCTCAGTATCAGTTTCATTACTACCATACCCTGTAACCATGAAACCCTAGCCCCACATGTGTAAGCTTTGACATCTTGTGCAATTAAATGCTTTTGGGCATGCAACCAATGTTTTCACCACTGCCTTTAGGATGTAACTTTATTTTCAGTTTTCCCTAGCTCTAAGAACATTAGACATGATTTTTTTTGTCATTGTTATTATTATTATTTTCATTATTGAACAGAAATGTGTACAACATACTTGTTGGTTACAGTGTTAATGTTCACAATAGACAGCCTTCAGCCTATACTGTATTGTCAAAAAATACAATAAAATATGGATTGAATCTACAGCATTGTGGTTAAATCTGCAAATAGCAATACAACAATTACCCAACGCTTGTACATATCAACACTTAAGAGTTTGACGAGAGGAAGAGAAAATGGACACAGTTCAAATCAGATTCAGGCAATTATTCAGCTGAATATTTATTATACTTGGTGATATTCCATTATAATGTTTGTTTTTCTTGTATGATAATAGAACATGATCTCCATAATTATGTTTTCAATTGAGTCAACCTATTTGGCTTAGGATGGTGAGTTATTTTCCTTCTAATGTGTTAATAAGATTCTTTTTCTTTTTTGCTAATGATGAGCAAAGTAGAGATCTTTTAACTGTCACTTTAAACTCAAAGGTGCTGTATTCTCCATTATAAAAATCTTAGGATCTTTTTCTAAATGAATATGTGCAATTCTGTTCATCATATTTATAATCTAACCCTAAAAGATATTTTTGTTGCTAGTTCCAATCATGTATAAAACAGTCAGCCTTGTACTCACTGCAGCATCAACACCTGTCATTAACTTCTTTGTTTTGTTTCTTTGCATTATGTGGTTCTCAATAAGTTGAATGTAACATCTGTAGCTGGACAGACCTTACAGTTGGATTTGGGTTTGGCAACAAAAATGAAAGTGCTCTCCTCCTGTTTTAGACACTGTTTGCCATGGCTTTCTAGTTTTCCCATCACATATTTTATTTACATTATATCATATTTAATTTTGCACAGATTATTGTTTTGACATTTGTTTTAATTTAAGAATGTTGTTGTATTTGTATATAATAGAAAAATGATGTGTTTGTACAGATGGTGGAAGACTGAAATTATAGCCCAACATCTATTTAACGGATAGCCCCTGGCTCAAATATCCATTTACTTTCTTAGATTATTAATAGTACGGAGGATTATTTTTACTGGTGAAAGTCAGTTTAACCGTGTCTAGAAAGTATAGCGGATGGCTGCCAAGTTAGAGCTGTGAATGTAGATGTCAAAGTTCTTCATTTTGTCTGTCTTGCCTCAATGTCATAATTCCTGGACTTTTCAGCATCATTTTTATCTAAACACTGTCTTTCGTAATGAATTGCCTTGCATTTTCTTAAAAATGATTCTTTCTGATTTGTCAATCAAGCATGTTATAATCTCAGAAAAAAACATTTTTGATTTAACATGCCCGATTTTGGCCTGCTTTGTCAATATAAACTGAGGCAGACACTCACAGAAAGTCACATGCACAGTTTCCCTTCAATGTCCTACTACTATAGCTACAGCTAGACAGAATACATCTGTAGCCACTTTTTCTGTTAACAGTTTTTTCCCCATACAATAGTGCTTTGCATAATATGGAATATGAAATTCTGTTGGCTGAATTAGCATGAAAACCATTCTGTCAGTGGAATTTCCATCAGAATTTTGCTATTTATTGTTAGGAATTCCACCTGCTGTGATCCACAGAATTATATTCTGTGGAACAACATTATTCTGTGGAAAAAACATTCTCTAACCATTTCCACAGAATATATCAAGATCCATTGATTTCATTCCCATGGTAATGGAGCAAAGAACATGTTCCACACTATTCTGCCATGGGGATTTTGCTGTTGTATTTCTGATGAAATTTGGTGAAATATTTGTGGGATTTCATAAAGTTCCTTTCTTCCAGAATTTGGAAATTCCACACAGCACTGTGTGAAGAAGAAGACTTGATTGACTTATCAGAATCACAGTGATTTAAACCATTTTATAATTTTGCGAGCATTTTTCCACAAGAACTGCAAAGTCACAGAGATTATAAATAAGGAAAAATAAATTATCTATCCAACAACATCGGAGGCGCCAGTTAACTGGCAAACTGCAAAGTAATTTTTGAATTGCATGGTTGCCAATAGTTTAATTAGATTCATGTTTACTTGCAGTACATTGCATTGCTGATGTATTTATAGTTATATAACCTTTGTCAACTCTCTCATTTCTCTTACCTCAATAACCAGCACATCAGTTTATACTACATGTGTATCTATTTACAAATTCTGTCAATCTTGAGACAAGCTAAGGGGAATGGGCTAGGTGTGTGAGGGGGAACATTTGCCTAATGTGCTGAATGTGTGCTCACGTCTCCTTCATTATGTTTGCCCAATGTAAACCATGTCATCAGCTCCCATGTTCTTTTTATAAACCTGGGATATATCCAGTTCATTTACTCCTATCCTGACCATTTCAGAGATCGGCCTTCTTCGTGGATTTTCTGTGCAACAGTAAAATAACTTCATTTATATTTATGGGACCGTGTTCCCCTTGTACCTGTCATACTTGAAGGTGATCCAGCTCTGTGTATGTACTCTATTTATTGGTGACTTTGGTGTTACAATTGGAATTGTTTGTATTGTATTTCCTATTACTTGTTTTTTTCTCCCACCTCTACACCCCACCCCCACCATCATGGTCGCAACTGGAAACATGTTCATGTTTGTTTGTTACAGACAGAGAGAGAGAGATCTGCAACCCATACTCCTTCTCCAAACTCACATGAGGCACTGAAGGACAATACTGGGAAGCTACATACATATCAGGTGGGTAAACACATATTACAGTTCACAAACTGATAAAAGGTCATTCCTTACTTATTCATGTCTTAAACATACTCTCAGTCCCCATCTTACTACCAGCCAAAACTGACTGCATCCTTCAATTCTTTACACCTAAGAGCCACTCTTTGGGCTAAGTTTGCCTTGACTTTTATTTAATTCTGGAGTGAACACCCTCCCCAATCTGATGGAGGATTTTCAAAAATATTTGCTGGTGGTTATTGGTTGCAAACACCACATACCATTTTAAATATGTTTGCAACCTCATCACAATGTCTTCAAATGGGTCTTAAAAGTTTACTGGGTGCCCAGATAGACATTTATGAATGCTTGGGAAAGGAGTCAAAGTCACACAGTAATGCGCTAAAGGGCCATTCACAAAACATTGATCTGGCAGTTTAATGTTAAAACATGATTTGTGCAATTTAATAATGTGGCTGACCCTGGTTGAAATCTATAGTTTGGCATGTGCAAACTCAGTGCCAGGATCTCTGGACTAGACCACATAAAAAACAAGTGCACATCCAAAAATTACAATGACCTAAACTAAGACTGACATCCACAATACCCCAGCAAGGAGAAGAGGTTGCTCAAAATAAAGTGCTGGGAGTTTGGGGTTTGTCCTGTTCTGTTGCAAAAATAAATATCACCTATTTTTTTACCAACACATTTGCCTTTTGATTCATTTTGTGCAACCTCTTCTCCTTGCTGAGGTATTCTGGACCAGGATCTCTGGATCATTAAATTTAGTGATGGTCAGTTCAGCAGTTCGAGCAGTCCAGAAGATTGAAAACTTCTGAAAATGTGAAAATTAAGACCCTTTTTGACTCACTAACAGTACACAAATGGCTGAGAATTGAAACCTAAAACATTCAAGTTCATCAGAGTCTGGAACAAGCATGATTTCTTGGTGAATGACTTTACTGAACAAATTCTGGTCAGAGCCTATACAGCTGCACAGAGCATTTAGGTGCCCTGAGGAGATGGATTTCATGGATATTTGAGTGGCAGCGGTGGAGTATAGGGCTTTTTGGAGTGGCAGTGGTGTATGGTGGTGGATCAGAGCACTGCTAGAGGATGCTGGTAAAAAGTTTAAATGAAATAAGTAACTAAAAATGGCAGTGCAGTACACCATTGACAAGATGGTGGTGATGACAGAAATGTGCATCACGGTACTCACGCATGTGTGGTACTCACTCATGCACAGTTTTGTCTAATGGTATACTGCACCAGCATTTTTATTTATTTTATTTAAATATTTCAGCAGCATCCACTGGTGGCACTCTGATCCACCAGTATATGCTGCCACTCCAAAAAGCACTACACCCCACCACCCAGAAGTAATGCGGAAGTGTCGCGATAAAGTTGTGCAACTGTGGAGGTGGAGGGGGACTGTTTCATGGAGGTGAGCTCCATTTATGGAGGCTGCACAGCAACAGAGTCTGCACTGTGGGGAACTTACTGCACAAAATCATCTTTTGGGACTTAGTAACGAAATGACAGTGTAAGTGTTAATGAGGAGGGGTCCCAAAAAGCCCATGTTGAAAATCTGGTGCAAAAATACCCCAAAACGTCAGAGTTAGGTGCAGTTGTTGAAATTTTTCTATGCACACACATGACTCTAGCAATTTGTAATATTTCTTCCCCAAATTTTCAACATTGACTTTTTTTCACACCACCAGTCCACCACATGCACAGTACAGCTGCCATTTTACAAATCCTGCCAAAAATGTTTTTTCACTGCTGTGGCATGGAATGGAGTTACAGTTGCACAGAATTATATTTTGGTGGGGATTTGAAAATGTTCTGTACTAGGTACATGTGGTTAGGTCATAAGAAGGCTATGTTGAAAATTTGGGATCAAATATGGATAATTTAAACTATGTCAAAGGAGGGATGGAAGTGCAGTGTCCGAAGGATACTATTATACTATTCCAAAAAGTAAGTAAATAAATTGCAAACAACTTTATTAATGCATCAATTAGGGCTGAAGTGACAAAAGTAGAGAAATGTGGTGCTTGAGTTTTCAACCCTAACATCAACCCCCCACCCTGCACAGACAAAGAGGGACTGGGGTGCCATTGGGGCCATCAGCCCTAATGCTCACCCCATTCTCCTTTGCTGTGCCACCCAGCTTATTTTCTAATGGAATGGGGTGAGCATTGAGTCTGACGACCCCAATGCCACCCCCTGATCCCTCTTCAACTGTTCAGGATGGGGGTGTAGTGTTTTTTGTCACTTTAACCCTAACTGATGCATTAATGATGTTTTTTGCAATATATGTATATATGGTTTATTTCAGCCAACCAGCTGGGAGAATATTCCCTACTCATTTTATATATATATATCTATCTATATATATATATATATATAGAGAGAGAGAGAGAGAGAGAGAGAGAGAGAGAAGTAAATATAAGTAAAGGAAAAATAAAGCACTTGAATCAATAAAAGAAAAACGTTGCTAACAGGAAGAGCAGGTTGCAAGGAACCTATGAAAATGGGCATACTGTAACTATGAAGACAAACTTAAGGAAAGCGAACACAAAATCAGAGAGGTAAGACAAGCAGTAGAGGAACAGACAGCATGGCAGGACAAATCAAATAATAAAACATTCCTCAGATATGTATTGAGAAGAGAACAAAACATAGCTGTCAGTTCCCTAAAGGAGCATAAATAATGTGACATAATTATGGCAGAATGCCTGAATGTATACAGTATTTTGCATCAGTATTTACAGAGGAAAATGACAGAGTGATATCAGACAGTGAAATATGATTCACTGTGGAGCAAAATAACACAATAAATGACATATAAGTAACAGCCTAAGAAGCTGACAAGATGCTCAACATGATACAGTAAATATAAACAAGAAAAGAAAACTAAAGGACTGCATCTCAACATTGTGAAAGAGCTGGCTAAGGTTTATCAATACCTCTGGCAGTTACATTTCATGAGGCAGAAATAATTGCTTACTCTGTGTGTGTGTGTGTGGTGACTAAAGGGTGGCACATGTAGTGCAAATATTAAAGAAGGCTCTGGGAGCAAACTAGGGAACTAAAGGCCAGTGAGCTTGAGATCAATACAAGAGAAGCCGCTGAAAACAACCAAAAGAAATGAAACTGTTGAACACTTTTTTTTTTACTATTTATTCTCTTAACATACTCAATCCTTACCGCATTTTGTGGGACACCTCAGCTCATTCCCCATCATTTTTTGGCATTACCTCCTTTCTGTTAAAATGCCATGTTTACTCGACATGACAGGACCACTGGCACTGCCCAGACAGACCCCCTTGGGAGACTAAATCCAGGTGATGAATAAGGACCCAATCAAAAGTTTGGGGCCTGTGGGTATCCCCATCTCATCCAGCATAGTATATTTCTGATGTAACAATATTGTCCAAATTGCACATTACAGGCATTCAAGGAGTGGAATTGGACGTCTTGTCCTTTCCCACAGCTGTCCTACCTGTGATTCCCCTTGCAGTGATAGCCCAGCATGATCAGGCAATCACCCACTCAGGAAGAGGTGAGCATCCTCAGAGACACTTACAATGCCCCCATTTCGAACCCAACAGGCCCTATAGCCATCATGGCTTACTCCCAAATGTGGTTTGTAAGAGTCGTGAACATCACTGCTGCCACTGTGCTAACTGGCCCATCACTAAATTGTTGAATACTTAATAAAAATGATGTTGTGCAAAAGGGACAGCTTGTGCACCAACAAGGAGGGCATGAGTGTGCAGGGGAAAAGATGAACATGACGCATAGCTAATTTAAACAAGTAAGGGGGGAGTCAGAGTTTAAAGGGACATAAATGTCACAAACAAGGGGGGACATGCATGCCGCTCCATGTTGATAAACTCAGCAGTACAGACAAAGAATTGTTAAAGATAGTTAAGAGGGTCACCAGTCTAGGGGAGAGGTGGCTGTTGGGGATTACAATACATCATATTTGGAAAGGAAAATTGCAATTGTGGCAAGTACAAGGAATTAGATTCAGGTAGATGCCTGCCAGAAGGCATTCCTAGAGCAATTCGTTCAGGACCCAACATCGGAGGAGGTCTGCTGAAATTGATGTTCATCAACCGTGAGGCAATTCAGAACAATTATCAGTCCCGGAACCACTCAGTTCCAGCAACTTTAGAACAGTAGAGTCAGAGGTGCAAGTGGGGTCAGGCAAAGGTGCAAAAGGAACAAGGTTATGGGACTTCACAAAAATGGACATCAGCAAAATGAAAAATTTGAAGAAAAGCATGAAGGACATAGTGAAGGAAGGGGCACAGAAGAAAATTGGCCAACATTTATAAAGACAATGATACAAATGTCAGATAACTCCGTTCCAAAGGCATATAAAGCAAGATGGGCTAAGGAGCAAATGTGGTTCATAGCCAATTGAAAAATTGCAGTAAGAGCAAAAAGAAGGGAACATTCTAAGTATAAGGGCAGTCAAATGGAGAAGACATGCTAAAGTATTTGTACAGAACAAGAGAAACACCAAGAATTTGAGGGAGGCAAAGGCTGTGACAGAGCTCTGATTGACAATGGGAATAAAGAAAGTGATAAGGTATTCTTCCAGTACATCTGGAAGAAACAAAAGATCCAAGAGAATATAATGAGACTTAAGAGCAATGAGGGGTAGCAGGAATGGGACAAAGGGAAGGCAGAGATACTGAACAATTATTTTTGTTTGGAATTTACTAAGGAGAAGGATGGGTAAGTTCCAGAATGTGGGGTTAGAAAAGGAGGGTGCAAAAACCCTGGGGGAATGGTCCAGATAACATAGAATAGGGTGCTGGAAAAGTTAGCTGAAGAGAAAATAGATACATCTTTGTTGCCTGCAGACATTTACAATTGCCACTAGCCATGGGGGTTGTCCCTAGGGGCTGGAGGACAGTGGATTTGGTTCTGCTACACAAGAGTGGGGAAAGAGATGAGCCAGTAAACTATAGGCCAGTCAGATTGATCTCCACTGTGGGGAAATTATGGAGTCTATTCTGAGGGAGTATCTGGTGAAATTTCTAAAAGGGAAAGGATGCAGGACCCCAGACAGCAAAAAGTCTTCCCATGCAAATCTGGCTGCATTCTTTATCTGGGTAACCAGAGTAGCAGATGAAGGAGTAGGTAGTTGAGATAGTATATTTAGACTTTAGCAAGACCTTTGACTCAGTCCCACATAGAAAGCTAGACAAAAAGATTATAGACTTTGAAGTAGAGGAAAAATGGCAAATTAGATTGAAAGCAGGCTGAGGGTTAAAACACAGAGGTTGATCATCAATGGGGAATTTTTAGAGGTGAGGAAGGTGACATGTGGGATACCTTAGGGGTCAGTACTAGGACCACTTCTCTTCAATATCTTTATCTGTGACATGGTGAAGGTACCAAGAGTAAGATCTGCCTCTTCAAGGATGACATAAATGTGTGCCCAAGGGTAAACATAGAGGAAGGGAGAAGGGAACTAAATAAGGATCTGGGCAGGTTGGAGATTTGGTCAAAGATTTTGTAGCTGAGCTTCAACACTAAAAATTGTAAAGTGATGCACATTTGGGAAAGGAAGTCATGGGTGCAATATGAAATTGGAGTAGTGGTACTGGATAGCACTATAGAAGATATCAGCGACTCTAAAAACATCTGCACATTGTAACAGGACAGTGAGCAAAGCAAACACAATGCAGGGACACTTAGGGAGGGGAATAAGTACTGGAAGCTGGGAAGTGATCCTCCCACTGTGCAGGTCCCTGGCGTGGCTGCACCCAGAATACCTTGCAAGGTATTGGATCCCACACTTTAGGAAAGATTGTAGCAAAGTTGAGGCAGTACAACACAGGACAACCAAGAGGATCCATGCCCTAAGAGAAAGGATGTATGAGGAGAGGCTGTAGGACTTAAGCATGTACACCCTTGAGAAAAGGAGGGAAGGAGTGACATGATGGAGACATACAAGGACCAGTGTGGGATAAATAGAGTGAATGCCAAGGAACTGTTCTCCTTGACTTTAAAACTCAGAGAAGAGAGGGCATTCACTAAGGGTGGCAGGGAGAGATTCAAAAACGATGCTTGTGGGGATCACGTGATGAGCCTGCTCGGGTAAGACACGCTCCACGCTCCTCTGAGACCCAAGTGACAGATTACAGCTTTAAACACCCAATATTGGTGATATTTTAATTTCTTTTTAGGTGTAGTGCTTTATTTGGGGCATCGAGTTTGCCCTCTTGCCTAGCAGAACTGGGATTGTGGCAATTTAAAGAAGGTGTAACCGAGTGCCAGAGAGGAGTTCCGTGCAGGCTGGGCCTGAGCTAAAGTGCAGGATGGAGACCGACTTAGTAGAACCGCTGGCGGGGCATGCCCCCGTGACCAAAAGACCGAAACCCCACTCGCCCGTTAATTTAGACCAGGGCGAAGATTCTTCTTCAGAAGGGGGCATTGGGGTCAGCACAGAGGACATTAAAGAGATAAAATCCCTGCTTCAGGGATTGGTGGTGGACTTCAGAGGTGAAACCATGTTACATTCACTGGCCCAAAGAATGAATGATGCAGAGGCCAGGATCTCTTCACAGGAAATAAAAATGTCTTCACTGGATCAGGAGGTGGTGGCGATCCGGAAAAAGGTTAAAAGCTAGAGGAGAGGCTAGAAGACCAAGAGCGAAATAGTAGAAACAACCTCATATTAGTGGGGCTTCGGAGAGGCTGAGGGCCCAGACTGTGTCTCCTTTATTCAGGATCTATTAAAATGTTGGCCCTTCAGCCCTTTGGGGAAGGGTATAATTTGAGAGGGCTCATGTGCGTACATGGAGACCCCACCACCAGGGGCCCGACCTAGAGTTATAATTATGAGGTTCCTTAACTTCAAAGAGAAATCTCATGTCCTTCAGATGTCCAGGCAAAAGAAACCCCTGCAGTGGAATGGGGCCTCAATATGTTTTTTTCAGGATCTCACCCCCGGTGTTCAAGAAAAACAAAAGGAGTACAGTGATATTAAGAAGAAGCTCTACTTGGCAGGGATAAAGTTTCGGCTTCTCTACCCTGCTACACTTATGGTGCGGCTGTCATCGGGAGAAAAGAAATTCTTAACAGCTAAAGATGCGTGGGATGGACTCCGCATCGATCTTCCGGATCTCTTCAAATCTTTAACCTGATTGTGTCCTGTATACGAGGACTGGCCTTTTATGGAAGAGGACTTGTGGGGGTTATGGGGTACTCACAGTGAACGATGAGATCAAGCTAGCCTCTGGCAAAATCTGAGGCAGTTACAGCAAGCTCGGTTCGACCCCGAAAGGGTCCTTAATTGTTTTTTTTTTTTTTTTAGGAAGGGAAGGGGGGAAAACGGGAGTATAAGGGGAAGGGTAAATGAAAAGCACAATAAGGAAAAGACTGGGCTGCTTAAGACTTCTAAGGATTGTACTTCCAGACCACCGAACACTTGGGTCGGACTCTCTGGGGGATACGGACTGATCCAGGGGGCGGGGTGGGTCTGCCACCAATTAAGGGAGGGTTCTATGAGGGAGCGCTATTGATTTTGGTTAGAGGTGCTGTCAGCTGAGTTTTGGCTGTTTAGGCTGGATGGGAAAGCGACTCACTTATTGTTTAGTTGGGTTCTTTTCTATGTTTAGGCTTTCTATGTATATATGGAATACACCGGGGCATCATTTCACTAATCAAGTGTGACAGGCCCGGTAGGGTCTAAGGGGGATTTAAGGGCTTGTTTCTGGGTACGGAAGCCAAGATTGGGTCTTGGGGGGGCTAGGAAATGGGTTCATCCATGACTCAACAGGAAGTGGTTGGTCGGTCTTGGGACCGGGGATGGGGGTTTGAGGAGGAAAGAGAGAGTCCTCGTCCGGGAGACCTGGGAGCTGGCCTCAAGAAGGCTTTGTCTATGGTTCTTCATCTAGTTTGCTATTAATTAGATGGTATTGTACAACGTTATTTCTTGGAATGTTAAGGGTTTGAGGGACGACATAAAAGGTTGACAATCCTGAGGTACGTGGAGCAGCGGGGGCCCATATTGCAGCTTTACAGGAAACACATCTATTATCGGATGAGCTAGATAGTTTAAAGAAGCGTTGGGTGGGTCAGGTATATGGAGTGGGTCGAGAGAGAGAGCATCTGGGGGTTCGATCTTAATAAACAAGTCCTGTCCCTTTGAGGTGAACCAGGTGTTGACCCACGGGATGGTAGGGGATCTATGTGAGGGGCACCCTACATGTAAGGCGTAGTGGTGGCCTCTATATATGGGCCAACCTCCGGAATCTGAATTTTTCGCCTCATTAGAGGAGAACATTGCTACATTCCCAGCACTTTCACTGATATTAGCGGGGGACTGGAATCTATGCTTGGACAATAAAGAGGATAGGGTGCCTGCATCTAAAGGCCCCAGCTCTAGGGCCCAAGTGGCTTTGGCTAAGTTTTTGGAGGCTACTGGTCTGACAGACCCATCTAAGTTTTTTCCGGATGGGGTCCCAAAATGACATTTTATTCTGCGGCTCATAAAAGTCGCACTAGGATAGACTTTTTCTTGGTTAACAGGAAGGCATTAAGGGAGGTTAGAGCGTTTTTGACTGAGGGTAGAACTCTTTCTGACCATTCCCTGATCCGGATTCAATGGGAGCCCAAGCCCTTACCCCCCAGGCCTTATAGGTGGAGGCTGCTTGACTGGCTTTTATCGGTGGAGGAGAGAAGGGATGAGCTGGAGGGCCCTTCAAGAAATTATTAGAGCCAACTGCCCGTTGACTGATAAACAACTAGTGGCCCACTTGTAATTTTTACTCCATGGCTGCTAAAACTTTAGCTGCCAAAGAGAGGTTGATTAGGAGGGCGAGAGAGGAATTCTTAGAGGGCGCAATAAGTTTTTTGTCGCAGCAAGAGGGGGCGTCAGAAGAAATAGATATGGAACTTAAAAGCCTAAGAAGGGATTTGTCAGGGATTTTGTATGGGAAGACTGAATTTTGGTTAAATAAGATTAAGGCCAAATATCTCCTCCAGGGTGATGTACCGGGACGTCTCCTGGCAGCGAGAATTAAGGAGTGGGAAGCCACTAGGACTATTATCTCGATTTCACATGAGGGGAGGCTAATGACGGATCCCCAGGATATGGCTGAGGTGTTCGCCTCATTTTTTGAGAAGATATATCAGGAGAATGCTCCGGGGGGGACAAAGAGATCAGGGAATACTTGGAGGGTATTCAGCTCCCGACAGTGGACCCTATTCTTGCTAGGAAACTGGAGACTCCTATACAATCCTCCGAGATTATCGAGGTGGTTCGTTCCCTTTGAGTAGGAAAATCACCGGGGCCTGATGGTATAACGGTGAAATTTTACCAAACCCATATTCAGACTATTCTCCCTGTATTAAAGGACTTTTTTCATACTATAATGCGGGATGGCATCGACCATCTACCCTTATACCAAGCATATGTCACATTAATACCCAAACCAGATAAGCCTAGGGATGTTATGGGAAGCTATAGGCCTATAGCTCTGATAAACCAAGACATTAAGATACTTACAAAGATCCTGGCTAACAGGATGTTAACTGTGGCCCCAAGCTTAATTAGTCAGGAACAGGTAGGCTTTATGCTGGGGAGAGGAGCAAAAGATGCGCTCAGGAAAATACATCATATTATAAATTCTGCCCCTGATTCTCGGGCTCCCTTGGCCCTGATCTCCCTAGATGCTGAAAAGGCATTTGACCGAGTTTCCCATTTATTTTTGTTCACTACAATGGAGAAGATGGGGTTCCCAGAGGGTTTGATTAGGGGCATTAAGAACCTGTATGCGGCGCCTAAGGCTAGAATATTATGCAATGGTTATCTCTCGAGGGAATTCCAGCTTAAGAATGGTACTCGGCAAGGGTGCCCTCTTTCACCGATTCTGTTTAATATCTACTTAGAGCCTTTGTTAAGATCTATCAACAGGGAGGTCAGGGTCCAGGAGTTGGGATTGGTGACTTGGATTTAAAGATTTCAGTCTTTGCAGACGATATTCTGCTCCATCCTCGAGATCCAGCAACTGGCTTTAGGACCTAGAGAGCTAATAGATCGGTATTCTAGGGTTTCAATTATAAGCTGAATCTCATAAAACCCAAATTCTACCTCTGACTCAGCATGTCTTTAAGGCAGATTTTGATCCCCTTGGGGTGCAATGGAATAAGGATAAGTTGAAGTACTTGGGTATTTGGATTACCGCAAACCAAACATCTGGTGCAGATGCCAAAAGGGGGGGAATTATCTCGGAGATCTCGGGGGATATATTAAGGTGGAATAAACTACCTCTGAATTTTACGGCGTGCTTAGGCATTATTAAGATGAACATCCTGCCGAGGCTGCTCTATCCGATCTACTTGGCTCCATATACTATCCCTGTAAGGTGGTTTAAGCTCATTAGAAAGATGCTGATTGGTTTCCTCTGGGGTAACAAACCCACTAGGATTAAATATAAGGTGTTGTGTCTGCCGTATGAAAGGGGTGGTATTAGACTACCTGACCTCCATGCTTACTATGTGGCGGGCCAGTTGGGCTTGATGGCCCAATGGGCTGTAGACTTGGGTGAGGGAGAATACTGTCCTGCCTGGTTACAAATTGAGAGGAAACGGTTGAAGGGTATGAATTATTCTCCTGACTCGCTACTATATGCTGGGCTCAAAACAATACAGGGCAAGGTAGAGGCGGGGAACCCAATCAGGAAGTCTCTGGAAGCCTGGTGGTCGTTTCTCACTCTAGTTCAAAAAGGTTGTCAGGCGAAATCCAGGGATCAGCCCATTTTGGGAAACCCTAACTTGACTATAGAAGGTTTGGTGCTCGGGCAGAAGTGGGTCGTATATTTGGAGGGTCTTAGTTTAAGGGATATGCAACAGGAGGGGAAAATTTCTTTGCCACCACAATGTGATGGCTTGCCCCTTTTTCAAAGGTTACAGCTCAAGCAACTGATTGCAGGAGTTCGGGGGGAAAGGGGGACTTCGCAGATAGCTTTCTCTTGTGGGGGAGCTTGAAGGAGGCCGTGCACAGAACTAGTTTACTTTCTCGGGTATACAAACTTCTCTTGAATTCCCGAAGTGTCAGTGACCTCACCTCTGTCTGGGATACGGTACTGACTTCTGGGTTAAACTGGGACACCATCTGGAAAGCTATTAAATATATTGTTATCCCTAAACATAGGAACATGCAGATTTTTGTGGTCCACAATATTTACTATACACCTGCAAAGCTCTGTTCGAGGGGTTTGAGACAGACAGATCTCTGTTTTAGGTGTGGGAAAGTAACAGGAGATTTGTTTCACATTTTGTGGAGCTGTGATAAAATTTCTCCTTTGTGGAATGAGATCAGGCAAGGCCTGGACCCCAGATTAGGCTACCAGGGTTATTTAATGCCAGAAGTTTGTGTGTTAGGTGACTATTCCCTGGTCGAAGGTGTTACACCAAGATTTCATCTTGCTTTAATGGGATCAATAGTCAAGGCGTTTATTGTGAAGCATTGGAAAGATGGTCAGGTCTATCCTTACGAACAATGGGTGAAGGACTTACTGGGATCCTTGGCCAAGATCAAAAAACACCTAATGTCTGAGGGAAGACAAGAGGTTTACATTAAAAGGTGGGCAAATTTAGATGCAGCTTATTCATAGTAGGGTATAAGTGATATAACAGAGACCTGTCTGTCGGATAGGGGCTAGCGGGGTGATACACGCAGGGAAGGCGGATGTACCAAGGGATTGGCATAGTGGGTACTAGGATCTCGCTATTTTTTAGAAAGATCCCCTATAGTACGGATGGTTTTTTATGTTAGTGTTGGAGCTTAAAATTGATTTGAATGGGATATAGGTTTGACGAGGGGTGACTACTTGAGGCTGGTGGGGTTTCAACGGAGTGGGACTCTCTCTCTTCCAGGGGTCACACTGGATATCTGCCCTGGTTGGTTGGGTATAATTGGGATCTGGGGTTTTCAATGTTGTGAGTGGCATATTGGGGAATCAAGAGCTTGAGAGAAGGAGTTGTTTTAACTAACAGCGGCTCTCGATAGCTTTCTTGTGACGGGTTGTTCCTGGGCGGGGGGTTTCCAGTGTGTGTGTATATAGGGGTTGTATATAGTTTGCACAGCCAGTTTTGGGTTGTGCTCCCAGTTCTCCGGGTTTTTTTTGTGTTTGTGTGCCTTGTTGGTGCTGGAAAAAGAAATAAAATTTTTCTTTAAAAAACAAAAACGATGCTTGTAAGCACTTCTTTATAGAAAGGGTGGTGGACAAGTGACATAAGTTTCCAGAGCAAGTGATTCAAATCACAGCAATCAGCAACTTCAGTTAGGGATGGGATATGCATATGGTTTTCGTTAGAAAAATGCAGACAGTAACAAAAGGGAGGATTGTGTCTCTAGGGTAAGGCAAAACAGGTATGACGTTTGTTTTAGATAGACAATGTCTATATTGCTTATTCTTAACATCTTATTATACCGTATTCTTTTTAATGATGTAACTGTGGTTTGCATGCATGCATCACCATAAATGAGCCTCAGTTCAATTACTTATCCCCAATAAAACTTAAACTGGAAACTGGAAACTTGATGCCATGATACAGCACTTTTAGCAGGTAACAAACACTGAGGATATCTAAGTTGTTGGCAGGAACTGCAGAGCCAATTACTAATACAGGAGACAGAAATTCTTGTGCTCTGCACATCTCTTTTCTAATTCCAGCTCATTCACAGGGGAAGGACTTGACTTCTGAAAGGAGGTTGTTTCATGTGAAAAAGATTGACTTCTGGTCAGAAAAAGTTAAAAATCATTAGAGAATCATGCCTTTTCGTTCCAATTAATTAATTCACTATATTTAACTGTAATTTCAGGCTGATAGTCCAATAAAATCATACTGCAGAGGAGAAAGCACAGTGTGTTAGTCTGCACGGACAGTTGCAACCCCTGAGCAGGAGCAGAGCCAAGTGAATTTAGCAAACTGGCAATGCAGGGAGGATTTTTTATTAATTTTTTTACTTTTTTTTCTTTTTTTTTGCTGAGTGCTAGTAGTAAAGAGGGCACATAAATCAATCTTTATATGTTTTGCCATTGGCAGCTAGAGCAGGGCAGAATTAATTTAGCAGACTGGAAAAAGGTGCGGGTTGGAGTTTTGAAATATTTGACAAATTCTTTTTACTGACTGCTGGTGGCGCAGGGGAGTCACAGAAATCCTTCTTTCCATTTTTTTTTGGCTTTGAGTGAAAACCTAGGGATTGTTAGCTGCTGCTATGAGAAAGTAAATCCTTCAGGGAAGGGGGAGGCTGTGTCCATGGGATATTGGCATGTGCGGGCATCTACACCTATGGCAAAAGAACTGTAGGAGAAAGAGATACAAAGGGGGTGTAAACAATTAGGGAAAAATTATACTATTGCCAGTTGTACCAAGTACCACTTCTATATGTGGTGAGGGTGAAGAAGGTGCTGATGTTGGGACAGAGACTGGGAGTCATGGTGGAGGAGCTGCAGAGGAGGTTTTTAGCTGAGTGTGTGATATTATGGCATAAGAAACCATGGCTCATTAGTCCATATAACTCCACTGCTTATACTTCCTCATTAGGCAGCTTTCCTAGCCAGTAGTCCAGTGCCTTTGGTGATGTGACCCTCTTGGGTAAACTGGAAGATCAGCAACCTCACCCTATTTCTCTTTACAGCTTCATGTTCTTCTACCCTGGGATAAAAGAAATCCATCAAGATTTGTAAAGGCAAGCACACCCCCTACCCAACTTCTAAAAACAACACATGAATGAGTATGACAGCCAGCACAGTGGTGCAGAGGGCTAAGGCCCTTTGGGTACCATACCTCTCCCATGCTGGCAAACTGGGTTTGAGAATTAGCTGAGACTGCCATATGTCGGCCGTAGTGAAGAGGCTGGGAGATGATTGAACAACTGTTAGGCAGCTTTCTTCTCCCAGACTGGGAGACAAGGCTTCCTGGCTCTTAGCTGCTACCAAGTGTAGGCTTAGCAGTAGCATCGGGCATAAATGGAGTTTGGCATTAGAAGGGTGGATGGAATGGGGTCACCGATTCCGCTGCACTTGAGCACATCCATGCACATGCACAACCATGTCACTGAGGACCCAGGGAGTTAAGGGGATAATGATAGGAAAAACAATGCTATGTCCACCCTTCTTCATATGTGACAGCCCTTAGGACTCTCACGTTCCACACCATGGGGGGGGCAGCAGATGGGACTGGGAGTCCTGAGCTCAGGGCTAGAAGGCAGGTATAAGGTGGTGATGGTTGAGCAAAAAGTTTAATAAAAAAAGGCTACTTCTGGTCCACTGTTCAGGAGTGTTGACCACTGCCAGTCCACATTAAAGCACTATATGATATCCTCCAGTCCCCAAATTATATATATCAGCAGCAGTACAACACAGCTATGTGCTGCTACTTATAATTGAGTAAGGAAGGTAGCAATGAGTCTGGATCTATAATGGGAACTGCAGTTATCTTGTCACCAGAGTAAAGAATTACAGTTGTTCATGGGAGTATGGGATGGGCTGTGTCAAGGAAAGGTACACAAATCACACATTGCTACAAATACAAAACAGTAGCACCACCGGAGGATATAAAAGGCTAGCAGTAGAGCAGGAGAGGGGCAGGTGAGGGAGGAAGGAGAGGAGTGGGAATCACATTAGAAGGAGAATGGAGAGGGGGAGTGAACAATTCAAGCATGTATAAGGAAGGGAAGGGGTAGAAGAAGTATGACAAAAGGAGAAGCAGAGGGAAAGAGCATGAGATGAGGAAGGGTAAGAGGAAGCTGATGCAGGAGAGGAGGAGTAAGAACAGGAGCTTGCAAATGTGATATAGAAACATAGAATTTGATGGCAGATAAGGACTGCTTGTCCCATTCTGGTCTGCTCATTTTTTCTCTGCCTATACTGCCACAACAGACTGTCTTTGGTCTTCAACTCCCCCCATTGCTTCCCGCTAAGATTCCCCTGTGCCTGTCCCATAAATGCTTGAAGCCTACCACTGATTTTGCCCCCACCACCTCTGCTGGAGGGCTTTTCCACTTATCCACCACTCATTCCATGAAAAAGTAATTCCTGAGACTTCCAGTGATCTCATTGCAGGGAATGGCAGGCTGGTTCATCAGCTCTGCTTCTGAACCCCAATCAAAGCTCCAATACTATGAGACTTTGACATCATAAACCTTACTAGCATTATTGATGGAGCAGTGCACTAATGAGAGGCTAAACACAATAAAAATGAAGAAGTCACTGTGAATTCCAAAGGATTACAAACAGCTGACACTGGAGGGAAAGTACAAGGCAATATGGCAGAGGTGGCCTCCTCAATCATCCCACAACCCACCAATGCAACTATTCGAGCAAAACTTAAAGAGTTCCAAATGGAGATCAAAACAATGTACTCAAAACTTACAACAAATATTACCACGCTAGAGGGGTGAGTTAAAGAACTTGAATTTCATGCTGCTGATACTGATACACTTACAGGCAGCCTGAAATGAGTGTTACTTCATGTTGTACAGGACTGTCAGCAATTACATGAAAAATGCAACCACCTAGAGAACCACTCACATTATAATAATATGTGGCTATATGCTGTGTCTGATGATTAGGAAGACAGAGACATGCTAGCTTTTTTGGATGATTTCCTCTACACTGCTCTTCAGTTAGACCTCGAGGTTTCTTTTGACATTAAACAGGCTCACCAAGTGGCTGCACCCAAGCCATCAGGATCAGACATGAGGCCTCAGTTAATTGTCTTTAAATATCTTAGTACAAAACAGGACTTGCTCCTTTGCACTTAGTGGATACATGAGGTAACTTACAAAAATAAAAAAAAGAATATTTCTACAATGAGTACTTGCCTAGTGTAATGGCTCAGTGAAATATATACTCACAGAACAATCTAGGTTAATGTCCCAATGGATTATTTCAGCAAAAATGTGGTATTCTGCAGTGTATGCCATTCTGTATTTGTATCCACTCTGATTTATGCTTTGTATGTATCTGTTGTTCGTGTTTTGCCTGTGGCAGGACCTCCTTGTAAATGAGCTTGCTCAATGGAGCTTTCCTGACAAAATAAACTTGAACTTAAACTTGAACTTGATACTCTGTAATACTCTAGTCATTGAAAACAAATACAATTAAGTTTCAAACACCATATCTGGCCCAGTTGGTAGTTATGTATCCTGGTGGTCCCAAATCCTACACTAGTCTGGAAAAAACAGACTAAGACTTACAAGTCAAAGGGACTGAAGTTCCCTTCCCAAGAAGTCACCCAGACCAGGTTGACTGTCATATTCTCCAACAGACCAGTGGTCCAGGATGACTTCAGCTGCCAAGTGGAAGAAGTGCAGTTTGGCAACAGCTGCAGAAATGAAACACTTGCTGAATTCATTCAAAAGGCAGGATGAAAGGCCAGCCCAGTGGTGCTGAGGGCTGAGGTGCTGGATGCCTTACCTCATGCTATGCAGGCAACCCATGTTTGGGAACGAGCACGGGTTGGTGGGGGTCGGAAGGGGAGGAGAAGGATTTAGCATCCGACAGACTGCTCTTCTTTTCTGGGGAGGGGGTCCTCAGTTGTCAGGGCTCGCCTGCCTCCTGGCAGAGGGTGGGGGACAGGGCACCATGCTGCAGTATGAGGAGGAGTTGGTGCAGACTCTTGGAGGGTGCACATGCGAATGTGTGCACACACCCCTAGGTCAGCATCATTGTATGCCCCAGCTCTTGGGAGAACACCAGAAAAAGAGATGCCACAGCATAATGTTGGATGGCACCTCACAGGCTCTGTTCCCAGCCAGCCACAGTGCAGGCCCACTGGATCTGGACTCCGGTGGGGGTTGAGGAACCCCACCAGCCCCACCAGGGGGGCAAACCCTAGGAGTTTGGGTCAGCGCTGGATGGTGGGCACTGGGGTATGGGGTTGGGGGTGCCCTCTGGAGGTCAGCCAGCATAGGAGGAGAAAGTACTAACCAAATAAAAGTCAGGATGATCTAGGCTAATTTCTTATAACCCTGATACCACTGACAACTCCTTACTGAGTAAGTATATACAGAGACCCTAGGGAGTGGGAGGGGGAGTGGCAGTCAGTGATGGTGACACAGTAGCAATACCAGATTAAAGAGGAAGAAGACAGGTCCAGATAGGCAGAGAATCCATGCTCAATGAAAAGATCTTGTTGTGGTACAAGGAAATGGCTTATACTAAGTCTTTTAACTCCCTCTTGGACTAACTGTCCTTAGCTTTTGCTCAGACTTTCTTGCCTATCTGAATAGTAACCCAGACTTAATCTTCTTGGAAACAAAGTACCATCTCTACCACTTGACTTTGACTTTCTAACCAGGGCAAGCCTGAAACACTGCACTGAACCAAATATGTGCTAGGTCAATATCATTGGTTACAGCTTGCCTGCCTCTGCCCTCCCCACTAAGAACCCATTCAGTTACCATTGTGTTGATGTGACCCTACCTACAAGATGGCTACTGACCATCTTCGTCCTTGAACTGCTAAATATTAATACTTTTGCTCAGCAGTGTGTTTCATACCCCTATTACGAAATATCTGTTTTTTTGTTTTTTTAACTGGAGGTATGTGGTGCTACATGCATATAGTATTACAGGCTGTCATGGAGGGATGGGGTCAGAGGACAACTATGTGGATTGCAGCTTCATTATTACACTGGGTGCTACAAAATAACCCCTGTAAACTGTCTGTTCTGGGTCACTTTACCTAGGAAGGTTGCGGGGGAGGAGAGACAATTTCACCGCATAACTGGGTGGATGTGCAGTTTGTGCGGAGGCCATTAACCAAGAATGGGTAGAGAAACATTCTCTTGTTTCTCTTTTTAAATCATGCAGGCTTAATGTTGGAGGTGGTGCAGGCTGAGGGAGGCCAGTTCATCCCTGTCAAGTCAGACCCATCCTACTTGAGCTGTCTCTACACGATGCTGCAGAGCCTGGTAGGCTACTGAGATAGGTCTGCCACTGACCTGCTAGCCTTCTGCAGATTTCCACCCAAATGCACCTCCCTATGAAGTATATTACCATGGCTACATGAAAAATTTTTGTGTTCAACTTCTCTTAACTCTACCTGGAGTACCTTCAGGACTACTGAAAAGCAATGCCCACGTCATTCTGATCAGTTATTCCCTCTGCTCAACACACCCACTCCTTATGGAAATCTCAGTCACCCATACACATTTGGATGTGACAAGTGGCATTAACCAGCTCCATTGATATGCCTTCCAAGCATTTTTTCCAGCTGGCTATGGTTATCTATGCACCAGGGCTATACCTCTACTTCTTCTCCCACATTGACCAGAAAAACCAAAAGGGTCACTAGACAGCTTGAGATAGAATAACAGTTAAAGGAGACAGAAGACAAATGTTAAACAGAGGGGAGCCAGAAACTTTTCCATCATATAGGTGAACTAAAATTACAGCTCCAGACAATTACAATGGGCAAAGCTGAGTATGCCCTCAGGCCCACTAAATTAACCTACTACTCTGAAAGGAGATGGGCAGAACATCTCCTAGTCCAACAACTCCATAAAGAATAAGTCTCCCAGACAGTGAGGAGGATTAAAGATAGAAGAAACATGAGGGCCCACCACTCCTTCCCCCAAAACATAGCAGAATATTTGGTCATTTTTAAAAGGAGCTTTACAGAACAGAGGAGCCCAGTATGGTAGAATCAGAAATAACCAACTTCCTTTCAGATATACATCTACCTCAGTTAAATGAAGCAGATAAGGAATTGCTGGACAACCTGCTACACTGTAAGAGCTTTGTGCAGTGATTAAATCACTTAGCAATAATAAGGCCACAAGGGAAAATAGGTTCCCAGACATGTACTATAAAACTTTTCTGGAAACACTGGAACTTGCAGCAGTTAACTACTGTTTTCGAAATCACACCTTCCAAAGAGAGTGGCAGATAGCAACAGTGACAGTCATCGTCATCTCTAAGCCAGGCAAAAATGCAGACGGTTATGTAACCTATCAACCTATCTCACTGATAAATGTTGATACCAAAATTTATACTAAAGTCATGGCAAATCAGATACAATGGATACTCAGTAAAGCTAGTACACCATAACACTATGTACACCATCGTAAACTAGTACACCATAACTAAACTGGTTTCATCACCTAGCGGAGTTCATACAATAATATCTGCAGGCTACTAAACATCATCTCAGCCATGACAAGGCACCAGGGCCCTAACAAACAAAAACCAGAATGGTGTGGGGTCAGCACAATACTTTATTCAACATCCAAATAGTGACAGAACAAATAAAAAGGTTAGGTTTTACCATAAGTTCTGTTTCACCATGCTAATGCACCCAAGTCTATAAGGAGAAGGCAGTTCAGGAGAAAAATCAAAGAATCACTGTAATATAGCGTGTGTATGAACGGCAACGGCACTAATCTTACTCAGTATTCTGAAGAATAGAAACAGGGTGCAAATCTTCTGACTTCGGCTACTGCTCAAAAATTTACTTACTGAGAAGCGGAATGCACAACTAGAAAAGCTAAAAAATGTTGACAATGCCACACACCACACACACCGCAGATTCTCCATATTGGAATCACATAGTGAGCTCTACATCACATTTACGTATCAACCAATCCGTGGTCTTCTTCAGGGCCCTACTCTGTCAAGTATATCAACGTCAAAATGGTCTTTGATAGGCTTCACTAGGAGTACCTAACTGCAGTCCTGGAGCAATCTGGCTTCAACCCTGAATTTGTACAGAATCTTATGGCTCAATACTGAGGCTTGATCGCTAAGATATAAGTGAATGTTACCCATTCCAGCACTTTTGCTCTACACAAGGGGACCAGACAGGGTTGTCATATGTCATTCCTGTTGTTTGCCCTAGGAATGGAACCCCTTGTGTCACATATTCAGCAAAACTGCAACATCACAAAGATAGCAATGAGTACAGTAAAACATAAAATTGCATTGTATGCAGAGGACACCTTGCTGTTTCTTAGCAACCCCACAGTTGCTCTTCCCCCTTCCCCCAACCTGCTGACTACCTTTAGTAAAGTCTCTGATTTTAAGATTAACTACTCTAAGACTAAAACATTGTTGCTTAGTGGCACAAATCTATTTGATGCCCAGTCCACTTTCCTATTTAGATGAATGGAAATGGGGCCTAAATATCTAGGGAATACTATCATGAAAACATTCTCCCATCTCTTAGAGAAATAATTATATGAAATGTTTTTATGCTGCACACATAAAACTACCTGAGTGATATGCGTGCTGCAAGTATGATTTAAATATTAAATTGGAACCAATTGCATGCATATGGCATGCATGTAGCAAGCAAGTGTGGAAACTGATTTTTATGTTAAATTGGGAAAGACTGCATGCATATGGTGTGCATGCAAAAAAGCAAATGGCTACTACATGTAAAAGTTAAGTGACTTACTCAGGATCACACCATACACAAGTGGGGGGTGATGAGATTCAAACCCAGGGTTTCATGCCTCCAAGTCTCCTGGCTTGTAGTTCAGTGCCTTTAACAACTAAGCCATACTGCCTGGACACATATGGCTCTCTTGTACTTCAACACATACTATATTTGAATACATCTGCACACATGCAGCATGCTTGTAGTGACACTTATGCTTTTCAGTTTTCTTCTGTCCCTCATCTCATATTTACAGTTGAACTGTAGTACACATACCAATGGAAACACATGTAGTTTTTCCCACCCCAGTGCACAAATCTACCCACAAAACCACTTAATTACTTCTGTCTGGCCTGTACTCCTATTTCTCTCCATAGTTTTGAATTCTTCCATGCAAACCGACTTTAAGGTGCAAACACAAAAGTAGCAATAACTCAACACACACACACACACACACACACACACACACACACACACACACCACATGGCCAGTCCCCCCCCCCATGAACACACACTGTAGTGGGTACAGCCATGCTGCTACAAACAACCCAGCAAGTACAGATATAAGTAAAAATGAGCTTACTTGTGTACTAGGGAGCCAGAGGCAGGAGTCTTTAAGAGATGATGTCCATGGGTCAGAGTGCTGGAGCTTACTCCCTTGAAATGAATGAAGTTATTTTCTATTACTATTCTATACATTATGATGGTGAGTTGGTGAAAAATGAAGGCCACTGTTTTACTAACAAGGCCCTTGTTAGTCGAGTGGTGGCCTTCATTAATCTCCAACTCTCCATCAATAATGTATAAAATAGTAATAAAAAATACTCCCATTCATTTCAATGGTACAGACCCCTGCAGTCTTCCTTGCCCTTTGTCATAATGTGCCTGAGTGTGGGAATGTGGTAGTCAGCTGCACTGGGGGGTGGCATAAGCCTGACTATAGTGGGGCTCCAATAATCTCTGCATACCATATCGCTCAACTCTCCGTGAATGCAAGGGACAGCTCTAGAATATCTGTAACATCTCTAAAAGGTACAACTTATTTAGTTTGACTGAAAAGTGTTATGCAAATCAGGAAAAACCCAAATGTATAAGATTCATCTGTATATACCCCGAAGCAGTGGTACGGGGTCAATAACGCATGGCAGAATGTCATGCAACATAATTGCGTTGCGTGATTCAATGTTATCTTTTCCTCTGTGGGAGGCTCTGCCCCCCAACACCCCCGTTATGGTGGGCTGTGCCCCCGGACCCCCACAGTAAGGATTCTAACTCTGGGGGTTCCAACATGGAGAGCTCACAGGTCTGGGATTCGGCATAATGCCGTACACTATTAAGCGTATGACATTATGACCTAGTACGCGGAGCAGTGCATCAAATTTGGGCTGCAACTCACCCAGTTACTAACCAATTTTTTTCCTGGCTGATGTTCTGCCCTCTCCCCCACAAAAAAGGACTTTGTCCCAATTTTTCTTCCTGACTCCATTTCAATTAGTACCCATCCCCTATTGGTGATGAAGCCGCCCAAAGGTAAAGAAATGTGAAAAAAACATTAATATTTCAGTACTTCCTCCTTCCCCAATCTCATAGGGAAAAAAAAAATACTTTTACTTACCCAGCTATATGGCCAGAACCTGCAGTCTAGTAAAGTGTGCCACCAGCCCAGTTTTCAGTCTGCTCCCCCTCTCTCCTTCTGACAGAAACTGGATGCTAGAACCGACCATCACAGGTCCCCAATGTGGTCTGCGATCAAGTCACCTCACCATCCGAACCCACCCAACCTGGGTTGCTTGCTTCTTGCTTGGTTGCTGCTGTGGCTGCTGCTGTACTGCACTGATTAAAGCCTATGAAGGCCACCTACACTGTTGTCACCACTCCTGCTAAGCGTAGCTTGCTGCCATGGGGTCTGTGCTGTTTTTTTTTTTTGCAAGGCGAGCCTAGTAGAGTAAGTAGGTAGCCTAGTCTTGAGTTAACTTCTAGCTCACCCTCTGCCCCTTCAGCCACCAAGGGAGACGAAGACTCACTAAGATTAGAACAACAAAAATATGCTGCTACAACACTGCTATTGAGAGTTCAGTGCTCACTGACTCCTCCAAGCTGTAGAGTGCAGTCTGTCTACTCTGTGGCAGGAAAGACAGTGTCGCACTTGCAAGGTTCATGTGCTCTTTCTTTGCTGGAGCTCATCCACATCACATGTGAATATGCCACCGCTAATAGGTGGAGAGAGCGGACAACACAATATAGACACAGTCAAGTCTGGAGAGTACCTGCAGCGTGAGCACACACAGTCCAGGTGGGCACTTATTAAATCCAAATTTAAAGCCATTATTGCCACACCATAAGAACAACCTAGGCACAAACATGGGGGAGGGGCAACTGCCTCCCTCTGCCCTACCTAAATGGCACCCCTGCTTAATGGTAGAAATTCATTCTCAGGTGCTAATGCAATAGTTTCTACTGTGATCTCAGGTATTGTATCTCCATGTTTCATTATGTGTCCTGATCATCATGTGGGTTAGTGTCCCTCAGTGTCCCTCATTTTAAGTGTCCATGTCCCTCATTTCAGTGACAAAATGTGAGCTATGGTGCATGTTTCCAAGCCCCTACTCAGCACAAAGTGTGCTGAGCATGGCCACAGTGTGCAGCATGTGAACCTGATGTGATGTTTACATGATGTTCACACCAACTTAACTGCTGCACTCATGTCAAGCATGCAACAAGCAAATCTGATGTGGTTTTTAAAAGATGTTTGCACTAGCTTACCTGCTGCACACATGTCAAGCTTGTAGCATGCAAACCTGATTTGCTTTTTCGACCTGTTTCGCTTAGGATCACTTTGTGTATGCAAATCGCATGCAAACATTGCAAAATCAAGCCTGTGTGCATGCAGTTTTGCATGTACACAGCACAGCTATATTTCTGTAAGGGATCTCTTCCAACACAACCATAAAACAAATTCTGATAGATGTCCAAAAAGATCTGGAATGCTGGAAACACCTGCCAACTACTCTAGGAGGCTGTATAGAAACAGTACGAATGAACATCCTAGCCAGATTCCTCTATGTCTTTAGAATGCTGCAAATTTCAGTTCCTCCAACATTTTGGTAAAAACTAGACCAGGCCATAACTAAATATATTTGTAATGGGAAACACCCTACAATCAAATGAAACCTGATCCACACCTCCAAAGATGGAGGATGTGTGGCGCTGCCTTTTGAGAAAGCATTTGTTCAAAATGTGTTAAGTCGTGTTTTTTTTTTACTGGCATCTCAATAAATGTGGCTCTTTTCTGAACTCTGTGAATTGTGTTCTTGCTTCATTGTAGGTGGTGAGTGCTGTATGTTTTGTATTTATACTATGAGAATACTATCTAGTAGTAGTGCAGGTTATATCAGTCTTAACAGTGCATAAACACAAAAGGGACACTGAATGACTGGAAGAAGAACAATCACAGATTCCCCAACTTGACCTAAGTGTAACACCCCTACTGTCACTATACACCCTGAGAACCCTCCACTTTACTCATGTATGGACTTCCCACACCATTCATATGTGGACCAAATATCAGTCAATGATGCCACATCTGGAGGATATGGGGGGACTTACCTCACTTAGAGGGAATCTGGACTTTCCCCTAGGAGTCAGAGACTAGCCAGAGAGTATGATTTATACAAGACATGTTGGAACAAGGACATCTAATGTCCTTTGAGCAACACAGGGTTATGTTTAACCTACAGAGGGGGTACTTTTATCATTTCTTACACATTAGAAGTCAGCAACCATCTCAAAATGGAGAATAAATATACCAGAGACCCTACGACACTGGAGAAATATATAGGAATAGAGAGAATGTGGGACAAAGACTCACAACAAATATCTAAATTATATGCCATAGCATAAGAAGAAAAATAATCCCGTGACCGGTTCTATGTCATAACGGCAATCATGGAATAGTGATCGCTATTTGGGCGAGCGTACATCATCTAAAATAAATTTTGGCAACATACACACACAGTGAACAGCAAAAGGGTGCATGACAGTTAGATTTTTTACTTTTATGCATGGAGCTGCACCCCCCCACCGCATCCCCTCCTAAAGCATTCTCAACTCCAGGGGGGTGCATGTCAGGGGGGTGCAAAAAAAAGAAAATCCCAGACTCGGCTGAAAATACGAGCTCACCCAGAACTGAACTCGGCACCCTCCCAACCCCAGCCTGCCACCAACCCACAATACCACACAGCCAGCTCGGTAGCCCACTGCCACACTACACCCCACAAACTCTCCCTCACCTTCTGCTCGTTGCATGGCGTGGTCCCTCCCCACCTGCCCACGCATGTGTATACAAAGCGAACTCCTGTCACCATATTCGCCTACCCCTCCATCCAGTCACCCCCCCTGCCAGGTAGCCCTATGCACAGGTGCCATGATTGAGTCACCATTTTGGAAAGTGGTCAATCGCGGTCACCACCATCACAGGCTACCCCTGCACCAAGTAGTTTGGCAGGCTTGAGAAAGAGAGATGGAGATTCAGATTCTCCAAAACATAAGGCAAATTATATGACAAGACACATGCAAAACAATGTTCTCTGTACAATGGCAAGAGTTTTTCTGCAAATCTTTAGCCAACTTCTTTAGACTTCCCACCATCATAGCCAACTTTAACCTGAAGAATACTGATAGCTGTTGTTTTAAGAAATTGCTGGGGTACAGGAGATCACCATCATATATTTTGGACTTGCCCCATCTTAGCCCCATACTGGGAAGCACTTTCCAGAACATGTTCAGCAAACCTAGAGTGTCATATCCCCAGGGACCCTCTGAACCTACTGATGGGATTTTACCAGAATGATCCAGCTCTCCACAGAAAGATTATTTGATTCCGTATCTTAGTGGGTGTGGCAATAAAGTGCATTACAAGACATTAGTTGTCTCCTCAACCCCCAACTCACCAATAATGTATCTTCTGAGTGAAACAGATCAGGATTATGGAGAAAATGTATACTACACTTTACATGTACTCTGATTGGGACAATTTTCAGTGTGTTAACCAGATTGCTGAAGTGTGATCGGTAGCTGGAACAACCCCCTTAAACAAAAGCTGTTCACCTACTGACACCAATAAATGCAAAGAAATGATGTGTACCCTATTGGCCAGGGATGACTATAAGTAATTCCTAATACTCTGTGCCATATCTAGTCTTGAAAACAATTAATGCATTCTAGAAAATTATTATCCTCTCCTGCAATGTTTTTTTTTTCTGATAAGTTGTGATACTGTCATGTATGACCCAATATTTAGAACAAAAAAGTAATTCCTCACCCCTCTGTTGAATTTAAACCCCCTTCTAGTTTTATTGTATGTACTCTTGTTATCGTGCATCTTTTCTTCTGAAAAATGCTTGCTTCCTGTACCTTAGTTACCCCAGTTGAATATTTATGTACCTCTATCATATCTCCCCACCCTTCTTTCTTCTAGGGTGTACGTATTTAGGTCTTTCATTCTCTCCTCATAGTGTTTCTGATGCAGACCCTGCACTGTTTTTGTTGTTCTCCTCTGGAGTGTCTCCACTCTGCCTATATCTTTCCTGAGATGTGGTCTCCAGAAATGAACATAGTCCTCCAGGTGGGATCTCACCAATGATGTATACAATGAAATGCCTGATGTCACAGCTTTAGTTTTCAAATGCAGTTGTCAGTATGCTAGAATGCCTTTTTTAGTTTAAATCTAGATTTAGCATTTGCCGTATTGGTCCTTGTAAGAACAGATCCAGAAGCAAATGATTTGATACCTGTTAATGGACCAACATAGATGTAACAACAAGAACAAAGTGTTCTAAGCATTTTTTAGTTTGAGTAACTTTGCCACATTCAGGGGACTGGCTTCTTTCAAGAAGTGCATTAATCTCGGTTTGTAGAAAAAAACTGAAGAACTCATGCATGCACAAATTTACCAGCACTGCTGAACCAGATTAAAAATTGGAAAGGTGCTTGTGCTTCAGAAGGCAGGCAAAAGGTCTAATCTCTAAAAGTAGTATTATTAGCAAAATTTCACTACAGTTTGCATTCTATGAAAATCGGGGCACAGTATTACCATATTTGAACAGAATCATGGTAACAGGCACAAATAGAAGGTACTGATTAAAATGAATGAAATTGGGACATTAAACCTTCAGCATTGTGCCCTACTATACTCCTGAGGCATGCATCACAGTTTCTTTAATGCACCACCTAATGTGGGTTATCATTTACGCAAACTCAATGTAAGCCTCCTCAAAACCTTAATACCTGTGTTTGCAAATAATAACTGAAAGGCATATGCCTGTAGTTCTGTGGGGGAAGAGCTCCTCCCCCACATCCTACATAAGGCATCAGGCTCTGCCGCTCTGCTTAGAGCGAGCTGCACTCACTGCACTTGCTCAGTGCTGCATGCTGGGGCTGGTTCTTCTCCCTCTGCCTCCTTTTTCCCTGTACCTCCTCTGTTTGGCTTGGCCCTTTCCTTGCTTTGTGCCCCCGCCCCCGTTTTTCCCATTCTTCCCCTGTTCTCCTCATTCCTGCTCATTGTACCCCCCGCCCCTCTCTTTTACCTTCTGTGTTTTTTCTGGGGTTTTCTTCCAGCCACACACCATGGCATTGCTCAGTTCAGCCAGCTGTCATTCATTTCACTGAGCTCTCTTTGCCACGACATTTAGCAACGCTCCTTTGCTGCACTCACTGCTGCTGAACCTGGCTCTCGAAACATTTTGTAGCTTTTGGACCAGAGCATTCACCTGCGCTTCCGCTGGTGGCTGCATGCCACCACCCTGCTCTCCAACCTCACCCCTCACTTCAGTTTGCCGGGGCCAGCCATCCAAGATTCTGTCTCAGTCGCTACTCCTCTTCACTGATGGAGGCACCTGCAGCTTCCGGACATGCTGCAGTGCTTACCAAGCAGCAGTTTGGACATTTAGCTGGATCACCTATGGGATGCTCGCACCCTTCTTCAACAGCTGGAACTTCCTAGGTTCACTTGTGGCTTCCTACCACTCACTCAGTTCTTCCACTGCTCAAGACAGTCCCACTTTCAGCACCCAGCGGATAACTTATGGTGGTAGTTTATGCTTGCATCAATCGGTACAGGATCTATTCACACTCTCAGTTGCTGCTGACGGTCAGCCATGGCTATGGGTGCCATTTATGTCTCTGTTTCCTTTATCTCATTCTGTGAAGGGACCTGAGCCCCGCATGTATGCCAATTGGGACTTATCTTCTCCTTTGTGACTTTAACCACTTGCTCTGCATGATTCTTCCTCCTTGGTATGATGGCTATCTGACCAGGGACGGACATTCATGGTAGATTCCCCATGTTACATCTCTACTGCTTCTTGCTGCTGTGTTTTACTAACCTAAGTGCCTGCCTGACTATTGTTGTCCTGCTAAGGGCCTACATGCCAATCCCCCCTTGATCCGCATTTTGCTGCCTGCCTCCTTCCATCCTCTCAGCTTCAGCCTTAGGATTCCTGCACCAGGCTGCCTCTGTGGCAGCACTTCCATTCTCCTAGCCTCTCTAGAGGCTAGCATGCCTCTCTCTCCCCCTCTGCCAGACCTACGTGGGGGTCCTGCCGTTCCCACTGGCCATGTGGGTGCCTAGCCTGGCAAGCTTCCCTGCTCCTTTGCTGACCAGCGTGAGGGTTTACACTCTTGCTAATCTTCATGGGGAATAGCTGCTTCCCTCTACTCCTTCCACCGGCTGACCTACGTATGGTCCACCCACACATCATACCTCTCATATGGGCCTAACTTGCAATCAATTCCCGTGGACACTTCCTGCCATGCTGCTTCAGTTCATTTGGCTCTACTACCACTCCCATTTCTTGCCAGGATTCTCAGCTGAGCTATTCCATAGAGCCAGTCCTATCTCATGGCTTAAGCCTTGAACTTAACCTACTTCAGTGCCATTTGGTTTATTAACTGTGTTTCAAGTTGCCAGCTTATCCGACTTCATCTCTCACTGCATTCTGCCATCCTCGATTATCAGAAATACATTTCCACAGGACCACAGCTGCTTTCATTTGGAGCCTGCGGGGGTTGCCTATTATTGCTGCCCTGTTCTGTGCATCTACAGTACAAGTCACATTAAACTGTTCTTCCAATGAGTTGCTGTAGTATTTCTAAATTAATTGCATAAGTGTTGCTGTATCCAGTTCAGTGCTGTGCACAAACTGTTTCTCAAGAGTTAAAACCCAAGTTTGCATTGCATTATGACTGGACTGTAGATACATTCTAAATAAGTTGCAAAAACATTTTACAAACATTGCTTTTGAGCTGGTTAAGCATTGAAAAATAATGCAATATGAGTTGCCAATGCACTGCTAACTGTAGAAAACAATGCTAAACCAACTCATTGGTGGAACAATGTATTGCGACCTGTACTGTATGTGCAGGTCCTCTTATTGACACTTGTTCCCGACCTACGTGCAGGTCCATGCTTCTTTATGAACTCATTGTTCCTTCCTTACACAACTCACTGCTTCATGCCTCCTGCTGTCCTGGCTTCAGTCTCTGGGATTCTGCTAACTATGGAATGCATTTAACCTTGCAAGGTCTGGCTCACACTGCCTATTTAGATTTCAGCACATCAATGCTCATTCAACCGCTCACCTGCATTTGCTCTCCTACCTTACACCTGCTTCGCCCCATATTAGGGCCTGAAGGTTCAACTATTTCTACTCTACACCTGCCTCACCCAACATCGGGGCCTGGAGGTTCACATATTTCTACTCTACGCCTGCCTTGCCCTTCACCAAGTCATGGAGGTTCAGCTACATTCACTCTCCACCAACCTCGCCCAGCATCGGGGTCTGGATGTTCCACTCATTCTACCCTACACCTGCCTCACCCAACCCGGGGCATGGAGGTTTGTTCCTTCCCACTACCTGCTCACTGGATGGGTTGGAGGTTTTCTGGGCTTTCTGGCCTGCTGTCTACTTACCACTCATTTGCTCCTCCTTTTTCAACTTCACAACTTGCATTCAGCTTTCTCACCTTCAAGATTTTATCCTTCCATGAATTTGCATATCTGAACTTGGACCAACCCTTCAAGATCGATTCTGCACTCACCTGGATTCACATTACATTCTATCAATAATTTGCTTTGGATGTCGCCATATCCAACAATGAATTGCTCAGGATCTGCTACTATCTGCTTCGCTACCCATTCCACATCAACTGGATTCCATTGCACTTACTGATCTCATGGTCTTCCTCTATTGGGTTTTCAGACTAGCGATAAAATATACATATTGCTCATTTAGGATTACTGTCCTTCAGTATGCCCAGAAGGATGGGCAAGTCAGTGGCCATGGGTCCTCAGAGGTTTCCCCCCCAAGGGTTTTTTCCCCTCTTCTGCATGCTACTTGCCACACTCTCTGGAGTTGGAGGAGATAATTGTACCTGCAATCATTATTTCTTTTTTGGGGGTCGTATCCTACATGACTAAGCATCCTTCCTACGGTGGGATACAGAGAAAGGCCAAAACATCAGTAATAACAGGTTACTCATCAGTTCAAGCATCTAAGCACCATGCATATACTATCCAGTTCACATGTACTACAATTACTGACTTGCTCATGTCTATGCTGAAGTATCTAAGCAATAATCATTTCATACAACTAATACCTTGTAGGCATTGTCCTACTTACTGGTCTGGCCTGTATACAAGCACAACCTACATCATTCAGCTACAGTACGTAGCATGAGCACTGAGCTATGAACCACACAGAACATGCACACACCAGCTTTACCAACCTTCCAACCCATTTCTCTATATATTTTGGTTGCATATCAGCTCCCTCCACAGCCTGAACAGGTGCGTGAGCTTATAGCCATCAGTAGGTTTACTACACTCACACACAAGCTTGTCCTTAGAGGGATCTCAATGGACTATTTAATGGCTCCTACCAGTATACATATGAATTCACAGTTCTTCTGTGGTCTTACAACTGTTTGTCTATATTTGAAATGTGAATACACATTCATATCTAACATGCCATTATACAAGCAGGATAAGCCACTTCAGGCTGTCATTTAAAGGATTTCAATGCACTTCCCAGGACCATAAGAACAGTCAGCCTACAACCCTATGTCTTTGCTTGCCCATAATGTGTATAGAAATACTTTAAACCACAGCATTTTGTGGCTTATTCCTTACACAGAAATTAATGGCAAATTCCTAAAGAATGTTCATTGTTTCACTCTTAATCGTTTCCTAGCACCCCTCCCTCACCACCAAAGATGTTAAGCCTTTAATGCTTTCCTAGTCCTTCATGAATGTCTTTCTTGCAGTTCATGCAGCAATCAATCCCTTTATGTCCCCTGAGTACCAACTAGTGTAGAAGGGTAAATGGATCATAAAAGTGAAAACGGAGCCAGGCAGGCTTCAGAAAGCTCTGCACTCTCGCTCCTAGACCTGTGCTGTTACATGGTTCCCAGGGCAATCTGAGTTATGAATATGGGGAGGGGGGGTGGCCCTCTCTCCCTGGCCCATCACAGGAGGAAATCCATGAGGGAATACACCCTGAGGATCTCGGGGAGGTGTACACCAGTTGGGGGAGGAGTGGGGGGGGCAGGGCTGAGAAGACTGCATGTCTGGTACCACAAATGAGAAAAAGTGGTATGAAGAAAAAGAAAGTGAATCTGTAAAGGATGTGGAATGCCACTGTTTCTGGTATAAAAGTGACTCTGCCATAACAACTTTCAGGTGACAGCGTGGCTCAGTTGGTAGCACATCCGCCTCTGGACCAGAAGGTCATGGGTTCTTGTTCCACACCGGGGTTAGACTTGCACCAAAAAAATTGCTGGGATCCAAGTGCAGTGTTGGGGGGTGCTGTACTGCTGCTGGGTGCCATCCTTCAGATGAGACGTTAAACAGATGTCCCTTCTGCCCATCCTGGTGTTGTACTGGTGGATGTCCAGGTGGAAGTAAAAGAACCCAGGGCACTCTTTGCAAAGAGTAGAGAACATTTCCGGTGTCCTGGCCAACATTCCCCTTGCCATAAACCGGTTCATGCAATTATCCAGGCTGTGTGAGTGATGATGTGCGATATGGCTGCCACCACACATTCAGTCACTTCACTAACAGTCTAGCATTGCTTGTAAAGTGCTTTGGGATACACTGTGTATGAAAAGTGCTATATAAATGCTGATTCTTCTTCTACAGAACCTTCAGAATACTGTACATATGAAAATAATTTACAAAGGGAGAGACTGGAGGAAGGTACCACTGTCTTTTGAATTTAGGAACCCATTCTTCTTACCAAGCGCTTTCTCTTTGTCATAGTCATGGAGAAATAATTGTTACTTCTTCAGGTATCCCAATGTATTTACTGTTTTCTTATTATTGAAAATGTTTTAAAAAGTAGTATTTTGAATCAAAACAGAATTCCTAAGTTGTTTACCCAAAACCTGCCCCAAACTCAATCTGGTAGACATTGAGACAATGAGGTATCTGTCATCTACTCCAAACTTTTAACCAACAGTAAGTGGGTGAAGTATGAGTCAGAACCCTGTAATTTTTACTTTTCTTGAAATGCAGCAAATGGCAATTATTTTAATTTCCAGCAAAACTCTTTTCAGAACTAATTAGGTATAAAAAAAATGTTTATAGGCACTGCGGAAACTTAAGAAGGAAAAAAGACTGAGGGGTAGCCCACACAGGCAGATTAGATGAATCGTATTGTCCCCTTCTTCCACCACTTTCTTATGTTCCTATGCTCTTATGCTGCACTTTATGTTCAATTTTTGCACCTCACATAGTCTACAGAATGACTTTATTTAATGTTGGTAAGCATACATGTGAGGCTACCCTTCTATTGGAGTACAGTACATCTATTTTTGCTCCACAGCCTTCATATGCAAAATCATACAGGGCTTCAGAGGTAGGTGGTGCTGCTTGTCTTTCCTTAAGGAGTCACCAGCAGAGGTACAGTACGCAAATTAAAAAAAAAACTTTGGTAATTCCACATTGTTACATTCCTGAAGAATTTATTCCAGGTGTTCCAGGCACAAAGAAGCTGCTCTGTACACAGTGGTGCTCAATCTCAATAGTCTGCGGTGAAACAGCAAAAACTGGAGCACTCACTCACCAGTCCTGAAGGAAACATAGATTCAAATTGTTGATGCTTAGAAATCCTTTTATTCTCATCCCTTGAGAAAGCTTTAGTGTGAAACATGGGAGCTGTGGAGGGGGAATAACCTGATCAGCATAATCTGTTTTCACCAGGAAATAAACGAATTTCTGAGCACCTACTGCTTGGGTCTATGCTTTCCTTGGGACAGGTGATAAGTGAGTTAGTGCTTTGCTTTTTTGTTATTTCCCTTCTCTGTATTCAACAGAATTCTATCAGGTGGGAATTCCCAAGTGGGAATTCACATTGGAGTTCTACATACACCGCAGAACTCCAGGAAACATGGATTTCCATCCATAAAATAGTAAAATCAGTGGATAGCCACAAAACACAAATGCTCTGTGAAAATCTGTAAAAGTGGAGTTTCTGCATTTTGCCTATCTCTAGTTACTGTATCTGATTGAAAAGGGTAAGGGTTGTATGGTTACCCCCCCCGGACATTTCACCAGCGAGGTCCCCTACAGCGACTACAGCACCTAGTCACACTGGGATACCTGCTGGAACCCAACGCTGTCTGTCGGCATTCCTGCACCCCCCCAATCAGCTCTGACTGGAGTTGAGAATCCTTAAGTGAGGGGGTATGTGGGGTGCAGCCCCCCATGTGAGGGGTTGAGGGGGAAAAGCCCACCAAAGAAAACAAAGAAACAAATAGCAAACCGGCAGCTGACTGCAGAATGCGGTTGACCTGCTGGTGTCACTGACGGGGCGTTCAACGTAAATTCTGTTGGACTCCTCTCATGGATCCAGGGGTTGTACAGGATGATTTTTTTTTTCTTTTGGGGCTTCACCAGTTTCACCAAGCATGAATTCTTCTAATGATCCAGAAATGCAGGGAACTCATCTGTTGTGAGAAAAACTGTTCACGAGATGTAGGTGCTGCTGTAAAATATGCAAACAAAAATTCAGAATGACAAGGGTGCTTTTGATTATGAAATACATTAGGGAGCAAATTTAAAAACACATTGCTGAGGGGACAGAAAATTACATTTCTCAAGGCTAACAGTTGGACAGCTAATATGTGTCATCATTGGAAAAGCAATATTGTATGAAATATTGCCTTTGAAACCTGAAGGGAGCAAGATATTAACAGGGAGCTGGCAGGCTGTAGTTTTCTACAACTGCTTTCTTATCCAATCATAGTCAGGTAGTTTCTGCAAAAGTTGTGCAGCATGAGGGTATACATTTCACAGTGTGTCAGGACCAAATTTTACATTGGGTTGGGATTGCAAATTTTGCAAGGATTTAGGGGAACATGGCTCCTTTTGGGGTTTCAGAGGTGTTGGTGGACTGGCAGCTGTCATCCATCTGGTTCAAGAGCGGTTTCTGCTTTTCTGATTTTTCCCATTATGTCACTCATGCAGTGCTCCCAGTGTTTGTATTCACATAATTACAATCCTATTATCATATTAACTGGACTTAGTAGATGCCTTCATTCACATAATTACAATCCCATTGGTACATTAACTGGTCTTGTTACCTAAGATACTGTTTTGTTACTTGTATAGGTATAGTGAACATAAGCTATAAAGACACAACAAGGGAAAGTTATCCCTTTTCTCCATCTCCTGGCCATCTCTGCAGATGTACTCATCACGCATTTTATTATAGCTGTATTGTATTTGCTTACCCAGTATATAGGATAGTGTATGGTTACCCATACACTACAAGGCTATTCTTCCACCGAGTGGATACAATGAAACTGATGACCTCGAGAGCGAAGCTCGAGAGGTCTGCAAGTCAGCATTGTATCTACTAGGTGAAACAATAGCCTTGTAGTGTGTGGGTAACCACACACTGTTCTTTATAGTGTATGGTGCCCGAAAAAAAGACAAAAAGAGACTCACTTTTCTGTATTTTTACTCGGTTCTGCTGAGGCCATCGATTCACAACTGCTGCTGCCCAGCACACTTGTGCGCCCCTCTCACACAGCAAGGGATGAATCAGGATGTCTGCTGTTGCCCCTTGTATTACGACGTCATCACTAACGCAGAACGAAAAGTCATTCTGCATTAGTGAGGACGTCACTACTGCAGCAGAACAACTTTTTGCAGTGTATGAATTTGCATACACAACCGCATTCCACCATACACTACAATGATTTACTGATTATGATTATTGATGCTTAAGATGCAATGTGGTCTATTGGCTAGTGCACTGGCTTGGGAACAGGGATATAGCAGGTTCACATTCTACTAAATGCAAATAGTCCCTCTGTGACCTTTGGTAAGCCACTAAACTTCTTTGTGCACAGGTCTACCTAGCTGTGGAAATGGGTGAAAGCAGAGATCCAGTGGAAATGAAGAATTGTGTCTCAGTGGAACTATTCAAGGCAAGCAATCTTCACCAAAATCTCATTATGATCCTGACATTGAGGAGAAAAAGGTATGTCAGCTGCAGAAATCTCTGGGAAACCTAGGCTAGGCTAAGTAGATCCATCCACTCCTCATGTAAATCATGTGTTATGTAAACATTGCTTCATTCATCTCCATTATTAAACCCCCTTATCTTTAGAACAATTGCATGAAAACTTGTTATGGTTTCTCTAGAATGATGCACAGCAAGAGTTGATAAAATCTGAGGACAAAGATCTTATTTTCATGCAGCTGCCCTCACAGGCTCATTCAAAAGGCTGTACGCATTTGTGCTCCATAAGGACTACAATTGGTTGAACTGTTTATGATTTCTATATATGATTTAGTTTTTGTTTTTATCATCATGTATTATTAGTGAGACGCTGGTTCAGAAAGGATGTTAAACCCTCTCAACATTGTAGCCTCATCGCAACTGTCACAAACAAATTACTCCACTTCTGTAAGGCCTGGCAGTTTTACTAGCCAGATCTTTTCATATGATTCCAATTTTTATTTAATTGGGATGTATTGCATATTCACATAAAAGCTCACTTCCACTGCCCTATGTTTCAATATCTGCAGCTACACCCCACACACCAAGGAGCACTGTATATTTTTAATAAATGGTGCTTACTCCAACAGATGTTTTAAAATTATTGCAACCTTCATGGATGTGGGGTGGAGGTGAGGGACTCCAAGGGTGAAGGGTGCACCACATTTGTGTCCTTTTGGGGCACCATCATGCCTAGCACCAGCCCCGTATAGAGCATGATATAGGGTGCACATTTCACACATCAATTCACACAATTCACAATGTACAGTATAGGGGAATATTTTTCCTGCAGTGTTACTTGACTGTGTGGAAGTAAAGCTCATTTTGTGTGGTTAACAATGCACAAAAGTTGTGCAGCATGAGGGTATACATTTCACAGTGTGTCAGGACCAAATTTTACATTGGGTTGGGATTGCAAATTTTGCAAGGATTTAGGGGAACATGGCTCCTTTTGGGGTTTCAGAGGTGTTGGTGGACTGGCAGCTGTCATCCATCTGGTTCAAGAGCGGTTTCTGCTTTTCTGATTTTTCCCATTATGTCACTCATGCAGTGCTCCCAGTCTCCACCGGGGGCTGCTGCAGAGTGATGCAGCCTTGCTACTCACCCCAGGAGAGCAGAGCAGTCCCATGGATGCTCAATCCTCTCCTTCCCCTGCCAGTCCCCTGTGTCCAGAGTCCATTCCTGAACATGAATTGCATGCGTGGCATGAGGTGTGGTGTCCAGTGCCTCAACCCTCAGTGTCACCAGGCCAGCCAGGACCACAATTTTTAATGTGGTACCTGGACACAGTATTTTTGTGCCACCACAAGTCACCATTTTTATGTCATGTCTTGACACAAATTTCATGTTGTGTAAAGGGATATAATTTTCTCATGGCATTATGTGTGCTCTTTCCCCATGTTGTTGTGGCACATCATTTTCATGGGGTCAGCAGCCATCTTTCCACACAGCATCTGGTTTACATCCATTTCACATGGTGCCAACAGGCTTGCTGTACCACAACATTAATAAATGGAACTGGTTTACAATGTCCCATTTACCCTGAAAATATGGGGCCTAGTATGGCCCAATCTTATGCTAATATTTTTCTGAATTGGTTTGAGGATACATTTGTTTACAATAATAATCTTTTTACAAAGCATCTTCTTTTGTGGAAACACTTTATTGATGACATTTTAGTAATTTGGGAGGGAACAGAAATGGAGCTATTGGAATTTGATAGTTATTTAAATTCTCAAACTGAATACTTGCAGTTTACAATTGACCATGATGCAGGAGAAATCTCATTTTTGGACTTGGTTATTATAAAGAAATCTGAGAATTCATTTATTAAAATGTATAGAAAGCAAACAGATAGAAATACCATACTCAGAGTTGATAGCTTCCATCCAAAAAGCTTGATAGAATTGATTCCTATGAGTCAATATTTGCGAGTAAAATGTAACGGTTCTAAAAACCAAGATGTGGAAGCGTTTTCGGAACAAATGACAGAGATTCATAGCAAGAGGTTATAAAAGGGAATGCTTGAAAGAGCAAAACAAAAGGTATCAGAAAAAGAAAGGAAAGATTTACTTTCCAAAAGAACTGTAGAAAATCAAGACCAGTTAAATAAAAATATTGTACTTTCATTAAAATACAGTGGTATATATTATGACATAGGCAGGATGGTTAAAAAGCATTGGAAGATTTTGGAATCCACAAAAGAAGGGGAGAAAGTTTTAATAAAGGGGTCCAAGTAGTAGCAAAAAAAGTAAGATCTTTGACAAACAGATTGGTACATTCGGAGCATAAATTACCAGAGGTTAGGAGAAATGTATTACTCACAACAGATTTATTGAACGGTAATTACAGTTGTGGGAGGTGTGTACATTGCCACAATATATACAGAATAAAAATGATCTGGAACACTAGTAGAAATGAGAATTTCACTATAAAGGAATTCATAAATTGTCAAACTGAAGGAGTGATTTATGGTATTAAATGCCCTTGTGACTTAATGTATATAGGGAAAACAAAGCGACAACTTAAACAAAGAATAGGGGAACATAAAAGCTACATCAGGCACAAAGATTTTACTTCCCCTATAGCACATCATTATTGGGGCAAGGGTCACCAATTACCCTCATTACGGTTTTTTGGAATAGAGAAGGTTCACAAAAATACTGGGGGGGGGGGCAATTTTAACAATAAATTACTTTTGAGAGAGGCATGGTTTATAGATTATTTTCAGTCAAATAATCCATGTTATGGTTTAAATGAGGTTATTGATTGACAACCAGTTTTGTAAGTTTTAGTTATTCTGTTTGGAACAGAAATTATTAGGAATATTGTTTATACAGAGATAGAGAGAGGCAACAGTAGAACATTGGTGCAAGTTACTATTTCACCTAGTATCCAATTTAAAGTGTAATTAGGATGTCTCAACCGAGTAATAAAAGATTTACAGTAAGTTTCTTATCAGAAGAAACTCGGTTAATACCTCAACACCAAGGAATTTAGTACTTGGTACCCGTCAATAATGGTCTAGCACTCAAGCAAGCAATTAAGCTTCTGTTACAATTGTGTTGGCTGCCAGATTTGTGGGTGAGGTCTGACCATGGTATAAAAGAGGTGTTAGCTGGCCCCAGGCTCACTTCCACCCAAGCAGGACACCGGATAACTACTTCAGTAAGTAATGACGGCATTTCATCCTTTTAGCAACTTGAAATATTTGAGTAGGCAATATAAAATGTGATCTTTTTGATTTATTTTAAAGCTAGAAAATGTGAACACTTCTGACAGTGGGATAGAAACACTCCAATAGTATAAGGTTAGCAACTTTGATACATAAGCCATGAAACTTCTGAGAAAGTGAAATAAGGAGTTGTTTGGTGGAAATATTTCAATATGTTAAGATTTGAGAGATCAGTTCAGCTCAAAAGTCTTCAAAATAGGGGAGCCTGTTTAGAGTCAGGTGTTATTTAGAGAGCATATATAGAGGGAAGTGGAAGAAAGAGTAAAAAGTAAAAAGAAAAAAATAACACATAGCTTTTGTATTTGCTGATGTCCCTGTGAAGTGGCTTTACAAACATTATGTAACATGATTTAATAGTATAAGGTTGGCAAAAACTTTCTTAAAATGTGGTTAGTAAAGATAATATTTCATGTGCATAGTAAGAAGAATTTAGTTTGTATCTGATCATAATTGTTTATTAAGTATTTTTACTTTCATTTTAACAGTGGCCTGTGGTGGGAGTTGAACATGAATGTAATAGTAAAGCAGCAAACCTATGAAAAAGTTACAGAAAATGATTAGTAAGGATTTAGATTACCTTCATTTGAAGTATTCTTTGTCATTATATTTTCAGAGCTTAGGAACTGTGATGTTAAAAAAAAACTTGTTGTTTATATCTTTTTATGTTTATTACTTTAGAAGATCCAGTCTTGTCCTGAAGAAGGGTGTACCCAAAACGTTGATGTATATTACTGACTGGGAGTTATGATGTTAAAATAAAATATTTTTTTTATGAAAATAGATATATTTGTGGATATATTTTCAGGGTGAGTGGGACATTGTAAACCAGTTCCATTTGTGTTTAGTGTCAGCCTTAACTGGTATTTTGTCCTCTCCCCATGAGTAAACAATTACAAATTATGTTTATGTTATTTTGAGGTACTGGCTGAACTGGAAACATCTTTCTTTGTGTACCACAAGCATCTCAATGAAGAGCAGTTCTTACTGTACTGTCTGTAAGGCAACATTAACCTCTTGCTTCTCCTGTACTGCAGTCATGGGGCTGTAATTCCAGCAACTAGGAAAATTAGAGCAGTTTGTAAGGCAAGGCTAAATTTATCTATAAAGTGTCCCATCCCTGAGGCACAGGGTGGTGTACAATCAGTACAAAATAAATCAATAATTAAGTACTTTGAATTATAAATTACAGCAATATGGAAAAGAAATCCCTTTAAAAAAACTATCTTCTTATGGTAACACTAATGCATATGTTTCTTTAAAGAGGCCTTGAAGGCCTCCACAGTATGGACTGAACAAATGCACCCAGGTACAGTGTTCCAGATTAGTGTAGCTGCTACATCAAAAGCCTTGTCCCCAGACATGCTGTAAGTGAGATTGTTTGACTATGACTATGCCCACTTTGGAGTAAATGTAGCAAGTTGGGTGGTAAATAACCAGGAGAACTTTCAGGTATTCAGGACTCAGACCATACAGGGCATTGAATGTTATCAAGAAAATCTTGATACTGCACAGACAGCCAATGCAGAGCATGTAGGACCAGTGTAATATGGATATTCTGAGAAGTTCCCATTATGAGCCAGTCCATAGCTTTCTGGACTGCTTCAGGCATTGCATCAAATTTCCAGATAACCCTAAGTACAGAGTGTTGCAATAGACTAATCCAGAAGTGATAAAGGCAGGGACTACCATCACCAGATCAGCTGGTGCCAAATGCAGTTTAATCCAAGCAATGTTCTGAAGGTGGTAAAAGGTCATTCAGACTACCACTTACACCTACTCTTCTAGTATCAGCTTGCAGTCCAAAATAACCCCCATATTATTTAGTGCATCAATTATTCATAGTGGTTGTCCATTTAAGGATGATGAGGCTGCCAATACAGCTATCACTGCCAACCCACGCTGATTTGGCTTGCTTATCATAACCTCTATCTTTCCAGGGTTGAGGAAATGCCAGTTGGAGGCCACCCAATCAGTGATCTCCCAAAGGCACCATCCGAACACACAGGCAGCTTGTCCCCTATCAGGAGGGCAAGATAGGTAGAGTTGAGTATCATCTGCGTGAAAGTGAAACTCAACACCATGCCATCAAACAATCTCATCCAATGAAACATGTACATGCAACCAACACAGGGGCATGGATGGAGCCTTAAGGAACACTTTAGGAAAGTGCAGCCACTCCAGTAGTGAAATTTCCAAGAGCAACTTGCTGCATTCTCCCAGTTATATAGGACTCAAAACAGCATAAAACAGTGCCAGTGAGATCCACATAATTCCTCAGGGGATCCAATGGCACCCTATTGTCAACCATGTCACATGTGGGTGGAAAATCTAAAAGAACTAAGATGGAACATAGTCTTACGATGTTGTGTCATGAGGAAATAATTTGTCATCAAGACAACTGCAGTATCTATACTGTGACAGGGCCTATACCCCGACTGGAAAGTCTCATAAATGTTACATTGTTCCAGGTGAGCCTCAAGCTGTGCCACCACAACCTTCTTAATAATCTTCTGTAGAAACAAAAGGTTTAAGATCTGCCAATAATTCTTGTGATTATTAAAGTCCTGAGATTTTTTGGGGGGGACAGGTTTAACCACCGCCCTTTCGAAAGTGGTAGGAAACACTCTCTCCCTCATGGAACAATCTACAATCTCAATGATAACTGTCCCCAGGGATTCTTGGCAACCTAATAGGAACCAGGTAGACTTAAGGTCAAGCACACAGCAGGTGGGGCACAGATCTGAGACCACCCAGAGCACTTCCTCTTTGACAACTGGCTGTAACTCAGCCCATCATTAACTGACTACCACAGGTACCATGAATGCAAAGGAGCCCTGTTGAGGAGGATTCCATCCCTAGTGGTGCTGCAGGAACACTATTCCTTTAGGCTAAAGGTACCTTAGGAAGGAGCCACCAAAATGTACTGACCAGCAAGTAGTGACCATAGAGCCCGAGTGAGGACAGATTGATGGAAACTAGTGATAACTAGAAACAGACAGAGACTGAATTGAGCAATAACTGACGGATATCAGAACTGATAGCAGAGGAGGCCTGACTTCTGTAAGGAGAGAGGGAATGGTAATGGAAGGAGGGCCATCATCCAATCCCAACTCCTAGGGGAAAATTACATGAGTAAATGTTATACTAATATAAATGTACTAACTACATTATGGACCACCTGTTGCACAGACTACCTAACTTTTATGACCTTTGGCATCGAGGAGAGGAACACTATGAGGGGGAACCTCTGGGAATCCAAGGTGTTGGTTGCCTTCCCTCTGGGCTTGGGATAAATTAGTGATGACTTATCTACTGCAATTTAGAGACCCAACTCAGTGGGAAGATTTTTTAGAGGAAGGGCTCTCACTCTATCCCACTGATGGGACAGCCATGGGGGTGCCACAACCTGATCTCTGCAGCTAAAGAAGGTTCTCCATTAAGGAGGCCTACCCCCAAGGCAGGAGGATGACAGCAACAACTGCTGAAAGGCACTCACCTGGCCTCCACAAGGGGAGGCCTAGAGAGAAAGTTGAAGCCATGAGGGGTCAGGTATAGGAGTTGAGCCCTTGAGGGGTCAGGACTTGAAATTGTATGATCTTCACCCTTGAAGAGCAGAAGAAGGAAATGAGGTAGAGACCAGGTGAACCTTAGATGGCTGTATGGGGAAAAGCTTTCAAAGGTGCTGCCAACATGGTCTGCCCAAGAAAAGGAGCCCCTTTGAACTTAGAGGCCCCACCCTCTGGTAGCTGAAGTCTTAAGTTCTACATAAAGAGATGCCGCCAAGTCGATGTGCAAGGCTAAAGCTTCCCCCAGAACATATGACATTCTCACCCAAAAAGGTAGAAAGAGAGGAACCCTGCCTGAGTCGAGGGACCTACCCTCAAGATGCAGACTTCAAGGGGGCAGAGTGAAACCATTGGCTTCAAGGGTAGGAGCCCTGGAAGCCATGCTATGGTTGTGGCCAGCATGCATCTGAATGCAGGATCAGTAAGAGGCCAATAGGAAAGCCTGACAGCCATGATCACACAGAAGAAACAAAACATAAGTAAAGCTGACCAGCTGATTGAGACAATGAATGAAAACTAGGACATTGAATGAAACTGAATGATACAAGCTTGGACTGAATGATGAAGGCATGCAAACCAGCTCCATAAGGGAGGTCTATTGTTAGTTGCTGATGCATTGCAAGTCAGGTAGGCTGAGGCAGTAGAAACAGCAAATGAAACTTCTAGGGAAAGTAGGAGCATATGGGAATCAAAAACTAGGGGGCAGCAGCTGCTGAAGTGAACACCAACAGAACCCGAAATGGAGCTGCTGCATGGCTAGGAGCCAGTAGGGCTATGTGAAATTAAACTTCCACTGGCAGAATTTTGGTGAAAGTCGGAATTTCAGCTTCACAAAATATTGGAATGCACTTTGTCAATTTTTACAGAAATTCTGGCTTAGAATGGTGGAAAAATCTATGAATTGCAGATTATTGTATTAAACTACAGAAGAAAATTCCACAGAACTGATAAATGTCAGTGGACAGTTCCACAGAAAAAAATCCACAGAACTGATCACTGTCAGTGATCACTTCTGCAGAATTTTGTCTGCAGTTTAATACATTAATCCACAAATCATATATCCATTTCACAGTTCAGTGAGTCACTGAACTGTGGAATGCATGTATGAATTGTGGATTAATGGATTATACTGTAGAAAGAAATTCTGCAGAACTGATCACTGAACCACAGAATTATTACATGTACTGCAGAATAATCCTTTAAACTGCAGAATAAAATTCCTTGGAACTGAGTGAAAATCTGTCAAACACATTTGGAAGATTCCAATCTTGCAAATGGTGGAAGTTCAGAAAATGTAGTGAAATTTACAAAATTTTGCAAAGGTTCCATGAAAGCAGAATTTGCAACTTTCGCCCAGCTCTAGGAGTCAGGTGTAAACATTTACAGATTGTAGCTGAATTGAGAGATTGATATAGGAAGGAAAAATCAGCAAAATGGGAGCCTCAGTAGCACAAATCGAAAGCATTCCTGAAGGCAGGATGCTGGGAAAACTAGAAAAGCCACCCCCTCCCCCCAAAAAACTGAAAGAAACATAAGGTACATGAGAAAAAGAGTGCAGCAGGAATAGGTGACTGAGAAAAGTACAAACTGCAGCCAGGGAGGTAGAAAGCAAAGTACTGACCTAGAAAGCCAAAGCGGCACATACCAACCAGAATGTCCAAAAGCACAAAGGGAAGGTGGGAGACAAACACCAGGAGAAAAGGTGTGGGGGGGGGCAGGGCCCTGGCATAAACTCTGGCTACAGTAAAGAAACAGTGCTTCTGAATAAGGCTGGAAGGAACTGACTTACATAGCCCAGGCAGGTAGTGTGGCTGGTTGCTCCCACTCATTGAATTGCAGCCATAGCTTAGAAAACTGAAGTTTAATACCATACCTTTGTTATCTCAAAAAACAAGACCTGAATATGAAATGGCACTTGCTAGAACACTCTTTGATTAGCACGTTTCTTGCACTTTTCTGAAATCCCCCATAAATACCATAAAGACCAAATACCTTGGCCTTACCCTGGACCAAGGTTTTACCCTAAAGAATCACGTAGATCAAATCACAAAAGCCATACATGTGAAATTAGGCATCCTCTATAGACTAAAGGACCAAATCATTCCTGAAGCCAGGGCAGCCATTGCCACAAGCGTACTCCTCCCAAAGCTCACATTCGGGGCCCCGATCCTCCAGGGTGTGGCCACGATGGAATTAGGAAGGCTGCAGACTCTGTACAATAAGATAGTCCACTTTGCCACCTTGTCTCACCCTATGACTCACCACTGTGAGGCCCAATCCAGCTCAGGTGGCCATCGCTAATGCTAAATCTAGCTCACCCTTCCCTCTGCCTACATACAAGATACTTGGTCCCTCCCCCCAGCCTGGTTGGGCTCGCCAGGGCAAAACCCAACCACGGTGCCTGCGCCATCAGGCCAATCTCTCCCGAGGTCCCAAAGATTAGGACCAAAGCAGGTCTAGCTCCTTTGCGTACACCGCCCCTTCCACCTGGAACAACCTCCCCTTGGAGGTCTGGGAGGCAGAGACTGTTTCTAGCTTCCGGACGCTGCTGAAGGGACACCTGCTCAATAGGAGCATATGTCTATGCCACAGTACCTGACCTAGCTCAGCCTCTTGAGCAGCTCACTTGCCCTCCCAACAGCCATCTTGGCAGGACATTTGGTCCTCTTCTCTTTGGAGGGGTGCACTTGGGTCCTAACATCCCCTTCCAACCCTGCGTGCTTATCAGCTAACCCTAGGTCTACAGGCGCTGCCCACTATTTCCTGAGGACCTGGTATCTAATCTACTATTTAGGATGCTTAAAGCTTAACGTGCTCATTATTTGTTACCTTCATGCTTTCCATTCTTTTGCGTCTGCAAAGATATGTACTCCTACTTTTAAAATACTATTCCACTCTCCAGTCTGTACTGAAATGTTACCTGTTTGTTGTTGTTGCACCCGGGTCGCCCCTGAAAAAGGGACCTCTACGGGCCCAGTGGGCCTACCCGGTCATCAAAATTCAATAAATAAATAAATAAATAAAACAATATGAACCCTTACCTCCACCAGAATTTCTGGGTGGATAAATTAACATTTTTAGATGCAAGATTTTTGGGTGTGAAGGGATCGTATTTTGACTCCGTGGAGCCCAGACACCGATCCCTTCCAATTCCATGTTCTAAGTGCTACCCCTGCACTAGAATGTTATGTGATGTCATTATATGGTAAGCACAGGGGCAAACTCCATAGACTACTATAGCAATGAGATTTAACATAGTTTTTTAATACTTCCGGATTCCAATTTGGATAAATCAAGGCTACCACTCATCGAGAGACATGGCCATAATGGCTAAAGAAAATCTCAATAATCTGTTTAATACAATAAAGCTAGATTTTGATAGATGGAAGTTGTTACCTATATCCTTATGGGCCAGAAGAGAAACGGTGAAGATGAATGTGTTACTGAGAATCCTTTATCCTCTGAGTATGCTGGGATTTTATTTACCCAAATCATGGTTTTGTAATTTACAAAAATGTCTCAATTATTTTATTTGGAAAGGGAAAGGTGTTAGAAGAGCATATTCAAAACTCACAGGACCAAAAAGGCGGGGGGTGGGCCTTACGCTCCCCTCCTTCTTTAAATATTATGTAGCAGCACACATTAGTAAGCTGGTGTTTTGGACTCGGCCACCACATTCAATAGATTACAATCCCTATGTGCCCCTCTGGGTTCCCATTGAGAAGCATCTGATAGCCAAGTTCTCCGGTACTCTTAATTCTGCCATTTATATCGCCCCAAGATTTCTTCCCAAATCACTTAAAATTACGCCTATTGGCTGGTCTTTAAAGGCACTGCACCAATTACAAATGTCGCTGGGAGTGGACTGGCATAAGTCCCTGGAACAACCCTTAGTACATAATATGCATTTCCAAATTCAGAAATCTCCAGTCCCCTCAACATTCTGGGAGCCGCTAGCTGGGTTGCGCCTGGGAGATATAGCCCCACAGGGAGAGCCGTTATCGTACGCGCAATTTTATTTAAACATTTCCTAATGCTGGGGGGGAATGCCTTTAAATACTTACAAATTAGGCATGCAGTGAAAGCCTACTTTCAGAACTCGAAACCCATGGAAGCAAACAGGATGGCGTTGTCTTCTTTGTTAAGGATAGCTGATCAACCTCATTCAGTATCCAAAGTATACCATGAAATGTAGAGGATTGATTCAGAATTGCCATCGGGTATTTGCTTCTATTGGATGCAGAAATTAGAAATAGGTAATGATCAAAGATTATGGGGTCAAATCTGGAATAATATATATAAATTCATAAGGCAATATAGATATAAGTTACAGCAATTTAATATCATGCATAATTTATACTGTACACCAGCTAAGCTACATAAAATTGGTAAACTATCATCCCCTCAGTGTCATCGATGCAAAATAGATCATGGGGACCTATATCATATGTTATGGGAATGTCCTAGGATTCAGCCATTCTGGAAAGCAATTCAGAAATCTTTGAATTCCTTTCTGGGATTGGATTCTTTTTTTACACCTGAGATTTGTCTAGTTAATTATTTTCCCAGGGATATGAGCAAACAGAGGAAAGTGTATATGGCTACCATTTCAGCTGTAACCAAGACGATTATATTGCGACATTGGATTGATGATCTAACACCATCTGTCCTAGAATGGTATAAAGAAATTTTGCATGCCTTGCAGCTGGAGTTACATATAGCTAAGATGCACAATAGACTACAATCATATAATGCCACATGGGGCCCCCTTGATGCTGTTCTTGTCACATAGAAACCCTAGGAGGTTAAGGCGGTGTGGTCTCCCTGACATTTGGGGATCCTTAGTTACTCGCTAGTGTAGTTTTTGTGTGGTTCCTTCAAAAGTGAATGTATATTAATGTGGGGGGTGAAGGGGGAAGGGTTCTGATGTGTTGTAAAGATATTGTGTTAACAAAAAAAGGGAAAAAAGTTGTAATGTCCAGTAGTGTACACTGTTGGCCTCCAATTCACAAAATATGGGGGATCAATGTTACAGTTGGAGGCTTCATTGTTGGCTTGATTTCATTGTACTGTGACATTGCAAATAAAGCATATTAAATAAAAAAAGGCTACCACTTAACTAATAAAGGTCTTATTAGTTGAGTGACGGCCTCGATTTATCTGAACCATAACCCTGAAGTATTAAAAAAATGTATACTTTAAGTCCAGTTCCCATAGTAGTCTATAAGGCATTCTTCATGCTCTTCATATAATGACATCACATAAGGTGTTAGCATGGGGCTGCACTCAGGACAGGGATATGGAAGGGATTGGTGGCTGAGCTCCACAAAGCCAAAATATGATCCCTTCTTTCCCCAAAACATTGCATCTAAAAATTAGAATTCACCTATTGAGAAACTCCAGGGGAGGTAAGAGCTCATACTAATTTGGCAAAAATAAACCAGGGAAGGTGTTCTTTAACATCAGTATAAATTCATTCATTTATAATAACTAAATACTGTGCAAATCTGATGAACAGTAAGTACTCCTTAGCATCAGTATACAAAAGACTGGCAAAAATTGGTTTTATTTGTATTTTATTTGTTTAACCAGGGGTAAGGTCTATTGAACAGTGTTTATTTTCAAGAATATCCTGTACAGGACAAATAAATAATACAGCTATAAACTGAATACAGATTTAAAACTGAGATGGAATATAGTAACTAGCTACATGTCAACTTTGCAAACAACATTAAAGCAGTTGCAAGTTCATTGAAAGTCAGCAGTAAAGGAATAGCTAATTAAATGGCAAATTTACAATAAGATTCCAAGGCAAATACAAACAAGCCATGTTCAGCAGAACAAGTGGGAGTGGAACTTTTCCATGGCATGTTTGAGTCCTATCGAATAAAGGCTATCTTAGACACTACAAGGGGGAAGAAATGCAACCATATACTGTATTATTGCTTACTCTAAAACTTTTAAAGGTGCAGATACTAGTAATAATATTGCAGTAAACGTGCCATAGAAGGTATTTACATAAAGCACGTTAGGAAATGTCTCTGCATTATAATAAAAGCATTACATAGAGAGAGAGAAATGGTATAACTTGACCAGCAATTACTTCTTGTTGCATCTGACCTTATTTATTTATGAGGTCATAGATCAATGCTTCAAAACTAAAGTTGTGATTAGGAAAAAAGTGATTATATAACCTGCCTCTTCAATGTTGACTGCAGCTCAAAATCAGTGTAGGGGTGTTCCACTGTATGTCTTTCTAGCATATCCAAGAGATTAATGTTCTTTGGATACAGTAGTTAGACTGCAATGCAGTCCCAGACCTTTTTTTTTTCCAGATATGCAGGAAATAAAAGGCCTCCCAGTATTCCACAGTATCCTTCACTATTAAGTCTCTTTGGCTTCAGGCAGACACAAATGTATTTTTTTGCTTTTTTGTCCTCAAACACATACTGTGTAACTAGTTGGGCCCAAGTCCACATTCATATTTGTATAACAGGGCTGGCAATCATGGCCAATTGTTTCTGAACAGTATGCACATCTCCTGCAGTAAGAGCTTGCCTTAGGATACATGCAGTATAGCAGCCAGATTGATTGCTTCTCAAGCCAGAGCCTTCTTATATAGTCATATCCGGCATTCATCAAATTCTTAGTCATATAACACAGATGGGCAGTCTTCCTGATAAATAACACTTCCATTCCTCCATTTGGTTCCATTTAGTGAGAAAATGTGGCCAAGGGCACTGTTAATTGAAATACCGCACATGAATCTGTCAAGTTCTTTGAAAGAAAAACTGGGGATCTTAAAAAATGGTATTGTTTAAATACAGTAGCCTTGGAGGGATGCTGCCACATATGTAGAAACAATATGTTGGTCTGTAAACAGAGCAGAATATAGTGCTGAAAACTTGTAGTACTAAAGCAGCTACATGCTATTTAAATGCTTTTGCTGACTGTCCCCAAGTATGTGCTACATGACACCAGTAACTGAGCAAAACAGTTATGCTCTAGTGCCATTCTCCCTACATGCCCCTATGCCGAGAGACATATCAGATGTGCTGTTTCATGTTCACTTCTACATTTACCAGGACTAAAACTACCCTGTAACTGCAATTTTTATGACTATGGTAAACTGTCAAAAAACTAAATATAAACATAAAATAGTCTCTAAATCCTGTTCCTCACATCTTCATGTCCACTAATGCAGGGACTCAATCCCAAGTATTTTTTTAGTAATGGATACCAAAATCTGAATACAGTAAATGGATTTGCAAGTGAAAAGATTGCTGTGCTTGCATTCTCAGACTATCCAAGACTTCCATGTTTTTTGCTAGTGAGCATTCAATAACTTAAAACAAAAAGGGCAGGATTTTTGAAAGCAGTTTGAAGAGACGTGATACATTTTGCTTCATCCCAGCAAACCGTGTGGAAATGACAGACCATAGATGGTCTAACCTTTGAATACAGTTGTCTTGACTTCTTGTACTACAGGCAACACTTGCATCAGAAAAGCTACACATGCATTACTTTTCTAATGCAAGTTGCTGCAGATATCAGCAAACGTTGCAGATCAGTCCTACCCATAGAAAACAGGGTGCAGAAATCTGGGTGCATTCAGGAGGATAGAGATATGGTTCTTCATAGGAATTTGCACCTGTGTTTTGCTATAGACATTTAAATGATTTGAGTTCAAACGGGGCTCTTGGCCTTTTGTAGCCAAACCACCCCTTCCCACTTAATAAACAGGGATTAATTAATATCCTTTTTACTATGAACTAATTTTTGGAGTCTTTACTATCCACTCTACTACCCAGAGTACCCTGTGATTCCCTTAGTAAGAAGACATTTTTCCAGGCTTACCCTAAAGGCCTGTACTGTCTTCTTTTCAACTGTTTTCACTGGAAGGCTGTCCTATAAGTTCATCACCCTCTGGGCGAAGATGTGCCGCCTAAAATCACCACTGAATTTACTCCCTCTGAACTTCTGAGAACGTCCCCATATCCTGCTGAAGGACACAGTGTCAGACATCTCTGTGCAGTCTTGCCTATACTCTTCAGTATGCAGAAGACTGAGGTCATGTCCCCTTTCAGCCTCAATTTCTCTAAAGAATCAATGTAAAGGGCAATCAGCCTCTCTTAAAAGCTCCTGTGCCCCCAACCTCAAATCTTTTTTGGGCCTTGTGCTTTCCCCACTCATCTGCCGGAATGTCATTTTTGTACTGAGGAGCCCAGAGCTGTACAAAGTATTCCTGATGGGATCTGACCAGAGCCTTGTAAAGTGTCATATTATCTAGTATCCGTACATACCACCCTTTTCCCAGAAAGCAAACAGAGACGCACATGCCTTGGAGGAAATGGCCTCAGCCATGCATTTGTTGATTAACAATCCAGACTGAGAGCAGCGTGTGCACAAGGGAGGATCAACCGCCTGTGGTCGTAATGGCCAAGGCTGCTTGGCCACCCCTGTCAGGCGCCGTTAGCCTGGCAGCATAGCTGTACCTGCTGGAGGCAGATCATGACCCCTCCTCCGGATCAGGGTACTCGGTTTCTGCCTCCATACCAACCAGAGGGGTGTCAAGAGCCCTTCAGAAGAACTCTGCTTGCCAACAACCCCTAATCATCATTCCATGTCATAGTGATCGTCCCGAGATGCCAACCCATGACTGTGCCAACTTGACATTCACTTTTATCCTGACTATTTAGTCCTGCCTATTTAGTTTCTCCTGTGTCTGATTTAGTTTAACACCCCTTTGAAGGAGGTGAAAAACCTGGGAAAAACCCTGTTGCAGAGAAAACTGAAAACAGCCACTCCCCAACCCCTAGTGCAGTCACTCATAACGGGTCAAAAGAAGGGCCATAACTGCCTGGCCTCACTACCCTGCTTTAATGAGAGCAGGTGGGTGGGTGATCCTTGCAGGGCAAAAGGATAAAGGGGAGGGACTGCTGGCTACAGTCTAAGAAATTCCTCTTTCTTCTCCCCCCCCACAGAATGTGACCCCTTCCCAAGTGGGAGGCCTTGATGGTCCCATGTCCAATCCCTAGACCCTACATAGCCCCTTTCAGACTACCTCTATCTTCCCCCTCCCTCCTCCTTCCTAGGTCCAGAGGAGGATGGCCTCATACAAAATATGTCTGCTGCCATCTGTTGTAGCCTCTGTATTATCTGGTATCCCTCCATACCCCCCTTTCCCTGGAAAGAAAAACATAGCTGTACCTGCTGGAGGCAGACCATGACCCCTCCCCCAGGTCAGGGTACTCAGTTTCTGTCTCCTTGCCAACCAGAGGGGGGTCACGAGCCCTTCAGAAGAACTCACATTGCCTGCCCTGTTGATCAATACCCTTTAATGCACCGTAACATTTTGCTTGCACTCTTGGCAGCAGATATGCACTTTTTTTCATGCTTCGGATGCTTTTCTATTATGACTTCCAGATCTTTTTCATCCACAACATTGCCATTGGGAGCCCCACACAGTCTATGGGTACTAGCTATGCCTTTCTTCTGAAGTGTAGCACTTTGCATTTGGTTACACTGAATCTCAGACTCCAGGAGTCTGACCAGATGACCAGCTTCTTCAGTCCTCTTTAAGTTCATCCCCATCTCCAAAGAAGCCCACCAACCTGGCCAGCTTAGTGTCATCAGCAAACATTTGTAGCCTGCTTGAGACTTCATCTTCCAGATTACTGATGAAAATTTTCAACAGCAGTGGTTCCAACACAGCTCCCTGAAGGATGTTGCTTAGTTGTTGTCTTACATGGAGTACATCCCATACACCACAACCTCTGCTTTTTGGCACAAGCCAGTTAGTACTTCACCTCATGTATGCCTCAGATATATCATACATTTGAATGTTACTTAGAATCATTTAATGTGCCACAGTGTCAAAGGCCTTGCTGGAGTCCAAGAGAGAGACTACGACGATGGCCCTTCACCTGTCAACTTTCCAGGTTTCTACAGAACTTTAATGAAGGTGATGTGGTTGGTTTGACATAATCTGTCTCTCACATAAACATCTGGATATAAGACCAGAACCATGCAGGCCTCAAACAAGTGTTCTATTAATGTAAACTGCAATATTATCACTTATAAAATGGGTTTGGGGAAAAAAAAAGAATGTGACTAACTGAAAAAGGACCGTGCCTATGTTTGTTACTTAAACTATACCACAGACAAAAGGAAGGTCCTGGACCCACCAGTCACTGTACAGTTGGTATCTATGTATTAGCCAGGCACAGATTTTCAAAATGAGTTGGCCGCCATGTTGTTTTTTATTCATGCTATTACATCCTTCTCACTGTCCCTTCTGACCCCTCGCAACTGTTCCTGAGTTGCACCCATCCTGGATTTAAGGAATTCTCTCCTGACTTACGGGTACATAGAAACCACAGGGAGTTTCTTGAAATGCACTACTACAGATGGTACTGTGCTCCCAGCAAGACTTTCCAGAATTCATGGTCCTGCCAGTGGCCTAAAGTAGCAAGCCAGTGGTTCTGTAAAATGACACTGCAGCACAGTGCCTCTGGTGACACCACATGATGCAACAGCACCCCTTGTAAGAAATAGAAAATGGAAGGACTATTTCACATTAAATACATCATTTTTTTTTTTTCGAATTGTTAAAATATATATATTTTTCTTAATGTAAGTCTCGGGATTAACACCTTTGAGCCAATAGCTTTTTTGCATAGGCTCCACATCATGGTACAAAGACAAAATGCAAAACAACGAGTTCAAACAATAAAACAGTATATAGAATTAGTATACATTGTATTCAGTTATAGCATAAATAGGCCACAGCAAGGCTTAAAGCCAGATCTTGTGGGCTGATTTTGATTGTATCAGGATTAGCATTCATTTCTGCACAGGAGAGAAATATAGGTGCAGCACAGAGGCTTTGTCAGGTAGTGGAACCATTACATATGTAAGCAATAATACCCGACAGGGTGGGTGGTATTGGGGAATACTGGACTGCCCAGGGGTGTAATGAGGCCTGGCACTGCAGGCGGAGGGCCTTGTAGCCCCTGGAAGGTCTGGTATTGCCCAATACTGCCCACCCTGGAGTGTATTATTGCACTTAGAAAATGATCACTGTGAAAAAACATAAGTTTAACACAAAAAAGTTAAGGAAAAATTATTTTAAAGTAACTTTTGTTATAGAATAGTTCCTCCACATTAGAATTGTGTTCTTTAATGATGTATGTGTAATGCTAGTACTGACACTAGGGGGCACTGTAGCTATTGTTTTAAAAGCAGTATGCTCTGTGTCTTAGCCACTGCATCTGTATAGGTTGCCATGATGACTTTAGGTCATAGGTAACAAGAGGTCGAACCCTCATAACCAAAGAAATGCATTTATTTTATTTATTTTCAGATGAAGGTGCTTTTATGTCCCCGATTTTTTTTTTGTAAAACGGATTCACATCTTCGAGGTCCACCCCCCCGCCCCACATGAGGAAATGAATGGCACAACTCGTAACTTTGGTGGACCGTATCATATCAGAAGGTGATGACTGGAGAAAAGAAAACAAGGTACTGGCTTGTGCACAGTAGAAAAAAACACCTATTTGTATGTATTTTGTTGTTTTCATCATCGGAGCGGGGTTGAAAGCAAGGCGAGCTGTGAGATGCTGTTGCCACTAGCGTGGAGCACATGATCTGCATGCGCTACTGATTTTAAATGTACTGGGGGAAAACATCTTTCTTGTGGCTGAAAACTGTTCTCATCGAAGGAATGTTCTGGTGTGGAAGTGGGGGTACAGAGCTGGGCTGCCAACTTGCTGAAGTGAATGTCACTAAGCGAGATGAGAAACATGGCGTCTAGGGAGTTTGAAAGTTCAGGGTGCCCAATATTATTAATTTTTTTTTTCTTAGTCATTTTTCTGCCCCGGACAACCAGTCAGCCTACCCTTCACGTCCCGGCATCCTCCGTAGTCTCCAGCCGCCATCCTGAGGACCTTCCTCGGCTCCTATTCAGGTCCTGCAGCTTCATTCCCATGACTTATCCCCCATAGCAGGGAGGTGAGGAGCCCCCCTCTTGCTCGTCCACCAGGACCGGATCCAATGTTGCTGCATTCCGCTCAGAGCTGAAGCTTCCTCCATAGAGAGTCGATCATGCAGCGCCGTGACTAGTGCCCAATTTTCCCTATTCAGATTGCCCCAGACGTGTGTGCTGTGCAATGATGCCAAGGGACAGGAGCGTGTGCACTTCCGCATGCACTCTTTCCCGATGTCTGCTCCAGCAAGTCACCCTGTACTGCCAGGAGCACTGCATCACCCCCAGCCTCCGCAAGGGGCCGCCAGTGCTCCGACGGCTGCACACACCCCTCCCTGGAGAAGGAAAGAGTCCTATGGATGCTCAATCCCTCTTCTCTCCTGCCAAGCCACGATGATCCAAGTCCGCTTCCAAACCCGGGTCACCGGCGTGGTGCGAGGTGTGGCATCCAGTGCCTCAACCCTCAGCACCACTGGGCTGACACCCAATAATATTTTAAGTAATGTGACACCCTGAATTTGCACTTATTTTTTTGCGGGCTTTATTGAGAAATACCTGCTCGCTTAGGTCAGCATCCTAGCCAATCAGGATGCTAGGTTTTACTCGCTCATTTCTAAAGATAGACTGTGCACAAGCATTGGACATTGAATGCCTTAGGGAGAAAAGTAGCGCTCTGTGTTGAATAACAATCATAAAATTGAGGTAGTAAAGATTGTGCTGCACAGATTGGAAGAAAATCAGCCAAGAGGCATTGTCAGGAGTATGAAGGGGAGATACAGTAAGGATGTAGATTGATGATAGAGGGGGGTAATGAGGTGGGAAGGGCTGGAGGTAGTGAATACAGTACAGGAGGGAATAAAGGTAGAAAAGGAGAAAGGAAAGGGTGAGTGATGTAGTGAGGATGGGGGACAGTAGTATAAGTGCTGTTTAATTATGGGGCACAGAGACGCAGGCCTATCCCATTCTGAGAGTAAGCATTTTACAGTTTCTTAACGTATACCCATTTTATAAGCATACTAACACAGTCGGGGTGGGGTGGGGTGGTTAGTGTGGATAAACACACATCTTGGGGCAGTAAGGCACTTGGCCTACGGTCTCATGCCTCATTACCCCCTTAGACATGTCTTTACCCACACTAACCCACAGTGCCTCGTGTGTTACTGGTTACACAACATATGTTATGGAGGTGAGGCTCATAAGACATGTTGATGCAAATTTAGTTTCATGCTCCAAGACTGCCTCACTTAACTGTTTTGGTGAAATCTTCATATCTGCTGTGGTACAGGGAGCAGCAGGCTGGTGTGTGTGGTACAGGGAACTGCAGGCTCAAATCAGATGAGTGGGGGTGTCAGAGATCTGAAAAATTGGGTTTGTGGTGTTGCTAGCTACTCATGTCAGTGAGGAAGGGCAGAAGTTATAATCATGCTGAGTTGAGACTGAAGTTTCTCAGTTGTTCATACCTCCTCCAGCATCTATCATCTTGCTGTAGATTTACTTATGTTTTATCATGTGTGTTACGTATACCCTCTTAAATATTGAAAAGGTCTGAAAAGCTGAGTTTTTTTTTTTACTTCTCTGAGTTGTAGCTAGCTACTCAGGTCAGTGAGGGAGGGTACAAGTCACAAGCTCAGCCTGCAGTTCTTGATCACATTCAGTTGTGACCCTGAGCTGCCAGCTGTTCACTTGTTTAGCTGTTACAGAGAACTATCAGATAATTTATTTCTAAAAAGAAGTTACAACAAATAGAAGTTAGAGTTTCTAGAGCTGTTATTGGTACCTGTTTCTTCTATGTATAGAGATCCGATGCTGACTGCTAACCGCAAAAGAGTAGGAGGCCATTAATTGGTGTTTTTATTCATACAGATGTTTGGCTTGGCTAGGCAATGAGACAGAACTGAACAGAGATGGTACTGTTATGGGTGTAGATAATATGGGTGAAGAGACCAGTAATAGTGTGGTAACATTCTCAGCAGTTGCCACTGCAGAAATCAATAAGTGTGGGGTGGGGAGTTAGTAGATGACACGTGGTTTCAGCAGTTTGGGCTTTTAGCTACACTGCAATTTCTTTAGTTAATTGCCTCTGTTATGGGCTGCTGCAACAACAACACTGCCAGTACCTCTAAGGTACAATATCATACAGTAATGAATTATGGATAAGTTGCTAATACGAAGTGTGACAAAAAATCAGTAGCACTATAGGCAGGATATACTATTAATAATCACTGTTATTTTATTTACATGTGAGTGTGGTCTCCCACAAGTATAGGGAAAATAAAATGACAACGAATATAATCCCTTCTACAGAATTATGTCCATGGTAATGGCTTCCATGACCTCGCCCAGCACTGACGTCAGGTTGACCAGCCTGTAGTTGACTAGGTCACCTTCTTTAAGATGGGGACAGCATTAGCTACTTTTCAGTTTTTCAGCATTAAACCTGCCAAGACAGACTCATAAATGACAACTGTAAGGGGTTATACCAGTTGTTCCATTAGCTACACTATGATTCAACCCATTGGGACTTACTTGTCTTGGTCTTCACCAGGTAGTGAGCTAGCAGTGCAGGTATAATATTTGTAGACTGCCTCATGGCAACCCCTGATGCCCTGGGTCCTGGGAATGAGCATCCTCCTTCTCCTGGGGGCCATTTGTTGAACAACATAGTAAGGTGTTCATTCAACATTTCAGTCAGTATTCATTCAGCATCTCAGTCATTATGCCTGGTATTCTGCTAATCACAGCTGGGATGTCAATATACCGAGCTATACACTTCAGAAGGGACAGGGAAGTAAAAAGGGAGGAGGGATGGCCCTGTACATCAGAGAAGGCATAAAGGCTACAGAAGTACAGTGAAGGCAAGGGGAGGCTGCGGCAATGTGGGTCACCCTTGAACCAGGAAATGGCACAGCAATACATACAAGGGTGATCTACAGACATCCACCGCAGAGGGAGGAAGTGGACACGGTACTAGTGGAAGAAATTCACAACATGGCAGCTAAAGGTGAAATCCTGTTGATGGGAGATTTCAATGTGCTGAACGTGGCTTGGACCAGGCAGGTGCTTCAGCCAGAAGCACGGCCATCCTGGAATCCCTGCAGGGGGTTGGACTCAGTTGGTGCATGAGCCAACCAGGGACAGATCAATTCTAATCTTGGTATGGATCAATGGGAACAGAGTCAAAGGAATCCAGGTGGAAGGGCAGCTGGGATCCAGTGACCACCACATGGTATGGTTTGGCATGGAGACAGGGACTCAATTAAGCCACACAATGGCAAAAGTATTAAATTCCAGGAGGGTGGATTTCAATGAAATGGCTAGATGTTTATGAGCAGCCCTGGAGAAGGTAGAGGTAATGGAGGGGGTGTAGGAACAGTGGGGGAGACTAAATGGAGCCATTATGGAGGTAACTAACCAATGTAGTAGGATAGTGGCCAAAGGGAAAAGTAGAAAGAAACCACTATGGTTATCTAAAGAGGTGGGAGACAAAGTAAGGGCTAAAATAACAAGTTTCAGGAAGTATAAGGTGACCCAAAGGGAGGATAACAGGGAGGTGTACCTTGAATGTCTAAGAGAAGCAGGGAAGGCTGTTAGGAAAACCAAGGTACAGACAGAGGAGGGTTTAGCTCGGACTGTCAGAAAAGGGGACAAGACATTCTATAGGTACATCAGCGATAGAAGAAAAAAAACAGAGGGGGTTGTGAGGCTGAAAGGGGAGGAGGGAGAGTATAAGGAGGGGGATCTAGACAAGGCAGAAAGACCGAACAAATACTTCTGTTCAGTATTCACTGAGGAGGGAGAAGGTCAAGGACCACAGTTGGGAAGCAGAGGCAATCAGGGTGGGGGGGAGTGGACACCAGTCCATTCACAGTGGAGAGAGTTCTGGAGGAACTCACAAAGTTGAAGGTGGATAAAGCCATGGGGCCAGATGACATACACCAAAGGATATTAAGGGAGCTGTGGAGGGAACTAGCAGCACTTCTGGCCACCCTGTTCACAGAGTCACTCAACACACGCATGGTTCCAGAGGACTGGAGGAGGGAGTATGTAGTCCCACTGCACAAAAGTGGCAGTATGGTGGAAGTGGGGAACTACAAGCTAATCAGCCTCACCTCAGTTCATGGAGATATTGCTGAAAGAAAGGATAGTGGCACATCTGGAATCCAGCAGTGCTCAGGATCTGAGGCAGCATGGATTCACATCAGAATGGTCTTGTCAAATGAATCTGATAGATTTTTTAGATTGGGTGACTACAGAAGTGAATCAGAGAGGCGCCGTAGACTTCACCTACCTAGATTTCAGCAAAGTCTTCAATACCATCCCACACAGAAGGCTGGTTAACAAGATGAGTAGTCTAGGCATGGGGCATAAGGTGATACATTTGGATAGAAACTGGCTGATGGACAGAAGACAGAGGGTGGTGGTAAATCGAATCCAATCATGGCAGAGAGAGAGATCACCAGCAGAGTGCCACAAGGATCAGTACTGGGACCAATCCTGTTCAATGTCTTCATTAGTGACATTGCAGAGGGGACAGAAGGAAAGTTTTGCCTATTTGCAGATGATACCAAGGTCTGCAACAGGGTGGATACTCCAGAAGGGGTGCAGAAAATGAAGAGGGACCTGGAGAAGCTTGAAAGATGGTCGGAGGTGTGGCAACTGAGGTTCAATGCAAAAAAGTGCAAGATAATGCACCTGGGTAGGGGAACCCAGGGGAGAGCTACATGGTGGGGGAAGGTGCTGACTCACCATAGAGAAAAGGGACCTAAGGGTTATCATATCTGATGACTTTAAGTTATCCAAGCAGTGTGCAAACACTGCAGGAAGGGCCAGTGGCAGGCTAGGGTACATAGGCAGAGGTATTACTAGTAGGAGGCAGGAGGTGGGGATGCCATTGTATGAAACACTGGTAAGGCCTCACCTGGAGTACTGTGTGCAGTACTGGAGACCACACATGTGAAAGGGCATAAACAAGGTGGAGGCTATCCAGAGAAGGGCGACAAAGATGGTGCATAGTTTGCACTACCAAACATTTGAGGAGAGACTAAGGGACCTCAATGTGTACTTACTGGAGGATAGGAGAAAAAGGGTAGACATGATACAAACATTTAAGTACCTCAAGGGCATAAACAAGGTGCAGGTGGGGGATCTTTTCCAATGTAGAAAAGAGAGCGGAACGAAGGGGCACTATATGAAATTGGAGCAGGGTAGATTAAGAGGTAATGTGAGGAAGTTTTTTTTACACAGAGAGAGTGGTGAACACTTGGAATAGTCTGCCACAAGAGGTGATGGGGCAAGCACAGTAGAGGGATTTAAACATGCCTGGGACAAGAACAAGTGAACTTTGGGAGGGAAGGGAGTGATGAAAAGCCATTGACCACTTAGGGTGAGTGGACTCATACATGTATAGGGCCTACAGGCAGACTGGATGGGCCTAGCGGTCCTTATCTGCCAACACTTTCAATGTTTCTATGTTTATGTTTCTCCACAGGTTTCCTATCACACTGCTTTCAGGGGCCCAGTTCCCTCCCTCACCTTCCTCCTTCCATTTATGCACTGGAAGGTGGCTTTGGTACAGTCTGCAGCTCCTACTGCTCCTTGATTTCTCTAATTCTAGTCTCCCAGCCCTTGATTGCTGCTCAGTACTCCTCTCTTTTTGCTTTTTTAACATTAAAGATTTTATTGGAAAAGTTCTGAACACACAACATTTACATCACAGATAATATTGAAAGTTACAGATCCTAGCTACTTGAATGCCAGTTTGTGCATACTGGATTTCATGTGCTAATACATCAGTGAACTTTACTAAAAAAATTGGAGTTTAGCAATTAATGTCTGATACTAAATCTAATAGTTCTACCAGCAAATAGTGAATATGATAAATCACCTTTAGAATTATTGTATCCTGTTAGGCTCAGCCAACAACAGTTAGCTTGCAAAATGATGTGCAGCACAAGCAGACTTTTACTGGGGAAGTCCCCTGAATTTACCCTGCTTCAATCCATTCATCCAGGAGCTGGAAGCCTATCAGTTTGTCAGTGCTCGACTAGGGGATCGCCTGCTTGCATTACTGGTGCATAGTACATGGTACATTACTAATTTTCAGGCACCTTCTTACTCTGTGCACTCAAGGAGGACAGACTGAGGAGAAGACCAGTATGAGAAAAACTAAGTAAAACTGCAACCAAGAAGGGTAAACGTTGACCTGTGGTGGGCCACGTTATTGAGTGAGATTGGCTGTGGGTGTGTATGTGCCTCCTCTACTTCCCAGGAGAGGAGTACTAGCAGTACCAGCAGCAATAGGAGGCGAGTGAGTCTGAATGTCTTCATTCATTGGTCTGGGTTGGCTTGTAAAAGGGCTCTGTTCTTGGAGGACGTTGTATGTGACAGGGGGATGGGGCAGAGTGGGTGAGATAACAAGCCTAATTCTTCCGAGCTGTGCCCAATGTCCATCAACTACTTGATGAGCCAGTGTCAGTCCACAGACAAGGATTTCTGTGTTTGGAAGGCTGAGGAGTGGTGTCCACCTGGAATGTGTTCTCCGTCCCCATTTTTTTTTTGCAGGTACCTCTTCTCCAAATTGCCAATCCGGTCCCCCTCCCCTTCTGACTTTCAGGTTTTGTTTTTCCTTTTCTCAGGTGATGGACGTGTGAGCAGAGTTTTGTTTGATTTCCTTTCTGAAGCATCATGGAAAGGAAAGGAAATGAAACTCTGCTCACACGTCCATCACCTGAGAAAAGGAAAAAAGTTGCATCAGACATGCTAGTGTCTCTCCTTTGAATGGTTAGCTTTTGTTCTTTTTCCCTGAAAACTCAGAGACAAATTGTAACTTAACCAGGTAAAAAGAAACCTGAATTTGATTTGGGGAATTCAGTTTTTAGCTTTGGAGTGTAGGCAGAAATGCTCATGGAACACAAAACTATGCCATTTTTTTTTTTTTAACTCTGCCATGCTGGATTTTGACTTTTCTTTCTTGGCATGTCTCCTTATTAGAGATAAAATTTAATGAGCAACGGGGATCCAGGGTTCTCACTGACTGTAACAACTGCAACCCACATAATTATCTTCAGAAGCTTTTATAGGCATTTGGGGCCAATACACAGTGGCTCTTGGGGGCCAATATACGGTGGCTGTTGGGGGTGATGGACTTTAGGGGCACACAGAGGCTCTCCATACTGCCTGCCATAAAAGAGCTTTACACAAAGCCCCCACTTAGTGGCCAGGCAAGGAGTGTGTGTGTATATGTGTGTGTCTGGGGGGAATTGGTGACAGTTGTCGCTATCAGTGGCCAGTAGGGATACTTGGGTGGGGATGGGGTGTTGGAGGGGCTGCCTCTGAATGCCACAGATACTTGGGCATGAGGCAGGGTGTGTTGGGGTAGCACCATACACCTGGGATACTTGGACATGGTGTTGAGGTGTCACTGGACTGTGCAGTCCCACTGGGAAAGCTGCAGGTGCCACCGTGCTGGGACCCAGAGCAACAGGAGTAACGGATGCCCCCAAACAAAGCAACATACTTAGTAGAAGTGACCAATGCAGACCAGCCTCTAGCATCTGCAAAAAGACAGTGGTCTATGCCAAGAGCTGAGCAGTTGTGGGGTCTAGGGAGCAAGAGAATCAGAGGGAAAACTAGTGATAAGAGTTCTCCTGGGTTCAATGTAGGGGACACAGAGGGACACAACCGTTGGACCACCCCGACACCAACAGAGAGCTGTAAAAGTTTGTTTTTTCAGGAATGAAAGAATTCTGTACTCTGCAGGAGCAGCTGGAGTGAACTGTGTCACATTCACCACAGCTTGATCTGCCAGGGATGCTCTGTGGTGCTGAGAGGCAGGCAGAGGGGCCGACCACCTGCCACTATGGACAAGCCAATCAAAGTGGCGCAGATGTTCATGCAGCAGCAGAAGTTCAGTAGGGTCTGGGTTGTCAGTCTGTGTTGTATTTTATTGTCATTCATCTGTTTCTGTTTGGAGGGTTTGTAAGAGGAGGTCGCTCATCTGGGTGTGGTGTTACCATGAATACCACCCCTGTCATTTGTCAGTGTTGGAGGGTTATTAGTAAAGGCATTAATTTGTTGTTATTAGGCTTGCTCTGGTTTGAGAGCCTGCAGGATGTGGTTGGGCTCTTGAATGGAGTGTAAACTGTGTGACTTGGAGTGGATTATCCCCCCAGCACAGTAGGAGTTTTACAAGTTACATTAATTAGTACTGTATGATCCTTTATTATGCTGTTCTGACAGTTTTACTTTTGTTAGCAATACTAAGTACAGTGTATTGCAAGCTGGCTTGCTCTGTTTGCAGTACTTCATTTGGAGGGCCTGTTGGTAGGGAGGTGGTACTGATGTTTATTTATTTTTTATTTTAGTCTTTGGTAACTGGGTAAGGCCCACTAGGCACAAGTGTCTCTTTTCAGGGGTGACCTGGGAGCACTGGGTGGTAAAGTGACTTGCTCAGAGTCGCACAGTATGCAAGTGGAGGTTGTGAGAATCAGACTCAGGTCTGGTCTGCTGGATGCATCATGCTCATTCACACCTTGTTCCTCTAAACTCTAGTCTATACTGCCAGCCCAAATGTGATGAATTATTCTCACCTACATTTATTTCTGTCTTGCATTGCTCATCATGATCTCTGTCATGCCTGTTTGCAGTTTTTCTGGGTTGTTTGCAGTTTCATAATAAAAATGTAATTTTTATTGAAACATACTTTGGCACTAAGCATAGGAAACCCACTATTTGTATATTGATTAAGAATGTGCTACACATTCAGACAGTTTGCTTGCAATTTAAAGACAAGTGCTGACATGATAAGATGAGAGGAATGGTCCAGACTTCCGAGGTCAAACAGCACTTGTGCAGATAAATAATTTATCTGATAGCTCACCATTGTATATTTCCTTTATACAATAAGGGATGCTTTCTGACACTGCAGGGACATTTTCTTTTGATGTTTTTTAAATGATAGGTTGTGTGACTTTTTGTCAACTTTCCAACTAGCTCAGTGGTTGCTTAAGCAATAATGCCTGACAGGGTGTGTGTCATACTGGGATAACGTCCGCCTCAGGTAGTTGGGCACGAGGCCGCAGGCTGAGTGTGCTTCCAACAACTGTGGCGTTACGTTATCCCAAATGACACACACCCTGGAGGGCATTATTGCTATTATACAATGGCTCATTGTTATATATAAAATAAAACAATAATTTTAAAGAATGTTTTTATTAGTGTGGAAAAATATTTTTGTTTCTTAAGAGGAGATGCAAAAAATAAAAGATGGTGATCCATATCATCACCTGCAGGGTCACAGTGAGGCTGAGACTAGAGTCGTGATGTTGTGCTGGGATAACAGCACGGGTCCAGCCCAAGACTGACCAATCAGAGTTCAGGATTTTGTCTTGCCATTGTAAAATGTTAAATGGAACACCACTCATTTTGTAGATAGTTTTGTGTTGAACAGCTTGTGTGCTCAAAGTAACATGCTGTCATTTTTTTTGTTTTAAAGTTATTTGCATTTGTTTCTTGCAAAAAGTTAACAAAATGGAATTTTATGCTATTTTTAGCTAATTATAAAAAAAAAACCTAAAAGGTAACTAAATGAAACACCACTCATTTTGTAAATATCTTTCTGCTGAACACCTTTCGTTCTCACAGTATTATGCTATCATTCTTCGTTTTAAAGTTATTTGTATTTGAATACAGGAATACGTGACATCACTACTACGCAGATAAATGATAATGACATAAATAATGTGTGGATAAATGGTGATTATATCACTACTGCATAGATAAATGTGATTTATTTAATGGCTGTGCAGATACATGGATTTATTAAATGGGTTTTGTGTCCATGTAGCGTATTAAATAGTCCAAATAAATTGATTTGCAGTTTCACATGTGAAAGTGCTAATTGGCTGCAAAAAAGTATAGTATATGGCACAGACTGGTTAGCAAAATGAAAAATACTTTGTTTTTAATTTGTTTTGTATGTGTAAACTTGAATAAAAAACATAAAAAATGTTTAGCAGTCTAGTGCTATACAGTTCAGAAAATGGATAGCACCACCCTCTGATACTGAATAGTGTTATGCTATGCTACACTAGCTATTTAATACCCTGCCATGCCTATTGCATTAATAAGAGATATGTGGGGGGCGATTGTGTGATAAAGCGGTTATCTTGTGAAGTTGACATAGACCTCAAATAACCTCATGAGTGGTGGAGCGTGATGTAATTGTGTGTATAAATGAAATTTATACACATAGTTACTCAAATAAATGGATCCATCATACTCTGTTTATCGTCATCCCTATTGCATATATGCAAGTAATACATGGAAAAGATTACACAGTAAACAAATTATAAGCAAGAACAGATGACCTGTGTCATTATTTTTCATGCAAAACATTTATGGTAGATGACTGTAATAATTTGACTATTCAAATGGTTCATTTCTGGCTTTTAGCAGGTAATTAATTAGTTAGGAATGGACTGTAAATAGCTATCTAATTCACTGTATGGTAAGAGCCACCAAAATGCACCATTTCAGTTCAGTTTTTACAAAATTGCTTTGAAAATACAGGAGGTCACTGTCACAGACTGAATAAAGAAAAAAAAGTATCATTGTGACAGCATTTAGCATGTCAAGGAAAAGCTTTCAGGCCTTCTAAAAGTCACAAAATGTACCATTTGACCTCAGTTTTTCAAAATGTTCCTGGGGGAGCATGCCCCCAGACCCCCCTAGAGAAATTTTGATTTCATGTCCCTCCAAAATGTCTGGTTGCATGACACCCCTGCTAGACTCTGGGTAAGTATGGCAAGTTTGCTAAATACTGGTACCTTATCCAGCTGTGTTCTGCTTGGTGTGTGTGTGAGTGTGTGTTTAAACATGTAACTTTCTATAGTATATTGTATAGTACTGTGAATCCTGTCTGCAGTGTCTTTTCTGCATATATGTAAGTAATACATGGAAAAGATTACATAGTAAACAAAGTATCAGCAAGAACAGATGACCTGTTTCATTATTTTTCATGCAAAACATTTATAGTAGGTGACTGTATTAATTTGACTATTCAAACGGTGCATTTCTGACTTTTAGCAGGTAATTAATTAGTTAGGAATGGTCTGTAAATACTGTAGCTAGCTGATTCACTGCATGGTAAAGCCACCAAAATGCACCATTTCAGTTCAGTTTTTACAAAATTGCTTTGAAAATACAAGAGATCACTGTCAGACTGAACAAAGAAAAAAAAATTATCATTGTGACAACATTTAGCATGTTAAGGAAAAGCTTCCTGGCCTTCTAAAAGTCACCAAAATGTACCATTTGACCTCAATTTTTCAAAATGTTCCTGGGGAGCATGTCCCCAGACCCCCTTAGAGAAATTTTTATTTTGTGCCCCTCCAAAATTTCTGGTTGCCTGACGCCCCTGCTAGACTCTTAGTAAGTATGACAAGTTTCCTAAATACTGGTACCTTATCCAGCTGTGTTCTGCTTGGGGTGTGTGTGTGTGTGTGTGTGTGTGTGTTTAAACACGTAACTTTCTATAGTATATTGTATAGTACTGTAAATCCTGTCTGCAGTGTTTTTTCTGTCCTGTGGCAAGACATTGTAACAAGACACTGGCCTGCTGTAGGGGCTATTAAACATCAAACCAAAGGGTAAGCTGTGAAGACTACCTTGGAGAAGATGCAATAAAACAAAGTTGAATGACAGCCCCCAGACATCATAAAACACAGAGGGAAAATTAGAAAAACTCCTCTAGGCAGAAACAAAACACTGGATTGAAGTGAGAACTCAAAACTGGTAGTAATACATATATTCCTGATTTTAACATGCAGTTTTCCTTTGAGAAGATTCAGTACATTATAAAAAAGTAGCCAGAACTGCCTGCCTGAGAATGAAGATGGTATATTATTTGGAAAAAGGGAAGGCTAGTCTCTTGTTATGCAAAGGTAACACACTGACTGCTTTTAGGATCCTAGTGTCAAATGCTTTGAGGTGCCATGGGGAACTTGTTATGCAGAAAGTTCCAGGAAGTGTTTAATCCATTCTACTTCTCATAGCTTTCTCTTCTCAAGCTTAAAAAGAAAAATACACTTCATCACAGACTGTGTTTACCAAGCACTGTGCCCATGATTAAAATAATTTGAACCCCATCCCCCAAATAAATGTGCCCTCACATGAACATGCATGATTTATCTGTATGTAAAGACAATTAAAAAATGTATCTAAATGCATTTGTAACACCAGTGCTTTCTATAAAAAGATGTATTTCTAAATGCATTAGTAACACCAATGCTTTCAAGATTTTGAAAGTACTAAAAAGACAAACTATATATATAAATAGATGGAATATGGCAAACAAATATTGTTAATCCCAAAAGCTGAACTTTGTTTTTAGTATATAAATGTTTAAGAAATACCTGAAAACTGTCTATTTTCCTTAGTTTTTAGACACTTCTTAGTCTTTCCTTTTGAGACACCAGGTGACTCTGATAATCATTTGTTCCAAGGGTTTTTAAGTCAGTTTGAAGGCATTTTAAGTATCTTCTGTAGGTGACTCTGATAATCATTTGTTCCAAGGGTTTTTAAGTCAGTTTGAAGGTATTTTAAGTATCTTCTGTTCTAGTCCTTAACAAAATGCAGGGACTCCACAGACATCTGTTCCTTGGTCTACATCCCAAATATGTGAGTCTTCTTTCAGGATGATAGATGCACCTCATGCCCCTCCCACATGAATAAAAAAAAAAGGTGGGATGGACCTTTTGGAGCTTCTTGGGTGGAGGTGGGGTAGACCTTACTTCCCCCCAAAAAACAATGCTGCCTCCCACTACTCAGGTTCCAGTCCTTGTACCACCCATTTAAGAAACAAAATAGTACCCTGCAACCATTAACTAACATGAAAGCATATTTATTTGAGGGCGGAAAACATTTCTTGGAGGAGGGTAAGGTGGAGGAGACTATTTACACCTTCAGTCAGTTCCACGGACAGAAAACATGACATCACTCCTTTTTAGAAGCAATGCTTCTGTAGGCTCCTCCCACAGTCGTAAAAACTGAATGTGAAAAGCCTTTCAGGGGCTGTGCCTTACCTATCTCACCCCTTTTTGTCCTGAGGGACTTCCGCAGCTGCACTTTTTTCCACAGTCCTTAGTGATTTTTCCCGCAGCTGTGGGGGTTTTTGTGAATAGCACTTGGAGCAAACTCCCCTTTTTATGTTTGCTTGCACGCATGTGCAAGAAACATAGTGCCATCATCAGAGATTTCGGAGGTGTGTCACCTCCTCGTCCAATTCAGTCAGTGTGCTGGCAGGCGCAGCCCCTGTAAGCCAATGCATTTTGGAGCTGTCTATGACACGCTCCAAAATGCAGTGGCATACAGTTGAAAGGGGGAGCTACGCTTGAGTGAGCAGCAATAAGATAAGGCTGCTCACATGCAGCTCCCCCCCCACAGACACCCGCAGGCGTGCACGCCCAAGACGCACGCACTGTATAGCCGACGGGTGCCCAATCCCGTCGGCTGTGCTGCCTTCCTCCACCTCCCCCAAACGCTTACAAATACATGCTGGGTGCCCACCCCAGTGTGGCACTATCATATAGCCAACGGGGTGCCCAACCCCGCTGGCTGCACTGTCCTCCCCAGTAGTGAGTGCCACGCTGGGGCCCACCCCAGCGTGGGCAAGCATTCGTAGGCCGACGGGGTGCCCAATCCCCATCGCTGAACAGCCACCCCAACATCCTTGTGCCATGCTGGAGCCCACCCCAGTGTGGCAAATGTCCCACGCCATCCGTTTTTTTTACCTGTGAAGAAAAAAAAAACAGTCCCACGGTGAGTCTCCCCGCCTCCCACAACCCGCACCCACCCACCGCGACCCAGCCTTCCACCCCTCACCCCATACTTACCTCCGACCTCGGTGCGATGATCTCGCTGGACCGGAACACGCCTGCACTCTTCAAAGGCAACCGCGAACTGAGGAAATGCCGGTAAGCTGTATAATGGGCTAGATAGGGGGTTTCAACTTTATTGCATATCTCAGGAATTTTTTTGAATTTTTGCACCAAATTTTCAACATGGGATTTTTGGGACCCCTTCTCATGATTGATGTCACTGTCATGGCGTTATTCAGGCTCGAAGGGTGATTTCGCGCAGTGACTGTGCAGTGACTGCAAAATCACCCTTCAGACCTGAATAACACCATGACAGTAACATCAATCATGAGAAGGGGTCTCAAAAACCCCATGTTGAAAATTTGGTGCCAAAATTCCCAAAAATGACTGTTTTATAAGCGTGCGTTGCGCAGTTCCTACGCAGGCTCGTAAGTTCACAAATTTTCAATATTTTCACTCCAGATTTTCAACATTGCCATTTTACCACACCTTCTTATGAGTAGTACAGCTGTCATTTTTCACATCTCACCCAAAATGTGTTTCCACCCATGTAGCGCACAATGGCGCAGTTGGTGTGTGAAATCAATGTACGGGACAAATTAAGAAAATCACAGTGACACTGTTCATGAGTAGACATCTTAAAATGGCTATGTTGAAATTTAATTGAAAAAAGTCTAAAAATGACTGTTTCTAACGTCGTGCGCGGTTCTCATGCCTTCGTGAGGGTAATTTTCAATATTTTCCTCCAGATTTTAACATTGCCATTTTACCACACCTTCTTATGAGTAGTACAGCTGACATTTTCACATCTCACCTGAAATGTGTTTACCATGAAGCGCATAATGGCGCAGTTGGAAGTAGGTCAATGTACGGGACAATTAAGAAAATCACAGTGACACTGTTCATGAGCAGAGGTCTTAAAATGGCTATGTTGAGAATTTGGTGAAAAATTTTCAAAAAATGACTGTTTTACTAGAGTGCGTTGTACAGTTCCTACGCACGCGCTAGTTCGCAAATTTTCAATATTTTCACTCCAGATTTTCAACATTGCCATTGTACCACACCTTCTTATGAGTAGTACAGCTGTCATTTTTCACATCTCACCCAAAATGTGCTTCCACCCATGTAGCGCACAATGGCGCAGTCGGTGTGCGAAATCAATGTACAGGACAAATTAAGAAAATCACAGTGACACTGTTCATGAGCAGAGGTCTTAAAATGGCTATGTTGAGAATTTGGTGAAAAAATTCCTAAAATGACTTTACGAAGTGGCGCTGTACAGTTCCTATGCATGCTCGTGAAGTTTGCAAATTTAATATTTTCACTCCAGATTTTCAACATGTCCATTTTATTAAACTTCCTTATGAACAGTACAGCTGCAATTTTTCATATGTCACCGTAAATGTAAGCTGCACACATGTAGCACACACAATGGTGCTGTTGGTGTGCGAAAGCAATGTTTAGGACAGATTAAGAAAATCACAGTTACACTGTTCATGAGCAGAGGTCTTAAAATGGCTATGTTGAAAATTTGGTGACAAAAGTCCATAAATGACTGTGTTATGAGTGAGCATTGCACAGTTTCCACGCACCCTCGTTAGTTCATGACTTTGTAATATTTTCAGTCCAGATTTTCACCAGTGGCATTTTTCCACACTTCCTTATGAGCACTACAGCTGCCATTTTTCATAACATGGCCGAAGTGTGTTTTCACACTTTCAGTGCAGAGATGCTTGGTCGCTGTGGGAAATCATTGTTCGGCACAGATAAAGAAAATCACAGTGACACTGTTCATGATTGGAGGCACCAAAATGCCTGAGTTGACAATCTACTGTAAGAAATCCCCAACCTAATTATATTACGGGTGTGCGTTGCACAGTTTCTATGTACGCTTGTGACTTCACCATTTTTTTAATATTTTTACTACACATTTGCAACATAGCCATTTTTTACACCTCCCCATGAAAGAGTACAGCTGTCATTTTTTACATCCTGTTCGGAATATTTTTGCACCTGTGTTGCTAAATGCCGTAGTCACTGTGCATAAGCAGCTTTCAGCTAACAAACTGATATTCCCCCTGTTCATGAGGTGGGGTCACAAAACAAACATGTTGAAAATTTGGAGTGAAAATACCAATGAATGCCTGAGGTATTAGGCTTTTCAACTATAACGCCCGACCCTATAGAGAATGACATGCATCAGGGGTGTGACTTGGGATTCTTGCCTGTGATGCTCATACCATTCCACACCCTGCAGTCACTGAGAGGCATCGAGGTATGCCTTGGACTCTTCGCCCCAAAGTTCACCCCATTCTCCCATACCACACCCATCTCACCGCATTCTAATGGAATGGGTGCATAAGGGCCAAAGATCCCAAGCACACCGTGACACTTGTCAGTGTCTGCAGGGTGGGGTGTGGTGAAATGGTGTGGCCATTATGCCTGATGACCCAAAGGCACACCCCAATGCCTGTCCATATCTGCAGGGTGGTGGTGGGGTTGGCATCAGTTCAATACTTCACTGCCATTCCTATTATGCAGCTGTCTAACTCCTACACTACCAATCCCAATGCCAGCAAGCAAACATTCGGCATTGACAAATGCTTGTTTTCCATAGCTGAGGGAGTTTTGGGGACTTAGGGAAGGTTTTGCACCTTCTGAGAGCTTTGAGAATCATGCCCCATATCTGCATATCTTCAGATGTGCTGACTAAAGTATTTGTAAATTGCTTAACTAAATTAGCAACTATTTGTTAATCTATTCAGTACTGGTTAGGACCTAGTGGGGATTCAGGCAGACTGAATCTTGATAATGTACACTGGGGTATATCTCAGAAACTACTGCATCAGAAACCAAAAACTTTTAAGATTATATTATGCTTAACACTGTTGGTGTGTGGAGGAATGCATCCCAACCCCAGCCATTCCAATGCTGGATTTTTTAATGGCAAATTACGAAATGGTCTAGAAATTAGCATGGCACATTTAATGTTAGGAGTATATTATCAAAAATTGACTACATTAGAGAATGGGCAATTAACTGTAATCCAGATCTGATGGTAATTACAGACATGTGGTTAAATAATAAAACTCAGGACTCATTGATAAATATACCAGTGTATTACATGCAGGGAAAAGACAGGACTAAAAAAGTGGGAGAGGTGTGAATTTATAGCGCATTAAAACTAAAAATAAAGGAATTAGATCTAATTGTTGCAAACACTACACTAGAATTAATATTCCAAGAAGTGAAGTTGCCCTTTTCACAACTGATTCTTTTGGTTGGGGTTTACAATCCTCCAAGGAGCCCCTTCTCAGTATTTGACAACCTACATGACCTCTTAAAGAAATGAAAAGTACTGAGTTATTATTAATTGGTGATTTCAATGATAATTAGGCTACAATCAACCAAAATAATGAATTTAAATATTACTCTAGGATTAACCCAATTGATTAGCAATTTTACAAGACTAAATCATGAAGATTTCTCAGCCTCTACTATATCAGATTTGATCTTTACTTCTAAGCCAGATTACTTTAGATCCTTGGCAGTGATTTCTGAATCCTGTAGTGACCACTAAGGGATTATATGCATTAGGTCTAAAGATAAAAAAATGACTAATACTAAGTACATTACATGCACATCAGGGAAAGAGTTTGATAACATAGCATTTATGCTAGAAATTGAAAATGTTAAGTGGGATAGAATTTCATTGATTCCAACAGTAAACAAAGCATGGTTATTTTTTTCTGGAAGAATTCAGTGTAATTTGTGATTATTATGCACTCTTAAAAAGAATATTGGTTAAATCAAGGAATGCTGCATGGTATAATACTTATTGACACAAATATAAACTGATGAGAGATAAGTGTTGGAAGGTTGTAAAGAAATTAAATGTACAGAGGGATTGTGTAGCATATGGGCAAGCTAGGAATGATTACCTTAAGGAAATTAGAAAAGCTAAACAATTTCTATAAATATTCATTTGCAGACTAGATCAAAACAGAAAGATTTCTGGAAACTTGTTTATAATTTACAATTTGTAGGTAACATGGAGCTTCCTAATGCTTTTTTGACAGATGGTCAGTCAGTCAAAATGGGGGTTGAAGCAGTTGATAGTTTTAATAAATACTTCACAAAAACTGGGATTGACCCTTTGGATCCATCAGTGACTCCGCTGAATATTATTAATAAAGGTAGGAAAACCTTGATGAATGTACAGATGGAGTTTAATTTTCAGGAAACTAACACAAAGGTTGTTTTGATGGAATTATTAGAACCAGATCCATCTGAATCAGCTGGTCTTGATGGACTGCCATCGAATTTGATTACATATGTGTCACCTGTTGGCAAAACCATTGGATACCATTTATAACATTTCCTTAAACAAAGGTGAAATTCCTGCTGATTGGAAAAGAGCCAACATCATCCCAATATTTAAATCTGGATCAAAAATGGAGATAAAAAACTACAAACCCATTTCTTTGCTCCCCATTGTCTCAAAGGATTTTGCAAGGCTAGTAAGTGTACAATTGAAAACATATTTAGAATTCAATTAAGTTATGAAACATTTTCAATCAGGGTTCAGAGCTCAACATCGCACCATTACAGCATTAATTAAAATGGCAAGTGACATTCAGGCTGCACTTGATAAAAAATTAATAGTCAGTGCAATTTTTATAGACCTATCAAAACAGATACTAGAACAGAGTAGTAATTAAGAATGAAGGTCTGGAAATCAAAACATTTGACAACAAAAAATGGAGCAAGTTGAAGCCTTAGATATCTTAGGATCTGGCTTGATAAATTCTGCAAACAGAATGTACATATTGATAAAATGATACACAAACCTGAATCAAAAGTTGGGAATATCATACAGAATTTGTACTAATATCCAAAAGGAGGACAGATTAAAAATTGTTCAAGCAATGATTATCCCAATAATCAATTATGGATGCATGTTATATGGGGGTGCGTTGGGTATGGAACTGAGCAAGATTAATCTATTGTATAATTGTTGTGCTCACTACATACTTGGTGCTCTGAGAAAGAAGTATCACTGTCTTCTGTACAGATGACTAAACAGGCTAAGACTGGATGACTGAAGGAAGATCCATATGCTTAATTATATGTATCAAGAGTATAAGAAATCCCTTCCAAATTACATACTAGAAAAGGTGGCTGTAAAACCCAACAAGTTAAATTTAAGATCATCAATGGGTATTGAATTTCAGATACATGTAATGAATATGTCTGTAGGACATTCATCTTTTTTGTATAATGTTACTTTTATTTGGAATTCTATTCTCATACAGTTAAGATCAACAACAAAATCCTTAAATTTTGGAGAAATACGAAGCTGGTTAATGAAGCAAGCTGGCCAACCTTTGCCCTGTGGTAATTATGAATATGGTTAGCTTAACTTGCATTTTAAGGCACAGAAATAATTAATATACTTATAACTGTAGTGTGTACCAAATGGTATGTTCTGTCATCTGCAGAATAACGGGATATGTTTTAATATCCACAGAATAAATGAAAGAATGACTGTATAGTAATATAAGTGATTCTATTGTATGAAGTGAATTTATACATATGATGATTGAATGTATTTTTATATATTTTTTCTTTTATTATAACCAGGTATAGCACATATTGTAAATGGTACACATTGAAAATGAGCTGGTAGGTCAATGGAGAATAAAAATGTTCTTGTACATGTTTATGTAACAAAGAATAAAAATGCACTACAACTACTACTAATCATTTATCTCACAAGAGGGTCCCAGTTAGGGCTGGGGAAAAAAATATAAATATTGTTGCATAATTAAGGCAAAATTACACTCCCACATGCACGAAATTCTGCAAAGTTTCTGTGAAAACTGTATGAAACATTCACAAAATTTTAATTTCAGTTATTTTCATCTAATTTAAAAACTACTTGTTTAAACTGCAATGACATTGGTGTGTTTGAAGTACTCTGTCCCCTGGTCATGACTACCAAGTGTTAGATCTCTTGTTTTGAAAGGGTCTAAGTATAAGCAGACAAACCTTAGTAAATTTTATGGGAAATTTTTCAAGCACAAATATAGCATAATTTTAAGCCCTATAACTTTAAAACAAGAGAATTCAATGCCATCAATTTTGATAGATTGATACATCCAAAAAATTAGGTTGTGTGTGTCAACTTTCTAATCTCTTATTGAAAGGGTAGCCAATTTATAAGCATCCTAATAACTGCTTTGTGAAAATTGTGCAATGTTGTAATAATTTTTTGATACCATATTGAGAACTTTTTTCCCAGTTATGCACTTGAGCTGTCACAGAGGAGGAAGAAAAGTGACGGGTACTGTCATAATAAGGTTGCACTCATATGGGATTCTATAGTAAAAATAATGTAGTTCCCAGTGCTGGGTCACCTTATGTCAATCAAAATGTTGTGTGAAGATCCATCAAGAATACTCAATGCCATTACTTTGCACTTGTCTGTCTTTTGCAATTTACCAGCTAACCACTAGAGCTCACATACTGAGAGGCACTCACATTAGCAGCATAGTTTCTGTATAGTGCCACCTGCTGACTACGAATATCAATCAATATTTTTGACTCCTGAAACTAGTGACACCAAGTGACACCAAGCAATACAGCAAGTTATGATTGAGGTAATTGTGACAGAAACTTTTTTTAGTCAAGATGGAACATGATGTTAAGCACTGCAGTAGCATTGTTGGAAGGACATTGCAGGGTCATGATGCTAGTTCAGATACAGTAATTTGCCTATAAAAGCAATAAAAGAATCAAGAAAAAATCAGAAGAGGAGTCTTACTGAGACTGACAGGATTTTTATTCAATGCATGGACATAGACTGTGCACGATGAGTCCTGATTTGCCATCCTGCAGTACAGTACAAATCAAATTAATGTATTCTACAGTATAGCCAAGTTAAGGTGGATTGCACTTCTAAGAGGAAGATCATACGGTCATGTCAAGGAAAATGAAAGTCAGAGGGATTGTATTGAATGCTAGGGATTGCAGCTAGGTCAGGGTCATCAGTGGGTGATCAGTTGTTGTAGTTAAATGCATTGGTTCACTAAGGGAAGTGTTGCTATGTTGAGTAGCAAAACAATGGAGGACCACCAGTTGAAGTAAGAAAGCATACAGGGACAATTGTCAATTTAATTCAGGTTATACAAGAATTGTACAGAACAAAATTAATTGGTCTAAGACCAGTTCACTTGGAAGTCCAGAACATACAGGCATTCATAGAGACATGGTGGAGGAAGAGGTTTACTGGGCTGGGAAACCAAGAAGTAGAAATGTTGGTAATAACCGTGGGATAGGTCTCAGAGGAAAAAGAGTAGGTAATTCTCCTTTTAAAGGAGGTTACCTGTGAAAAATAAGACTACATCAATGTGACAAGAAGTTCCACTGAGACCATCTGGTCAATCTCAGAAAAATGCATGGTTGAAGGACAAAATAGTTACCCAGAAAGACACCTCACAACTGTGAGTGACTAGCTCAGTACAGCTCAAGAGATTCATTGATGATAAGTGCTTTGCAGAGTTAAATTCTAAACGAGTAATTCTAGTGGTATTTATTACCTATTATATTTCTATAAATTACTGAGCAAATCCTGACAATTAGTATTTTGTGCTATTTCCACTGTAAATTGTGAACTACTAAACCCAACTTCTCCAAGTTTGTTAGATTATAGAACCCATTGATATTTGGTGCATATGCCAGACCGTTGGTGTATACCAGCAATTGCAGAAATACACACATTCAAATATTTGGAAAATGTTTAAAAAATTTCACAAATAAATAAATAAATTGTAATATTAGTTATGTATTTATGTATTTGAAATTTTATAATGGGTAGACCCACTGAGACGTGTCAGTTCCTTTCCAGGAGTGACCAAGAATATTACAGTATGTACTCCTACAATTTAAAATCTGCTTAACTTTTTTTCACATTTGGAAGTTTCCACAACCCTATCAAGAATGTTGTGCATGCAAATTGTGAGGGATCTAGTTACAAAACTAGGTGAGACAGAAGCAGAATATATTTTCAAAACAGTTCACAAAAAATGAATTTCCAGAATCGGAGTCACTATACACTATTATCAACTCATTCAAATTTCAGGAAGTGTGAAATATATTTTTGACTCCTCATAACATGTAAACATGCAGATTTGCAGGTTTCTAGTTACAAGACAGACTACATTATGACCAAATGACATATTTTAGCAAACGTTTACAAAATTCTATGACATTTCAAAAAAATTCAGGGAATTTCATGAAACTTCTGTGTAAATGAAATTTTCTAATTTTTCATAGCCCTAGTCTCAAGGGAACATAAACAACAGTAGTTGTTACAGTAGTAAGAAAATAGTAGTGAAGTTAATATAAACAAATATACCATATTTAGGGCAATCTTTTTTTTAATTGCTAACTTGGGGTTCAATTCTAAATGGTGCAAATGACTTAGGAATAGGAAATATGGTACACAGGGCCTCAGCACCATACAGAGATTGCCACCTCTTTCGGTAAGGCACTGTATTTTATATCATTATTTTGGTATTATACTGAGGGTATTCATTTGTTCCTTTCAGTCAATTTTCACTGAGGTATTTTATATACACAGACCAAAGGGGTTAGGGATCGAGAATGTTTAAACCACTACATGATGAGCAATACAGCTTGAATGCCTGCTTAGTATGTAAATGACCACACAATTAACCAAAGGGAATTTTTAAGGTGAATTGAGGACTGTCTGATGGTAGGATGGGAGTCTGCAGTTATCTTCATATCTAAGATAAACACCCACTGTATAAGGAAATGATCGTCATATCCTGTTAGTTCCTGATATGTCCACTGCATGCACAATAATTTATTTTGGTCCAGATTAAGTCAACCAAGTGGGACTCTGGAGTTTAACATATCAAGCTTGATTTTTTTTGCTTATTTAATTTCATAAAGCATTTTATTTACTGTAAGTTTTATACTGCAGTTTCTGGTTACTTATTAACAGGAAATAAAAGACTAGCATTATTTCATAAAGGCAATAAATATGATTTTAATGCAAGTGATATAGGAATGTCTCTACCTACTACTGAAGCAATTCATCTAAATCAAATCGTCATATTTTGATCCAGGCTGTGTGATGTATGCTCATGTACTGAGAAAGCCATTCTAATCTGTTGACATGCTGGATATTAAAATTCAACTCTGGCTCTCATAAAACAAAGATGTAAGGATCAACTATGACATTTTCACAAAGCTGGAATTGCAGTTCTACTAACTTTTTTTGTGTGAACAGTCTCAAACCTATATATAGTAAAATCACACGTATGTGGGCAGAGGGTATACAGAACTGTGCCAAGGCTTGAAAATAATAACTGTAACAGCATGCATGCTAAACATCTAAAAAAAATCATTACATTATGAAGCACCATGCAGGACATTAACACTGCTGTACTCTTTCTTACAGCAGTATATCAAGGGCAGTAAAGATAAATGTCTGTCAAATCAGAAAGGCATTGCTGCAAAGCTAAGATATAAATAACGCTGTCGTGTGCTTACAGTGAAGGATTTAGATGATATTTTATAGGCTTAGTGTTTGCTGAGAAGTTAAGTCAGTGAACAAATCTAATTGGTCTAGGTTTAAACTGTTCCATAAAGCAGTACCCCTTTTTGCTCAATGATGTTGCATAGAGAATAATGTATAAGGTGGTGAGCATTATGAGAATTCAATGCACTCCCAAGGTATAGGATACTACATAAATGCCAAGAGCAAAGCTCAAGGGGATTATAAAAGCATTCCACACTGAGGGTGTGCTTTAAATCTGAGTATGCATACCACCCCATACTTTAATTTTTATAACCACTGGGGAGCAATTTTGTTCCTACCAGGTTAAGAAAACTGTGAAACGGGAGAAGAACACTGAGAGAAGCTGCCAAAAAGTTTTTTTTTTTTGAATTTTAGCTTTGTAATGTATACTGTTGTGGAGCAGTATTGTGAACATTTCGATTTTGCAACAAAAATTTATGAAAAGAAATAGTGTGTAGTCTCTCCATTTGTAATAGTTTCTAACAGGATGACGTCCATTCTGACAGCTACAGTGGGAAGTGAAAGTGACTGCAACTGTGCAGCTGTGAGAAAGGAGCTAATTATCTCAGACTCTGAGGCACCACATGTTTGCTATAATAACTGGCCGGTTATTACAGCAAATATCAACTAGATGAGCCCATAGAAAAAAATGCTCACCAGTTAAATTGTGAGAAGTAATGCAATACACAAAAAAATGTTTTAAATAGTTTATGTGGGTTTTAATTTTTGATGTACATTACACAGAGAAACAAAAAATAAAACAGTAAGTATATCACATTATATCATATGTCATGTGTCCTTACTGTCCTAAAGATACAACTATTTCTATGCATATGCTTCTCTTACATGAATTGTATTCAGCAGAGCTACATTGTTTATTACACTTTTTAAATATACAGTAATACTGTAATGACTTTAAATTTCATTTAGACTTGTGAGAGTGTCTGCTGTTCAGCCTAGCAGAGGCCTGATCATAAACGTCAGGGCCTCTGACATCAGCCAGAGCCAGATAAGAACAAAATTCCATAGTATCTGATGTCTCGAACTAGAAGAGACTGGTTTTCCCTAACTGATACTGGGAGACAAAAGGATTTTGAATCTGTGATGTCAGAGTGACATGCTCCAGGATGGCGTTAGCTCTAATAAGAAGTCTGAGATTCAGTCAGTCAAGGACAGCGAAGGAAGTGGTAAGAAAACCCAGCAGAGAGATGGAGAGTTAGACTTTTTTCTGTGTGAATTCTGAATGTAAACAAACTTTTTCTTCTTTCTGTAGAATTACTGTTCCCTATATTTTCTTATCCTACAGAATCTGTGCAGTTAACCTGAAATATTAAAAATATTATTTTTATATTTCATAGTCTGTGATTGAATCACTTGAGGTACATCTAACCAATCTATGACTTACAAGAACTGTTTTTCTGCCCCTGGAAAAGAAGGTTACAGTTGCCATATACTATTTCCAAAGTAAGGTGCTCTCAGCTGTGACAGAGAGAGGGCTAGTCACGTGACCTTGAACAAGGAGCACTGTGCTGAGTGAGCAGCCGCTTGGAAGACACACAAACCTGGATAATTCCCACAACACTGTCTAAGCTGAGTGGTGGCAGCTACCACAGCAGTGAGTAGGCTGGTATTCATGATAGAGTCTAAGTCTGAGAAGGACCAGTCTGTCACAAACTGGTGGCAGCAGTGGGGATCTGAAAAAGTTGTCAATATAAAGGTTACCAGTCCAGCCATAGAATAGGCTATACAAAGGGAGACAGTACATTCTACATATTTTTTCTTTTTCACATGACTAGTGAGATGGAAGGCATTATGTCTAAGTCTAATAAAATATGCTCACTGCCAGAACTACAGCAGCTGTGCCAACACTGGTTTATGAGAATGGCCACATTCAGGTGCAACTTATACCCACCCTACAACAACGTGACCAAGAAAACAATGTAGGGATGTCAGAATCTGTGACTGGGGCAGCGGGGCAAGCAGACAAGTTACAGATGTTGCGGCTCCAGCTTTCCATGCTTAAGCAACAGACAAAGATGGAACTGTGAACAGCTGAGGAGTGAGAGCCAGCACCAGGCAGAAGAGGAAAAGTGAAAGACGGAGATGGAACTGTGAAAGGCTGATGGGCGAGAGAAAGAGCACCGATATGAACGCCAGATGAAAAAGCTTGAGCATGACAGTCATATGGAGTTGCAGCACCAGATGACGTCACAAAAAGGATGAGCCTATACCACAAGAGAAAAGAGGGATGGGAACGGGAGGAGCAGGGGTAACAGATGGAGTAATCCAGGTAGATAGGGTCTTAAAGGGCCTTAAAGCCCTGCAGGTGGAGAAGGCCACAGGACCAGATAGTGTGCATCCAAGTCCTGAGAAAGCTATAGAAGGTCTTGGCAGGCCTACTGGTGTACATATTCAACACCTCACTGGAGATGGGGTGCATGCCCTAGGATTGGAGGATGGCTCATGTGGTGCCTCTCCACAAGAGTAGTCTCGGGGTGAGCCAGGTAACTATAGACCAGTTAGTGTTAAATTAATTGTGGAGAAGTTAATGGAGACCATTCTAAAGGAGAGATCAGTGACCCTTTGGATAATAATGGTCTCTTGGATGAAAGGCAACATGGATTTGTCTCAGGGAGATCCTGTCAGACAAACCTAATTGACTTTTTAAATTGGGTTACAAGGGCACTTGACAGGGGCCATGCCATTTATGTTCTGTATCTGGACTTCAGCAAAACCTTCAATTCAGAGCCACATGGTAGGTTTCTGGGCAAATTGATGAATCTGGGGGTTGGGGACAAACTAGTGGGATGGGTCAGGAGCTGGCTGCAAAACAGGCAGAAGAGGCTAATTATAAAGGAGGACCCTCAAAGCCAAGACCTGTAACCAATGGGGTTCCTTATGGCTCAGTGCTATGACTGATGTTATTCAACATCTTTATCAGGGATATTGCAGAAGGGATCAAGAGTAAGATCAGCCTGTTCACAGATGACACAAAGATATGTGCTACAGTGGACATTGAAGAATGGAGAAGAGAGCTAAGGGAGCACCTGACAAAACCCACACACTGGTCAGTGTTTATGTTCACCTTTTATGTACTTGGATCTCCTTGTGAATGAGCATGTTCAACAGAGTTTTCCTATAAATAAACATGAATTGAACACTAAGAAGTTCAAGGTCATGCACCTAGGAGCAAGAAACCCTGGGACTAGATACTGGCTGGAGGAAATGCGGGTATCTATTATGATGGAGGAAAGAGAACTCAGAGTGCTAGTCACAGGTGACATGAAGCTTTTGGTGCAGTGCCATGGAGCAGCAGCAAGAACCAAACCAACCAAATGCTGGGGTGCATTGACAGAGGAATCACCTCAAGTAGGGAGGAAGTGATTATGCCACTGTACAGGTCACTGGTGAGACCACACCTGGAGCACTGTGTGCAGTTCTGGTGCCCCTATTTAAAGAAGGATGTCAAATTACTTAAAGGGGTGCAACATAGGGTGACAAAGATGATCCTGAGACTGGGGGAAAAATCCTATGAGGAAAGACTGAGGGAGCTCAACATATATTCCCTGGAAGATAGAAGGGAGAGGGGGGACATGACAGAGACTTTCAAATACTTAAAAGGTATAAATAGGGTTAGTACAGAGGGCTTGTTCAGCTTAAAGGGAGGGAAGGAGGGAGGGAGGAGGGTCATGAGGTGACAGTCTGAAATTGCAGGGTAGAAGATTCAGGAGGGAAATGAGGAGACATCATTTTACAGAAAGGGTGGTGGCAGGGTGGAATGAATTACCGGAGGAGGTGATCTCACTAAAGACTGTTGGAAGTTTTAAAAGGGGTTGGGAGAGGGTCAAAGGAAGGGTCAGAACTGAAGGCAGGCTAGGAAGGGTGGTGGTGGTGGCAGGCAAAGGATGATCAGGAGGGGGAACTGGGGGGACAGCTACAGTAAAGTATACTGCGAGTTACACACTTGAGCAGACATGATAGACCTATGAGCCTTTTTCTGCTGGTGCATTCACATGTTCATATGTTAGAAACTGTGAGTATTGGCATGAGGGGTTCTACCCAGGAAGCCAAAATTAATTCTAAATTGTTTCCTTGATATGAGAAAGGGGGAGATGTTGATTTGCTTTTAAGATCTTTTGAGACAGTCTGTGGGTATTTGGAATTGGGCAGGCTTCTTAGGTGACTCACCTATTGCTACTGCCTACAGGCGGGGCCTTAGAAGCTTTTGCCAGAATGGATGATAATGGCTGCATACTCTGATTAAATGAAGCATGCCTTGCTAAAGTGTTTTGAGTTAACCTCTGAAGCTTATAACTAAAATTTAGAGGGTTAATAAAGGCGCTGGGGGACAGCCACGCTAAAATGTTTGTGCAGCTAAGCAACTTGCTACAAAGATGGTTAGAAGGGGCACATGCTCACTCCGTAGAGGGGATAAATGATTTATTTCTGCTGTAACAGTTTTTAAAAAACTGTACCTGAGGATATGAGAATATGGCTGTTGGACAGAACTCCGAGCTCTGTGGAGGAGGCAGCTGAGAGGGCTGATCAGTTCATATCAATCTGACCATCTTACCAGAAAGGGAATGAGGGATGGCCAACAGGTAGTTTTAAGGGAACCCCAGGGGTTCCACCTAAAGGGAACCAGCCTGTGCCGGAACAAAAGGGGAAGCCCCCTGGTTCCAAAAACACAGGGATGGATGAATGCAGGTGCTATATCTGCCAGAAACTGGGGCATTTGTCTTATAATTGTACAGAAAATGTAACCAAAGGTGTGAGTGCAGCTGGAGGGGAAAACTTAGGAAGCTCCAAGCAGATATTAGCCAGTACAAGAGTGCAGTGTCCTCTAACTACACTACATACTTGCACCCTGTGTGTGTAAATGGGATGGTGACTGAGGAACGCTGGGGTACCCATTTCCTTAATTCTAAAGGTACAGATCCTGCCTGGCTAGTTTTCAAGGATTAGAGGGGTAACATGCCCGGCAGTCTCAGTGACACTGGCCTGAGCTTTCTGAGCTGGAAAGGTGGCTAGGACATATAGGATGTGGGTGTTGTAACTGACCTGCCTGTAGATGTAATCATGGGTAATGACTTCGATAGTAGGGTCAGTGTTGTATGTGTCACTACCCATAGCAAGATGAAAGAACTGTTTCCTGAGGACACTGAGATGGCATTGCATGAGGAAGCAACTCATACCTCAGTTGCAAGAGAAGCTGGGATGAGGACAGATTAACGGAGCTCAATATGTATACCCTTGAGCAAGGGAGGGAGAGAGGTGATATGATCGAGGCATTCAAACACCTTAAGGGCATAAACAAGGTGAAAGAGTCTAACATGTTTAAATATAAGAAAAACAGCAAGACAAGAGGACACAGCATGAGATTAGAGGGAGGCCGATTAAGGGGGAATGTGAGGAAATTCTTTTTCACAGAAAGGGTGGTGGATGCATGGAATGGCTTACCACAAGAAGTGGTGGCTATGAATACAGTGCAGGGCTTCAAACAGGCATGGGATAGGCATAAGGGAGCAATACAAATGACTATGAATAGATAGGCCACTGACAGAGCAAAGGCCGATGGCACATTTATAAGGTAGAAAAAGAAATGGGCAGACTGGATGGGCCTTGCGGTCCTTATCTGCCATCAACTTCTATGTTTCTATGTTTCTATGGACTGAAGAATGAGCTGGGAGCAGTAGTCCTGAGTCGCAGCTACTGATGGAGGAGATCCCAGTTAGGGGTGGCTCTTCCTCAGTACAGAGTGTTCTGGGGGATATCAGGCATGTAGAGCTAGGGAGAGCTCATCAAGCTGCCCCATCTCTGAGGAAGCTAAGGGAGTTAGCCACCAGTGGGGAAGGTGACTTTCCAGGTGTGGAGAAAAGGGAAGTGTACTGAGAGAATGGGCTTCTATATTGTGAGTGGGGTCCTAAGAGGAGACCATAGGAAGGAGTGCTCTGGCAGATAGTGATGCCTAAGGAATATAGGAGACAACTTCTGGCCTTAGCCCATCACATACCCTTTTCCAGACACTTGTGGGTAAGCCATACAAAAAGGCGGCTGACGATTTATATTGGCCCAGTATTTTAAAAGGTGTGGAAAACTACTGCAGGACATATCCACAGTGCCAGAGGTTAGGAAACATTGGGAATGAGGCTAAAGCAGCCCTGATCCCCCTTCCAGACATTTCTGTGAGTTGCCATGGACATTGTGGGGCCCATGAACACCCCATGTCACACTGGTGGTTGTAGATTACACCACAAGGTACCCAGAAGCAGTGCCCATGTCCTCCACTGAGGCTGAGAAGGTGACCGATGAACTGCTGGGGCTATTTAGCCAGGTGGATTTTCTCCAGGAGATTCCATTGGAGCGTGGTACCAGCTTCATGTCTGATATGATGTCAGTCTCTGGAAGTAGTGTGGGGGAAGGCAACTCAGGGCTTCAGCATATCACTCCCAGAGTAATGGTCTATTTGAGTGGTTCAGTGGTTCTCATAAGAATTGTTGAGGGCATTCATGGATCAGCATGCCAGAGAGTGCGACAAGTACCTACCACACCTCCTGTTCACATATAAAGAAGTCCCACAGTAGTCCACAGCGTTCTCACCCTTCAAGCTCCTGTTTGACCTTAGGGTATAAGCCCCCTGAAGTTGGTAAGGTATGAATAGGAGGGCAAGCTTGCTCCCCAAAAGTAATCTGTTGTGGAGTATATCCTGAATTTCAGGTTGTGGCTCAAGGAGCTTATGGAGTTTGCTGAGGAGGAACTAGCCACTGTACAACAAAAGCAAAAAACATGATATGACTATGGAGCCAGATCCCAGGAGTATGAGGTCAGGCAACGACTGATGCTGCTCATCCCCGTCTGGCTGAACAAATTGCAGATGGCTAGGGAGGGGCCTTACGTAGTGGTCAGGAGGGTGAATTATGTCATTTATGTGGTGCAGCAACCTAACAGGAGACACAAACAGTGGGTTTGCTACATAAAGATGATGAAACTCTACCATGACTGGGATGAGACTGTCCTGGCTGTGTGAAGCTCTCTGGAGGAGAGGGCAGAAACAGACCCCTCTGGCAGATCTTCTGGGAGAGGTGAAGGAAGAATCCTTTGGGGATGTTGTAATACTCTCGATGGGGCTGTCATCAGCGCAAACTGCTGAAATGAGGAAGGTGTTGAGTACATTTGCTAGAATGTTAACTTGGAAACCGGGGTATATCATGCTGGCTGTACACCATTTAGATACAGCAGTCCAGGATCCACTGAGATTAAAGCAAAACAAAATGGTTATATTAAATGCACGCTGAAAATAGAGTTAAAAATCTATGTTTCGACCTTAGGTCTTCTTCAGGAAATATCTAAAAGAGAAAAAAAACAAGTTAGTGTAGAGGAGAGGTAAATTGAGAGAGATATATATGTGGAGAAAGAAGAAGGGGGAGGCTAAGGGAGAAGAAGTGATAAATGGTAAGATTAAGAGAGAATCTGTGAAACAAAAGGTGATGATGGGAAAGATAAAACATAATGGAGAGAAAGAGCTGGGGAAGTTCCCAGGTAGAGACTGATTAACAGGGCCTTGTAAGAAGGCTGAAAGGTGACAAATGTGTGAGAAGGAGACAGAAAAGGAGACATATGGTGAAAATGAAAAATAAATCAGTACAAAAACAAATTGACTTTAGGGAAAAAAAAGGGGAGGCTGAGAGATGTTAGTGGAAAATAAGTCTATCATTTAAACCAGAGGGCTGCTGGGAGCCAAGGCGGATGATCAGCTTGGCTTCCATGTTTTTTCTATGGTTAGGATCCTGGAAGCCCTGCTGAAGGACACAAACAGAAAGGTCATTGACATTGTGGTCCCTGGAGATAAAGTGGATACAATGGGTTTAGTAGTTTCACCATTCTCTGACCGCCTGTAATGTTCCTGAAACGGTCAGCAAGACGCCTACCAGTTTCTCCGATGTAAATAGCTGAACACCTCCTGCAAAGAATACAGTACACTACATTAGTGGAGGTGCATGAGAACTCCTTGGTGATGTGAAAAACACCTGTAAGCCCCCGAATCTCAGTTACACTGGAAATAAATTTGCAGGTGTAGCAGCGAGCCCTGTTGCATGGTTTGGTACCTGGGGGGAGGAACTGTTAGGAGTGGGTAGGCTGCTTTTTACCAGAAGATTGCGCAGGTTAGGTGGCCGGCAGTAGGAGGCAATAGGTGGTTCTGTAAAGGAAGCACCAGTGTTAGGGTCAGTTTGCAAAATGGGAAAGTTACTAGTGATGATCCTGTGAATAGAAGGTGTGCTCTGATGGAAAGGAAGAACTAGTGGAATTCGCCGTTGTTCTTGTGTGACAGTATCCCTCCTGCGGGGGTCAAGGTTACGGGGCATGTTACTGACCCGGGAGAGTGCTCTGTCCACTGTGCTTTTAGGGTATCCCCTGTTGATAAAAAGCTATGCATTATTTGGGTCTGCTCAGCAAAATCATCCTCTTCACTGCATAACCTGTGAAGTCTAAGAAACTGTGAATAAGGCAGGCCATTCTTGACATGTTTAGGATGGAAGGAGCTATGGAGGAGGAAACTGTGAGAGTCAGTGGGTTTGTAATAGACTGATGTCTTCAGACCAGTGTTCTGGACTGAGAGCTGGATATCCAGGAAGGGCAGTGTAGAGGAGGATACTTCAACAGTGTACTGAAGGGAGGGATGAGCCGTCGTGAACTTGTCAAGGAAGACTTGGAGGGTCTCCCTGGAGCAGGAGGTGGCCCCCACACAGTCATCAATGTAGCGTTTGTAGAGTTCAGGCACAGTCCCTGTGATTGAGAGAAAAAAACGTTCCTCCACCCAACCCACAAACAGATTAGCAAAGCTGGGACCCATCTTGGTACCCATGGCAACTCCACTGACCTGCTGAAAAAAACTGTTATTAAAAGAAAAAGCATTGAGTGTTAGAACCAGTTGTGCCAGACGAGTTAGTGTGTGTGTGGGTGGCTGCTGGACTTCCCGCTTGTTCAAGAAATGCTGCAAAGCTGTCAGACCATCATCATGGGGGATCACTGTGTAAATAGATTTGATGTCCATGGTGAAGATGAGCTGATGAGAGTCACTGAATCTGAACCTGTCAAATAACTGGAGAGCATGGTTAGTGTCTTTAACATAGGAGGGCAGGGATTCAACAAGGGGTCTCATGAGGCCAGCCAAAAATGCGAGATGTGGGATGTGGGGCAGGAGCAGGCAGACACTATGAGGGCGACCGGTTACCTGTTTTGTGGATTTTGGGAAGAAGATAAACCTAGATGTCTGGGGATGCTGGACTATGAGTCTCTTAGCAGAAGCAGGGTGCTCATTGTTTTCAATAGCAGAGGTGATGGTGGTGGTGACCTCCGTCTGATAGTCAGCAGTGGGGTCCTGTGGATGAGAAGAATAAAACCTGGTGTCAGAGAGTTGCTGTGTGGCTTCCGTGATGTATAGCTCCTTTTGCCAGACCACAGCAGCACCTCCCTTATCAGCTGGTTTAATAACAATGTCATTCCTACATTGTAGAGATCTGAGGGCTGCAAGCTCACCAGGTGTCAGGTTGGAATGGTTGTGCCTGCAATGAAGATTAAAGTTAGTGGTGTTTTCCATGCATTGGTTAACAAAATAATCAACCGCAGCAAAACGTCCTGGAGGGGGTGTCCATGCACTTCTGGGATTGATGTCATTGATAGTTCTGGTGATACCATCATCATCTGTGGGAAGAGGAGTCATATTAGAAAAATGAGCTGCAAGGCGTACTCTACGATAGAAGCACTGCAGATCAACTTGAACCTGGGGTGCATCAAGATATCTGGTGTGGGCACAAAAGAGACCTTTGCTAAGGAGTGAGTGCTCATCTTGTGTCAGGGAAGGTCTGGAGGAATACAAAATACCAAATTGTTGGGTTGTGTCTGACTCGAGGGCTCATGCTGGTTGTTGATCTGCTGGGTGAGAGACTGGAGTTTTGCAGCTTTGGTATCCTTGAGAAACTGAAAGAGAGTGGAGTTAAGGTTTTGGATGCAGTACTTAATAAAAGGAAGGTTATGTGGAGCCATTGCTGCAGGAAATCCTTTGCCTTTGAATGGTTTTGTCCACAGAGATCAGCTGTGTTTTGATGGAGAGAATGGTGTGCACGATAAGTTTCCTAGAGAAAGTTTTCAAAAGCTTGTTAGTAGAAACATGTGTCTCAGATCCAAATGAACAAGGATGAAATTTCAAACAGAAACCTTTAGGAATAATACCCAGGTGGCGGCATTTGGAAAGAAACTGTAAGTGACTGCAGAGTTTAGTCTTAGAGCAAATGGCAGAAAATAATTCAAGAGAAGGCTTAGAAATATGAGAAGGGAATGCAGACATAGAAGAAATGAAGGAGCATCACAGAGAATTCAGAAGAGATTTCAGATTAGGCATAGTGGGTCGCAGCAAATGTAGCATACAAATTGTAAAAAAACAAAGACAAGGCACTGCGTCAGCATGTGGTCTAAAAGCAAAACAAAATGGTTATATTAAATGCACGCTGAAAATAGAAAATAGAGTTAAAAATCTACGTTTCGACCTTGAGATTGCCACCCTACAGAGACCCAGAAGGGGTAAGACATGTCATAGAGGGGGAGATCAAAGAGATGCTGGCCCTCTGGGTGACATGGGAGTCCAGTAGTCCCAGAGCCTCCCCAGCGATACTGATTTCCCAAAAAGGATGGGACCATGAGGTTCTGTATCGACTGCTGCAATCTCAATAGCTGCACAGAGTCAGAGCTTAATATGTATACCCTTGATGAAAGGAGGTACAGGGGGGACATGATAGAAATGTTCAAGTACCTCAAGGGAAACAACAAAGTCCAGGAGGGTAGCATCTTTCAGAAAGAGATGTGTAAGAACAAGGGGGCACAATTTAAAGATAGAGGGGGGACGGCTCAGGGGTAATATGAGAAAATTTTTTTTCATGGAGAGAGTGGTGGATACATGGAACAGCCTTCCTGAGGAGGTTGTTGGGTCTAAAACAGTGGGGGAATTCAACCATGCATTGGACAGACACAAGGCAATTATAGTGGGGGGTTGCAGGAAGTAGGCAGTTGGTTAACTAAAATCTGCAGCTTATCCAGTAGGTAGGGAAATGGGCAGACTTGGTGGGCCAAGTGGTCCTTATCTGCCGTCAAAGTCTATGTTTCTAAGTCTTAGAGAGGTTAGGGGAGCCCATTTCCTGTCTACCATTGACCTCACAAAGGGCTAATGACAGGTACCCCGACCTCTGAAACCACAGATACATAGATACATAGACAGTGTCGGCAGATAAGGGCCTATGGCCCACCCAGTCTGCCCATTTGAGCTTGTAAGTTCAGTTTATGTTTTCCTAGAAGTCTGTTGCCCCTTACCCCTGACCTCCAGAATTCCTTTATGTCTATTCCATGCATTCTTAAATCCCGTGATTGTTTCAGCCCCCACCACTTCCTCTGGCAGGGTGTTCCACTTGTCCACCACCCATTCTGTGAAGAAATTCTTCCTCATGTTTCCTCTGAATCATCCTCCCTCCAACTTCATCCCATTCCCTCTAGTCCTGGAACATCTTTTACTTAAAAATAATGTATTCCTGCACCTGTTCCTCCCTGTGAGATACTTGTATGTCTCCTATCATATCCCCTCTCCCTCCTCTCCTCCAGGGAGTACATGTTCAGTTCCTTCAACCTGTCTTCATAGGACTTGTGATGCAATCCATGCACCATCTTTGTTGCCCTCCTCTGAACCTTCTCTACCCTGTCTATGTCCTTACGTAGGTATGGTCTCCAGAACTGTACACTGTACTCCAGGTGGGTCCTCACTAGTGTCTTGTATAGCGGAATTATGACCTCCCTTTTCCTGCTGGTGATGCCCCTGCCTACACATCCCAGCATCCTACTTGCTTTACCTGCTACCTTGTCACATTGTTTCCCTACCTTGAGGTCATCAGAGATGATAATCCCAAGATCCCTTTCCTGCTTGGTGCATGCTATATCCTCACCCCCCAACTGCTATATTGTGCCAGGGTTTTTGTGCCCCATATGCATTATCTTGCACTTCTTTGCATTGAATTTCAACTGCCAAACCCCTGACCATTCTTCAAGTTTCTGCAGGTCCCATCTCATTCTGTCTACACCCTCTGGTGTGTCTACTGTGTTATAGAGCTTTGTGTCATCAGCGAACAGTGAAATTCTGCCTTCTAGGTCCTGTGCAATGTCACTGATGAAGATGTTGAATAGGACCAGTCCCAGCACTGATCCCTGTGGTACCCCACTGGTCACTGTTCCCTCTGTGTAGTGACAGCCATTTACCACCACCCTCTGTGTCCTGCCACCCAGCCAGTTACCTACCCACCACACTACTGTCCTGCCCACACCCATATTCCCCAGTTTGTGTAATAGTCTTCTATGTGGCACAGTGTCAAAGGCCTTGCTAAAGTCCAGATAAGCCATGTCCACTGCCCTCCCCTGATCCACCTCCCTAGTCACCCAGTCAAAAAATTCAATGAGGTTGGTCTGACATGACCTCCCCCTGGTGAAACCATGCTGCCTTGGGTCCAGTAGTCCATTGACAACCAGGTGTTCCACCAATCTCTCCTTCAGTAGTGCTTCCATGATCTTCCCCACTACCGAGGTGAGGCTGACTGGTCTGTAGTTCCCTGCTTCCTCTTTGTTCCCACTTTTGTATAAGGTGACTACATTTGCTGTCCTCCAGTCTTTGGGTACCCCCCCTGTTTCCAGTGATCAGCTAAACAGGATAGCCAGAGGTTCAGCCACCACCTCTCTTAGTTCTTTAAGGACCCTGGGGTGTACCCCATCTGGCCCCATTGCTTTATCAACTCATTACTTCCAGTTCCTTCAGGACCCTTTCTTGTGTAAAGGGACTTGTGTCCATTTCTGCACCATTCTCACCCCTTGTACTCCCTTCAGACCCATTACCCTGCTCTTCCTCGGTAAAGACTGAGCAGAAATACCTGCTCAATATGTCAGCTTTACTGTTGTTATCCTCCACGTGGCCCGCATCCTCCCCCTTCAGTCTCACTATCCCTCCCTTTGTCTTTCTTTTTTCACTTATGTACCTGTAAAAGGTTTTGTCCCCTCTACCCACTGATTTTGCAATGTGTTCTTCTGTCTGAGCTTTGGCTTCCCTTACTGAAAGGTCTGCCTTCATCACCCCATTTGGACTTTTTGAATTCAGGGTGATGCCATTTGGGATGAAGAACGTGCCAGCCACATTACAGTGGCTTGTGAACTGCATCCTGCAGTGTGCAGGATACTTCAATCTGGCATATAAGGATAACATCGCAATCTATAGCAAGTCTTGGGAGGCTCACGTTCAGCATGTGATTTGAGGAGTTCCGCAGACTGCAGACTGCTGGGTTGACAGTCAAGGCAGAGAAGTGCCAGACAGGAATGGCAGAAGTGTCATACCATGGACACAGGGTGGGAAGTGGGTACATCAAGCCTGAGACAGTGAAAATTAAAGCTATCCAGGGATGGGCCATGCCCATAACCAAGAGGAAAATATGGGCCTTCCTGAGGATAGCAGAGTACTACAATAAGTTTGTGTCAAATTTCAGCAGCATGGCCAAACCCATGTCTGATCTCACTAGGAAGAAAACGTCAGAAAAGGTTCAATGTATAGAAACCTGTGATACTGCCATCAGACAACTGAAGGTGGTATTGTGTCGGGCACCTGTGCTCGCCAGTCCAGACTACCCTTGAGTTCATTGTGCATGTAGATGCATCCAATCTTGGGTAAGGTGCGGTCCTGAATGAGGTCACCAGCTTGGGGGAAGAGCACCCAGTCATGTACTTGAGAAGGAAGAGTTTGCCCAAAGAGCAGGCTTATGCCACCATAGAGAAGGAATGCCTGGGCATTGTAAGGGCTTTGCAGAACTTGCCACCATACCTGTCAGGGAGCTCGCTCTCATCGTGAATCACAACCCCCTTACATGGCTGCACAGGACCAGTGGTCAGAATGCAAAACTGATAAGATGGAGCTTGGTGATACACGTCTATAATACGGTTATTTGCATTGCAGTGTGGATCACAGAATGTCAATGCAGAGGGGCTGTCCAGACAATAGGGCTCTTTTTTTTCTCTCTTATTTTTCCTTGTTGTATGTAGCAGGAGAGATTTAAGAGAAACTAAGGGGGGGTCCACAAACAATGGACAGAGGGCTCACAAAAAAAAACTCAGGACTGCTAACAAGATTTTGTTTTTCTTTCTTTGGGGAGGGAAGATGTGTACAGTTCTGGTGCTCTTATCTGAAGGAGAATGTCAGTCTACTGGAGGGGGTCCAGGGAAGGGAAACCAAGATTATCCAGGGCATAGGGGGGCAAATCATATGAAGAAAGGCTAGGGGAGCTCAACATGTACTCCCTGGAGGACAGAAGACAGAGAGGGGACATAATAGAAACCTTCAGGTACCTCAAAGGCATGAACAGGGTTCATTCTGAGGATATATTCAATCTAAGAAAGGAGGTTAATACAAGGGAGCATAGCCTGAAGCTGATGGGTGGTAGATTTTAGAAGGAAATGAGGAGACACTTTTTCACAGAAAGAGTCCTAACGGGATGGAACGAGTTGCCTGAGGGGGTGGTAGCAGCAAATACAGTTGTCAGTTTAAAGGGGGGGAACAGGGTGAAAAAGAAAGTCATAATGGGAGGAATCAGTACTGGGAAGGGGAAGGGGAAGGGGGACTGTATGGGGGGAGGTAGAAGACTCCAGGAGAAATAGGGGAGTTAGGGCAGCTCAAGGGATCTAAACTGAGCTGCACACTTGAGCAGACTAGATAGACCATTATGGCCTGTCTGTGCTGGCAGTTTCATATGTTTGTATGTTCATAATTGAATGTCTGTTTTTAGGTATGACCTGGGAGGGTACAAGGCAAGGCATGGCATTGCCAATGGCTGTAGCAGCTCCCAGTCTCACTATGCAATCACCTACACACACATTGTTTTTTTTTTTTATTTAGTTGCAAAGCAAAAAGTTCTCAGCTCACAAGCATACATTCTACCACGCCATTCCACAGAAGGAGCACCAGATGGTTAAGCTTAGTATGACATTATATATCCACACCAATCCATCAGGAAACAGTCCCCATAGCTTGTATAGCAATAGCACATTATTACACATTGTACAACTGAATTGTAAGTAACATACTGTAGATTTGTTAGGACAGGGAGCACTGATAGAAACCGAAGGCCAAAAGAAATAAAAGTAGATTGTAAATTGGTGCTGCCATCCTGGGCCTGCTGCCCAAAACCATTATGAAACAAGAAGTAAGCACTCGCAGACAGTCATCAAGGAGCCAATCCCAAAGAAAAAATCTCAATTGAATTCCATTTATTGTGCGAAAGGTGATGAAGTGTGGATTTTCAAAAGGATCCATCCTCAATCCACGTGCTACTAGTTTGAAAAAACAAATCCATCTAAACTGTTAAGCCATCCATTTTTTACTGAGTCTGAATTTTGCACCCTAAAAGACTAAATTGTGGCAAACAATGACAGATGCAAATTGCATTTGCATCAATTTTTGTTCTGCAAATTGTGACTTTTTGTTGCAAATGGGCACAACTTTTGGAAAAATGCAGTAGTTCTGCTTTGGTTCATTTAGGAAGATGTATGCACAGCACCATTTGGGTCTGCATCTAACTCATTTGGAAATCTGGTCCAAAGGATTTCTGCACTCTGCAGTCTTGCTTTTGTCTCCTGTTTGTGCCTTCCCCTTGACTGTTTAGAAAACTAGAGGCAAAAAATGAGCAGCTTGCCTTTTCTCCTCCCTATTAACCCATACTTCAGGTATTTATTTTATTTTATTTAGTTTTTGTTTACCGGGTAGGTGCACTAGCCATAGCAATGACTATTTTCAGGCATGACCCAGGAGGGTACAATACAGCAATACAACAATACAATAATACAGGGAAACATTTCGATACAAGTACAGAAAAAGGTTGACAATAGTATATAGACCAATTAGAAAATGTTTCCATAGAAACAAGGAGGCTGCAATGCCAGTGCAGTGCAGAAAGTAATTAAGAACAAAAACTACATCACAATTTACTATAAGGAAAGTGAACATGTTGAACATTTTAGTGCTAATAAGGGAATGGATATAACACTAGGGGAGGGGGTACTAGTAGGTGATGGAAGTGAGAGTCAAGAGAAGAGGGATGAGAGTGAAGTAAGGTGGGAGAAGGGACAGATAAGTAAGAAGAAGTGCATAGTGTATTTGAGGGCAGATCAGTAAGTGTCATGGAGAGAAGAGGCTGTGAAGGAAAGAGAGCTATGGAGGTTTGAAGCAGGAGCACTTGTGGGAAGTGATGAGATAATTTTGTAACCCTTTTTTAAAAGATGCATGAGATAGTGATTGGCGCAATGCTAGTGGAAGGGAGTTCCAGTATTTGGGGGCACGGCAGGTGAAAGCACTAGTGCCTTTAGTGGTGTTTTGCCTGGGGGTGAAAACAGGGGCCTGGTCAGCAGACCTCAGTTTATAGCACAGCGTCAGATTTTGGAAAAGTCCTGCTAGGGATTCTGGAATTTGTAGGCGGACCATATTGTCAATGATGGAGCCAAAGGCATGAAGCCTTAGTTCATTAGGAGGAAGCCATCCCAGGTCTGAATAGAGCAAGCAGTGGTGTTTCAGTCGGTGTGAGGAAGACACATAGTGACAGATATTGTTATAAGTGACATCCCATTTCCAAAGGATTGATTTGCCTGCAGTGGCATATATTGTGGCACCATAGGTAAGTGATGGAAGGAGTATGCCATGGGCAATGGCGAGCCTTGCTGAGGGAGTGAGCACATAGCTGGTTCGGTAGGCTATTCCAAGTTTAGAGTTTACCAGTTTGCAGATCTGGTTGATGCGTAAGTCGAAATTTAGTGATCGATCAAGGGTGAGGCCCAGATATCTAATCGAATTTACCACCCCAACAGGTGAGCCATTTAAGGAAGTGACTTTAAATTTAGGGTGAGCATGCTTGAGTTTCACATTTGATCCAAAAAGCATAGCTTGGGTTTTGGACTCATTTAGAACAAGTTTGAGTGCATAGCCACTCCTGTATTAACTGAAAGTCAAGAGAGAGTAGATTGTTTATATGCTCAATGCTTTTTGCACTAGCATAAAGAACAATGTCATCGGCATATGGCAGGGAGGTTTATCTGCGGAGGTCAATGGAGATGTTATTTATGAAAAGAGAGAAAAACAGGGGCCCAAGGATGGAACCTTGTGGCACCCCAATGTTTACAGTGGTCTTGTCTGAAAGAGTAGAGTTGTATTTCACAATTTGAGTCCTATCAGATAAGTAGTTCTCAAACCATCTTACAACATTAGTCGAGAAGCCTAGAGATCCTAGGGTGGCTAGAAGGATGGAGTGATCAACTAGGTTGAATGCCTTAGTCATGTCTATGAAAATTGCTCCAGTGAGTAGACCAGAGTCCATAGCCACTAGTGTATCTGACGTAAATTTGAAAAGGACAGTAGTGGTGCTATGTCCTTTGTGAAAACCATGCTGGGCAGAGGAAAGTAGATCATGTTTCTGTAGGAAATCAATTGTCTGGGCAGCTACAAGCTTCTGAAGAATTTTATTTAGGACAGACAGTATGGCAATGGGCCTATAGTTTGAGGGATCTTTACAGTCTCCTTTTTTGAAAACGGGATTAATCCTAGCTATTTTCCATAGTTCAGGGATATAGCTTTGGCACAGGGAGAGCGTGAAGATTTTGGCTAGGGGGGCAGCAATCTTAAGTAGCTTTGGTTCAAGATTGTCTGCGCCAGCTACAGTGCCTTCCAAGATACTGTTTAGTAGTCTAAGCACTTCACATTTAGTGACTGCTTTGAAAAGGAAATTAGGACCATTTGCATTTTGCCGGGTGGGTATGTCAGGTTGGACAGGGAAAGAGGAGGTGTAATTAGTTAAGTCAGAGAATTTGTTGTTGAAGAAATTGGCAATGGTTCTGGGATTATTACAGTGTACCCCATCAAGCGACATGTCATTAGGAGTGGATGGTGGATTAGAACCAAGGAAGAATTTAATGTGGGATCTAAATATTTTGGGGTCACCATAGGAGTTGGTTAGGAGGTCCTTACAGTATGAGCTCTTGGCTTTTTTTATATCCTTTTTGCAGGCATTTCGCAGGGGCCTGTAGGTGATGAGGTCAGAGGATAACCCAGAGCTCTTATAATGGAGCCAGCTTTTTTAGTTTAAGTTCAGCTAGTAGTTCAGATTTCAGCCAATGGGTTTGCCTGTTTCTTACCCAACGGGTTACAAGATTGCAGTGCTTATCCTGGAGCGCTAGGAAATGTTTCAAGAACTGATTAAGGGCAGTCTGAGCATCACTGGACATAAGAACAGGGGACCAATCAGTAGTGGCAATGTCGTGCAGGAAAAACTGAGAGTTAAAATTTGCATAGTCGTGGAATGTAATGAAGCGGGGCCCCTTCTGGGTAGGTTTGTTTTTGCCCCAGATACAGTACATTGGGGAGTGACCAGTGATGTCATCTGGTAGTACTCCAGAAGCAATTACATTTTCAGGGCGATTGGTCATTATTCAGTCTAGTAGTGTGTTTGTGTTTGAGTGACAGGCATGTCTGGTAGTTTCACCTATCAGTTGGTGCAGGTTATAATACTGCAATTTGGTCATTATTGTGGATTGGTTACTGCCCAGCCAGTTAATATGTAGGTCCCCAAGTATAAGGACCTTGTTTCTTTCAGCCATGGATGATATTTGTTCCATTAGTTCTTCTAGACCTATTAGTCCATTGGTAGGAGGACTGTAGGCACACATAACATGTAGTTTTTTGGTACCGAGAGTGAGCAGGACATGAAGTGCTTCACAGTGGCGTAAGATAGATGTTCTTATGGCAGAGACATCAAGGTGATCTCTAAAGCAGACGGCTGTCCCACCCCTCTTTTGGGTGTAGCCCTGTCGAGTCTCAATAGATTATAGTGAGGAAGGGGGCACAGAGAATCAGGTATGGATGGTTTTAGCCATGTTTCAGTTAGGCATGTAATATCTGGCTTGTAGAGGGAGGTCCAGGATTCAAGCTCAACGAGATTATTTGCAAGGCTCCTGATATTGTGGTATGCTATAATAAGACCTTTGGCGCTACTAATAGTGTCAGGTAGAACATTAGGTGGTCCCGGATTAAGTTGAACATCGCCTGAGAGCAGTATAGCAAGTAGGAGGAAGTACCATAGTTTGCAACTAAAGAAGGAACCACTGGCATATATGGGCCAGTGACATTTCATTTGGACATGAGCAACCATGTGGATCCATATCCTATTTAGTAGCACTGGGGATTGGTTACAGCAAGGGGGTAGGTAGTATCAGGAGATTAGAGTAGTAGTAATCATGAGGCAAAAATGCAGGGTGGGTCACTTCAGTTTGAGGTGCAGTGGACATGGACAAGAGGAGTAGGGGTAGTGTGATTGTGAGGAGATACAGTATTATCTGAGGGGACTTTTTTTTTTTTTTTGGTTTCCTTACAGACCGGCTGATAGGACAGGTACCCCAAGCAGCAGGCCAGAGGAAAGACGTACACTTGTCTATGGTGGCTAGACAGTCTAAAAAGAAATTTCTGAGTATGGGATCAGACAAAGGCCTTAGGGAGTGCCATCCTAACAGAGTAATCAAGATTATGGAGGATATTGAACAGTCAGAGTTTTATACGATCCACTTAGCTGGGGGGGGGGGGGGGTAAAACTAAGTAGTATGTGTGAAAAGGCATTCTCACCTGGGAAGAACAAAATATATTATGAGACAGAATGGTCTTTTACAGAAATTGAACAGGGCTAACAACTGAGGGCAGGTAATTGAAACAGGCCGGAAGGGGAAGTGAAATTTAACGGTTTGGTTGACAGCTCAGTGCAGGGTAAGAGATAAGCCAATGATCAGAGGGAGGGCCTCAGAGAGAGGAGCTACTGTGTATTTAATGGAAGCCTGGGAGGGGGTGGGAGGTGGGAGAAAAATCCCCAAAGGCAGTTCTCGTAGCAGAAACAAGTTTTGAAAATAAGAAAAGGCGCTGAAAAAGCACTGGAGTCTCTGTTCAAAAGCCATAGGGAGGGTGCACTAATGAGCACAGCAGCCCACGGTCGTTGGACCAATCAGCGACTAGCACTGAGGAGCCGCACCAATCAGGAGCACTCCCATGGAGAAAGGTACAAGTTAGGCAGTAGCAACTAATACCTTATGAAGTTTCCAGGTTCGGGGACCAGACGAGCAGCTGCAGTTCTTGGATTCCTGATGGGCGGCGGCCGGCATGACGGCTGTCCTGCACTGCCTCCGGTTGAGGGGCACCACACCAGCAGTGAGAGCCTGAAGAAAGAAGGAGACAGTGATACAACACTTAAGAGCTGTAATAAAAGAAACCTGGGGATGGGGGTGGGGGGCTGGCGGCAGACCATCAGCAGGGGGTGGAGGTGGAGGTGATTTAGATAAAGGAGGTGATCAGGGTTAAAACAAAAGAGCAGGAGTTATGGATAGCCAGAGGAGGGGTTTAGAGACTAAAGAAGGAGCAGGAGATTAGCAGCAAGGGGGCCAGGAACCGGGGGGAGGGGAGAGGAGAGAGAAATTCAGGACAAGTTCACAGTTTGGAGTTCACAGAAAAAGAAGCATGTGCAAGTTTTTAGAGAGAAGCAGAAGCAGGTAGTTTGAGGTGTAGGTAGGTAGATCAGGCAGAGGTAGATAGTGTTAGAGGAATGGAGACAGGGAGTTGAAAAGTTTTAGTTGCTGGCAATTTAATTTCAGATTTTAAATGTCAGTTTAGTGCAGGCAGAGCAGTCTAGCAATCCTCAAATACATCTACTTTTACAATTAGGTAAGGCAAAGGTATACAGAGTAGTTATGACTGGCAGACAATGCTTAACTGTAAAACAAAAATCCCCACAGGCAGTTCTCGTAGCAGAAAAAAGTTTTGAAAATAAGAAAAGGTGCTGAAAAAGTGCTGGAGTCTCTGTTCAAAAGCCGTATGGAGGGCGCACCAATGAGCACAGCAGCCCATGGTCATCAGACCAATCAGCGACTAGCACTGAGGAGCCACACCAATCAGGGGTACTCCCATGGAGAAAGGTACGAGTTAGGCAGTAGCAACTAAGACCTGGTGAAGTGTCTGGGTTTGGGGACCAGGCGAGCGGCTGCAGTTGTTGGATTCCTGGCGGGCAGAGGCCGGTGTGACGGCTGTCCTGCGCCACCTCCGGTTGAGGGGTGCCGCACCAGCGGTGAGAGCCTGAAGCCTGTTCAAGCTTTTCTAGGCAGCCTTAAAGAGGGGACCTCTCTACTTTTCCAAGAATTTTAGTGTGGTTCTCTAATAGTGGTAAAGGTACTTGAAAATCCAGACTATGGGAAGTGTTGACAGAATTTCAGAAAAGTAGTGTAGAATTTGCTCTATTTTTCTCACACAGTTGCATGACCTGAAAGAACAAATTAGACCACCTTAGAGGTTGTCTGTCATTCTGTTGCAGTTGCTGCAACTTGGAGAACTTTGGCTCCTACTTGCATAAAAAAGTGACACATGCAACAATTGCAGTATATGACACATGCCTCCTTTTTCTGTCCTGGAAAGAAGCTACAACTGCCACACATTTGTCATGTCATTTGAAAATAGCATTCAAATGTTCTGATGCATTTTTCTGAGTGAAATTGCAAAAAAATTGGAATTTTGAAAATCTATACCTGTACCTTTAAAATGAAAAGCATTCATAAACTTAACCAGTTCTGCAGACAGATGACCTAGTTTGGCTTTGAATATCAGACACACTGCATATAAATGCATCATTTTAAAGTAGGTCTAGATCGTCTTTTTTCAAAACACTTAACAAAAGGAGATTAACAGGCTTTTGCTCTACTTCCTCTTCCACTAGACCGAGTACATTCTAGATTACAGATACAGAAAATAGGGTCAAAACAAAATAATCTGTAAAGGCAAAGGCATAAAACTACACATCATAATTTACTGGCAAAAAAGATTCAACATATTGGTCCTTCTGGAGCAAAACAAATTTAACAGCTACTGCAGCGCAATAATATTGATATTCCTTCTAATAAGAAAGGCAGTTACAAATATGTCATCGTCTAAATACCAGCAACCCAACAGTGACCTTGGGATAAGTGGCTAGTAAACTGCCACAATAAATAATGGAACCTGAGCTGATGTGGCTGTAGTCTGAGGTTTACCATAATAATCCCCAGTGATTTGGATCCTATTACAGAAAAAAACAATAAAGGTTGCTTTTAGTCTTTCAGCAGAGATCTCAACATGCATTCTGTCTCTGACTATTTTAATTATTAAGCCAGCGGGTAAATAGATTTCTGTGGTTTGAAGAGCTGTTCACTGAAATGATAAAAGAAACTAGATTTGTATGGTTCAAAATGATATATTGCTACTGAATCTCCTTGTAAAGCAACTTACGGTAGCAAGAATTCCCATCCTAGAAATATGTTTTATACCGTTACTGTAGTTCGTTCATTTAACTGACACAAATTGCCAGCACTATCCAGTTTTTCTGAGTAAGTAGGAAAATAAAATGTAAAAGAGCGAACACAGCCGACTCAGTGGTGCTGAGGTGCTGGTGAGTGCCTTACCTCGTGCCAAGCTGGTGCCTGAGTTCAACAACAATCTCAGGTTGCTGGGGGTTGGTGGGTGGGATGGTGGAGGTGGGGGATTAGGAGCAGATACTGTAGCTGCCAAGCAGCTCTCCTCTCCCAGATCAGGGAGGCTTGCTGACTCAGCTTTGGCTGTGACCAGGTGGAGGTCTGGTGGCAGCGCAAATGCCTGAGCTGCAGATGTATCAGTATCATGGGGTAGGGGTAGAGCCACAGGTTCCAGGCACACCTGCACATGCATGCATAACCAGTGTCAACTCAGCTCACACAGGGCAGAAAATGGAAAATGGGAGCTGAGGTTTAGCTGGCACACAACGCACCCCTCCGGACCCGCACCACCACCTGGCACCTTGGCACATTCTGAATGTGTTCCCTTGGGGGAGGATGGCCCTCCCCCCTCCAGCCCCCCCATGGGGGGGGAATCAGTAGGGGGACCTGCACAGAGGTAAGTCCAGGAGAGGCGATAGCCAGACTAGGGAAATGGGGGCAGAGCGGTTGTCAATATGGGGGTAAAAAGCTACAATATATAGAAAAAAAACCAGCAAAATCTACTTTAAAGTTGAATATTTATGTCTTTCAATTAATGAAGTGGAATCAGGAGATTTGGATTAAGAAAATTCCCAGGCAAAATGTTTTTGGGGTACACTTTGTAATATATTTACATAGGTTGTTGATTCTGTAACTCTCTGGCTGCAATTCCAGTCCAAATGATCTTCCAGAGCTCCCCACAGCTAGATGATTCGAGAAAGGGAAAGCTGTGGGGGTCTTTAAAGTGACTCATGTGTCATAAAGGCAAAGTCAATCACTAAATGCCACACACCTTATTGGAAGGCAGCACCCAATTAGAACCTTTTAAAGATAAATTACATTTTTTGCCTAAGTTTTTGCTGCATACTTTGATCTGGATTCTCTCAAGACTTTAAAGGTAAAAAAAACACAAGTCTCCTAAAAATGGTACAGATATGGAATAAAAGGCCAGTTGATCTGTGGGAGATTCCCAAAACATCTGCAGCCACAGGAAAAATATTCAGCGGATTGAAGAAAAAATGCAGCTGCAGAATTACTTGTGGAGAGAAAAAGCCGTTAAAAAGTATGTATCGTCCCCTTAATAGCTATTGTCAGCCGCTGCTGTGCCTTAGCTGCAGAAGAAATGTTGTGCACATTCTGCACCAAAGAGAGTGAGGCATAACTGACATTCTGAGCAGAAGGCATTGTTCTATCAGTTGAGAACGAATAAGAGTGGAGGTTGAACCACCATGCAACAACACCAGCAGCCTTACAGTAGTGTCAGATGTCAGACCACTAATAGCACACAGTACTATTGAAATGCAACAGACCACACAAACATGACCCACTGCAGCTTACATAGGTGCTTCAGGAGGAAGAGGCAGTAACAGACAGAAGTGGGGGCAACGGAAGCAGGCAAATGAAATGCATCACAGACATAACCCACATCTACAAAATGCAACTGGGTGCATAAGCCTGCTATATGTGGAGCACAAAGCACAGCCAGCACAGTGTGACTTGAGTACACTGGTGGATGGTCTGGCTGTACCTGCCTGTACTGTTGCTGTAACATGTATGCTGGTGTTGCCTGGTTGTAGTTTCCCATCATAGCATATTGTTGCATCTGCTGCTGTTGTGCAAGGTCAGACAGGGCATGGTGCTGCTGTAGCACGTGCTTCTGTGCATAAAGGTGGTGCTGCTACAGTCCCAGTAATGGGACTGGCTGCTGGCCTCCATCAGTGTCCTAGTTCTGCTACATGTTTTGCCAGACTCTCATAGTGGCTCCTACTCCAGTTAATTTGGCTCCTCGGTCACCCTTTCTGCTGAGCCCTTATATTATTTCTGCACCTGCAGCTCCACACTTGCGCAAAATCCACACGTGGCATTGTATAACTCACCCGTTTTTGTAATTTTCCACACATGCAGAGGTTTCAACTAAAAATATCCCACCCCTACCCACCATCTGCTGGTCTTTTCTTCTGCATGTGTGTGCAATTTTCCTCTCCCTGAGAATTCAGCCTTGTATAGTGAATCTGGTTAATCCTCCCATCTATCACAACATTTTACAAGTCCCATCACCAGGGGTGCATCACAAAATCTTCAAAGGTAGTAGTAGTAGATTTTATTTATTGTGGGCGCCCTTGCAAAATATAAAAACTTACAAACAGCATATATAAACAAACAACCGTACAAAGAAGAATAAATAACACTTGCTAATATACAAGTAATTCCTGTCAATCAAACACAAATCTGCTTGTCACATTCAATAATTTCCCCTAAGGCTTGTTGAAAGAAAAAAGATTTTAATTTCCTTTTAAATATCTCTAAGTAGGGCGCCTCCCACTGGGACCCCTGCAAAGAATTCCATAGGATTGGGCCGGCCACTTCAAAAGCCCGATCTCCAGGAGATTTTAACCTTGTTCTGGGACATTCCAGCTGGGGAACAGCCACTGGAAATTCAGCTAGCAGATTTGAGATGAAGTATAATTTACACTAATTATATATCAGAAAAAAATGTTAAGTATGCTGCAATGACTCGATAAACAATTAACATTTTACTCTAAAAGTGCTAATCGGGAGCTGCCTCATTGTAAGGTGGGGAGCATTTAGTGATAGACATTCCCCTTATCCAATGAGGAAGGAAATCAGCATTGGCAGGGTCAGCACTAGAGATGGGCAGAGTGGCTAAAAAATTCACTTTACAAATTAATTTGTACAGTTGCCAAAATTGGCAAATTGCTGACTTTATGAAGTTTTCACTGGACAAAGTAGCCCTTTATTTATATGAGTTGACATTAATTTGCCTGTGAAGTTGTAATTTCACAATGCCTTTTCCTTATTTTCATTGTAAAGTGGCAGAGTGGGAAAGTGGCAACTTCACAAAGTAATTTGCGAAGGGGAATCTAGCAACTTTGCTTGAACTTCGAAAAATCTCTAATCAGCACTGAAATGTGTTAAGGTAATACACAGTTAATTGAATGTTAACACACAAAGGGGAACTTAAATGATCTATGTGGCTGCACCTCAATCGTGCCATCAGAGGATCAGCCATAGGGTTCCTGGGGTAACATTTGAACTACCATTACAGGTCAGGTGTGGAGTGGACACAGAATCAATCAGATATGAATGCAATTGTATTGCAAACAATGTACTTCCTAAAAAAAATATTTTCCCATGTGATTTTCTTAATTGGAACCTCCTGGTCTGCACACATTACTTCGGGAGTCATGAGAATCTCCCTTTAATAAAAAGTTTATACCAGTATGTGGGCAGTTATAACTATTAAATCGGACTTTAATGATATCTAGTTTTTTGACTTGTCCCATTACCAGTTTTTGAACATTCCACAGAAACATGATTTCCCCTCTCTAGTTCTGTTCCGCCACACACATCCATTCACATGATTGGTCCCACAACAGTCCTTGTCCCTTGACTTCTATGTAAAATGGGTGTCATTGTCCAGCATCCCCTACTTACAGAATAAAGAAGCTTAGGAAGGAGGCGTTGCAAAAGTGCTGTGCCTGCTGTGCTAATGGTAGTTGGAACTGTGAATGGCATGACATGCTATTAACATGACAGCCCCACTCTTTTCCATGCACCAGCCTGATTTGCTGGATGCTGGTGCGGAAGGATGGTCTGACCCCCTTTTAGCTGGCCTGTGGGGGTCCCAGGCAAGGCACTCATGCTAAATGATGTTGCAACAATTTAGCGCCAATCCCTTGTGACTGAGAATTGATCCTGTAGACTTGCTATTTAAAAATATACTACATAATTTAGTACTTCAGGACATCTTTGCCTCTAAATTAAAAAAAAAATCAACATGAATAACAGCTTCAGAAAAATGGAACCATGAAGACTTGGATAGGTGTCCAGGTATATATCAGTCACTCTCCTTCCAGTTAAAACATGTTTGTGACTGTATCACCCTCAACCCTAAGCTCTTAGCCTGAATATAAACCACAGTTACTAATACCAAGTTCTCACAATATTGCATTAAAATATAATTAAGATGACTGCAAACACTGTTTTCAGTTCCCTTGTGACCTACAGCAGTTGTGCAGTAACAGATACAGCCAGTTCTGCCCTCGTTCATTATTTGTGGTAACACACTGTACTATGATGAACCTTCCGATAAAATGTGAGAGTTTTCTATTTAGTTGATGATCTCATCTCATACAGTGAACCAAAAAAAATATACCTCAGCACAGAAAACAAACTAGAGTTAATTTAGCACTAGTACCCTCCACATAGCCATAACATACTGCACGTACAAGAAGACTGCAGTACTTGCATAAATAATACAGATTTTTAATTCACTGGACCAGCAGACAATTGAGTATAGTATGTTTGTTTTATATACTGTAGGTAGGATGACTGATAGATAAAAAGTTTTGTTTTGTAGGTACAGTTGTACGCTATTGAATCATAAATGAGCCATTTTGTCTCTCTGTCCCAGTTACAGGGCCTACCACCCATTCTGAGTACCATGAAGGAACAGGAATCCTCTTAAGGAGGGATCCACTTTAAGAAATACCACAGGGACCAGATCCCCTTAGGCAAAAGGGACCTTAGCAAACATGCCCAAAGACTGTAGCAAAAGGTGATGAGCAACAAGGGCAGTATCCGAGTTCTTGAAGGAGAGAGGGCACAGTGGCTGGAAACAAATGGATAAGTAACATACAGAATATAAAGCAATGGAATGAACCATCATTCATCTTCCAACATGGAGCTGGAGCTGAGCTAATGGAAGAAGGAGAAAAATGGGTGAGGGGAAGAGGAACTGGTGGGGCTTGGGGGGTGCGGGGGTACGGGGTGGTAAAGGCTAGGCATGGGCTGGGTTGATATACAGCCATGTTGGGCACCTCATGGGGTTAGCACCCCAGGGGTCCAGAACGGGAGGTCAGGTTAAACATCTGAGCCCAGAAAGAAGAGGAGGAATGGAAAGACTTTGTCACTAACTCGAAGGGTCCTCGGGTATACATCCAAGTCCGTGGAAGAAGACAGGGCTATGGACATTTATGTGGGATTATAGGTAATGGGATAGTAGTGTAAAGATAAACATGTACATACATGAGTAATGGTGCTGAGGAATCACATGATGCACAGGTCCAAATAGCTGTTTCTCTGATTGGCTCCTGCCTTCCCTATCTGAAAATCAGCTTAAACTTCATTTTTTTTTAACAGTGAGCTAACCTCAATTAATCTTATTATTTCTTTTTTTCTGTGTGCATCTGGCAGTATTATTTTTGGTTTTGGGAAGGAGGCTGAAATGAGAACTATGCCACCTAAACACACCCAACCAACTACCTCAGACAAGTCTGCGAAATGTACCAAGACCCAGGCATCTCAATCTGGCCACTCCTCTACTGCCACAGCGGCGATGTCACCACTTACCGAGGAACGTTTCCTAGCAAAAATTACATGGACTCACCAAACACATAAGAGCAATGTGGGTCTTGTTGGATAATCTGGGCAGATGAGTTGGTGATGCAGAAGTAAGAATACATTCTCTGGAAACCTGGAGAGAGAAAACAGAGCCACAAATAACAGCACTACAACAGAAAATGGCTCCTCTGGTGACTAGGATTGAAGACCCTGAGGGATGGAGCCTCCAGAATAATATTCTAGTTTTCAGTCTCCAGGAAAAAATGGAAGGTTCAGATCCCTTTCTATTTGCCCCAGAACTGGCTACCTAACTGGCTGTCCCATTGCCGAATGGCCATCCAATGTGATTGAGCGTGCCCATCGCTCATTATGCCCTATGCCTCCAGACAGTTCCCCCCCGATCCATCATGCCTCTGAATTCCACAGTTTTTAAGTTGGATATTACAGTTCTTGGACTGTTGTGGGCCCAAAAACAGATTAAATATCTCAACATAATTCTTGTCCGGAGTGTGGCTCAGATTAAACAGTTTAATCCAGATCACCTGATTGTCACCCTGCAACAGAATTTACAGAGATGGAAATGCTTACAACTAACTCTTTGGGGGAGAATCAACTTAGTTAAAATGAATATTCTTTCTCATGTATTCTCATGTATCTATCCAGACATTATGCTCAATGTTTGGCTGACCTTTTCATGGTTTAAACATATCCAAAGACTCATCTTGGGATTTATCTGGGTAGGTAAGACTCCTGGGAAAGCATATAATAGGCTTGCAGCCCCTAAAAATTATTGAGGTGGCAGTTTCCCCATTTTACCACATATTACTTTGCAAGCCATGCTAGCGAGAATTTCCAGTGGTCCAGTTTAAGACAGGAGGATCACGTCTCAGCATATTCCCCTATTTGCTTGGGATAGAAAACAAACAGATCATTAAGACTGGTCTATCCCCTTTTGCTTTACTCTTCACCCCTCCTAAGATTCTGCCTGCTAGTCTCCGAGATTCTGTAATTGGTATCTTTGTGCATGTTCATTCACAATTATGTACATTTTTGAAGTATAAGCATTATAAAGATATTTCCCAATCTGTTTTCCACAATATTAATTTTAAAGTGAGAGGGAAAGTTCTGATTGATATGCGGTTGCCTCAATTAGCGAATGTAAGGATGCACGATTTGCTTCACAATGAGGTGCTACCTTCATGTAAGGACATCATGGAATCTTTCCAGCTGGATAGTAGAGCTGTTTTTAAAATTTATCAGGAACATCATGCTTTGCTCCTCTGGTTTGGTTCTATGCCATGGCTCATTAATATTTCGGAGTTTCAGTGTTATGTGTGTGAGATTCTAACCCGGCCGCAGGTAACCTCTAGTCTCTTATTTTTCAAAATATTTCCCACACTTACCCGGAGAGTCATCACATTGGATTGTAATGTTCCCACATCAGACTTTTAATTGGCATAAATTTGGGGAGGATATTTATACTTATACCTCTCAGGACAAGCTATATCTTATGCAATAATAGATTTTAAATAATTTCTATTATTCACCCCCCAAATTAGTTAGAATGGATAAGTTGCATTCCTCTTTATGTACAAGTTGTGGGCTGGAGGAAGAAATACTGCTGCATGTTTTTTGGGGCATGTCCTAAAGTAGCTCCTTTATGGAACTCAATTAAATCCAGGGCTGATCCTCTTCAAGGGATAGAGGAACACTGTCTCCCAGAAATTTGTATACTTGGGGACTATAGTGTGGTGGGGATCTGAGAGAGGAGATACTTTATTTATTTAATTTCCTTATCACTTAAAAAAGTGGTCCTCTGCCACTGGCTTGATCAGACTCCCATTTTGTACCAGGAATGGCTACAAGAACTCCTGTTTAATCTTCAGGTCGAATGAATGATTGCCAGCCTTCGGGATCAGACTTTCATCCTTTAATAAGAAATGGATCAAGTTACACACCTTGTATTCAAACCAGATCTACTAGGAATGTTAGTACCTTTTAATTAAGTTTTCATTTATCTTTTTCCCTTACAAGCCATGTGTTTTACTGTTTATAATAATGGCATTGCTTACTGTATTATTCTTTATTATGATAAGTTGCTCCTTATTTGTGCCCTGATAATGAACTTCATTTTTGCTTACTTTCTGGTTGATCCATTCTGCCTGAGGGTGGGGACCGAGGTTTGGGGGATGAGGGATCTTTTTTGTGAGTGTTTGTTGCCATGATTGTATTTTGCTTTGTTATGTCTCCTCATGAATATAATAAAGTATATTAAATTTCAAACAAAAAAGAAGACTGCACATACATGTGAAGATGTAAATGATTGGTTTGATGAATTGAAAATAAAGAAATGATACACAGAATGTTGGAATGGAATGTTCATGATGAATATAAATAAAATGATAGTCAATTAGGCACCCAAGATACAGAGTGGTGTAAGTTGTCATTTCACGAGGAAAATCCCTTTGACAAAAGGGGTTGCCACTTTATCGGCAACCATGATTGTCAGGGTTTCCTGAAGTGAAATGCATGGGAGGAGGAAGGGAGGGAGAAAGGTGTTTTCAGGTGGATGGAAGGCAAGGGGGGGCATGGGGCATATGTATAAGGGGAGGAAAGGAGCACTGGATTGGCCACCTGGCAAGGGGGCGGGGTAAAGCTAGAGAAGGTACATAAGTGGGCTCTGGACTGTGCTGAGCCCTTCTTGCTGAAAAGTTTGAGCTTCCCCACACACCTGCCCTAAAAAGAGGGTGATGGTAAGGTAGAGTAATCCCAGGAACCTTGGGGGGGATTCTGAAAGTAGCACAGGTCATCAGAAGAGAGCAAAGGGTCTCGGGCCTGGGGAGCAACTGGGGTTGCAACACGAAGGCTATGGGGTTGATATGGATACGCCCATGAGTTGCCAACAGAGGGCAACAGCAGATAGTCCTAAGGATGAGGAGCAAGCAGACTGGCATCAGAGAGCAATAGGTAGGAGGGCTTTGAAAAGGATTGCAAGGACAGGAAATGTTGAAATGAGGCTGGAGGAGAAGAAAGGGAAACAGGGGAGGAGGAAGAAGGAGAAAAAGGGGAAGGGGAAGAGGCACTGGTAGGGGACTTGGGGGTATGGGGGTACAGGGTTTTAAGGGCTAGGCACAGGCTAGGTTGACATCCAGTCATGTTGGGCACTTCATATGGTTAGCACATCAGGGGTCCAGAACTGGGGGTTGGGTTAGACATCTGAGCCCTGAAAGAGGAGGAATGGAAAGACTCGGTCATTAACTCAAAAAGGGCCTTGGGTACACATCAGAGCCCATGGAAGATGACAAGGGTATAGACATTTATGAGGAGGGGGTTATAGGTAATGGGATAGTAGTGCAAATATAAGACTGTACATGTGAATATGGGAAGATGTAAATGATTGGTTTGATGAATTGTAAATAAAGAAATGATACATGGAATGCTGGAATGGAATGTTCATGATCAATGTAAATAAAATGATAGCCAATTGAGCACCCAAGATACAGAGTGGTGTGAGTCATCATTTCACGAGTGGAATCCCATTGACAAAGGGACCTTAGGAAACATGCACAAGGACTGTAGCAGAAGGTGATACACAACAAGGGCAGTATGTGAGTTCTTGAGGGAGAGAGGGGACAGTGGCTGGAGACAAATGGATAAGTAACATACAGAATATAAAGCAATGAAATGAACCATCACTCAGGCCTAACTCAGAGTTACACACACATACTGTAATATAATAATCATGGAAGAAAGGTACCCCCCATGGAGAAAACATTTAAGATCCAAGGTCTTTTGCCACTTCTCCAAGCAATTATAGTGGAGCCAGTTAAGATGCAATGCAGTACCTTGTAATAAATGACGTGCCACAAAATATTGCATGACAAAAAGGGTCAGTTGCCACTGAATTACACTTTCCATTGTAGCACACTATAAAATTTTGCAGTAATAATGCAACATTCTGCATATCACTGACTGGTGCCGCAGTATTTATTTAAAGTCCTAAAAGTAGACACCAAGGGCCAGATTCTGGAAGGGTGGCGCAAGTCGCCACCAAACGCAACTTGCGCCTCCCGCAACTGCGACATTGACCCTGCACCCTATTCTAGAAGGGATAGGGCCATCACAGCTAAGTCCTGTGACTTGTGACATGCAGCCAGGTAGCCAAACTGTGGGCACACCTGGCGAGCAGGTCACAAGCAGTAACGCAGGGCGTATGTGCCCCCTCATGCCCAGCAAGCTATATGACCCCGCAGGGCTGCACACACCCCCATCCCCTGAATCCCCCTTTGCAAAGTGCCCCACAGGGTGGCGTAGTCAACCCCCCCACCCGTGTCTCGACCCCGAGTTGCCAGCTGCAAATGTGGCATATACCTAGCGAAGCCCCGGTAGTCTAGTGCCCCCGCATCATTGTAGAATACATAAATATCACCCCCACTTCCCTGCTAGTCTAGTGGCCCCCCCAGCCAAGCCAGACCATCCAGCACCCCCCACCTGTCCCCAGACGGTGACTGGCACAGCCCACCTCTCACCTCCACGGTCAGCCGCCAACTGAGTGCTGTAGGAGTGCTACTGCACAGACATGCTCAGAAATTAATTTCTGAGTGCATCTTTACAGTAAGTGCTCCTATGGAACTCAGTTGGCAGCTGGCCGTGGAGGTAAGAGATGGGCTGTGCCAGCTCGCCAGCTGAGGGATGGGTGGGGGTGCTAGTAGTCTTGCACAGCTGGGGGGTCCACTAGACTTCAGGAACTGGGGCAATATTTATTTAATGTACAACGATCAGGGCACTAGACTACCAGGGCTTCGCTGGTATATGCCACATTCTTGACTGGCAACTCAGGGATGAGCATAGGTGGTTAACTGCGCCACCCACAAGGCATACCATGAATGGAGTCAGGGCAGTTGGTGGGCCACCGCGGGCAGTTACTGTGGGAATTGGGGGCAGTTGGAGTAGCCAGCCCTGAGGGGCTATTAATGTAAGACTCGGGGCAGGGTGTGGGCAGCCCTGTGGGGCACCCACAGAGGTATGCTGGGCATGAGGGAAGGGTAACTGTGCAATGCCTACTGGACAGCTGTCAGGTCTACAGGAACCCCGGGGGTGTCCTTAAGTTATACCAGCTAAAAGCTGGTGTAACTTACATTGCCAGTTCTCCTCAGGGGTTGTTGTAGAATCCTCACATTGAGGACTTTGTTGCTGCCCTTCTGGAATGGGGCACAACTGCTGCCATAAATCACCTAGCACCATGTCGCAGGGGGTTTATGGTGCAACGGTGAGCATAACTGCTGTTTGGTGCAAGTCGCCTGCACCATGTCACAGGCCACTTTATAGAATGGTGCATGTTGCAACTGCTGGTGTAAGTTGCTACATGCGCCATTCTACTTGGCGCAAGTGCTGTTACGCCAGGCATAACTGTACTAGAATCAGGCCCCAAATATGTAACATTCTGTGTTATGATGGAAATATAGAAGTGGAAATGAGCCTGATGCCATGTAAATGTCTTTAGAACTGAAGAGTAGAATGTCTTCAAATTCAAATGTTCAGGGATTTTTATGAGGTGTGTATCATGTTGATATAAACAGGAGTTTTTTTTTTTTTTTGGAAACAGGCAAATCGCCTCAAATTTTCAAACTCCTTTGGATATGTAACTCAAAGGCAATTAGACAACCAAATAGCTGGTTTTATAGTGTTAACAGATTTCTCATCTGAAAATAGTGATGAACAGATCTTAGCTGGTTCCTTTTGAAAATCCCTCATAGTTCAAATGTGATCATCAGTAGTCTGTGAAATGAAAGCAAATTTCAAAATCAAAGGTGTAATAATCCTTACTGCCTTTCCCTGCTAGCCTGCTAAAGCTGTGACCTGCAGCAGGCAGACTTTCTGCAGCACCAGTAAATGGGACTGAACAGATTACTCTGCTCACATCCATTGGCTGAAAGACACTAGGTTATTATTGTTAAGCTAAATGGTTCTACAGTATAATATTTTGTGAAGGAAAATCAATTTTTGGGGGATGAACTGTAATCACTCTCTCCCACGAAGTGCAGGTCTTCTGCTGCCAAGTTTGAGCTGGAAATGGCACCAAGATAAGCACGGTGAAAACAGATCATAATCTTCAGCATCATTGATTGGCTGCTGAAAATCCTGTCACTTTGATAGAGCTCAGTTTGCCATGCCATGTGATCACTGTAAAAAAGTGCTGTATTATTCTACTAAAATGGTAAAGTAATGCTAAACATGTTGGGGCCTCTTTGTGGAAAGACAAATTGCATAGGTAAGTTGTTCACCCCAAATCCGGTTTAGTTTCATTCCTAGTGAAGATTGTGACTATGAAGTCAGCACAGGCCTTCGAGTTAAACTTGTGCAAACATCAGCTTACCAATGGAGTCCCTGGCTATTCTGAGTAGTAGAGTGGGTTGAGGAATTCATAAGAATTAGTACTTGCCTGCAAAGACATTTTATTAAGTCTCTTCTTATGTAGTGGGAAAAAAATGTTGTAGGTGCCGTATTGGTCCTTTTAAGAACAGATCCAGAAACACAGGTCCCGAGAGAACAGCTACTGCAATATAAGGAACTGATGACTACCAACAGAATACCCTTAGTAGTCACATACCATCCTGACCTTGAACTCCTATGTAAGATTATTAAGGATCTCCATCCAATAATTAGTGAGGATGAAACCCTTAACTGTATTTTTCAAGAACTGCCACTACTATCTTTTAAACAACCACCTAATTTAGCCAGCCTGATTAATAGGAGTCAGCTTGAACCAGAACAGAATACCATGACATCACATGGTACACGACCCTGTCATCAACGCACATGTAAGACATGTAACCTCATTTCCACTTCAGACTGTGTGGCTACATCGCAAAACAGACTATTCAGGATACAGGGGAATTATACATGTACATCAAGTAATGTGGCCTATTTTATCCAATGCAAGAAAGGCCCTCGCACAGGTTATGTGGGGGAGACAAGCCAACAACTCCGCACTAGAATGAATTCACACAGATATTCTATTAATCACAAAATGATTGAGAAACCAGTAGCCCAGCACTTCTCCCAGGATGACCACTCAATCTCAGATATGTCTGTGATGGTCTTAAAAGGACATTTCAACAGTACACAACGAGACGGGCTTCTGAAATTAGACTTATTTTACTTCTTAATATGGTGGCGGATGGATTGATCATTGATGTTGGTTACATGACACATTATTCCACTTAAACTTACACAGACCTTTACTTCAAAAGATGGACATAAACACTTAGTTCTTCAGCGGGCCTTTGATTTTGTAAGTTTATGGTTATCTACATTGTTGACTTCTCACATTAACACTGTGGTGAGTGCATTTGAGTGTGTGTGTGTATACTGATGTATGTATGTATGTGTGTGTTTTGTGTGCGTTTGGTGTGTGTTGTGTTTTTGTGTGTTGTGGGTATGGTGTGCGTGGTGTGGTGTGGTGTGTGTGGAATGTGTTTTGTTATATTTGTTGTGTGGGGTGTGCAGGTGTGTGCGCGCACGCGTGTGTGTGTGTGTGTGGGGTGTGGTGTGGTGTATGTACACACATATGTGTGGGTGGAGTGTGGCATGGGGCAATTGTTATGTGACTAGGACACTTAGTTTTCACATATAGTGTGCATTTATTTCCCTCTATTAGTTGTCAGTGGTTGGATTACACACTGTCACATTTTTAACTGCTCATATTAAGATGCATATCTCATTTACTTGGGGGTTCATAAAAGGTGTAATTCCTTTGGGTTTTCATTTAGATTGCTTAGACTGATTCTGTGCATTTTTGTTATACACAGACTCTGTGTTGAAATCTGCACTTATCAGGCTCATGGTCTCATTTTCTTGGGGGTCCTTGACAAGTATTTTTTATTTGGCACATACACTTACAAGTGATACTTTCATGCATCATGTTTATATGTGTATGTTAATTTGAGGCTTGTTTTCAACTTGCAGTTATACCTAATTTCAGGATTTTGTCTCTCATTATCTGTCCTTTAATATATCAGGACAATTGGAATGTAAGTTGTAAGTTCATCTTACATGCATTAGAGAGAATGCCACTCCAAGGTTTTTTTTTTATCACTAGAATGCTTTCTTGGCATACTGAGACATTTTAAAATTTATGTGACAAGAACTCTCTGGCTGTAGAGAATTCTTGGTAACCTTTCCCTTCTGAGGCTCTTCAGTTAAAGGCATACTGGTGTTAATTAGCTTCTCTGACGTAATCTTCTATTATGTTTTAAATGTATATGTTAAACCAATGAGAATTATTTCTGCGTTTTCTATATAATCTGGTGTTAATAGTATGGGATATTTGAAAAAACTGCCACAAAGCTTCTGAAGAAGGACCTGGTTGGTTCGAAAGCTAGAGCACTTTGTTCTTTTCTGTAACATCCATGTTGGTCCAATAAAAGGTATCAAATCATTTGTTTCTGGATATGTAGTGGGAGGCACTAGATGAATAAAGAGTCCTGTCCAACTATAGATTATTGTTATGTTACTATATTTGTTACTATGAATCCATTCTTATAGTCTCATTTTTGCAGTGAAAGAAATATAACAAATTTATAACATGTTTTTACTGTACATCAAACAGCTTAACAGTAGCATTTGATATTAGGCTATTGGTGACAGCTAATCAGACTCCTCCAGCTATTACTACCTCATGAAAGAAGACACATGGAATTTCAAACACTCAGAAAAAGCCATGGTAACAGAGTTTTTCAAAGACTTTAACTTGTTATAATATTTTTGATATGTGATGTCCTATTATTAACAGCCCTCCCCTACACTGTGTGTGTGTGGTTGTTTCTACTAGTAGCTAATTAAGCAATAAGGCACGACAGGGTGTGTGTTATCGCATGTAAGCCGCCTGGTGGCGAAGCACTTGGCTTCGCCTGCTTCCCACCACCCCAGAGTGACGGCAGTCATCAATAACACACACACTGAGTGCCTTATTGCTATTATACAATGGCTCGTTGTTGTACAAAATAAAAACATTTAAAAACTGTTTTTAGTAGATTTTTAGCGTGGCAGTATATCTTTGTTTCTTAAAAAAATGGTTCAAGCATATGCTCATCCATACAGTGATGTTATTGTGTAATAACATCACTGTCTCAGGCATACACTGACCAATCAGAGTCTAGGATTCTTTCTCACCATTGTATAATGAACCATGGCAAGCATTACAGTATGCACACTCATCAATGGCTCAGGGTGGCACAACAACCATCGTGAACCATTATACAGTGGCAGGGTCCTACACAACTGTGACTATCACTAAGTTAGAAAATGGGCTTTTTATTTCCTGGCATCTGATTGGCTTGTACCCCTGCCAGGGGGGGTACATTAACTTTCAATAGATGCCCAGGAAATAAAAAGTACCAGCCTGTCATGCCCCCTCACCCACTGAAGAATCATAGTGCCCACCCTGCTCCCTAATTGGCTAAAAGCCCCTCATTTGAATTTCAAATGCTGCAATGTTTCTCTCTCGCTTAACGAGAGATACTGTCCCCCCAATACCAGCTCCTGACTCCAGGCACATAATCTCAGCTGGATTCCCTTTATAACTACTTTGTTTAAATCTAAAGCAACACATTAAAAACATGCAGGAAGGGTAAAAAAAAAGCTGTCAGCCCAATCGCCTTGACAACCACCGCTGGGCAGTGCGGTATTTAAGAGAGCAGCACGTGCCTACAGAGTGAACAGCTCTCCTGTGGCCATCCCATCACCTGATGGTGAAATATGACTGTAAGTGGCACAGAAACAGAAGAAGCACATTAAAAGTGCAAAAAATGCAGGCAGATGTCAGTTGTCTTTCCTGAAAAACGTCCAGGGGCGCCTGTGTCGTTGGGCCTCATTACACCTCTGGGCGGTCCGGTATTTCCCAATACCGCCCACCTTGTTGGGTATTATCGCTTACATATTACACCACTATATTTAAGCCGTCATATTATTTATCACAAAAATGGTATATACTTTGATGTTGGGTGTATTTGATTGGCATAATGTTCCAAACTTACTCTTGTCAGTGTGAAGAAAACCTTACAAAAATCAGCAAAAGGAGATTTATAGTTAAGAAAGGCACCTGCTGTTCTTGTTATGGTCAAGCAAATCTCTACTACCTTGTGCTGAATTGAAGGAACATGTGAAGACCCACATTGGAGATAACACATGTATTTCTATGTTCTCTGTGTAGTACTAAGAAGTAATATTATTAACTGAAGTATAAGAACATAATACTGTGAACCAGCCCTCTGTGACATCCCGTATTAATATGTATTTGTAGTCTGAACTAATCCCACATTACAGGTCATTTGCCAAGTGCTTCCTCCAAAGGTTTGGGTCTCTCCTGGTCAAAATGATTACAAAAAAACTTATGAAAGTAATGTAAAATGGAACCAGCCAGGATACAAGACAGTAATACTGCAGTATATCACAAAATGCTGCAGTTTGCTGCAGGTAACAGTGTAATTCTATGGCAATGATGTCCCTTTTTACTGCAGTTTTTTGTGACATGTGGGGCTTAAACTTGTAAGGGGGGAAGGGATAAGGGAGGGGCTGATCAGAAGCCCTCTCCTCCAGATGAGGGGAGTAGCCACAACCCGGGGAGGGGGAAACAGACTGGGGGTGGAGGTTTCAGGAGGAGCAGAGGAGGATGGAAGTATAAGGAACCTGGTTGGGGTTTGACAAAGGGGATCAGGGATAAGGGTTGGGGGTTGGTGTTAGTAAATGCCAGGAGCTTGGGAAACAAGTTGCCAGAGTTCCAGGCCATGCTGTTCGAGGGGGAGGTGGATGTGGCGGCGGTCACGGAGACGTGGGCTAACAAAAACCATGACTGGGACCTAAACGTGCAGGGGTACACTATGCTTAGGAAGGATAGAAAGGAGGGCAGAGGGGGTGGAGTGGCTATGTTCAATAGAGATGACATAGAAATTGCTTGGTTAGAAGAGGCAGAGGGAAACGTGGAGGCCTTATAGGTCACCTTACGATCCCCAGCAGGAGATAAGGTCAAGCTGGGTGTAGTATATAGGCCCCCTGGGATGGGTGATGTTCTGGAGGATGGTTTGCTGGACAACATCATTGCCCAGTGTGGACCAAAAGGGGAAGGAGTGGTGTTGATGGGGGACCTTAATATGCCAGGTACAAACTGGGGAACCATGTCCTCTAAGGTGGCCAAGGAACAGAGGCTGCTGGATGGCTTCCAGGATGTGTTCTTAACACAGCATGTGATGGAGCCCACAAGGGAGGGGCATGTCCTGGATGTGGTTCTGGCAGATGGGGTCTGGTAAGGGTCCTGGTTGTAGAGGATCCCCTGACTGGGAGCGACCATAATACTGTCTGGTTTCAAATAAGCATGGGGGGAGGGGGGAGATCTAGGACACTGGCAGTGGACTTCAGGGGGGCAGACTTTGTGGGCATGGGAAATATTCTCAAGGATCACTTGAAGGGGATTACATCAACCACAAATGTGGAAAGGAGATGGGAGGTCATAAAACGGGGACTTCATGAGGCAGTCAGGACCTACGCTAAGGTGAAACATAAGGGAGCAAGGTCACATAAACCATGCTGGTGGTCCAGTGAGGTTCAGGTAGCAGTCAGAGAAAAGAAGACGGCCTACAAAAAATATAGAACAACAAGAGGGGATAGGGATAAGGAAATGTACCAGCTTGCATCTAGAAAAGTCGCCCAGATGGTGAGGGGGGCAAAGTCCAGTTAAGAGCAACGGCTGGCACAGAGGATACATGGTGGGGAAAAGGGGTTCTTCCGGTACATTGGAGAGCAGAGAAAAACTAAGGGCCATCTCAGCAAATTGAGATCAGAAGAAGGGTGGGTGGAAGAGGCGAGGGACCAGGCAGAGGTATTTAACAATTACTTTGCCTCTGTGTTCACTAGGGAGGGGGATGGGATATCTACAAAGCAAGTCATGATGGGGATAGAAGCGGCAATGAGTGGGATCAGGGGAGCAACAGAAATGGAGCAAGAGGGAGGGAGGGAGAGGTACCCCAGGGGTGTCACATCAGGATAAGGATAAAAAGGCTAGTAAGGTGGAGGGGACGGATGATGCTATCTCCACCAAAAGGGTGTGGTTAGCCCTCAAGGCCCTAAAGAAAGACAAATCTCCTGGGCCGGATGGCATTCATTCGAGAGTACTATGGGAATTGGCAGACATACTGGCTGCACCCCTGGTGGAGCTCTTCAACAGGTCACTTGAGACAGGGAGGGCACCTAGGGATTGGTGAGAGGCACATGTGGTGCCAATCCATAAAGGGTGGTCAAGGGAAGTACCAGGTAACTATAGACCCATCAGTTTAACCTCGGTGGTGGGAAAATTAATGGAAAGTATACTAAAGGAACGACTGGGGGTGTACTTGGAGGAGGTGGGAGGTCTGGATAGTTGGCAACATGGGATTGTGCCAGGTAGATCATGTCAAACCAATCTTGTGGAGTTCTATGAATGGGTAACATCAGAACTGGACAGGGGAAAGCCTGTGGATGTATTATTCTTGGATTTCAGCAAGGCGTTCGACTCTGTCCCCCACAATGGTCTGGTGGAGAAACTGATGGGGTTGGGAGTAGGCCCTCTGATGGTCAGATGGATTGAAAACTGGCTAGCTGGATGCACCCAGAGAGTAGTGGTCTGTGGGGAGCTCTCGAACCCTAGAGAGGTTGGTAGTGGGGTACCGCAGGGCTCGGTCCTGGGTCCGATCCTGTTTAATGCATACATATCGGACATCAGGGAGGGTATAAGGTGTGAAATGAGTCTCTTCGCTGATGACTCCAAGATGGGAGCAGTAGTTGAGGGAGAAGAGGGGAGGTTGGCCCTGCAAGGGGACCTGAACACCCTGGAAAGCTGGGCTCACACATGGAAATTAAATTTCAATATTACCAAGTGCAAGGTGTTACATCTTGGGCAGGGAAACCCTAAACACAGGTACACCCTGGGAGGGGAGGCACTGGAGGCCTCAGTAGGGGAAAAAGACCTAGGGGTCATGGTGGATGCATGTATGAATAACTCTGAGCAGTGCAGGAGAGCGGCTAGCAAGGCAAACAGGATGTTGGGATGCATCGTAAGGGGGATCACCTCTAGGAGCAAGGAAGTGATACTGCCTCTGTACAATGGACTGGTTAGACCACACCTTGAGTACTGTGTACAGTACTGGAAACCACACTTGAAGAGGGACATACAGCTCCTGGAGAGGGTACAGAGGAGGGCAACTAAGATGATACGAGGGCTAGAGGATTTGACGTATGAAGACAGACTTGAGGAGCTCTGCCTGTTTTCATTGGAGGAGAGGAGAGACAGGGGGACATGATTGAGGTCTTCACGTACCTCAAGGGAATAAATAGGGTAAACATGGAGGGGATCTTTAGACTAAAGCAGGGAGGTATCACCAGAGGGCATGATTTGAAGTTGGAAGGTGGAAAGGTGAGGGGAAAGAGGAGGAGGTTTTTCACTGAGAGGGTGGAGGACCCTTGGAATGCACTGCCTGGTGAGCTGGTTCAGAGATCCACAGTGGAAGGCTTTAAGAGAGGGTGGGACAGACACAGAAAGTGGATGTATCAGATGATGGCCTGTCCCGGGGGGTGGGGATGGATGATAGGGGTTTCTGGAACACAAGGGGGGCATCTCGGCACCCAACTAGGGATCTGAGGTTCGAGCAGACTCGATAGACCATAAGGCCTAATCTGCTGGTAAATAGTATGTTAGTATGTCATTTACTGCAAGTCACTGCATTGTACCATGACTGGTTCCACTGTATTAAGGGACAATGGACATTTGGTTGCGACTTTTTCAGTTTTTTTCTCTTGTACTGTAATCATTAAAGATGCTTTTCTATGCCAAATTATCTGTATTCTTTCATTTCTGAACTATTTGCATCAGTCCTAAATGTTGCTTTCTGAGTAGTTCAGAAAAGTTCAGATTTCAATTAAAAATTGTGAATATGTCCCAGTTCCTTCATTTTCCAACTATGCCAAGTGCCTTAACTTTTTTCATAGAAAGTGTTTTAATTCAGGGCAACATGACAGGTGCTTTCATGCTGTCCCTGCTGGTTCCTGGCTCAAAAGCAAAGTGAGAGCGTTGAAAATACACTGTTGTACATCATCCCCAAAAAGCACTGGCCTAGTTTTGGAAAAGAACAAAGTAATAGCTTATTCTTCAGGGATCAGTGCAGCGTAAAGGTTACTCATACTTTCTGGAAATCTACTGCCATTGTTTTATACAGCTTTGAGCATTCCAAGCCAACAGAGTTGCAATGTGTGATATGCAATGAATTGTAGTATTATGCAACTGAAATATTCTGTAATCATTGCAAAAGTGCATATTACTACATCTTGCACTACCATTGATTCTGTGGAATATCATACAATATGAATGGGTGATTTTGTATGTTTGCATTAAAGACTTATCAGTGCAAGACTTTTACATTTATATAAATTGTGCACAGTTCTGTAAGAAGACTATATTACGTTGTTGGGCAGGTAGTAGCTGAACAATCACCATGATTGACTACAGTGACAATAAACTTTAGAAAACATAATAAAAATATAGTATATGATTAGGACTAATTGTGTACAGAAAGCATTCCCTTTCAGAATTTTGTTGTGCATGTTCAAAATTGTGCATGTTCTAAAGATGTGCAGATTCGGTTGTTAACTGAGTTGTGTTTCCCCCTTGCGCTTACTCCTGCAGCTTTCAGTTTCTCCACACTGCTTCATTCACTCACACACTATTGTCCCCCTCTCATGCTTACTCCAGTCATTTGCACATTCTCAGCAGCACTCCACTCATTCACACAAGGGTAACTTTCAACTCATCAAAAATAAATGTCAGAAACCATACACTTACATAAAATATGGACAACCATACAGAACTCATCCTGTGTTTCCATCTTGGGGTTGAAATAACACCACAGACCTCTCAAGCTTCATACTGTTATCTAAATCCCTCAGTGAAAACACAGACTCCTTGTGTATGAGTGCCCTTACTTTAGTTCTTATACGCTAACTGGTGCTCCCTTGTTCCCTAAGGGAAACTGGGTTATAATTTGCATGAGAAGAGTGGGGTCAGGTAACAATACAGCTTGCAGGCAATTGGTACAGCAGTGAGCAAAGTGAGAGAACAAAATAAAGTGCATTGCAGGGATCTGCTTTAGCAGGCAGTGTATTGATAAAAATTAAAAGTCAGCACACCTGTTTCTTCTATGCAGCAGCTACAGTATCAGAGTCAGTGATTGCAGTCAGTGCCACAGCTGAGTTACCAAAATTATTGATGTTTAAATTTGCATGACTAGGGGTTAAGGTTGAATGATGCTCCTACCGGGTCAATATGTCACAAATAGCACCACACAAGAAATACTGCATGGAATACATCACGCAGTGCACTAGCACAATAGGGTACAAAACCCTGCATGACATATATGGTGCACACGGTTTTGTACCCTATCATGCATAGTTGGGGAGGAGGAGTGTCATGTAGGTTAACACCTCTGTTCGGGAGGTGGCCCACTGTGCTGCTGCTGTGGCTCAGTGGAATGAGCCACAGCACTACAGGATGTTGCTGTGTGTCTGTGGACTGGGGCTCGAATCCTGGTCCCAGACATTTTGGAAACCGTATTATGCGGTGTTTATTTTTTCCCAGTCCCGGTGTTTCTCCCAGTCCCCGTGTTGACCCTCCACTCTGGAATTGATTATTTTAATGGGGGGATTGGGGGGTGCAGGGGGCACAGCCCCACACAGAAAACAAAAGAGACGCATGTTCCCGTTGCCGAAATGCTTTTCAGCACTGTGTCTGTGTGCCTGCAATGTATTCACTGACTTAACATCGTGATACATTACTGTGCAGTTTTGTCATTCGTGGTAATAGCCCTGTGCCAGTGATGATCAGCGTCAGGAAGTTACAGCTGGAGTGTGGAGAGAAACCTAATGCTGAAGCTTGCGTAGTCTTGTGGCAAAGTAAAGAAAGATGTACATTTGAGAGAAGGGGTTTACAATTTTATGTTTAGATACAGTAGTGGTGTTCTGTGGTGGTGGAAACGTGGTGACAGGTAAAACAATTGGCTTTATGTTATTTTTGAAGTAAAACAACTGGGAGTGGGCATATTGGTTTTCCTTTAAATATAGTAATCAAAAATGTTTCCAAAGTTTCTTGGGGTAATGATATCTTAAAGCCGTATTTTTGTAAATGAATTAGAGATGGAGGCACATGTATACTGTGCCTGTATCAGTGTCATCCTGCTTCTAGTCAGGCTTCAAAAGATGCATCCAATTGTGAAAAACAAGTCATGATTTGCAGTAAAAAACTGAAGCAAATAAAATGTTCATAATTTTTTACTGCAGTTGTGTGTTGTTTATTGATTTTAAAATGTGGAGGCAATGCCTCTCCGCTGCTGCAATTGTAATGCTAAAAGTTGCAACACCGATGACCTAGGTTCAGGAGTGAACTTGGGGTATAGAAGGGTAAGCCAAGGGGAAGGATAATTAAGCATCAAAAGGGCTGTTCTCCTCCTGTGAGGAGGGCAAGGATTGTGGTGAATGGAGAATACCTGGTCCCTAGCATAAGCTAGGGTAAAGGCAGTTTGGACTACCAGTGAGCAAGAGGGCACAGCAGATATTGACACACATCATACAGGAGCATGTGGCACACGTCATGGTGTCATGCCCTTCTCTGACAAAAAAGGGAAGAAAATGCCAGCTATCAGGAAGAGATCAACAATAAACAACATTAAAATTAAACAATATCACAAAGCAAACTTTGACCTTATTAAACAAGATTTGGGGAAAACTAACTGGGAACAGATTCTCCCCATCCCCTTAAAAACAAATGAAGCATGGGAAAAAATAAAACAAAAAATATTACAACTTGACAAACAACATATCCCTGAGAGACTTAAATACAACAATAAAGGAAAAATCCCACAATGGTTCAATAAACATATAAAAACTTTAATAACACGTAAGAAAAAACTTTTCATTAAACTTAAAAAAAACACCAGTATCACAAATAAATAAAACATTAACATCCTATAGACAAACAGTCAAAAAATTAAAAAAGCATATAACAGTAGCCAAACGTAACCTGGAATTTAAGATAGCACACACAAAGGACTCCCATAAAGCTCTATACTCCTATTTAAATGAAAAAAAAGAACTGTAATAACCAAATTGGACCACTAGTTATAAATGCACATACCATCACTTCAGACATAGAAACAGCCACTGAACTAAATAACTATTTTTCAACTGTTTACACACATAAATCGGATCTTACTCCTATTACTGTACCCTCCAACACTGATATAAATATAGACAGAATTTCAGAAGAAGATGTTGAAAATGCACTAAACACCCTAAAAAAATACACAAGTCCAGGACCAGATGAAATTAGTTCTAGATTCTTAATAGAAACAAAAGATGTCATTATTCAACCATTAAAAATATTATTTAATAAATCTTTGAATGAATCATCAGTGCCAAATGAATGACGTACCACAATAGTCACACATATTTTCAAAAAAAGGCTCTTACTCAAAAATTGAAAATTACAGACCCATAAGTCTTACATCCATTTCATGTAAACTTATGGAAAAGATTATCAAACTCAAAATAGAAGATGAGCTAACAACATTAAATATAATTGACACATACCAGCACGGCTTTAAACAGGGTTTCTCATGTGTAACAAATCTCATCTCCTTCTACGAATACATCAGCTATCACTTGGACAATAACACACCTATGGACGTCATACTACTTGATTACAGCAAGGCGTTTGACAAAGTCTCTCATTCCTTATTAATTAAAAAACTTATTAAAATAGGACTGTCATCCACATTAACTTCTTGGATTAATCAGTGGTCAATAATGTAATGTCCAGGGAAAGGGGAGTGAACAGCGGGGTCCCCCAGGGTTCTGTGCTTGGGCCGGTTCTCTTTAACTTGTTCGTTGGAGATATGCATATATCAACAAATAACAAAATAGTCAAATTTGCTGACGACACTAAAATCGGGGCAAAAGCTAACAATCAAATCAAAAATTCTGGTCTACAAACAGAACTACTACTAATTGAGCAATGGGCATGTATGAATGAGATGCACTTTAATGTCACTAAATGTGCAACTCTCCTCCTGGGAAGAAATAATCCACTACAAACATATTATTTAAACAATATGGCTATTAAAACTTCTACCATAGAAAAAGATCTAGGGATCTTGGTCAATAATAAACTGTCTTCCACTTCACATTGTACCAAAATAGCTAATCAAGCAAACGCCACCCTCAGGAGGATTAGCAAAACATTCGTAAACAAAACTGAACAATGTCTACTGCCACTCTACAGATCTCATGTTAGACCATTTCTGGATTACTGTCCCCCCTTCTGGAGCCCTTATTTAATTTCCGATATTAATAAGATTGAAAGCATCCAACACAAAGCAACAAAGCTCATACACCACCTTTCTAAACTTAACTACACCACCAGATTAGAAAACACAGGTTTACTCACACTATCCCAAAGAAGACTTAGGGGGGATTTGTTACTATTATTCAAAATTACAGCAAATGGAGATCAGATGCAATACTGTGGTCTCAAATACTCTACTAGAAAAACAGCAGCAAGACTGCGTAACAGACAATTGGAGATTATGAGGGCAAAAACAAATAAAAGAATGAACTTTTTTATTATAAGAACACCCAGAATCTGGAACAAATTACCGCAGGAAATAGTCGATTCTCCTAACATATTGTCTTTCAAAAACAAACTTGACAAATGGTTGATCAATTAGGGACCCATTAAATGATCCACAAATGTGGGGGACAATCGTGATGGGCTAACTGCCTTCTTTTGTCCAATAACACCAAAGTACCAAAGTATCAGACACTCTCAGACCCTGCTCCCGATTAGCTGGGTTCTTTCCTCAAGAACCAAATCTTGATCGATGGTGGGGCTAGGGATTCCTACTGACCAAACCAGGTGAGGTAAGGCCTAAGGACAGACAGCTGATAGTGTAAGATCTGGTAAAATTCAAAATTTGGGGTCTGGGTTGCTGGGGGATGTGGGATGGATGAAGTGGAAGTGAGGAGACAGACACTCTATTAACGTGGTCTAACAGTTTGCATGAATTTGCGTTTTGAAAACATCAACATTTTTGAAAATTCAGCCCTTTGTCTGCAGTGTTGTCAGAAGAAGATTTGAAATGCTGACTGACAGCCCATAATGACTTGGGTTCAGAACCTCCTCCACCAATCAGGCTGTAGCAAATTCCATTTCTTGAAGAATAGCTTAAATACAAAAAAATATAACTCACATTTTTAATTCTATGATATTTTGTGTTATAAACATTTTCAGTATATTTTGTGTTTCTTATATACAAGGTGCTTATCAGCAGCATAGTGTTCTGAGATGTCGGTCCAGTGAATGAGAAGTACTCAGAGCTCCACTTTCTAAGGTGTTGTCACACAAAATGCTGTAGTTATAGAATCCTTGTATGGTGTTAGCTTTCTAAAATTGTATTTATTTATTTCAGTTTCGGATTAACACCTTTGAGCCAAGAGCTCATTTACAAAGGTTCCATGTCAGACAAAAAAGAATATAATACAATACAATACAAAGGCTTCAGGTAATCACAGTCATATAAGACATCATATACAGTAGATACATAAGGAACAAAAGGTTACACGGCTACTGTTACAGAAAAATAAGTGCTTAGTAACAACAGCACTCCCTGAGTGTGGTACAGTGCTTGGTAAATTCAGAGAACAGACTAGGTCAGTGTAATCCCTGGGTTCAAGTAGGAATTAGTGTAGAGATATAAACAGCCAGAGGTGGCTTTGTTAGAGGTATAACAGAGGAACGAGGTATGAGGGGTGAGGGAGGCAGGGGTGTGTGCAGGGTGGGGAGGATGCTGTGTATATTTGCATAACTTCAATATAGACTATGACACAACAGAAGTAAAGGGGTTGTGGGATCACAATGTGTGACACTGCCTATTCTCAGAGTCTCCAAAGTTCTACTGTGGAATTTTAAGATGTTTCAGATTATACTTTTACTGTTGATCAAGCGTGCTGTTCCATGCCTTAACATTACATTCACCACATTGTTATGTTTACATTAAGGAAAGCCTCATTGGTTCTTACAGGACGGGATGAACAAGCTAGCCAATTTCAATGCATTAATGACATTACTGGAAAATTTCCTTTGATCTGTAGTAACCTCCTTGTCTTAGAAACTATAAACATTTGATGTGGTAAAGTAAAATCTATTTAAATAATTACTATAAAAATATTGTTCAGACTGTATTTAGTTCAGTAGTATCAATAGCGTTAGGGTTGTGAATGTACTTTAATGGTACATAGATACGTTGATACTGTCAGCAGATAAGGGCCTATGACCAACCCAGTCTGCCCATTTGAGCTTGTAAGATCACTTTAAGTTTTTCTAGAAGTCTGTTGCCCCTTACCCATGACCTCCAGGATTCCCTTATGTTATCAGATGCATTCTTAAATCCTGTGATTGTTTCTGCCCCCACCAGTTCCTCAGGCAGGGTGTTCTACTTGTCCACCACCCTTTCTGAGAAGAAATTCTTCCTCACATTTCCTCTGAATTATCCTCCCTCCAACTTCATCCATGCCTTGTAGTTCTGGATCATCTTTTACACTGGGGAAAAAGTGTTTGTTTCTGCACACTATTCCTCCCAATAAGGTATTTGTATGTCTCTATCATATCCCCTCTCTCCCTTCTCTCCTCCAGGGAGTACATAGTCAAGTCCTTCAGCCTGTCCTCATAGGATGTGTGATACAGTCCCTCTACCATCTTTGTTGCCTTCCTCTGAACCATTTCCACCCTGTCTATGTCCTTACGTAGGTAAGGTCTCCAGAACTAGACACTGTACTCCAGGTGGGAACTCCCTATTGTCTTGTACAGTGGAATTATGACTCCCCTTTTCCTGCTGGTGATGCCCCTGCCTATGCATCCCAGCATCCAATTTGCTTTACCTGCCGCCTTTGCTCCTAGTTGATGCTGCTGCTGGGAGGCTCCAGTCTGCATCCGGAATATTGAAGTCTCCAAACCAGCACCACCTTCCCCTTGTCTGTCATCCTTTGGATGGCTAACATTATCTCCCTATCTGTCTCTTCTTCATGGGCTGGTGGTCTGTAGACCACCCTTGTGCAGATGGCTGTCCACATTTTCCTTTCCAGTTTAACCCACGGTATCCCCCCCCATTTTGTTCCTCCTGGATCTCTGTGGTCTTTATGCCATCTTTCACATAAAGTGCCACTCCTCTTCCTCCCTTCCTGCCTGCCCTGTCTCTTCTGAATATGTTGTAGCCGGGTATGGCTATCTCCCAGTCATGATTATCATTACACCAGGTCTCTGTGATGGCCACAATGTCCAGGTCTGACTGCACCATGGCAGCCTCCAGATTCTCCATCTTATTGTTGAGACTCCTGGCATCGACACACATGGCTTTCCATGATGTGACCTACCTGGTCTGTTTTATTGTTCAACTCCAGTCCCCCCCCCCAGTTGTCCTTTATCCCCGGTTCTCCCCGCTGTCTGCCCTTCTGTTGTATTTTGTCCTTTTTCTACATATCAACCCCTTGGGTGCCTACCTCCATCTTTTGCACACTGCTTTGTAATGATATCTCCTCCTCCTGTTCTCTAGTTCCACTGCTAGCTATAAGGGGGGCAATTAGGTACCCTCCTTGCTGACTTGCCCACCTTAGCTAGTTTAAATGCTTGCCCACATAGCATTTAAACTTTTCATTGAGTGCTTGGATTCCCCTCCAGGGAACAAGCCCCCATCCCTCCAGGTGGGTTTCTAGTCACCAATGAATCTGAACCCTTCCTCACAGCACCAGTTCTTCAACCATGTGTTAAAGTTCCTGGTGCATGTGCCCTTATACTCTCACATTCCTCTCAAAGGTAGTACTTCTGAGAAAGTGATGGATGTAGCTACTTGGTTAAGACCCTTCCCCAATTTTCTAAACTCTTCCTGAACTTCCTTAGGCTTCCCATTTGCCAGGTCATTAGTTCGTAGGTGAATAATGACATCCAGCTTTCCCTTCTGTCTTGCCTTCCAGGCAATCCCCAGAATCTTCCTCCCATTCCTCCACACCATGGCACCTGGAAGACATCTCCATGTCCTCCCCCTCGCATGTTCCTAGCTCGATCCCCCATATGATAAACTCCCTCACTAGGATTCACTTCCTCCTCCTCCTCCTCCTCCGGTGTCCACTGCTCCCTCCACTGAGGTCACCTCCTTGGTTGACCTCCACATCCTTTCCTTCCAGTTCTCTGGGTGCCTCTGTCTTGTTGCTCTATTTGCCAGTGCATCATATGAGTTCTGGAGTGGAATATGATTTGGGATGTGCCTCTTCCTGACCTCCCTAACCCTCCCAGATCCCACCATTGTCCAAGTTCTCCTCATTCTTGGCATCCTTTGAGGTAGCAGCATTGGACTGGGTGGTCTCTGGATGGGGGAGAAGGCACTCCTGACCCAGTTTATCTCCACTCTAAATCTGGCTACCTCATCCCACAGTCCAGAGAGATGCCTGCAGATAGGGAAGCACTTTAGTATCCAGAAGGTCTGCCTGAATACCACTGCCCTGCATCCACTGCATTGCACCACACCCCACGTTATTCTGCTATATACAGCTATTACACTATTTGTGTAATTACACTATTACACCATTTGTCTGTTAGCTATTACACTAGTTATCTGTTTCTGAAGCCCTCAGTCTAGTTCCTCCTGGTTGCGTAGCTCTCCTTCTAGAGCCCTGTGTTTGTTTTTTTGGAAGTACTTTTACTTAATGTCATTTTTTTTGTTGTTGTTAATTATGCTGCGGTAGGCATCGAGTCAACTGCACTTCTATGTTATTGCAACTTGTTTTGCCAAGGGTGGGCTTACTCTCCTTTATGCCCCTCCTTCTACACAGCCCCTACTATTCCCTGTACTTGGCTCCCATCAATCTGATTTATCAGAGCATTTAATTAACAGTGGGGTGGGGTGGCAGGGTGAGCAAAAAGTTGCAGCAAGTAAAAACAGCAAGGAAATAACAGCCCCACTTAAATCACACCAAAATAGGTTTGAAATTAAAAGAACTAGGTTTCTAATTCAAAGAAATAACAACCTCATTTAAATCACACCAAAATAGGTTTCAAAATTTCAACAGCCCCAACATGATTCCCTGTTAGCCCCTTATAAGAAGTTAAAAATCAACCTGCCACCAAGAGAAATCAACAAAAAGCACCTAAAGAAGCAATAAAAGCAGCAATGAGCAGTTACTCTGCTGAAAAGATTCTGATTCCTTCCCCTTCTAGCCTCTTACAGGTGCCCACATTGTGGTAGATAGTACAATATGGGCATCTATAACTCAGACATTTTTTGGATAAGGGACCTGTACATTAGAATGCACACACATTGTTGTAGAATCACCACACCTGCAAAATTTAGTAAATGTGTATCAATTAGTTTAAAGATGAGAGATCAAAATAGCAAATTTATTATTTTTAATACTAGTTGGAAATTAAAAACAGAAAAATGGCAATGATGTGATAACTGAAACTTTCAGGTTCATTAGAGCTATACCCATTGTGGGTGCATTTGTAGTTTTCTTAAAGGAAAGCTGTCTTCATTACAAATCCCAGACACCCCCATCCCCCCACAGGCTTACCCCCGAATAAGTATTTTTTCACATAACAGCCCCTTTCTAATCTACTGCCACATATTTTATTTTTATTTTGAAAAGTCCACAAACCAGGAATATGGTGGATGCTGTGCGGCTCCAGTTACTGTAAAAGTGTGGCTCTGCATAACTCACTTCAATACAAATGTATTGAAGAAGCGATACAGCGCCATGCTTTTACAGTAAATGGAAACACAGCGTCCACTATTCAGTTTATGAACTTTAAAATAAAAAATAAAATAATAACACATTAAAAAGGATTTTTTGTGAAACAATGCTTAATCAGGTAAGCAACAGAAATATAAAATAATAATGAAGACATTTTCTTTTAAGGAAAAACTTGGTAAAATCAGAACTTAACCTATTTAAATTTCAATATTTCTGCATGCATATAAGCAACTTTTAATGAGTTTTTCATTAAGTGTTTTCTTGTATGTACTGAGGAAAAGACAAGACAGTAACAAGAATGGAACAGTGTGTTTCATGCTCTTCAGTTTAGTAGGCAGTGATTTACTATTATACTTCCAAATGCCACCCCATCTCCTCTGAACAAGTCTAAATAGGAAATACAAGTTGAACACCATTTAGAAAAAGAAAGGAAAGATCACTTTTGGATGAAACTGACCAAATAGACAAGATTTGGTCTCGAGAGAGTCCTGGCCTGGGACAATTGAGGATTGGGAAGATGGCTGATGCATTTGACAGGCCCAACCTGACAGGCTCTGAACTAACCAACAAAAAGCCTTCAGGCCTGTTCCCCATTTCAAATGCTGACAATACGAGAGCTGGGTGCTGTAATCCAGAGACTGCATGATATTTGTTTAAACTCAAATGGGAAATTAGATAAATTAATCCTGAAGAATGACACACTAGAGAAACATCAAGAGACCATGCTGTATGAGATTCATACAATAAAAGCTAATGTAAAAGGCTTTAAAAATGATGTTAAAGCTTTGCTATATTTCTGACCTTGAATACTGTAGCCTCTGTTAATACAAGTGTGTGTGTCCATAACAAGAAAAATGGAAATAATGGAGAATAACCTCTGCTTAAAAAAATATCCATTTCATACAGGGGGAATACAGTATATGAACTGAGCATCAGTTCATATCTGCTGCAGATTCAGTATGTTGTGAGACATTTTCAATGATGCCATACCTTTTTTTTATTTATTTAGTGATTCAGAACAGACCTTTGAGTGCAAGCTCTTTTACAAAGGTTCCACATCATAGATTGCAAAACAAAGTACTATAGGAGAAAGCAAAGCTACATTACAGTGAACAATACAGCTTGGATTCAGAACGTACAGATTAACTCAAAACATAGGTACAAGTTAAAATAACAAAAAAAAAACTTTATGGGGGGGATAAGCAGCCACAAAGTGTCTTGTCAGTAGTTCAGAGGGACAGGGATAGCTGGCAGTAGGGTGAAGAAAGGAAGTACGAGAGAGAGGTATGTACTGAAGTGGAGGTGAAGGGTGGGGGAAGAAGGGCGATAAGGTATAGGGAGAAATGGTGGGGTGAGGGGAGGCTGAGTAGAGAAAACATGCTAGAGTAAATGGTGGGGGTGTGAGGGGGCATGGTCAGGCAGCCTGCATTAGTAGTGACTGTAAGGGAAACTCATGCGACTATGAGTTGGGGTAGGTGGAGGGTGGGGTAATGGGTGTTGAAGGAGCATGATGCAAACTGATTGCTGAGGCAAGTCATGAGAAGGGACATAGGGAGGGGGTACATGGGGCCTCAGAATAACCTCCCCTATGTTATGAAATCACATTTGGTGCCAAGTAAATGAAATGACTCTAAGAAAAGGGTTGGGAACTAACAAAATCAATGAAAAGATACAAAAAAGAAACAGATTCCGATGATAATTTGTTGGTTGGCTTTCACATAGAGCATCTAATGAAAGTTGTCAAACTTCAAGGAAACATCAAGTATAAAGGCATTACATTTAAAAATGTTGCTGGATATTTGTTGCATAACTTATATCCTGATAAGGAGATTCTAAACATTAAAGAATGAGGTCTTTGAAATAGGTGAATTTTTTCACTAGTGGGGTCAGCCAAATGCTGTAGCTGTCTCAAGGGAAACACCCATGTATTTGTTAATGTAGATCTGTTTCTGGAGCTCCCTAACAATAAAACTGAACATGGTTCAAGTATGCTTATAGAACAATCTTTTTCATCTAAATCAGCAATTTTTAGTGATTTAGAAGAGTCCTCTAAATCAAAGTCTGTAGGGTAACAATATTGGGTGCATGACCTGCAATTTTGATCCAGAACTGAGATTTAAAAGACACTAGATTTATATGCGTTAACCCTTTTCTTTTATTTACTGTTAATGACATTTGCAGAACTTTTGAATATGTGACATTTTAAATATATTTTGATATGGATTCCACAGAATTTGTGGGAAAAGACTTGTATAATGAGATGCTTATGAGGAGCACTATCATAACAACGCCCTTGTGTTTCCTTATGTTGATGATATTTAAAGGAAGGCATTATCCCATGGTTGACTGCTTCAGGCTAGGAGGGTATGGTCCATTTTTCCACAATGGAAGCCCACGGTTCTTTCTGTGGCTCTAAATGGTAGTGCTGCTCCCTGGAAGTATGGAATTGCTCTGTAGAAGGGTTACATAGTATTATACAATGGCAAGAAAATATTCCCTATTCTGATTGGACAGTGTGTGCCTGGACCAGTGATGTTATTGAACAATAACATCACTGTATGAAGTTCAGGCACACAAGTGACCACAGTACAGTGACACAAATCCCCCCCCCCCACACAAACCACTGGGAAACCAACAGTGCCCTGAACTGTCACAGCTTAACCATTCACCGTTTGACAAACACAAACGTTCCTTGTCTGCCTGCCTCAGTCCTTCAGCCAACAGAAACAAAAGCCACACTATTCAGAGTAAATGTCCACTCCCATAGTTCACTGTAACTGCCTCAGTCTTTCAAACCGCACATGCGGCGATTTCCATGCACAAAACCCAAACTCACTGGCAGTTAGATTTAACCCCACAGCAGTTTCTGAAACTCCCATACTTGGCCCCTTCAAAACAAAAAGCAGTTTCCCATAATAAAAGGAAAAAAAGACCTGTAACTTACAGGTTCCGATCGATGTCCAGTTATCGGGACCAGGAAACTGGAAGTTACCGATCGGCTGCACTTTCATCTTTTTTACTGTCCACATCTTTCTCACAGGGGAAACAAAACTAAAGAAACATTTTCAACTACTCCCAGTCAAGCAGCAAAAACATGACGATGATGAAGAAAATGCGAGTGTGTTGGTGGGGGGGGGGACCACACACACAAAAAAAACAGTATTACCAGCAGCACCACCAACTGGACTACTTTTTCTTTTATATCAAAAAAGTTGCCTCTCATACACCCCCCCCCCACAAAGAGTACAACAAAACTTGTTTTTTAAACTTTTTAATATTATTTTAAAATGAGCCATTGTATAATAGCAATAAAGCACACCAGGGAGTGTGTTATTGGGTAATAACGTCACTCCTGGTTTGGCGGAAGCACTCGGCTTTGCCTTGTGCTTCAACCCACACCAGGAGTGATGTTATTATACAGTAACACACACCCTGTTGTACCTTATTGCTTAATTTTATTCTTCCCACTCACAAAATAACAAACTCTGTACTGCATATGAAATACTAATCTATCCATCTGCCTTTATTGACCCCTCAGTCCTGTTGTTTGTCTAAATTACATGAACTTTAAATTTTAAAAGAAGTCCCATACAATGCATTTATATCCCTATCAATGGATTGCACTTGAATTTTATATTTCTTTTTTAATGTCTTCTCTATAAGGAATGACAAAGTTTCTGTCATATGTTAATGTTACACATATGTATATACATGTATCACAATTTATGAAACATTTATTTCAAAAAATTAAAAATAACGTTTTTTTTAGACTGTTACCACATTACAAGACCACACAACCACAGAAATACTGTATATTAAATATATGAAATGGTGACAGAATAACTGACAGAATAACTGTCTTTCTGAGAGAAATGTAAGGCTATGCTTAAAGTTCAGTGGCCAAGCAGCCAGCCACTCCCACTTCCTGAGCTATATAAGCAGTTCCTCTCAGCCTCACTGTGAAGCATTTTGTCTTTGCAGCTGGAGGCTATGTTGGTTTGTCCTCTGAGCTGGCTCGGGCCTCCCCCGCCCGCTGTTTGTGTGTCTCTGCTGGACTTTGGTGTTTGTTTTCTTGCTTCTGGTTTGTATTCCTCCGGCTGTGTGCTTCCCTGTGTGTTTTGTTTCTTTTTTTGGAGCCTTTCCCTGTTCTGTTTTACTGTGTTTTGGTTTAATCTTTTTGGGGGCTTTTATTTTCTAAACTCCTATCATACTGCTACTACAGAGCTCATACTTCTGGCCTTCAGTTGCAACTCTCAAATTACTTGCACTGCTACTGCGAATCTACTCTGAGCCCATGCTACTGTTTTTAGTTACCAAATTGCAGCCACTGCTGTTTACATAAATTACTATTGTACCCAGTACCTGTGTTTTAACACTGTGCTCACCACGCTCAAACTACTGCAATGCAACTGCATTCATTACCTGTGTATTTCAGCTCAACCATAGCTGCTCCTTTATTTGCACTTACAACTCAGTGTACTCATTTGTTTACTACTACTGTGCAGGCCTACTTGCTTCCTGCTGCTGCATTGTTTACACCCATTCCTATTGTACCTTGTTTACTCTGAGGTTAGCTGAAGCTCCTGCTGAGGATATTAAATTAGCTTTGTATCTGCATGTGGTTCTCAGCCTTTCACTGCTTCCTTGCTTGTCCTACGGTGGGGACTGGGCAGTGTTTTGGGGGTTGTGACCTATGTGGTTAATTCTGTTCTAAATCCTGTCTTCGCCGCCGAAAATTCATAGAGTTTGTCATCTTGATTTGGCTATTCATGTCTGGCTGGCTTGCCCCTAATTCAGTGCTGCTTACTTGTTATACAGTTGTTATGCAGGTCCACCAATTACTACTTCTGCTTGCTGGCCTATCAGGTCCACACTTGCTTATGCAACCATTGCTCCTTGCTTATGCAAACCATTGCTTTATGCCTAGTGTCATCTCCTCTGCTTTGGCCTGGGATTCTACTATTTTCAATATGCATTTGACCTTGCAAGGTCTCAGCACTCAATGCTCTTTATGATCTCAGCACACCATGCTCATTCAACTCACCTGCTTTCAGCTGTCAATCAATTCTAGGGCATGTCAGCCATTCTATTCTGGTGCAGGGTTCCTGCAGCCGATGGTCTCATTCTGCATTTAGTCCGCATCATGGAGTGTGCCCAACTTGGGGCAGGATCCTTCTCACCTGGCCCATAGCTGGGAATGTCCTCACCCCAGGTTTGGTTTTAGCTGCCTTCTACATGACAGCAGCTCCTGGTGTAGAATTTAAGACTAGCGGTGAAGGGTGGTTTCGACGATCTCCTTTGGCTCTAGTGTTCCACTATATCAGTTGGCCATTGACTTTGGTGGTTTCCCTAGCAAGGCACCTTGACCACATTCTCCCCACGACTGGCTCTGGTTCACCTGGTTTGATTTAGGGCAGGTAGGCCAGGTGAGTGACTCAGCAGTTGTTGCTCTCCTCCTTTGCCTTGGATGGACATATTATTGCAGAGTTTTCTCACAACCTTCCACGATGTTCCCGCTAGAGGGTTTGAGTGAGAGCCTCCCTCCAAATTGGAATATTTTCCACCTCCCTTTAATTGGGTTAGCTGCAGAGCCATCACTAAATACATTTTCCTGAGCCTGGAGGGGAGGCGACCTAGGCCTTGGATCCCCAGAGATTTCCTCTTCATAGGTTTTTTTTCTCTTCTCCATTGCCTCAGGTCATAACTCTTAGTTAGCACAGTTGTTTTCCCTAGTCTGTTTAGGCAGGTTCTGTTGTTGGATGGAGGTGGAGGATGTCCTGCCATTCCCCCTCTCCTTAGGGGTCCCCTTCTCTCAATGCAAGCCATCAGTATCATGCTACGCAAACCTGGGCTGTTACTACAACAACTGAGCATGACATTGAACTATAAAACTGCCTATGCTTCTCCACTACTACGTTACAGTTTACTGGTTCCACGTCATTGTTACTGCTTGCATTATGCTTCGTGTTGCCTCCTTTCTGGGGATGATGCTACATTTTTTGGGGGGATTCCTAAGGTACCTTTAGCCATATGAAATGTCCCGTGGCACCTGTAGGGGTGGAAACCTCTCTGAGAGTTCCTTGCAGTCGAACCCCTACAGGGTAATAATTCCTCTGGAATAGAGTGCGAATGGCCAAAACCAAGCTAACACAGTTGCACAAGCATAACACTATACTGGCTGAATAGGTCAGTGAAATGTAAGGCTATGCCTAGAGTTCAGTAGCCAAGCAGCCAGTCACTCCCACTTCTTGAGCTATATCAGCAGCAGTTCCTCTAAGCCTCTCTGTGAAGCATTTTTTCTTTGCCCCTCAATCCTCCCCTCCTCCTCTAGTGGCAGCACACTCTCCTTAGGAGCATCCAAAGGTACCTTTAGCCATGGGAAACATCCCGTGGCACCTCTAGGGGTGGAACCCTCTCCGAGAGTTCCTTGCTGTCATACCCCTACAGGGTGGTAATTCATCTGGATTAGAGTGTGCGAATGGCCAAAACAAAACTAACAGTTGCACAAGCATAACACTATACTGGCTGTGTAGGTCAGTGAATAACTGTCTTTCTGCTGTGCTCTTGCTCACTTCCTCAGGTAACATTATCTCAGAAACATGTTTTCAAAGCTCCCCTTATAGCTCTGCTTCTTTCACTCAATTACTGCTCCCAGATTCTCTTTCCTGACCCTAAGTAAAATCTTCTGAATTCATTCTGCTGCATCTGCCACACTCCCCATATAAAATGAATAGGGAAAATCCTGCATCCTGATTGGTTAATACCCATGCTTTAGATCTGCTTAATGCACAGGCAAAAAAAGTTCTGCCAACCAGGTTGCTGGATATCTATGAAATCCTTTAGCCAATCTTTAGAACATTCAAAAAAGTGTCAAATGCTATTGTGTCCCTTACCAAAACCCCAGATCCCACTAACACTCAATAGGATACTAGTTGAGTAAACTGAACTAGTATAAAGCAAAATACAAAATTCCTCCAAATAGCTTTGTGTTTGTAGATAGTGTTTGTCCATTTTACTTGTTTTACATCATAGCTGTTATGAATTGTGGCCCCCCCAGCACCCACCACTTTCTTTGATTCTTGTTCAGGCTGTTCCACTGCACATCCATATAAAAAGTGCAGGTTTTTTGTCTCAATATCCCACCCACCATTTGCTCACAACAACTGTTCTCACCCACCACTGTTATCATCCACCCTTTTAACAGACCACTGTTTTTTTTTAAATAGTCAATCCTTCTGTTCTTGTTTTGCGTGAGACACTTTACCTGCCTGGCAGTCACCTCCAGCTACACACTTCCTTGTTGCTAAGAACTGAATTTACATTGCTAGTGCTGTGTTTTTCATGATGGAAACATTTACTCTCGGCACCATGCTTTTTGAAAGCTTGCACTCGTGCTACAACATCCCCTCCCACTGCATAACCTAAATACCATCTTCTGTTCTTTTGTGCAGCAAGTAATGGGACTAATCTCCTCTTCACCAAGTGGCAGAGAAAACTAACATCTGTAAATAAAATCCTGATTCATAAAATATTCTCTGTCTCATACTGCAGTGCAGAACTGTAGGTAGCACTCTCATTGGCAGTACATAAAACTATACAAATGGCAAAAAGATACAACCCTGGAAGTCTAATTAGGACAAAAGTCGTAACACCAAAAAAGACCTGTACAAGCAGGTAGAGGAACTATTTTAGGAAAAATGTAGTCAAATATTTAAGTTTTTTAAAATTCAGATCTCTCTATATTTAGATTTTTCTTTCATCTAAAATATGGTGAGCTATTTTATAAGTGCAATGTGACACTCTGGTGATGTGCATTAGACAATTCTAACACATGACCAGGGGTTGGAGGCTCTCGGTCTACAGCTTTGTGCCTTACTATGCCTCTTGCCATGCATTAGAACTGTCTAATGGATACCCATCATGTCTTATTGCTTGCTTCATCATGAAAAATAAATGTGACACCACAATCTCATCACATTTACTGTCAATGGGCCAGTGGGCCTCCCCAGACAGAAAATGTGGCGTGCCTCTGGAAATGTATTCCCAGTGCTTCTGTGCACTCTTGCTACTCTTATCATTTATTGCAGCACCAGAAACTATTTGCAGTGCCACAGAACAGCCACCAGCTCCCACTGAACCCTATGTCCAGCAAATGCAGACAATCCACAAGGCTGCTAAAAACTTTCAGTCCACTCTCTGGATCATTAATTGCAGCATTGAGAGTCTGTTCCCCCATGTCATTAAACGCCCAACCACTGCATTCATACGTGCAGCACCAGGAGCCCAGTTTCAGTGCTGCCAAACATCTTCTTATTCCTGCACATTTCCTGTATACCTTCCTTCTCCCCCAGCCCAACCTGGACCCCAAGGCTCTTCCAGTTTATTGCCTAGCAGCCTCCTCTTCGATTGAAACTGATACTGCCCCTCCATGTACCTCCTTAGCCAGCCACTGTCTAAATATCATTCATGCAAACTTTGTGTAGTAAATAAATGGAAATGCTATAAATGTCAGCTATCTGTTTGATTACTTAATGCAGGTTGTGGTAATTGGAGTTTGAAGGTGGCCAGCTGTGGAGATATACTGGTAGCCAGTAAAATAATGCAGAAAATTCAGACAAATTACAATATACACTATAGAATATTGCCATTCATTTCAGTTGGATTTCCTGTAATATTTTCAATTATATCCTGATATGCAGTGGAGCCAACCATGATGCAGTATAGTAACTTGCAGTACTGTAAGTGCAAAGTCACAAAATACTGCAGTAAAAAATACTTTATTGCCATTGAATTTATACTGTTCCCTGCAGTATACTGCAGAATTTGTGATATGCTGCTAGCATTTCTGTGTTGCTTCCTGTCTGGCACGGCAGTATAGAGTATCTTGTCACTTGGTACCATTGTAAGTGGAGCTCCTAATGAGCCCTCCTCCCCCCAAGAGGGACCCATTGGTGAACAGTGAAGTATTCAAAAAGCATATCGGTCCTTGCCTGGTACCTCACTAGTAACCAGTCAATATGTCCCAGGAGGAACACTGACTGCATCATACCAATGATACAATACTGAGTATCTTCATATAGAATGCAGGATTATACTGCCTTGAGAAACTGCCACATCTCCAGTTCTGCACAGACTGGAGTTTGTTATATATAGTATGGAGGTGCAGAGGACAGAGTCTGCCCCACTATATTTGTATTTTGTCATTTCTTAATTAGTAGAATTTGGGCAGTGCTGCACTGTACAGTGTGTGAAAATGCTGCAAATGTGGGTGCTGCACAGGTTCTGTGTGCTTCCCTGTTAGTGATGTGACTGATTATAGTATTCTGCTTATTTGATGCACTGTGTGCAGACCTCTGTGTTCTGCTAGTGCTGGTTCATTTTTTGTTTTAACATTGAAACATAGAATTTGACAGCAGATAAGGACTGCTTGGCCCACCTAGACTGCCCATTTCCCTACCTGATGGATAAGCTGCAGATTCTAGTTAATCAACAGCTTACTTCCTCCAACCCCCGGACTAGAATTGCTTTATGCCTGTCCCATGCATTCTTGAATTCTCCCACTGTTCCTGACTCCATAACCTCCTCAGGAAGGCTGTTCCATGTATCCACAACCCTCTCTATGAAAAAATACTTTCTAACACTACCTCTTAGACATCCCCCATCTATCTTCAAATTGTGCCTCCTTGTTCTTGCACATCTCATCTTCTGAAAGATGCTACCCTCTTGAACTTTGTTAATTCCCTTGAGACACTTGAAAGTTTCTATCATGTCCCCCTTTGTAGTGTGTTACATGCTGTGGAATTATGTTGCTGTGTAGTCCAAATAAAGCTTGAGTTTATCATAGCTGAGCACCTTTTTTGTGCTGCTGCTTGTCTCTTTTTTTCCCCTGCTGCTGTTAGACATTTTCACCTTCGATCAGGTTTGTGTGTGAGATAAGTGACTTCAGCATGCTCACTTCAGGATGTCTGACATCGATGTTTACAAAGTTGGTATTGTAATGTAGTGCCGTACTCACAGGTTTCATCCCCTCACTTCTGTTTTCAGTCACCCAATGCAGTGCCTCACCATCTTCCTTCCTTCCAATCCTTTATTTATTTATTTCCTTATTACTTGATTGCTTTGAAATTACTCTAACTGGGATAACCAATGAGATGCAACACCATGGGGGTCCCGGGGGGACAGCACCAGTCATCAGGTTAATTCAGCACAGCATGTATAGTCAACTACAGGTAAATCTACCCAGGAAAGAAAAACTGTAAAGGTAAGTACATCCAAACAATAATCAAAGCAAGCTAATAAAGTCGGATCATAGCAGACAAAGAGCATGAGCAATGTTATGCGACATGATCATTGCCATTTAGAGGGAATTTCTGGACCCAAACAGGTACAGGTGGTTCCAAGGTGGTAGGAAAGACTGGATTTGAACTCTTGCAAAACAGAGGCATTATGTAATAGAAAATGTGCTGATGCTGATTGCAGCTTCTGTTGCTATCCTTCTGCTTCAAACAGTTGTTTAAACCACTTTGTAACATGGCATGAGAAACAGCAACGAAATAAAGGTGTCAGATAGGTGGAAAAATACCAGCTGGTACACTCAAAACCATGGTCTAATACCATAGTAGATCATGGTTAGCATCGGGAGTGAGTAACTGAAAGAGCTCGGCAATAGTGAAGGGGGGGGTGCCAGAGAACAGCGCGGAGCAGCAAGGGAAAGACATCATGGGAAGTGGCCAGGAGAGCAACCCCTGTCAATGCCTTCATTCTAACTTGCAGGAGGCATGCAGTCACATAGCAGCGGAACACTGCACGCATCAGTAGGAAACATGCATAGCTGCCCAACACAGTGGGAAAGATAGTAAAGTGGAAAGCCGACATGATCTATACACCCCGCCTACTGCAAGGAAAGCAGTGCACCAGTGAAAGACATGTAACTGTGACCGCCGAGTGAACGAAAAGAGCTCTCACCTGTACAGAAATGTTGCAGTAGTGGAAGGCATAGCTCAGTGAGAATCTCACGATGCAGATCTGCAGAGACACCAACAGTGCAACACGAGAAAACAACACAGCAGCTGGGAATGAAGTAGAAAGTGAGACCGAGAGACAGATGGCAAAGAAATAACCCACAGGGAGGAGAGTAGATAGGTATTCTGCATATTTCAGCCACCTCGCATAAATAGAAACAGCAACACATCAGTAGTGTAAAAGCTATGAAATCGTGATGGTGCACGCGCACGGTATGAGCTGCACAGACCCTTATACACAGATTAGTGAGAGGTAGCAAAGTGATGTTTTAAAGCACTGCCCTCTTAATATAAGTAATATTTAATAGTAATAATACATGTGACCCTTGCACATCGTTTGCCATGTTACAAGTAGATTAACCCACGAGAAAGCATGGGTCTACTGTGGAATTAATCCATGGTTGGTTGGTTGGACCCAGTCGGCCTTCAGCCTCGTGGTCCAACCCCCCCCCCAACCATGGATTAATTCCACAGTAGACCCATGCTTTCTCATGGGTTAATCCTTACGGAATGTCTCATTTCTCTTCTTTTGTGGTTATATGCTTCAAACCTAAATGGTGCTGGAGATGTATTTTCTTTGCAATTAGTCTGTTTAAATTGTGGAGCACCTGTAGGAATTTAGTGTGACCATGTAATGCTCACAGTTTCCAGATGGAGGACAGATCCTTTGATATGCAGATACTCATTTTCTACCCACAAATAGACATGAAAAATGCTGCAGTAATTAATAAAATAACAACAGACTTCACACCATCTTGAACTGCATGCAGACAAATGATGTGCCTCATTATGTCTGCTTGCTTGCACCTTTCACTACAATAAAATCTTCTACAGTATGGTTCTCTGACTGGTCTGCCTAAAATTAGCCCCTACCCAGACACTGTAGTGTTTGAAGGCTTTGATAAAACATAGCTTCGCTGCCACCATTCATGGTCTGCTAATTATTTAAAAAAATTATCGTCTCTGTAAAACAGCTTAACCAGGTTCAGTATCAGTCTATTTTTCATCTGTATCACCTTCTCCCATGATGATGCTGACAAAGTATGTATTTCTTTGCCATCCTTTCCCTTTTAACAACTAAATAAAAAGAAATAATTAGGCCATGGCATGTTATGTAGAAAGTATATTTAATGGCTTAGCAAAATAAGAGGCCAGAGGTGAAAGGAAGTGGGCGAAGAAGAAAAAAGTTATATCCCTATAAAAGGCTTTAAAAAGCAAGAAAAATACTTTTAATTGAAAGGAAGAGAAATTCTGAAACAGCTATGTGGAAGCCAGGAGACTAACAAAGGCTTTTTAAAGGATGAAAACATTAAAGCAGGCATAGAAGCCTTACACTCCGCTGTGCTCAAGGAAAGGAAGTCAATTCTTTTAAACATCTTTAAATCTTAAAACAAAAAATTGTTCTTAATGTTAAGCAATACTGTGTGCCTATCCAAGACAAAGCCACTGCAAATGCCAGGAGTCTTCCAAGGGGCATGTACTAGATATTGCCGTGTCAGGTAGCAAAAATGTTTCCACCATATGAGATGAATGTGGACTCTGACAGAATGTCACCAAGGGAATACGTGATGGCTAGGTTGTGATGCAGACTATATCTGAATGAGTGGCAAGTCAGCTCAGGGAATATAACGAGTGATGGAGCCAAGAGTGATAGTTCATCGAGCTCACTTGCCTCAAGTTCAGATACATTCTGTATCTCACACCTAGCCATCACATATTCCTTTTATGCAATAGGACTGTGTTTTGTGCTGTTTTTATTTTGTTTGCCGATGTCACCACAGTGTGATATCTGGAGATATCACACTGTAGTAATGTCATCAGTGTGATACCTGGGGTTATCACACGGCAGTGAGAATACATGATTTTATTTAATGGGTTATCTGCTCACTCCTACTGTATTTGAATGGGATACCACAGAGATGTTTAGTTAAAAAGGACTTGGTGCAGGTGCCAGTTGCAATGCAAAAATGATATTGTAAAAATAAAGATACAACATACCAATATGTTGTGATATTATATCCCACCTATATGGTGAGAGGGAGGCAAGAGTAGGAGCAATAGCATGAACTTGAAGTCAGACATTGTTGAGAAGATCTGTACTTTAGCTCATGAAAAGAAAGTCAAGATTTGGTTGAGATTAAAGTTAGAGACCTACTGTAGATAACACATGGGTTGCTGTTTACACATTTTGAAAATGTTGGCCCTGTAGGAGGTACCACACCATTGATACAGGGCCCCATTGTCGCAGCTTGGTCTTGGGCAAAAAGAAGGGAGCAAAAGGGGATGGGAATCTAGTTTGACAGCTCTAGCAGAATATGTTTAAACTTTGTAGGTTTTGGGTTGAAAATCATAACAGCACATTTCCACACTTTGAGTGTTTGAGTTTTGTATGATACCAACACTAATCTGCGTTCACAATTTTTTTTTTTTGCAATTAAGTTCCTTAGTTTTTGAGACAGTAGAGTAGTAATTTGTTTTGCACAGGCCCTTGAGGCCTGTGAAAAGAAGAAGAATGCCACTCCTAACTTTCTTTGTGTCTCTTAACTTTCTTTGTACAGAGCAAGATGTACAGAACATTTTGGTTCTTGTGCATGCGTTCAACTTTCTTTGTGCAGGGTGTGAAAACAGTAAAACTCTAAATCCAGTCAACATGTAGCCTCCAAAGACAGGCACTAAGAAAGATTGTGGAAACTTGGAGTCTAAATGACATATAGTATAGCTCATCATTAATTATGATGGGTGTGTATTTAGTGTATTTAATTGATTATTATTGTGCTGTGCTGTATGTATTTGATTGATGTACGGTGCCCAGAGACTCCGGGATGGGTGTCTTTTTAAATAAAATTTGCCTTGCCTTGTAAAAGATCACTGTGAGTGAGTGAAGATCCTAAGTGGCTACTCTCAAGGGAACTTTCTGTTGGCCTCATTATGCACAGAGGATTTCACCAAAGTGGTTCACTTTGGGGTAAATTTGTATCCTGCCAATGACAGCCAGATGCTGCCAGCTGTTAATAGATGGTGATATATCTGTTGCCAAAGATTAAGCTGCTGAAACAGATAGGAGATGAACCTACTATTTGTGTGGGAAATGCCAAGTTGGTATGGATATTGGAGATGTTACCGCTGTGAGAGGGCCAGGAGATCGCCAGTCACTGTCTGAGTGCTGGCTGATGTAGACACTGGTGCACTTGTTCCCAGCACAATGTCTGATAAGAGTGAACACCTCCGTAATCTGAGGTGCCCGGAGCCATGGTGTACCCATTGGGTCGAGTAGCTGCCATATGGCGTCAGAACCATCCATTGCTGAACTTTACCCAAAATGGCCACCTGGATTCAACGAGTTAACCAGGAGTGCCAGAGTGAATATCCCTGCAGCACTATTGTTTCCTGCACAACAGCTAACCTAATGCTGCAGAGTCATGATAGTAAATGAAAATTGAGTGATGCCAAAGTGTACAGCAAGGTGGGAGTGCTGCTAAATTCAGAAGGCAGCATAGCAAAGACTCTACCCTGTGGTAAAACCTCACTGACTGATCAACTGCAAGAAATTAGATTTCTCATGAGGCTCCTGTAAGACATGTGTTAAAGGCCAAACCTTTAAGTTACCTTTAAGAGCTGGTGACATGTTTAGGATGACTTTAACAGAACCTAATATTTAGACACAGTCCAGCTTGTATTTCCCATTAGTGCTTTATTCCTCCTCTTCATTATTTATTACTGAGGTCATTTGTATGAAAACAGGGTCTTTGCTCCTGAAGAGTTTGTCTATTCCTGCTGCTTTCTCCCTACCTGAAGTCACAGAGCACTGCTTATGATATCACAGTTACTCCTATGGCAAAATATTGTGATGTCACAACAGAGGATTATGACTTGAAGTAAGGAGTAAGCTATAAAGGCAGGTGGACTCTAAAGAAACTCTAAGGAATAAAGGTCATATAGTCATGCAAATTTCCTTAGTAATACATGTCGGGAAGGAGGAATACATAAAATATAAATGGAATGCAGGCAGAATTGTACCTAATTATTATGATTTTTAAAGTTTTCTTTGAGACATCAGTAGCTCGTTAAGGTTTTGACTTATGGCCTGGGTCTGATTTGAGTCTGCTTTCCAGTGTTGACAAATATAGTGATTTTTTGGGACATTTTCCCATGTGTACAACTGTAAATATGTTAATAAACATGAGAATAACTGGGCTGGGCAGCCAGTGCATTGGTAGCACTATTGCTTATGGTGCAGATGATCCCGGTTCTTGAATAAACCCAGCGCAAAAGAGGATCTGCTGGGGGAGGAGGATTGAATGTCCATGGGATAGCTTTCCTCCTCTGAAGATGGAGGACCATGATGTACAGTAACATACCAAGCCCTAGCAATAGCTGGGGCTTGGTGAGCTATGATAAGTGCAGGAGCAAGGGATTGGCTGAGTGGTGGACAGTGCCACATGGGGGATGGGAGCATGCCTATCGCCATGCAGATGTCATTGCACATCCAGTCAGCCTTGGGATTGTAAAAAGCAAAAAAAACTATAGCTGAGCTTTGTGATCCCAGGGAGCTTAGCAAGGGCCACCTCAGCCTGCTTCAGGATGCCAGAGCATGGATTAACATCTTGGTACTCAGTCCCTTGGCTGGAGGATGGCACTGTGGGGGGCAAGCCATGGTCTCCCGGATCTCTGGTAAGACATTGGGGATAGCAAGGAGTGAAACTGAAAGGGGTTCAGGGTACATATGGGGCACCTCCCTGCCACTCACAAGAGCATAAAGAGAGTTTATAAAAAGAGACATGACAATAACCCTTCATGTAGCAGAGTGATATATTTATTTTTTCCATAGAGGTCCTTTATCTCCTGGAGCCCTGGCAGTTGGCTATGGCCCTCCTTCAGAGGGCCTTATCCTCCATGCCTGTGCATCCCCCATGGCTTACCCCCTGTGGCAGGGCCAAGGAGGGAAGCACCAGCTTTCTCCCCTCCCCAGAGCATAATCCAGAAGCCGGGTCAGCCAAGGGACATGAGGGGCCATCACGGAGCCTGCCAGCTCCCTTTTTTTTTCCTATTTTTCCTCCCACCCTCCCCTCCACCGACATAAGCATACCAGTAAATGCCTCCCAACCTGTACTGCACTCCAGCCACCACCAGAGGGCAGTCAGTGAGTGAAATGACAGAAGCTTCTTCCCCCAAGAGAGGAGAGGAGAGCAGTCCTCCAGATGTTCAATCCTCTCTCTCCCCTGCTGACCCCTTGTGGCCCAGGCTTATTCTTGAACCCAGGTCGCCAGCATGGCACAAAGTGTAGCTACCAGTGCCTCAACCTCCAGCTCCACCAGGCCAGCTAGAGTGATTCATTTCTGATATAACAGAAGGGGTACCGAGCAAAGCTCATAAAGGAGTGAATGTAAAGGAAAGGAATGGTATACAGATAGAGACTGAGGGTGCAATTCACAAAGGTCGGTACAATCTGCACTGAAGACAGCTTGCACCAATCACCGGTGTGCCAGGGACAATGCACCCAATTCACTACTGGGTAGGGTCCTGGTGGCAAAGTCCTGTGGCTTGCAGCAACCCTGACCCTGCACCAAACAGATGGAACATCGGTAAGGTTTGCCGCAAGCTGCAGGGTGGCTATGTGGCGGTAGCACCATGGACAGTAGTCACTGCAATTGCACTGCTACCCACCAACCCTGAGCCCTGTTAAAAGTAAAACAAACATCCCTTGTAGTCTAGTGGACCCCCCAGCACCAATCCCCATGTAAAAAGTATGAAATGACCCTGGTGCTCTATGGGGCCTCTCAGCCCCTATTCCTGTTTAAATATTATGAAATTTCCCTGGTATCTAGCAGTCCCCTCACCCCAGCCCTGATCCATTTTTCTAAAGTAATGAAAGTCCCTGGTAGTCTAGTTGACCTCCCCCACCATGACAGACTTAACCCACCACCTCTGTCCCCCATACCATCCTGGAGTCGGCACCTGGCACAGCCCTCCACTCAACACCATGGCCGTTTGCTGACTGAGCTGTCAATGAGCTTCTGTATACAGTACACAGCGTGCATACTGTATACAGTAGCTCACTGACAGCTCAGTCAGCACCCGACCATGGTGGTGAGCGAAGAACTGTGCCGGGTGACGACTCTGGGATGGGATGGTTGAGTGGGGTGTTTGGGCAAAGCCTGCCAAGATGGAGAGGTCCATTAGACAGCAGGGACTTTTATTACTTTAGAGATGGGGATCAGGACTGGGCTGAGAGGACCACTAGCCACCAGGATTATTTATAATATTTAAACAGGGATCAGGGCTGGATAATTAGTTACTAATTCATTAAAAAACAACGCATTTGCCCTCTTATTCAGTTATGTTCATTTGTGCTGCACTAACCTTTACCACAGTCCCTGCTGGAATCAGGTTCCTAGGAGCAAAGGTAGATAATGTGTGAAATAGAATAGTGCCATCACTTCTGAGAGCTATATTCTGTTGCTGGCATACTAAAGACCAAATACTTATTACATGCATGGTACTAAGGGGACTTCTGCATGTCAGTATGTGGTCATTAGCAGCTCAAGATAATATGTCAATGCACAAATGAGGCAGGCATTGTACAGACCCTTGGCTTCTCTCCCTCACAAGAGTCCTACCCATGTATGCCATCCCTGGCAGTCTAGCAGAAACCTTTCCCTCACCCTATTCCTGTCGGCATTGTGGAACTCTACTAAAGCCTTTCCTTGTCTGCCTAATAGACCCTCACCTCATTCAATCCCTGTTAGCACTGTGGAACTATACTAAATCCCTTCCCTGGCCACCTAGTGTACCCCTCTATCTCATCCAATACCTGTTGGTATTGTGGAACTGTAGTGGATCCCTTAACTGGCAGTGTAGTGGACCACGTTCCTCACCCAATTTGAGGTAGTGGAAATGTACTAATGCCCATTCCTGGTAGTTTAGTTTGACCCCCCTCACCCATGCTGTAAAAGTCCCCTTCCCCAGTCCATCCACTGAGCAATAACCATGTCCACCCACTGCCAGTTCTGCATGCCCCCATCCGTTGATCCACAGGTGAGCTACCAGCAGGTCCTCAGACACTGACAGACAAAGACTCCCCACTCACCATCTTGGCCATCTGTCATCTCAATGATAGGCAGTGGTCATTTGCAAACTGCATAAACAGTTGTTTCTACAGTATGCATACATTCACTCCTTGTCAGTTAGGTGGTGGCCTTCTGAGGTGGTGAGAAGAGAGAGTCTGTGCCAGTTGTCATCTGATAACCAGATGGTTACTCTCATATGGACAGGTGGGTGAGTAGAGAGCTGACAGGGGGTGTGAAAGGGAGATCCTCAGTTGTTAAACCAAGGAGGGGGTCTTTGACAGCAATTCACAGGGGGATAACACTAGACTGCCATTGATGGTTTCAGTACAGTCACACAATACCATATTGGGTTATGGAGGGGGTGCACTCGAATGCCAAGAAAAGACTTTTGTACAGTTCCAAAATAACAGTAGGGATCAAATGAGGAATAAGGGTTCCCTAGACTACAAGGGAAGGTCTTTAATACAGTTCCACAATACTGGAAGGGTTCAATTGGCAGGAGTCCCCTAGAGTGTCAGGCAAGGGCTTTAGTAGAGTTCCACAACACCGTCAGGGACTGGGTATGGGAGTGGTGTCCCTTAGACATCTAGTGTTTGTATCTTTAATACTGCACAGTGCTGACAGCATTTGGGGGTGGGGTAAAAACTAGACTGCTAGGGCTGGATTCTGCAATATAGCTCTGTACTAGCAGGGATGTGGAGGTGTATACAAGGGCTGTCAGCACCAGTGCTTCTGAGGGGAGCAGGATCACACACCACCGTGCACATTGATAAATGCAGGGTTTTACAAGAATTAATTAGGGCTGCCTGTTACCACTTACAAAAGCTGTTAAATATTCCACCGTATCCTGTATGCAAGAAGGCACCCTCATTTGCCAGGTAGCAGTGCTGTAGTCCACATAACACCATCCTGCTCAGATGCGCTGAGTCTGGTTAGCTTGGTGGTATGCTTGTTAACACTGTGCTAGATTTGATAATACAGGGGCCATTTTGTCTCTCGTTCTACCTCTCCCACACAAACACTAAAGTATCACCCTTAACATTCAAGTATTCAGTGAGTTATCTTACCTTAAAGCTTTTACTCATGAATAGATTTGAAAACCATTGTGCAGCATGTAGGTTTTGAAAACTATACTGCAGCATGAAGTTTTGAAAACCATTGTGTATATGTTCAAAACATTGGAGCAGCAGGTAGATTTTCAAAATAAAAATGTGAAAGATTCCTGTGTAAACATTTTGTTTTTTTAACTAAATATATCTAAATACAGGCTGGCCCAGTGGTATAGTGGTAGATCTACTGGCCATCATGCTGGTGACTCCAGATCAGAAATGGTCTCAGGTTACTGGGGTTGACTGGGGGTTGGGGAGGATGGATTGAACAGCTGGCAGACTCCTCTCCTGGTGAGGGAGGTCTTCTTGGCTTTGTCACAAGACTGCCACCAGTTGTCACAAGACTGCCACCAGTTGGAGGTCTGGTGGTAGTGTGGATCTGTAGTGGCATGAAGCGAGGGAGCTGCAGAACTTTGCAGCACATGCATGCTTCCACACACTCACATTGACATGTGTGTCTTAGCTATGGGAAGGCAGAAAAAAAAACAGAGGGAAATGGATTTCAGACCAGGAATACAGGACACTCTGTGCACTAACCCTTCACCAACATCGCCACCAAGACCCTTGTCTGCAGCAGCTGGATATGAGTCTCCCAGGGGAGGACAGCCCTGCCCCTTCTGGTCCCATGATGGGGGCAGTCTGTGTGGGAACATGGCTTGCAGGTGTGTCCTGGAAAGGTGGTTGACAGTGGGTGGCAGTCGGTGGCCAGGACAGAGCCGAAGGGAATCAGCCAACCCTGACTGAGGAAAATAAATACCTTTATGAAAAAAAAAAAGATATGCAAATATTACCTTACATAGTTTTTATTTATATTTAGTATTTTGTACCTATGGTTTGAATTAAAGGGTGGCGTGTGACTAATTTTGAAAAATCAAATATTTAAGTGCTAACAATAACATATTGAGAATCCTGGATTTGACTAAGTTTATTGTTATTGGTCTACTTCATATTCATAAATGTAAATGCAATATCAACTAAGATAATCAGTTAAAAAAATCCAATAATGATCATACTTACTGAGATAAAAATTATAGAGTCCCACACAGTTTTTAATCTGACATGACTTCAGTACTGTTTAAAAGCTACGCTTATATTTGAAGGCAGCTTTTATTAAACATATATTTATTATGACCTGCAGTTTTTATTTGAGGATGTCTTTTATTCAGGATGGTTTGTATTCATATGAAATATGGTATTCGGTTGTTTTATTGTTTGTTTGTTTTTTGTGACCTGAGCATGTGCAGTCATCAAATCATTAATAACTTCAAAATGAATTAACATTTTTTAGCCAAACCACCAAAAGAACCTATAGCTCCACATCTGTCAAACCCTCAAGCTTCAAAATGTTACTCTGTAAAATGTTTTTCTATCAATTGTTTTGGCGACTGACTATGCGCAAAACAATATTGATACCTACAAAACAAATTCATATTTTTCAACAAACCACCAAAAAGACCTGTTTCTCCATAACATCTAACAAACCTGTACATTTCATACCTTAACTACTTGTAGTTTATTCTCTATCCTTGGCAAATAGTTTGGTTCAAAGATGGGCAAAAACAGACACATTTAACAGACTCTCTCTCTCTCTACATATATACTGTATGTATAAATATATATATATATATGCAAAACAGGCAAACTGATATCTATAAACCTTTTCACATTAGTATACCTTAGGACTGAGATAATGTATGCCAAATTTTACTACCCCAGGGTCTAAGACATCCAATGTATTAGCATATAAAAGTTGCTTTTAAAAAAAAAACTGAACACAGCTGTAATATCCAGGCAATACAAGTCATTTTAGATCTGGCACCATGGTAAAGTCTGGAGGTAACTTTGGGGAGCAGTGCATACAACAGGAACGTTTAGGGGGAATATGTGTTATTGTTGTAGTACTCCTTGACACCTCTTTTTAATATACAATATATATATTGTCCCTTAACTTCAAATATGGAGTTATGGCTTGTTAAAGTTCAAATGTACCGAAAAAAAGACCAGTCTTGTTTCATATGAATCAATCCTGTTTCATAAGATTGTGACAGTCTCATGAAACAGGATTGATTCATATGAAAAAAAAATGTGAAAAAAAACATAGGTCCAAATTCCTGTTTTGCACAAACCAGTCTTCTTTCATGAGATTGTGTCATTCTCATGAAAGAAGACTGGTTCATACAAAACAAGAATATCATCCTCCTTTCTACTTTAAAACATTCTCAGCCCATGAAACCAGGATTACCTCCTCAAGGTATTAGGGAAATCAAGATTTAGTTGTGACACCCTGGATCTTATGTTTGTAGCCCCTATGCTGGATGACATTTTGTCACCTATAACACATATTATTAACATGTCACTTAGTTACTCTCAATTCCCTCTGAAATGGAAATCTGTCACTGTGATACTAGTTCATAAGTTTGGGGATCGCACAATTACTGGGAACCACAGTCCTATCTCTATCCTGCCCCAACTCTCAAAAGCTTTTGAGCTTACAGTGGCTGACCAACTAGTTGAATACATAGAAAAATATCAGCTACAATGCCCGCAGCAACATGGGTTCAAAAATGGTCATAGTACCACTAATGCCCTTCTGGAGCTCACAGGCTTTATTCACCACTACTTAGATCAAGGACGCCTGGTCAGTGCTGCTTTCATTGATTTAACCAAAGCTTTTAACACAGTGAATCATGCCCTCCTAGTTGAACAGCTTGCCACCATTGGCCTAGCTCGTGACAGCATAGCCTGGTTTGAAAGTTACCTGCACAACCGTGCACAGCAGGTGAAGAGTGGTAACACCCGCTCAGATAGCAGACCTGTCCCATCTGGAGTTCCTCAAGGGTCCATCTCAGGCCCTCTTTAATTTAGCATCTTCCTCAACAACCTTCATTACTCCTGTCAGGGTCACATCCTTTTATATGCTGATGATGCTGTCCTGTTTACCAGTGATCCAGACTGAAAGGTTCTTGAATCCAGGCTGCAGAGTAATTTCGTAGTAGTAGAAAGATGGCTCCATAAGCACAAGTTAGTTATGAATTACAGCATGACTAAAACTATGCTGTTCTCCAGCTCCCAAAATAGGCACAAAACTTACCCTCTTTCTATCACCAACAAAGAGGGCCCTCGCCTGGAGCTAGTTCAGTTCTTTAAATATCTAGGGATTACTATTGACAGTACGATGACCTATGCCTATCACATTGACAACAATGCTAAGGCTGTTAACACCTGCATTGGGCTACTTTATAGGCATTAGCAATGTTTGACCCCACAGGCTCTTAATCTGGCCATTCAAAGCTCTCTTGTCTCGCTTATTGATTACAGCTTACCAAGCTATGGATCAGCTACTGAAACAACTCTTCGCTGCATCATAGTTGCACTCAACAAAGCACGCCGGCTCCTTATCAGCTCAGCCCATCTGTCCCATAACTTCGACATGTACGCTCAGGTTAGCTGGCTCAAATTCAAAGGTAGACTCATGTACCACCATGTTTACTATCCAAACGAGGTAAGCTTAGGCAAAATTCCCCCAGGAGTGCAAAAACTTATTACCCCCACTATCAACCATTGTTGCACCAGAAGTTCTACTAAGCCAGATTTTTCATATACCCCACTGTTGCACTTCTCTGGGAAAAAGGTCCTTTGCCTACCGTGCCCCACTATGGGTGAACTCGCTGCACCATGACATCACTTCAGCATGCACCTTGGGCTCCTTCAAGGTTAAACTTAAGCAACAGCTAGCTGCTGATGCCAGTTGGGACTGCTTCCAATAACCTTCCTTCATGTGACCAGCACTTATTTTAACCTTATGCTATCCTGAGCTTATGCATAACTGTTCTCAGCATGTAAATAACTGTTCTAAGTTGCTAATCCTTCTCCTTTCACATTTCCTATTGATCCCTCCCACTCTTTCCCTTCACCCCTCTATGGCTTTCCCCCTATGTCCTCTCCCCCTGTTATAACTCCTGAGTTCCCTTGCTCACTTTAAAAAGCTTTGTCCCATACCTTCTCACCTCTGAAAAGGCATCCCTTACCTTGTTGATTATTAAATATTAGGCTGAGTCTGTTTTCATTTTCCTGTAAAGAGTTGTTTCATAAGACCCCACCCTCTCTAATATGACCCTTTGAATTCCATGTTTTAATTAAATATGTACCTTGGTATATATTGTACAGTGCCACATGTATTGGAACTTCTCTAGTTATATATTGTTGTAATGTCTTGTATAATTCCTTGTTTTGTTCGTTTTCCGTCTCATATTTTTCTAATATGTATTATTCGTCTGATGTGGAACCTATAAAATGAGCTTGTTCTCAAAGGTGTGTTATCCAAAATTTCAATAAATAAACGAATGTGAAAAAAATAAGTCCAAATTCTTGTTTCCTATGAACCTAATCTTCTTTTGTATGGCCCTATTTTTGTCTTGTGAGGCCATACAAAACAAGAAAATCATCTTGTGAAACAAGATTTTTAAAAAGTTTTAAAAACATATTTCAGGGTTCTTTTTCCAAAAACTAACTACAGAATATACCTAATTGGGCCTGGTTCAGCAAGGTACATGTGTTGATGTCTCTGCATGATATGATTTTTATGAGTTTTCAAAAAAATTGAAACACGGAAGCAAGATAGCTGCCATACAAGAGAAGAATTTTGTTTTCTCACAAAACAGGTTTACCTCCCCCTTCATGAAACAGAAACCTGCTTTATATTGCTAAATTATTGTTTTGTACAGAACAGCTATCCAAAAGACCATACAAAGCATGCTCAGAACTGATATTTCAAGTCCTTATAGCTCTGGAACAGACTGATATTCTTTCACCAAACCAATGAAAGGCACCTTTCTGGGGCAAGCCTATTCTACCCTGAGAATTACATACCAAAAATCCAAACTGTCTGGGTAATAGGTGATGACAAAAAAAACCCACAGAAAAAAACATGATTTTTGGGTACTTTTTTCGCTATCTGGATCTTGGAATCCACGCATTCGACTGGAATGAAACTTTTCACATCAAGAAACCTTGCCCACAAGACCATGAATGTAAAATTTCATGCAAATCTGTTGAACAGTGCGAAACTATTAAAGTTTAGTGTTAGGGGTATAACATTAAACAGCCCACTAAACCTTAACTATAATGGCACTGTTGGGCCACCATAATATACATTATGGGCTGTATATTCAAAAGGGTTGCGCCATGCGCAATAGGGTTGCGCCTGTGCAAGTCCAAAATTGCGCCATCCTGCCATATTCAGCAGGAGGCAGTTGCACCCCCCAAGTCAAGCTGAGCAACAGCACAATGCTAATGAAGGCATGCTGAACCAGAGGGGGAGGAACCATGCATAAACTGTACAGCTCGATATTCAGTGGGCTGTGCAGAGTTGCAGGTCGCGACCCCAACCTCGCGCACTGCTGGAGGCAAAAAAAAAAAGAATGCGTCGAGGGCCACCACAGGTGAGCTGCGCATTGCAGGGTGCAACACAGCAGCTGCCACCTGTGGGTGGCCCTCAACCTACTCCCTGTGCCCACCTGCAGCCCAATCATGGGCATATAGTAACCCCCCCAACTGGCCCGATCATGGGCATATGTTTAAAACACCCTCCTCCCCCCGACTGGCCCAGTTGTGAGCATATGTTTAAACCCCCCCGACTGGCCTGATCATGGGCATATGTTTAAAACACACCCCTCCCCCCAACTGGCCCGATCGCGGGCAAAGTGAAAAAATAAAACCCACCCCCACCAGCCCGGTCATTGGCACCAAAGTGTCAACCCCAGACCATATCCCTGGTGGTCCAGTGGATCGCTAAGCCCGATCATGGCACCAAAGTGTTCAAACCTCCCCCAAGACCATATCCCTGGTGATCTGGTATTCCCACCCACCCACCCATGAGCCCCACCACCCCACCCCTGGCAGCTGGCGGGCGGCAGCATCCACCACGCCTGCCGCCCACTGACTGATCGTCGTAGGGTTGCATATTTATTGCGCAGAGAGCAGACATGCAGAGCGATAACAGAGCAGGCAGTCCAGGATATAAATGAACTATCTACACATCTGACCGGCTCTCAGGCCAGTATGTGGGCTGCATGCCCATTAGCCTTACTCTGCACCAATGGGCGGCAGCCCCCACTGGGCAAGTTAGGTGGTGGGGCAGCAGGCAGGTGGGATGTTGCCACCCACCAGCTCCTGGGGAGCGGGGTGGTGGGGCTTAATGGGTGGGGGGGGTGGGGACACTAGATCACCAGGATATGGTCATGGGGGTTTGAACACTTTGATGCCGCACTGGGCTTAGCGGTCCACTGGACCACCAGGGATATGGTCTTGGGGGGGGGTTGAACACTTTGGTACCACGATCGGGCTTAGCAGTCCACTGGACCACCAGGGATATGGTCTTGGGGGTTGGACACTTTGGTGCTGCAATCAGGCTGTTGGGGGGTTTATTTTCACTTTTGCCCACGATCGGGCCAGTCAGGGGTGGGGACTGTTTTAAACATATGCCCATGATCTGGCCAGTCAGGAGTAGGTGTTTTTAAACATATGCCCATGATCGGGCCAGTTGGGGGTGTTTTAAACATATGCCCACGATTGGGCCAGTCGGAGGAGGGGGGCTGTTTTCAACATATGCCCATGATCGGGCCAGTCAGGGGGGTGGGAGGATTCTTTAACTTATGCCCATTATCGGGCTGCAGGGGGCATTGGTCCCTGATGGCTGCTGCCTGGCAGGGTGCCAGGCGCAAGTCCTCGGGGATTGGGACACCTGCATGCTAATGGCATGCAAATGGGCCATAAATAGATGCAAATGGCCCCCCTGTGTCTTGCATGAATTATGGCCCCATTTGCATGTCACCTTTTGAATATGGGAAATTTGCGCATGGCGCAATGGTACTTGCGCCACCACAACTTAAATGCTCCACTCTGACCACTAGCAGTGGTGCAAGTTCCACTGCACCATGCACGGTAGCTGTGGCCGGGGGGGGTGATATTCAAAGGAGTTGCTCAATAGCGCAACTCCTTTGAATATCACCCCGGCCACCCAGTGCAACTATTTTGTGCAGCGCAGGGCATGCCTCAAGATAGCGCAGTTTGAATATCAGCCCTATATGCAGTGGCGTCCTCAGGATGAAACCAATTCTAGCAATCCAGAATGCTGCAGCAGACATACTGAATAAGCAATGTAATTTCAAAGGCAATTAGTCCTTGTCATTCAGGAAAATATGACACTTCAGGATGAAGTGAATAGTGAATGCCACAGTTTCCCACACATGACAAAAGGACTAATTACCATTGAAATTGCATTGCTTTATTCCTAGTGGGTCTGCTGCTATTACCGCAAGAGTGCTTTTAAAGTGGATTTCATCCTGGGGATGCCACTATATATATATATATATATATATATATATGCACAGTAGCTCCCCTACAGTTAGGGTTGTGTAGATTATGTAATGCTAAACCCCTAATTTTTATGATTTTATAACTTAGGTGACATTCAATGAAATAGCCTAGTATTTGGCATGTGCTATCTGGCTGCAAGAGTTTTCAAGGCATGAAAAGTGTTATGACGGCATCTTGTTCAGTTTTTAAGATACAACATGCTAAAGAATGCAAAAAAAAAGTTTTGGGGTTTTCATATACTCAACATGGGGAATTTATTTATGAAACTTTCAGGGCAGAAACAGCCTGTAATGAGGCAGTTTCTTTCAAAGGGTTTGTGAAACAATATTATACGGTTCCAGAGTTATAAGGATTTAAAGATAAATTTATGGATAACCCGATAGCTCAACTGATAAAAAAGTCATGAATCTCAAGTGTTTATTTTCTTGATTTATTTGTTGTGAGAAATGATTTACTTGTCATGAGGAAAAAAGCTGTTGTGGCAGACACCATCTTTTTTTTTTTATACTTAAAAATATTGACAATACACAAAATAAAGTACTTTTGAAAAAAAAAAAAACAGACACCTGAACCTTGGTATATGGGATCCATTTAGCAAGATTCAAGTGTTTGTTTTTTTGAAAATTGCCGTGGAAATAATGTTTTTGGGTACCCAAAAATCTTGAGGGCCCAGCTTAAGGAGAGTAGCCCTTTACCTGCATCCTCAGTATGAGAACATCAGGACTTTCTTGAATTGTAAAACCACAACTGAAGTCATGCTTCTGACTTCACTTGTAGCAGTGAGCCAGTGATCCCCTGTTTTTTCTGTCTGTCTCTCTTTAAAGGAGACATATAGGTAAGCGTGTAGATAGATACAGTAGATAGATAGATAGATAGATAGATAGATAGATAGACAGACAGACAGATATTCACTTATCCCTCCCCATCCCAGCTTAACCAGTCTCCCTCATATTTCCTTGAAGAGTTTATTTATAAAAGTCGACCAGAGTGCCCACCCCTGCTACCTCTTTTCAACCTGTTCCCTTATTGGCCCCCCCATGAATAGGTGGCAACATCGGGGTGCTCATGCCTGCTGCTGCCATTGAGTTTAGCCATCACTGAGGTTCCCAATCCCTAGTGTTGGATCCAATAGTGATTTTGAAAAAATTGAAAAAAAGAAAACCATCCCTTGCTGTCTTTTTCCTTTGGAAAACATGAAAGCAAGAAAGCTGACTCTCAATGCCTTTATTTTTTTCACTATAAAATGAAAATAGTCCCTCACTGATCTAACCCCCAAGACACCCATGCACCTCACCAGACCCCACTCAGAATCCACCATCCCACACACCTCCAGACACACACTATCACACCTGAATATGCCCCATGAAGTAGATCCTCTCTCCAATCAAATACATATCTTGCTGCTTGAAGAAATGACTGCAATATGAGAAAATAAGTTAGGTCCCCTTTAAAGAGCAGCAGACATGCTCAAGGCAGGCAACAACTCATACTGTGTAATTGCTTGCCCCATGAGCTTTTTCAGCCATAAATCAGTATTTTCTGTTCAGTAGTTTTAAAGTAATTTTACTCATAAAGCCTGGCTTGTAGCTTCCTGGTGTCAGCATTATGGTTGAAAAAGCTCCTAGGGCAGGAGATGGTACAGTATGAGTTACCTGCCTGGAGCAGAAAAATTTGTCGGCTGCACTTTAATGTATTTTAATGGGGTTCAAATTTTTTTCATAACTTTGTCATTTTTAATACTTTTACACCAGATTTTCATCATTGCCTTTTTGGAACCACACCTTATGAGCAAAGGTGCTGAAAGTATTCAAATACACCACGAAAGGTGATTTTGCAGTCTCTCCACAAAATTAGCTTTTGGTAGGATTTGAATATTTTCACTGCACTCATTCATAAGGAGGGGTCATAAGAAGGCTATATTGAAAATTTGTGGTCAGAATATTAAAAAAACAACAAAGTTATAAGCGTAAAGTGTACGTTGAAAAGTTTCAACACTCGCATGTAACATTGGTTACTTTCAGTATTTTGATCACAAATTTCAATATAGCCATTTTTTTCCACACCACCTCCTGAATGCTATAGCTGTCATTTTTCAAATCCTAGCTGAAATGCATTTTTACACAGTGAGGTCTAAAATGATGTTCTGGTCTGGATTTGAAACATTTCTCCTTCTTGGTTCATGAGGTGGTGTAATAAGAAGGCTGTGTTGAAAACTGGTGTTAACAATATGATAAAATGGCCAAGTTATGAGTGAACATTGAAATATTTTGGTAGCTGCAAGAAGGGTGAGAGTGACAGGCATTATCTTGATTTTAGATTGTCCCTCACTCATGCCGTCCTTTGCTCACACACAGTTTCTGCCCACTCCAAGGCATGCCCTCCTCAGAGGAAGTTATATTTAGTTTTGGGGGGTGCAGGGGCCAAGTACCCCACAAAACAGGACTGTTTCCTGGGATGATGCTTTGGCGCTATACAGCCTGGGAACCACAATACCTGGTACCATAATGCCAGGTGGCATATTGCCTTTGCCCCTATCAGGATTGACAAAATGACTGTTGCACCGATATGGGTGAACCAAATATTTCAACATTCACTCATAACTTTGCCAATTTTTATCATTTTGCTTCCAGACTTTCAACATAGCCAATTGTTTTTACACCACCTGACAAACGTGACTGGTGAAATTTTTTAAATCCTAGACAAGACATGTTTTCGCAGTTGTGGTGCAAAATGATGTTTTGCCCAATATAATATAAATGCTACATGCCATGTTTATAAGGGGAGTCATAAAATAAGTATCTTGAAATTGTGTTTTCAAAATTAAACAAAAAAATTAAAAATTATTAAGAAACATTGTGTGTAGTGCCAGCCTTTACCCCAGTGGTTAGTGCTCTGTGATCCTGTGCCAGTGATCTGAGTTTGGGGGTGAGCTCAGTGAGCCAGCAGGATGGGGTGAGGCTGGGGGGATGGTGCTGTTGTGTGACACCATTCCCAAGCCAGGGAAGAATAGGTGCATGGTTGCCTGCATGGGCCCAAGTACCATATAGTCAAGACAACTCTTTTCTTCCCATAGGGCCCTACATCTCTGCACCTGTAGATGGCAGAGGGCCCTATGCATGGGTTGAGAGATGGTCTCTTTGCTCTATGCATCTGTACTTGTGGCCACATGGAAACCTCTGCAGCCCTTAACATCCATCACACAAAGAAGTGCAGGGCCCTAAGGGCCTTGCACTTTCACAAGTAGATGCAGTCTTCCCTTGGTGCAGGGTCCAGAGGCCCTCCATATCAGCATTTGTTAACACAGGTCCCAAAGGGATCTGTATGAATGAAGATATGATTCCACTATTCCACTATCTCAAAAAGAAGAAAGGACATTCTTTGCAAAAAAACTGCACACGTGCACCAGTTAGGATTCAGCTTCATCCAAAAAAGTAAGGAAATATGGTGTTAGGGTTTCCAATCCTAAATCCCCAGTCCCAACCTCCTAAAGCAGCAAAGGAAAAAAAAACATTAAGGCTTTGCATCTCAGGAGACTTGGTGAATCAGTGATAAGATCTTCCTTGGGCTTTTCAACCACAGTACTCACCACCTTCCCTGAGCAAACCAGGTCAATGTGATCTCTCTTTTTCCTCGCAGTGCCCTGAAGAATGCTACAATGGATTTTGTTGGCAACATGTGGCAAGACATACTTCTCTGCTTTTGAGAGGGCGTATCACTATGAGGCACTTGCTTGGAGCCGTACCTTGTTCTTTGGACAGGAGACAATGGGATGGGGGTGAGGGGTGAGCATTAGGGTTGACAGATCCATGGAACATCCCATCACTAATTCACCAAGACTCCAAAGACTCAGAACCTTAATGTTTTTCCCTTTTGCTGCTTGGGGGGGTGGAGTTAGGGTTGGAAACCCAAATTCCATATTTCCTTACTTTTTTTGCATTAAGATGAATCCTAACTGGCGCACTTATGCAGTTTTTTTGCAAAGAATATGTATACAAAAAACTACCATAATGAAGAGATTAGGGTCGAAGAGCCTAAAGCATACAAACTAGGGACATGACAAAACATTAGGGTTTTGGATCTCCAGAGTCTTGGACAATCAGTGGTGGGGTGTTCCTTGAGGTTGTCAGCCCTAATGCCCACTCCCCAGCCCATAGCCTCCTGTTTGAGGCACAAGGTAACCTCCAAGCTGGTGCATTATGGTGATATACTCTTTTGAGATAGAGAAGTATGACGTGCCACGTTTTTTCAACAGAGTTAGTCATAAGATTACATATGCCCTTGTTTTCTCAGGGGTGGGAGTGGGCATTAGGGTTGACAACCCCAAGGAACACCACCACTGATTCACCAAGACCTAGGAGACCCAAACACCTATTATTTTTTTTCATTTGCCTACTTTGTGTGATTCTACAACCCTAATGTCTGTATTAACATAGTTTTTTGCAATGAATTTCCCTTCTTTTTACAGCGTCAAAATCATACCCTCAGTTGCACAAAATGAAATAAAAAGAATAGTGGAGATAATTCAAGCTCCATTTTTTACGTCAAACCAGTGCTCCAGAGCCAGTATGTTGCCCTGTCAGGCCTTGACATGCACATCAGTCCCTTGTGAGGGAAGGTTCCCTGGCCCACAGCAAGATATCATCTATGTGGCAAAACACTGCACCATCTCTTCCCACAATAGGAGCAGTGGTATGCAACAGTGCTGGCCCCTACCCTTGTGCTGCCCATCTAGCTCATCCCTGAACTTGAGTTGATGGCATGGGAACACAACATGCCATGTGTTCCTTCTTGACTTTCTTAATTTTTGTTTTAACCAGGAAAGGCACACTAAGCTGAAACTTGTTTACAGGTGTGACCTGGGAGCACAAGGAAGTTAAGTGACTTGCTTAGGATCACACAGTATGCAAGTGGCGGTCTGCAGGATTCAAACCCAGGTCTCCAGGTTTGCAGCTCAGGGCCTTAAACCACTGAGCTATGCTGCCTGGACATTTTAACTCCAAATTTTCAACCTAGCCTTTTTAGCTCCCACCCCCCCTCCAAGTATGAGAATTTTCATTTATAAAACACTGGCCACAATGTCATTTCATGCCACAAGTGCAAAAACATGTTTTGGTCTGCATTTGAGAAATGACTGCTGTCATATTCATGAGGTGTGTCAAAAAATGGATATGTTGAAAATCAGGGGTCAAAAGACTGATATTACAAAAGTTATGAGAGAGCTCTGAAATCTTTTAATGTACCTTCATAACTATGATTTTTTTTAATATTATGACCCCACATTTTTAATATAATCTTCTTACAACCTCACCTCATGAACCTGGTAGGTGAAAAGATTCAAATCCTGCCAAAGAGGCGATTTCATGTATTGACAGTGAAATACCTTTTCTGGCTGGTGTGTACATTTTCAGCTACCGAGTTCATGTGGTGGGTCCCAAAAAGACCATGTTGAAAATCTGGGGTCAAAATATTTAAAAATGACCAAGTTATGAGTAAAAGTTCAAAACACAATGAAATATATTGACTGCAATTATCTTGTTTCCTCGGTTCATGGTTCACCGTTGAAGTATGAGGACATTTCTCCAGTCCATGGAGAATTACGGCATTAGATCCTGGTAGGTAATAAAGAGTGAAGTTGTTGTGGGGTGGTGGGTGCTGAGTGGTGAAGCTGGGGAATGGTAGTATAAAAGACATCAATAGACTAAATTTTTACTACAGGAAGGGAAAAAAATGATGTTGAGGGACCATTTGCCAATTACAAATACCTACACTGGGGACTATGTACCTCAGTGTCAATTTGATGTTTGGCAGCCCCAGGGGTGGGCACCCCAATGTCACACACTGTTATGGAGGGTTCAAGGCTGGCAACAGGGATTGGGTACCCCAGTGTCTGTGTAATAATGGGTAGGCAGAAATAATACTGGACTGGGTGGGTTCTAACCAGCACCAGGGTGAGCACCATGATGTTGGATATACATGTCTTTTTTTTTTTTTTAACATTGAGCCAGCACCAGGGATTGGGCAACCCAGTGTTGGATGACTGCATGGGGTGGGCAGATGAGTAAGAAAACAATACTGGACTGAGGAGTGGGGTGTGGTTCTTAACCAGCAGTGGGGATGAGCACTCCAGTTTCAAGATTTCTTTTCTATGGTCACTGAGGATTGGACACCATGGCATTCGGTTGCATTGACACAAATCTCTGTTTAGTGTGATGTGGCAATTAGCCACCATAAAGGAATGCTCACACAGCATCTGTTCAGCAGGAGCTGGGCTATGCAAAGACATGTAGCCCTGTTCCCACTGAATGAAAGCTGTTTCATAGGAAATGGACACTGTGTACGGCATCGGGCGTCACTTCATTGTGATGCCTAAAGTCCCTTTTCCTCAGACAAGCATACATTTTTGTAAAATCGCAACATTTAGAAATGCAGTCATAAAAAAATGTTATCCTTAGAATGTTCCATTTTTAAACTGAGTATGCACTTGTTTTTTCTTACATTTTCCTTAATTTTTTGAAAGTTTTTCTAAACAGTTTCACTGTTCACTCACAACTTAGTCATTTTAATATATTTTTTTACCAAACGTTCAAGATAGTCTTCTTCTGACTCTACCTCATGAACCTTGTAGGTGAAATCTTTCATATCTCATCTTAAAAGTGATTTCAAAGAGTGACTGCAAAATAACCATTAATCGCAGCTTTCAAAAATTCTACCTACCTTGTTCATGGGATTAGGTCCAAAAAAAGGCCATGTTGAACATCTGGGGAAAATATTTAAAAAATGACAAAGTAATGAGTAAAAGTTCAGAAATACATTGACTGCACACCTTGATTTTTCTGTTCCATTCACACTTCAAGGAGGGGGATGTCTTTCTTCACTATACAAGACACTATTGAGGCCCCACCTGGAGTATAGTGTACAGTTCTGGAGACCTTACCTACGTAAGGACATAGACAGGGTAGAGAAGGTTCAGAGGAGGGCAACAAAGATGGTGCATGGATTGCATCACAAGTCCTATGAGGACAGGTTGAAGGAACTGAACATGTACTCCCTGGAGGAGAGGAGGGAGAGAGGGGATATGATAGAGACATACAAGTATCTTACAGGGAGGAACAGGGTGCAGGAATACACTATTTTTTAAGTGAAAAAGATGGTCCAGGACTAGAGGGCATGGGATGAAGTTGGAGGGAGGACGATTCAGAGGAAACATGAGGAAGAATTTCTTCACAGAATGGGTGATGGACAAGTGGAACACCCTGCCAGAGGAAGTGGTGGAGGCTGAAACAATCGTGGGATTTAAGAATGCATGAGATAGACATAAAGGAATTCTGGAGGTCAGGGGTAAGTGGCAACAGACTTCTAGGAAAACATAAACTGAACTTACAAGCTCAAATGGACAGACTGGGTGGGCCATAGGCCCTTATCTGCCTACACTGTCTATGTATCTATGTATCTATGTAGAAAGAGGATTGGCAGTGGACCATCAGTAGGTGAATAAGGGGCATAGGATGGTGTGTGCTGAGTAAGGGGGGGCAGGGTTTAGTGGGGTGGAAGACAGGGTGAGACATAGATGAGGGATTGTTTTGTTTTTTTCAGGGAAAACATTTAATATAAAAGACTACATGGGACTGTTTTCTTCAATACAGTTCCAAGGATGACACAGGGGATTGGACAACCCAATGTCACACATGTTTGTTTGCACCATGGATGGGAACTCCCATGTCTACATACTGAAAGGGAAATAAGGGGCACAGTGAAGTTGTACTGTGCACTATAACTACTTCCTGGCACTGGCGAGGGCATCTGAGGCCACATGATTTGTGGGCTTGAATACCAGGATAAACTGGTGCCTTCTTGGGCAATCACTGTCAGCTGCATAAAGTTGAATACCTTGGTTAGAATGGGGTATACCACTGTTACTGGTTTTAAATAACTAATAGCTGGGTTGGGCGGGAAGGGGATGCCAGTGGCAACATTGAGCAGCTGTCAGAAATTAGTTATCAATGTGAGAGCACTGTAATGTTCTAAAAATAGTTGAGTGGTTCTGGAAATACCTCCAGATTCTTAGTGTCATTGACACTGCTTTAAGGAAAATGGCCCCACAAGTTCAACTTATACCTCCTGGGTTCAAGCTTTATAATTCAAATCCACTAAAGGAACATCTGGTAAGATATAGAAAGTTATAGTCAGGTAGGTTCCAGATCCATCTGAGGGGGACTGGCAGAAGTAGGAGCAGATACTTGGTATTGCAGTCCCAGAGGAACAGTGGCAACAGCAGTTGGACCTGTCTCACAGAGCCTGCCCAGACTCCAGTAGTCTTCTCAAACAAAGTAAGGTTACACACTACTAGCACCATACACTGGCACAGCTTCAGAACTAGGTCTAACGTGCCATGATAACTGCTGGAGGTGTCAAAGCCTAGGGGTGGACTTAACACATGTTCTCTGGTACTGTGATAGGTTATGCCCTTTCTGGAAGTTCATCCATCCATTCATTCTGTATGACTATTTTGGAGGCTGAGCTCCCCTTGTACCCACCCCTGTACCTGATAGGACTTTGCACTCCATCCCTGGCTTTGCTCAAGACACAGCTGCATTGGCTTATCATGGTCAGTGTATAGGCCAAACAACTCCTCTTGAAGAACTGGAGAACAGATGAAATCCCATCTGGAGGACAGTTACTGACAGCGATTCATACCCCAGTTAATGTGGCATGGATGTTGAACTTTTGACAAAGGCACTTTGGATGGTTACAAGAAAGAATGGGCACCCTTTTTGCACTCTGCATATGCAACAGCAGATCCACACTAGGTTACCTTCATGGCTAGCAATGAGACAGACCCCCAAGAATCAGGGATCATCTCAGTGCCCCCATTCCTGCATCTGCTGTTTTCGGTATAGGCCTTTCATGCAGATTGTATGCTGGTCTTTGTAGCAAGTTAATGGAATGTCTTATAATGTATGTTACTTATATGTTTGGATGCATCTCATTTTGAGCTGACAAACCACTGATTCAAATGTTATAATGTTTGAAAAAATGTAATATAAAGAAATAACTGCAGAACAAAAATAGCTGAGTGGCAGTGCTATTGAAAGTGATTTCTTTCACACTGCTTTCATCAGCCGCAACCTACCAAATTTTAGGCAAATCAGTTAAACAGTGGCAGTTTATTAAGGTGCAAAAATCGTGGTTTACCATAGAAGTTCTTACTCAACCATAAAATACAGGAAATATTACACCATTATCATCTATTTATATATATATATATGTGGATATGTGTATATACAGGTTTAGATCATTAGATAGACAGGTAGATAGATAGAGAGATAGAGAGATACAGAGATAGAGATAGAGAGAGAGAGAGAGAGAGATAGATAGATAGATAGATAGATAGATAGATAGATAGATAGATAGGCAGACAGACAGACAGAGACAGACAGACAGACAGACAGACATGCTGTGCAAATTTACTAATTTATAGGATTTTTTGACCGACCCTACTACCAAGGGCAACCAGTGATTCCCTTGGTAAGCTGAACTTTGCCAAGGCTTACCTTTCAGCCTTTACTGCCTTCATTGCCATTGTCTCCACTGGTAAGCTATTCCATTGGTATTGTGGCCTCTTGGAGAAGAGATATATTCTAACATGAGCCCTGGTTTTAACACTTCTGAGGCTTTGGGCACATCCCAACATCTGCCTGTAGCATACCACTTCGAGTATCTCCATCTATCTGATCTTGTTGTTGCTCTGGAGTACACAGAAGACTGAGATCACAGCCTCCTGTTCATAAGGGTTTTAATGACCAGAAGCCACTCCTAACAGCATTTGCCCTCTGTAACATGGACCATTTTGTTTGCCCTGTTTGTATTGTACCCACCCACTTGTCTTCCTCAGTGTCACCTTGTTATTGAAGATCCCAGATCTACATGTAGTATTTTAGATAAATCCTTACACAGGGCCTTTTGAAAGTTTCAGGATTAGTTCCTCTGCTCTATTGGTAACCCCACCACCACCTTTGATGCACTCCAGCACTTTTCTAGTGCTGTTAACACTGACTGCGTGCTGATTGTCTGCTGTAGCCTCTTGCTGTTATGACCCCTATGTGTCCTTTTCCTCATTCACTGCAACAGCAGGAACCCAAAACAGTGTGTAAAGTCTACTTCTGTTGTTCTTCTCCAAGTATAGCACCTTGCATTTGAAAATGTTAATCAGAAATTCCAGGTGCTCAATTTTTAAAAGCGCCCTTAGAGCAAAGCAAACCGTGTCAAACTGCAGCTTGCATTGAAGCTCAGTGTGTCAGACATTTTGCACCTGATTTTGCTACAGAAAGCATCCTAGCACCAAACACCCCTCTTTTGCTGCAATTGCACCCATGCACCCAACAAATGGCACATGGGATGGGACTGCTGCAAGCTCCAGGATGGTCATGTGACATTGCAACCGGTGCCACATACCCATTTGCTGTGTGCCAAGGTGATCAATCAGCAGAGTCTGTGGGGAACAGGGAATGTCAGATAGGGAAGTGGTGGTGGCACAGATCCAGGACAGGGACAAAGTGTGATGATGAGACACAGACAATCTGGGGATGAAGAGGCAACCCTGAGACTGGCGACATTGGTGTGTGTATGGGGGGGGGGGTTTCTGACATCACTGACAGGACATGTATTAGAGCATGGCCTGAGTTGGTGGTGTTGGCAGTGAAACAGGGATCCCAAACAATGATATTATGTGCCCAGTGACTACTGTGACTTATGCTTCCTTCTTGTTTCACCCGATGCAGAGACGTTTGGGTCTGAGCTGCAAACTTAGCACATGCCACCCAAGAATATGCAGCATGTAGTGCCAAGCCTTCCTGCATATCCAACTGTTATTCCCATGGCACACAAATGGCAACATCACACACTTATTCCTATGCATGCCCACGGGATAGACTGACCCTAACTGTGCCATTATGACAATATGTCCATCCTGGACAATTTGTACTGGGTATGTGTGATGGTTCACAGTACTGGGCATGGTTCAGCTAGCCACACAACTGTGCATGTCTACTTCCAGCATACTATCCCCAGCAGCTGCCTGTGCTCCCTGTGCCAGCCACTCACACCCAGATACCCTACTCTAAGTTTCTCTAATTGACGATGGTGGCACGGGGGCCAGTAGAGCAGCTCTGTGTAGTCTAACAATGGGTGATGTTTGCGACCTGTGCAGGGGTTTGAGAATCTGACAGCTGGGGATTTGGCAGCCATGTAGTGACAGCCACATAGTGGTGCAACACCTTGCAGCACCTAACAGATCCCAATGGTGCCACAAGCATCATTTGAGAATCAGGAATGATGGAAGGGGCAGTGCAGTGTGCTCCTTGTGTCATGTTTCTTTGATGTAGGCACTCTGCATCATTCCTGAACCATTGAAAATCTAGCCCCAGGAGATCAACCAGTGACTCAGTTTGTTTAGGTTCCTGAAGTTTGCCCCTATCCTCAAGGGATTCTAACATCTGGCCCAGCTTAGTATCATCAGTAACTTTAAAGCAGTGGGATGGAAAACCCAGGTTCCAGATCACTGATGAAAGTGTTAAACAGGGTTCCATGTCAAGATAGTGAAAATGGAACGGTGACTCTCATAACAGTGAGTACGTTTCTCTGAATCCAATAATCGCTACATACCCAAATCAGCAAACCCCACATGAGCAATGGCATTTCAAAAAAAGGCCACAGAATTAACAATTTGCCCCATTGCAGGGAAAGCCCCCCACATACAAATTATTATAATCAGCTCCGGGGGACTCTGGGGAAAGGGGGAATTTATGGAAGGGGCTACCATCACTGGGGCACCACATTAGGGGGGAAAAGGGGACAGGGAACAAAAAAACAATTGCAAACACTCACTCCAAGGAACAAAAAGAAATACCTGCAGCCAGTCCCGAACCCACAACCCTCAGCATCGCAGGGATCAACTCACTCCAGCACTCCAGGCAGCCAGCTTGGCAGCACTCTGCTACACTGCTCTATTTAACTCACAGAGTCGTATCACCCCCAATGTCACAGCATCCCCCACCTCCTTCAGTCCCTTTCTCTGTTCTTTCCTCTCACAGTGGATATTCCTGTGTATCACTATTCTTCTGTTATTGCTGTTTTGTCTGGCATGCAAATCGAGTCACTCATTTTGCATCATTGTCATGACTGGATACCATAACACAGCAGTGAAGCTAGTACTGATCCCAAAGAAACACTACTGAGTACCCCTCTCTATTTTAAATACTGCCTGTTCACAACATACCTCTGATTCCTGCCCCTAAATCAGTTAGCAATCCACTTTGTGTTTTCTGTGTTCTGCACAGGTGCACATTGAACAGAAATTGATCATAACAGTGTTAAAGGCAATGAAAAAGTCCATTATATTGTCTATGGGCCTGCATCTTGCACCTTCCCTGATCAACCATTCAAACAGCGTGATCAGGTAGATTTGTCATGATTTTCCCCCATAAAGTCATACTTGGAGTTAAGATTCTTGCCAATAACTAAATGTTCCATTACAGTGTCCATGTTAATGGATTCCAAGACTTTTCCCAGCGCTATTGTCAAACTGTTTGGCATGTAGTTGCCTGTTTACTGACTTGCTGACTTCTTAAATATAGGAACACATTTTCCACTTTCCTGTCCTAAAGCACCACACTTATCTAGGGAATCTTACTACAGTTATTGTAATCAGCACAAACTATTGCTTCTTTAGCTCCACTAAGATCCTGGGGCATAGCCTGTTCACCCTTGGGCCATACCTGGCTGAATTGCCACCAGGTAGTCAGCTAGTAGAGGAGATGTCATATTCACATGCTGCATCATAGATACTCCTGATGGAATTGGCCCACCCAGTGAGCTCCCACCCCCACCCATTGGTGAACACTAAAGAGGAATTTTCATTCAGCATGCTTTTCATGACTCCCTGATTCTCTCACAGGTTCCTCCCCTTCCTCTGTTTTCAGGGGCCTAATCTTCTTCCCCTGTTTTCAGGACCCTATTCCCCTATTTCATCTTCCTCCTTTCATTTATGTACTGGAAGACGGCTTGGGTGTTGCTTGCAGCCCCCTACTGGTCCTAGCATCCAGCTATCCCATGGCTTTTTTAATTCTAGTCTTGCAGGCTCTACAATGCTCACCTAGAGACTGCCCATTGCTTTCAGCAGTTATAGAACTTCTTGTTCCAGATTAGCTGATTTAGGTCCCTGTTGTACAACAAAGGGCACTTTTAGGCTGCTTTCCACTAATTCTTGTAGGTAGTTAGAGCTCCGTGGATGCTTTAACATCCTACTTCATTGAACTCCACACATGTTCTGTATTGCTAGCATCCTGTAGCCTCTCTAGACCCATGGCTACTGGGTCCTTCATCTCGCAAAGTCAACATTTTGGAAGATCCAGGTCCTGGTTAATGAGTCTCAGCTACTAGCTATTCCTGTTACCAATGGGAAGATTACCTTATTGTAGTCACTGTCTCCCACTGGCTTCTTAATGTTTCTTTGGAAATGACCCATCCCCACTGTGAGAAAAAGTCAAGAAAGAATTCAAACCTAGTTCCTTGGTAGATGTGTCATTCTAAGAATCTGTCCAAGACTAGATACAGAAACTCAGCCCTGCCATTAACCTTCTCAAGATGAAAGTTTATGCTTGAGAGGTTAGCATACCCCATGACAACCACGGCCTTTGATCTAGCTGAACTCAGGCTTCATATTCTGCTGAACTGTGCAGGGTGCAGCAGCTCAATCACAGAGGTACTGTCGCTATCCTTTTCTCATAGCTCAGCCCAAATAGACTGTATGGCATTGTATGCCTCCTGATGTCCATTTAGTAATATTAGACAGACTGTACTTACCCCCTTCTTTCCATGGCATGCTAACATTGTCAGCAGACAGCTGCTACTTTCTGATACACACAGTGTGCACTGGAGACTAGGGGAATAGACTAAGTAGCCAAGAGTGTCTCCAGTTCTTCTCCTCATCATGGATCATAGGTCAGGAGCAGCCAGCTACTGTGATGACCATTATAAAAGGAGGGACCGGGTTAAGAGACTGCTAAAAATGCCATCAGGAGGACCAAATAGGGGATTAAAATGTAGGTGATTGGGAATGACAGAGTGGTAATTAGTTACCTATTAGTTAGCTAATTAGGATTATTGCATTCATTTGCTGGCTCAAGATACAACTTTAAAAGTCATAATATATTAACATAATTTATAAACACTAAAATCATGCAATGTACCTAACAGAAATACAAACCCAACTGCATACACACAATAAAATTCTTAAACCTGTATCATATAGTAATACTGATTTAAAAGTTCCAAGCAATTATTTCATCAGTTATAAACATTTTATGGGTGTCATTTGTTCAAAAAGCAATGTTTGCACTTGTGTATTTTTGTCCCCAGCTAAAAGGCATGTTACTTTGCTGCATGACACTGATTATTCTCTACAGAACATTTGTCATCTCAAAGTTTCTGAAGTCCAATATAATCAACCAAACTCCCCAACCACCAAGGAGATGAAACTATTTAAATATCTGTTCAATTTCCTTGCTGTTTGTTACCAGCTTCTCCTTTCTCTTATTTCATGTTACTGTGAATGCCGATTAGAACTGATATTAATATTGCTTAAAACAAAATTCTGACACTGATAGGTGTTGTGAATTTCATATACACTGGCAAAGTTGGTGTGAAACAGGAAACTTTGTACAATGCAATGAATTGCAGTGTTCATGACCTCACCCCTAACTGCATGGTGAAGATATTTAGTTTTTTAAGCATTTTAAAAGGAATAACCAATGCCCCCTATGAAATAGTGTACCTACTCCCCTGCCACCACCCAGACCCTCTTATGTATGTACACCACCCCTACATGCTGTAGCACCCTATCTCACTCTATCTCCACACCATCCAGTTATATTTATGATAAAATAGAAGGATGTGGCACCCTTTCCCCAACAATGTGCACATCCTTAAAACTCATACACCAACTGACTATTGCACTGATGATAGCATGGACCCAAAGTTATGGATTACTTTTTAATTGAATTTGTATGGTAGCTCTCAAAAATGTGTTGTGCTCCCATCAACATGAAAATTAGGTAGGACATACAGGTTAACTTAAGAGTAAACGATATATCAGAATAACTCTGTGTTTTACAAGAAGAACTTATTGTGTCATATCCTATACTACACAATATGAATTGTGTCACATATTGCATTTAACAGACTTTTGTGATAAACTTTACAATGGTTAAGCCTTATTGCTTTATTCACATCCCTGTTGCTGTATGTATGGTGTGCTGCTTTCACATACCCGAAACACAAAATGCACACTGTATGACTTCAAAATAAGCATTAGTGAGTGCCACTGTTTTGTTTTTACCTCACTGTAACAAGTCATTTTCCAGCAACATTTTCAGAACCGTATCACTCAGTTCACCTCATGCACTTGAATCTCTTAATCAACTACACTGAGGCTGACTGATGATAGTAAATATATAGCCAGTTTTAAGGCAGGGAAACATAAAAGGGAAACATTTTAAGTGTCCTTAACTACACTGAAACTAATAGATAACTACAATGTAACTACTATGCAACTTCTGTGCAGTTACATGTAACTACAATGTAGCAGTTAACTAGTTTCACATTGGTGGGTTGGTGCAGTTACACAATTTGCATGAACTGGTAGTTACTGCAATTACTGTTGCATCGCTTCTGTCTCAAATCAATTCTGTCTGGCAAATGTAACTATGCAACAGTTGTTACATGTGTAGTTACACTTCCGGCACAAATACATTTTTCTGTTGCACTTTGCAACAGCTGTTACATGTGTAGTTACACTTCCAGCATAAATCAATTTTTCTGTTGCACTTTACAACAGCTGTTACATGTGTAGGTACACTTCCAGCATAAATCAATTTGTGCCAAAAGTGAAACTTCATGCAAATTATATAACTACACACCAGTCAAATATGAAAGTAATTAATAGTATTTACAATGTAATAACAGTGTAGTTACATCATAAAAATGTATATCTAACTACATAATATGCAAATGTGAAACTAATTACCAACTACATTCTAGTTACAGGTAACTACACAGTACTTTTTTTGCAGTTACATTGTAGTTATACAGTAATTAATACACTTAAGGGCACTAAAACTAAAGTGTTACCCATAAAAGCATTAGGCATACATGAATCATCTTATGCCATGTGCATATCACAATTAGAGGTTGGTGAAGTGGCCAAGATTTACTCCGTGGAGTGATTCACGGAGTAACACAGAATCCGAGAAGTGCTCTGCAATGCGAAGCGGGGTACTCTGCATCGTAATGGGAATGCAATGTCCATTGAAACCAATGACTTTGAATTATTCTGCCTTCCCCAAACCACTTCTCCAACAATTTTAAGGTGAAGTACATTAAAATCAATGTACTTCGCATCACTTCGCCTTGTTATTGAGCTCCAAGGCAAATTTGCAGTGCTTCATGGGATGACAGGTCACATGTGCTCTAGATTGTTCTTCACAGCCTCAGTTCTGTGTAGTGTGTGTAGTGGAAGTTGGAGACAGTTTCCTGTCAGAGCTGTGCAATTCAAATCCTCTAAAAGCCATTAAAAAAGCCTTTTTGAGCCATTTTTTTCTTGAAATTTTGTGCATCGATTGTCGGAAACCCTCCTGTGCCCATATCATCAAATGTTTATTGTGTATATGTGGATTTTGAATGTTAATTTAGAACAGTCAGTCTGTAAACTGTGAAGTGTGCTTTGGGGAGGGTTGTATCTGTGGTGCAGGTAGATTATATGGAATAAAAAGGCAGTCTTTCTGTTTTGGTTATATTTTTCTTGTATAACTGTGTTACTGTACACACAGTAATATTTTCAGTAATTTTTGCTGATTGTAGTGGTGCAGTAATGTATAATTTCAGTTTGTTTAAAACATTTGGTTATATTGCTAAAGGTTTTCAATTTGCTACGCGATATTTGTAGTGTGTGTGCGAGTGTGTATGTGATGTGTACCATTAAATCAGACAACTTTTATTGTGCCAGAGTAATTGCAGCAGTTTGAGCCTTCTATCCACCGCACTTGCATGAATTTTTTATACTGCTTTGTCATATCTTTACTGGTAGTGGACTGTTACTGCTGTGCACTACCTCCCCAACCAGCAAAACATATTGTTTTCCAGATTTGGATTTGTGACTTGTGAGCACTGGTTAGGTGTTGTTGTGCCTTTGCGTCTGACTCTTCATCTCTTGAGTCACAGCATTATCTTAATGTGTCCATACATTTGCAGTACACCATTAATTCTGTGAGACTTTGCATTTTTTTTTATCCCCCCATTTCACTCTGCCAGCACTGTGGAATTTTCAGGACACAAGACAGTAACATTTTGGGGATGCACATTAATTCTGGTGACTGTGTGTGGCCACTGCTCACATGACAGAGTGCACCATTAATTGTGGGAGACTATGTATTTTTTGTTACCCTCTCATTTCACTTCACCAGCACTGGAGAATTTTCTGGACACAAGACAGTAGCATTTTGGGTATGCACATTAATTCTGGTGTCTGTGTTTGATGTGACCACATCCACTGTGTGCATGGCTGAGTGTGCCATTAATTCTGGGAGACATTCTATTTCTTGTGCTCTAATTTCACTTCGTCAGCACTGGAGAGTTTTCTGGATAAAAGACAGTAGCATTTTGGGGATGCACATTAATTCTGGTGACTGTGTGGGGGGCTCTGGGGGGCTGCCAATATTGTTGCCACTCTGTCTCACTTCACGTTAAGGTGGAATGACAATGCAAAGTAATAATTACAAGGTGAAGTGAGCCTTTCCTATTGGCCACTCTGCGTAGTGGAGTGACAACATAAGATGGTCACTTCACATTCACTTCACCAGTGGAATTTAATTTTGCTGCATCTCTAATCACAGTATTTAACACCTCACTTTTTGTAGTCCTTTTAACAAAACCATCCAGACACAAATAGACACTGTGATGTAATTAGAGCCCAAATACAGACTGATGGTATAATGGCACAGTGGTCTGGCCTAGGAGTACAGTAAGTACATGAACACAGTCTCTTCTATTAACTATCCATTTCACTGTGTACAAGAAAACCAATGTAACACAAAACAGTATTCTGCCAGGAACTGGGGTACTACACTCCAGTACTTGTCTAAATTCAGATGTAGTTTGGCTGTCCATTATTTACAGTAGTCATCAGAACAGGATGTACTGTATCCAGAAATGTGATTGGAACAAAACAGATTCTCCCTAAATAACAATAGCAACAGAACATCTCAACATCTATGGTCACATTGTCTTTCTCTACACACTCTTGAAATGTGTGTATGGCAACACTGCTTGTTGTTTCTCTCCTACATTGAAACCCAAATATTTCCCACTGCTCCTCTTTCCTGACTAAATATTGGGTTATGTCCATTCCTCTTACTTCTCCTCCTACATCCACCCCTACATCCACTCATCTAACTCCCTTTGCTCTTCTGACATTTGCTTGTTCCATATCCTTTGGTGGAAAACTTCTATTAGACAGTCCTTGATTATCTTTCAACTTTCATTGTCTCTGGAATGATCTTCCTCTCTCTATCATTCAGCTTCACATTCCTTTCTTAAAGTATCCCTAGTGGCTCATCTGTTCCAACCCAGCTCTTGCAGCTAGCCTCTTACATTGGTTTTGACTGTGGCATTGCTGTACCTTTCCCTGGGGATACCCACATTATTGCACTTTAATGATTAATTACCATTCCCACTGTAAATGTTTGCTAATTTGTATCACTAATTTTACTTATGTTAATGATGTATTACCATTAACACAGTAAACATTTGTACTTTCATAAATTTTTGTACCATGCACCATCTAATAGTCTGTGATATCCGAAAACACTGGTTATTTTTTTGTCATTGTAAATTCTTGCAAGTTTGTCAATGTTGCACATTACACAATCTGATATTCTATATTTTACATTGCACTTGTCACTATTTTCAATATTCAGCTGTGCATTTGTAACTTTTTATTGTGTTTCTTAACACCTTTAAATAAATAAACATGATTTCCAGGAGAAACTATTCAATTTGCCCATTGAATGGTCTTGTACTCTGGCAAAATAGGATGCCGGGGTGCATTGGAAGAGGGGGTCACCAGCAGGAGAAGAAAGGTGGTGATACTACTGAATTGTCACTGGTTCATTCTCATCTAGAGTAATGTGTGCAGTTCTTGAGTCTGCATCTGAATAAGTAGAGGGGCAGAGTGGAGGCAGTGCAGGAAAGGTAACCAAAATATCCAGGAACAGCGGGAAATGATTTATGAGGGAAGGTGGGCAGATATGAGCATGTACACACCTGAGGTAAGAATAGAGAGATGGGATATGTTTGAAACATACACATACTTACACAGCGTATATGAAGTCTGCAGTGCAGAAATGCTCACACAGAGCAGGAACCTAGACACCAGAGGCAATGTCTTAAATCCAGGGTTTTAAATAATTGATTAGCAGTTTTTTTCTTGGGACTATACTGACTGTACAGAAAGTATTTATATAGATTTTCTAGGAGGGCTGTGTTTGTTAAACACAGTGAGGCAAGAGCTATGCATTTTCACAAAGATTTAGCACTTTTATAAGCAAAACGCGAATCAATTTTTAGAGTTAAATAAATCCCTGAAATCTGGCATGGGTCATATTTATATAATGCAGAAGGAAAGAATAGCCAAATGTGATATAACTGAAACCTGGATACATGTGGAAGATTGGATAGATCATCACATTCAAGGTTTTGATTATTTTCAGAAAACAGACAGATAAGAGAGGAGGACTATCCTTATATGTGGCCTCAGATTTAAAAGCACAAGAAATTAAGATAGACACTAACACAAAAACAGATGTTGAACAAATATGGATTAAAACACATGGTTTAGGAAGGGATATAACAATAGGATTATGCTATTGTTCTCACAATTTAGGTGACACAGACAACACCAATTTTTTTGGCAGGTTAGACAAAGAGGACTTCAAGGGTGACTGTAGATTGATAGGCGACTTTAACTTCCCTAGGATCAATTGGAAGATGGATAAGGTCACAGAATTTTGGGAAAACATATTTTTTGACTTTTGTTTAAGTAACAACATAAAGCAGTATGTGAGAGACGGTACAAGAGGAGACAATATATTGGACTTAGCGCTCAGTAACATGGAAGATAAGTTGTATAATATAAGAATACGTCACCCCTTGGGTCACGTGATCATCATATGATTAGCTTTGAAATGAATAGAAAAGTAAACAAATGTACTGGTAATACTGTTATTAAAAATTAGAAGAAAACTGATATTTTAAATATTAAACATGCCCTAAATGAATGGATATGGGAGGACAAGTGTAAAGGTAAACATGTACACAGGATATGGACCATTGTTAGAGAAAAATTACAAGACCGTATTAGTAAGTATGTCCCTGAGGTAAAGAAATACAACAAAAAGGGAGGGACACCTAAATGGGTTACAAACAAGGTCAAAAGAAATGTTAGAAAAAAGAATAGGGCATATATGACATTTAGAAGAAATCCCACATTGAAACATGAATAGTTATAATAAAAGGTTAAAACAAAGTATGGCAGCTATTAAGAAGGCAAAGGCACAAGCCAAACTAATATTAGCTACTGCTACAAAGGATAGTTACAAGCACTTTTTATAGTTATATTGATAGTCTCAGGCATGGTCAGAAACATGTAGTAGAACTTAAGGATGATAACAATATAATAGATGATGAGATAAAGATGACCAACATATTTAATGACCACTTTCTAAATGCATTCCAGGAAGATGGTATTAAAACAGTGCCCCAAAATATGACACTTAGTACAGATGGGTCCTATTCCGTAGAGAAGATCTTGGACAGGGAAGTATATGAAAAACTGAAGAAATTAAAAAAATGCAAGTCCTGTGGGCTGGATGAACTGCACCCCTTTTTTCTGAATGAGATGGCTGAGAAATAGGCTCATCCCTTGGCAGCCTTGTTCAACTTATCACTAGATGAAGGGATAGTTATGACTGAATGGAAACAAGTTCACGTAACCTCTACATTTAAATCTGGAGACAAGATAAATGCTAACAACTATCGTCCCATAAGTATTACATCGATACTGGGGAAGATAATGAAGAGTTTTATGATGGAACGTATTGAGGCTAACTTACATCAGTTAGGACTGGTAGATATAACACAGCATGTGTTTGCCAGGGGAATGTCTTGTGTCACTAATCTATCAAATTTCTTTGAGCCAGGTGCTTGACAGTGGAATGCCAGTGGGTGTTGTGTACCTGGACTACTCCAAAGCATTTGACTCAGTTTCACATATAAAACTGATAGCCACATTAACGGGTATGGGGGTTAACAGTAAACTGGTTGCCTGGATTGTCTACTGGTTGACAGGAAGACAGCAAAGGATAGGCATTCAGGGACATTGGTCCAAATGTGGGGGACATGGTTAATGGGGTTCTGCAGGGTTCAATATTTGGTCCAGTACCATTCAGAGTCTTTGTTTCAAGTATGCAGGTTCAGGATGATGCATGGCTGTGCAAATACATAGATGATGCAAAAGTGGGAGCTATCATCAACAATGTTGAAGCGGTACAAATATTTCAGGAACTATTAATAATGTTAGAAATGTGGGCAGATGAACAGGTATTGGCTTTCAATAACATAAAGTGTAAGAACATGCACCTGGGAAATAACAACAGGGAGGCCACCTACAAGTTAAACAATAAGATATTGGAAAAAACTGATTGCGAAAAGGGCCTTGGGGTTTAAATTACTGACACCATGAATTCTGATAAACACAATAAAGAATGTGTTAAGAAGGCAAATATGGTTTCAAGAAATATACTCAAAAAATATTGAAAGTAGAAGGGAGGAGGTCCTGGTACCTCTTTTTACCTCAATGGTAAGGCCTATGCTTGAATATGGTTCCCCTTTTAGTACCCCACAAAACAGAGCATGTCCTGTGGTAATAGAGGAAGTACAAAGGAAGATGACCAGAAAAATCAGAAGGGTGCAGGGGTTGTCATATAGTAACAGGATGAGAGAATTGGGACTGTATTCTATGGCATATCGCAGAACAAGAGAGACTTATGTTATGTATATAAGGTAATGAATGATGATATCACCTGGGAGGTAGCTGACCTTAGTAGAAAAGAGAAAGTCGATAGGGTAGGAAGAGGTCATCAGTATCAACTAAAAGGAGAATTTTATAGGACTACAAGCAGAGGAAACTAGTTTAACCAGAGGGTCATGGGGTCATGGAATGCATTACCAGGGTCAGTTGTAGGGGCAGCAAGTATGGCCTCCATCAACTATCAGTTGGATCAATTCATGGGGGAAAGGAAATTAGAATACACCACTGATAGTGGCAAGTCATACATGGCCTATATGGCTGACAAGACCTGAAACAAATCTATGAACCTATGAAAATATTTAAGATATATTCAAGGAAGCACTTTTTCACAAAGATCATGGTGGAGGGATATAATAAATTGTTGGAGGAGGTGGTCTGTGCAAGATCAGTGGGGAGGGGGATTCAAATGATGGTGGGAGAGGTACAACAACTTGAAAATGACTGCACTAGGAAGGGAGGAAAATGAGAGGGGGGAGTGAAGAACCTCTAGGGCTTTCTTAATCAACATTTGTTAGGTAGAAACAGACTGATATGACAGGTTAATGGGCTTTTGTCTTCCGAAAGATTATATGCTTCTGTGGCATTCTGCCATCACTGAAATTCATAGCTGCCTTATAAAACTGTGTGTAGTTTTGGGAAAAAAAATGAAACTGCCCAGCCTTTAGACATTGAGTAAACTGCTTGCACCAACTAATATACCAGTTAGAGACACCTACCATGTCACTGAATTGCAGAGCACCAGTGTAAATGTGTATCCTGCTTTGAAGTTTCCTTGAGCTTCTCCTACCATTATGGCAAAACTGGGCCAAAAATTCCTCCTTTCACTGATCTGATTGTCAGCCTCCATGTGGTCCTTCATCACATCGGAGAGTAACAGATTCCTGGTAGTCTAGTGAAACTCCTTTTTGGCCCCCATTCACTCCATTCCACCAGCCTTCCATGGCATCCCTCCCTTTAACATCCTCCACAGCCTTTCCATGGCTGAATGCAGTGCTGCAATCTCTATACCCTATCCAACAGGTCAGAGGAAGCTAAAGCATTTTTTTTTTCAAGGGCCATCATGCACTGTGATTTGCCTGGGGATCATTTACATTGTGGCCTCTGCCTCAGTCTTGTGAAGTCACAAATGCATTTGAACCCATGTAGGTGTGATAGAGTTGGGTAAGGCCCTATCCAATTTGTTATGCAGACAGAGTTAAAATGCAAAGGTCTATTTTTTCCTTTCTTTTTCTGTCACTTTTATGTCTGTTTCCTGTCTGACTGTGCAAACTAATAGTCTTGTGGAGCCTAGGAATTGGCCCTTCCAATGGTCCCACAATTTCCTCCTTTTATCTCCCTTCCTGCACTTGCTGTTTCTATTTCTCTCTTTCTCTTGTGTTTCTATGTGGTTTAAAAAAAAAAAATATATATATATATATATGAACTACTATTTCACAGAGAGGGTGGTAGATATTTAGAATAGGCTCCCTGAGGAGTTGGTTGGAGAAACAACAGTGGGAGGCTTCAAAACAGCATGGGACAGACACAAAGGACTGTTGAAGGTGAGGTGGGGGGAGGACATGTCCTAACAGATAACAATGCATAGTGTGCAGACTAGTTGGGCCTAGCGGTCCTTTTCTGCTGTTACATTTCTGTGTATCCATGTATCTGTATATATTTGAATCTTTATGTGAAACTGGGATCCCTTGGTTTGCAAATGTATATAAAATTATATTGTTGAAATGAGTGGAGAAATCTGTTTGGGTTTATTAAAGGAAATGTCAATCTGGAACACAAGGAGTTAACCTTGAGATGTGTTTTGACCTCCACAAGCTTGTTAAAATTGTCAACAGTAAGCCATCTCTGGGACAGAATGTTCTATTTTGTTGCACATGTTCAGACTCGATATACTCTTCAAGCTAGTCACAGGAGAGAAATTGACAAACGTATGAGACTTTTTGTGAGAAACGGGAGATTAATTTATTCCAACAGAATGCGAAGTTTAAACTGCCAGGAAATCTTATAAAAAGAGAGCAATGTTTTGTGGAGAGATAGACAGGTTGAGATTTTAAACAGAGAGAGTCTGAGATGTAGGACATATTTTGTGTGTACTGCTGTATGAAGAGCTGTTTTGTATAATTTTATTTTTCTATTTTTATTGTTATTCATAATAATAAAACCCTACTCAAGTTTAGACCCTTAGAATATGTAGGTTTACCCACGTTGTTATAACACCCAAATGGGTGACTGTCATTAGGGCAACACCAAAATGGCGATGGCAACCATGTTACCTGGCAATTGTGCTGCCCCAGCCACCATCACGCCCAAAGCACCAGGGCACATCCAGGCTGTTTGTGGGGGGCTTTGACCCCCCACCCCCAAAACATTTATATAATCACCTCCGGGTGGGATACCGGGGAGAGGGGAACAACATCCAAGCAGCGCTGTCAGTACACGGTACTCTGACAACCAGTTCACCACTGTGAGTGTTGAACAGGTTGTAGCACACTGATGGCTGTCACTCTAATGCCATTGCAACATTGACAGGAAACCGAGAACGTACACCATAAAACTAGAGGAGGTGACAGGCGAAGATTGTTACTGGAGAGAGAAGCAAGATGGAGCTCAGTCTTTGGTGCTTTGGAACTCATCTATCTCAATGATCAAGTTGATTTTAAACTGTATTTATGATGACTATGTTGACAACCCAAAACCTTTTTTATGCAAAATATAGAAAGCTTTGATGCTGCTCCCCCCCTTCTAACCCTTTTCCTTTTCCCGTTCTCCTCCCCCCCCAACACACACACCTTTTGGCACTTCTTATGATGTACCGTACTAGGTAATAGATATTTTGCTCTTAAAGAATTTATATAGTCCCCAGGGGACTGGGAGAAACTGTTTTACTTTCTCCATTCATACCTGCCATATTTTTAACACAATAACACAGTTTGATTTTATTTTGGGATTCACGTTTTTATAGCTTTGCTTACTGCCAATGTTTGTTAATCAGTAGATTTCCATAATAGAATACTTGAATTTGTGTACAAATATATTTCAGTTACATTTCTAATGTTTTTATCCAGTACTGGTCAGAAATCTCTGTTAATACTGTATCTGCAGTGAAATATACTACAGGGGCCACCTACTAGGTGACATTCTCGCAAGGAGAATGTTGCAGGGCAAAAACATGCAACAGGAACAGCGCGAGTCAAAGCTGCTACGAGGTACACAATGCCACATGATGGATTTAGCGTGTGACCCTGTAGCTGTTTCCGGGAAAGATGGTAAGAGGTCTGGTGGAAGGGGGTCTGCTGAGCACTGCAGTGGCTCAGGGAGTAGAGCCATTGGTGCTGGAGGGCAATGGAGCAGCTGTGGATCAGGGTTCTATTCCCAATCCCAGAACACGTAAACACTTTTATTTTTTTTATTGTCTTGTGGTGCCCCCCACCTGAATTTCACCCTGTCCCTGAGTTGCCTCCCTGGGGGAGATTATTTTAGTAGGGGGGCATTCAGGGGGCAGCACCACTTCATTGGGAGTGTGGGGGGGTGGAGCCCCCACAGGAAAACAAAGATATTAGATTTTTATGGTGGTCACTGTTTAGACAGTGCGGTATAATGCTGAGCTGTTTTGACATGCGACATTATGACCCCTTGCCCAGGGGCCACATGTTCCTATTGCGTTTTTGCTAGTGATAAGCAAGTCTCATTTCTCCCCCACCCCTTTTTATGTTTTGAAACTTAGGGGATTGAGAGAAGATTTTTTTTTAAACATATGGAATTATTGCAGGTTCCTCTGCGATTTATCCATATTAATGGGTCATTTAGTGGTAAACAGATATGTCGGTGGAGTTATGATGACTTCCTTTTGTGAAGTGTTGGAACTTGGACAAAAACATTATGGTCATTTTATCCATTTTTTTAATATAACATTGATTAAAAATCTCTGTTGCCATCTGTAATTAATTATACACTATTATTTGGAAAGTGAATTATAGACATGTATAAAAGCAGAATTACTTGAATTATTTGACATGTTAAAAAATATTAAATTATTGATCATAAATTGGGTTCAAACTGTGATGTAAATGTAGAAAACGTTTTTGCATTGTATATTTATTATATGGTAATAATGTTAATAAAAATAGCTCAAATTAATGACACATAATTTGTAATTGTGGTGTTATGTGTGATTTAATTAGTTGAGGCATCAATCACCAGTGCCTTTGCTCATTTTCACCCCATTGAGAAAGCCACATAGCCATGGTGATATGTAGAGACATAGAATTTGATGGCAGAAAAGACCACTTGGCCCATCCATTCTGCCCATTTCTCCGTACCTATACTATTAACACAGACTGTGCATGATCTACAGCTCTTTCTCCCTCCCCTTCCTTTTCACTCTGATTCCCTAATGCTTATCCCATGCATTCTTGAACTCCAACACTGTTTTTGCCCCCAACACCTCTGTTGGAAGGCTGTTCCATGAATCCACCACACTTCTTTTTTTTTTTTAGTTCCCATCCTCAGCTGGCAGCCCCCTTCTGTCCTCGCGGTCCCCCCAACCCCATCACTCACCGTCTTTGGGATTTACCTTGGCCATAGAGTGCACTACAGATTTCCCACTGTGGTGGGGTCATCGTGGATCCACCAAGCCCCCTCCCAGTATCTTATTCAGGTCCATGCTCCTGAGCCCAGTAGACAGTGTGGGGTCTGTAGGGCTCTGTGGGTGGCACCCTGCAGCCAGTGGTGATTTTCCATTCTCTTCCTAGGTCCCATGAATGCTCCACAGAGGCCACAGTTTAACATTTGCACATTGGAGGACATGCTCATGCCTCCTGCCAGGGAGTGTCCCTCACCCAAAACTGCTGTCCAGCTGCACCGGCACCCTTGGTCACCTAAATAGTGGCATTATGTTGAGTCTGCCCTCCCTCCCCAGAGGAGGAGTGCATCCACTGGGATGCTCAATCTTCCTCCCCTCAGCCAACTCCCTGAGAGGCCCAGGGTCATTCCTGATCCTGGGTTGCTGGCATGATGGTAGGTGAGGCATGGGTGCCTCTACCCTGTGAGTCATGAGGCTGGCCCAAGGAATCCACCACTCTTTCTGTGAAGAAGTACTTCCTCACATCTCTTATAAATCTACCCGATCCAGCTTTATAGCATGTCCCCTTGTTCTTGATCACCTTTTCTTCTGAAAAACACTCCCATCCTGTACTTTATTTACCCCTGCGAGGTATTTAAAGTTCTCTATCATCTTTGCCTTCTCCCCCCCTTCTGTTCCAAGGTGTACATATTGAGGTCCTTTAGTCTCTGCTCATACGGCTTTTGATGCAGATCCTGCACCATTTTAGTTCCCCTCCACTGGACTGCCTTCACTTTGCCTATGTCCTTCTGGAGATACGGTGTGGAAAACTTGATACAATTCTCTAGGTAGGTCTCACCAGTAATCTTTACAGAGACAACACCACCTTCCTCTTTCTGCTGGTTATACCCCTCCTTATGCACCCCATCTTCCCACATGCCCTCCCTACTGCCTTGTTGCACTGCCTGGCTGCCTTTACATCATCTGATATGATTTATCCCCAGATCACTTTTCATGCTTGGTGATCATCAATATCAGTCTGTATAGGGGCAACTGATCAGTCATTTCTATGTGCTGTTTGCACCAAAACATTTTTGTTCAAAACATTAAATGGCATTGTGTTGTTGTTGCCCTAGGATGCAAAGTTTAAACTGCCAGGGAAAGACATTTTATAAACAGTGAGCAATGATTTGTTGATAGAGAGATGAGATTTTAAAGACAAAGTCTCAGAGTTTGGACTTACTTTGCTTGTACTACCTGTATGAAAAGCTATCATGTACAATTTTATTCTTTTTTTATTTTTATTGTTATTGATAGTAATACATTACTTGTGAATTTTATAACTTCTCCTGGTTTGCCTATACTTCCTGGTGTATGCCTCTATGGCAACAGGGAAAGTTTACAGTACCCAAAAAGTATGGTCAAATGAGATTATAACATTATAAATGGCACTACAGCAGTCTCAGTGATCTTATAGTGACAGCCATTGCTACTGAGTATGGGAGCCCATCTGTTCTTTTTTGGGATCATATGCTTACATTCAATGGCTTATAAATGCCTGAAATGTGACTGCACCCTTAAAAAAAGAAGGTGGTTTAATCACATAAAAAAACTTAAAAATGAGCAAACCATGAGACGAAGATGCAGTACCACAATATGTAGAGCAAAGTCAAACTATGTCACTCATGTTGATAGTGTCTGTTAAAGAAAGAAGACACTGAAACAAAAGATTGTTCCTACAAAGGAAACCAGAGATATGTCCCAGTATTGTATAGCTAGATATGTTGAGATATTTCACAGAGAATGCTAATTCATTTCAAAGTGATTTCCACTGGTATATCTACACGATGAGTTTCTCCAACTTTCTCTATCTTAGCAAACAGTTTCTCAACAAAGTATGACCATTGGTAAGAATTTTGTTATGCTACACTTGCAATTTTCAAATCAATATTGTTATGCAAATAGCATCTGACATATACATTCATTTCAGAAAGAACTTGCTCAGTAACCCATGTCATTGTTCATGAATTTTTAAACTCTGTTTCAGCACTGGAATACATTCAGATATTTGAAAGAAAAATATGTTTCTGACATTCATTTTTCCTGATGTATTGAAAAACCACTGAAGGAAACCTTTTGAAAGTTTATTTGTTTCATTCTGCAAGGCACCACATTGGCAAGTTCATTTTCAAAGAATAGCATCAAAAGATTAAAGAGCTAGTTCACCAAATATAGCTGGTAGGAAATTTCATTAATATTTTATAGCAGACAGGTGTTACTTTTTATTTCTGAAGTGCATTTTCTTTTTCCTTTGACTCATAAAGAACATTTTCTAGCTGATAGTATCCACTGTAATGTATAGAGCAGTACTTAGTCTGGAGACTGATATTTCTAGTTCTACACCTCTTCATACCTCATCAGCCTTGTGACTTCACTAACTGTGATATTACAAGTAGAGATGGATAAAGTTAGGAAAATTTGCTTTGAGAAAAAGTTAAAGTTTTCCTGACTTTGTTTTACCTGCAGCTACACTTTGTGTAGTTTTCCCCTGGCAAACCTCCCACCTTTGTCTGTGAAGACCACACGTAGTGGCACTTGAGAAAAAGTGTTGGTGAGGAGACACCCCGTGTAGCTTTTGCTGGCGAATTAGCACTTCAGCAGCAAGAACTGCACCAAGTATTTCTTTAAAAAAATTATTTCTACATGCGTAACCCACTCTTCTCACTTTCACATACTGTTCCCTGCCCCCTCCAACCAAACAACCAATCAACCAATCCCTTTACAATAAAAAACCTACCCACCATCCTCTATCACTCACCTCCCTTCTTACCCCTCTGCAGTATCAGTGATGTTTTTCATTTTACTGTATTATTATGAAAATATATACATTTGTAACCTAGGGATGACAAAGGGTTGCTTTGGATTGGCTGAGTCCACAGCTATTCTCTTACCACTGTGTCCACCATATCTATTCTTGTTTAACAGCCATCTGTTGGCCATCCGTGAATGGCAGGCTAAGACTGTTTAAACCCCCATATACTATAGTAGCCTGTTTCTACAAAGAGGACTCAAAAGGAACTATTTTTTTATTTATTTAATTCTTGGAATTGCAACCTTTGAGCCAGAGGCTAATTTACAAAGGCTCAACATCACTGAATGGAGGAAAACGAGGAACAATAACATGGTACAGTACAATTAGACAGAGTGAAAGGTACAGGGTCCAAAGAATAATTCAAACATACATGGTAATTGCTACAGGGTTACAATTATTATACGGCTAAGACTGCATGATACATGTTACATTGGTATCAAGAGTTACAAGGATTTCCAACTTATATACACTTTGTTAGAGTGGCCAAAAAGAGTGGCCTTGTCAAAAAAACTAATGTAAGCACACCAGACTGTTTAAAATGTAACTATATACTATAGCAGCCTATTTCTAATACATCATACATAGCTAAGAAATGGAGATGATTTCACAGTTTACAAAACTAAGTCAGCCAAAATGAGCAACAAGTTGTGTGCTGAATATCATTTGGTTTCTGGAACAACAGCCTCAGCATGGCAGTGGGCTTTTACTAGGCCAAGGAATCTGTGGTTTGGCTTAGCAAAATTCCATCTTTTAGCAGTTTGTAAACTATAAGGTGGCATCCTGTTGGATAGTTATGAGATGTAGGCTATAAGTACCTGTGGTTTATTTGAGTCTTGCTGGTTTCTGCTGCAGAGCAGCTGAACAGAGATGGATTATGCTGTTAGTGGCACACACTGGTACCTGTGATTCTAGCAGTATGGAACAGCTCAGATGTACTAATATCTCCCTTCTTTTTATTTTTTCCTACCTCTGAAGACAACTACTATACTACACAACTAACTAAAAGTGAGCGGTAGTAAGCCAGAGATTCTTTCTGCGGCAAGAATTTTTCTATTCTTATTCTCCATTTTTTTCAGTGTGGTTCCCCCCGTTCCCTACCTAGTGCTGTTTAGAACTTTCATATTCCACTAAGACAGAATTCTGTGGAATTTCTGAAAATTCCAACTTATTCCTTGTAATTCTGTCAGAAAAGAATTGGCAGAATTTCACTAGCAGAATATGGATCATCATGTGAACTACAGAATAATAATATATAGTAGAGCATTGTTCTATGTGGACACAACTATCAGAGGTTTCACAGCCATCTGTTGGTCTGCCAAGGGAATTGCAGGAACAACTACCAGACGTCAAATCTCCTGTGCACTTAAATATATGTATTTCCCATAATGCACAGCAGCCAAATCCCAAACAACAAATATAGCAGAACAAGGCAGATAATTCCAAAGTTCATAAAAGTAAGTCAGCCAAAATGAGCACATATTCTGAAATGCTGATCACATCTGCATGTAATCAATAATTCAATGACTGTTCACCACAATATTAAAAATAAATTAGCCTTTTTAGCATGCAGTTTCTCCAGTCAGGTGCAACCCCCTTTCTCTTCCCCATGGTAGTAACTTTAATATCCTCCTAGAACCTTTGTAATTTTGCAGTTTAAAATTACTTTTACACAAATGTAACATCGGGAAGAGAAACATATAAAAAGAGTGCCTCGTGGTCCAACCCCCCCAGGCCATACATTAATCCCCAATAGACCCACGCTCTGTCGTGGGGTAATCCTTACTTACCCTACCTTTGTCACATCAGTAAAACACACCACTCATCTACCTGCCCTTCCTGAGTCACAACAATAGCAGCAAACCTTCACCCTACCACTGTGTGGCACACAACCTCCCTATTGTACCGCCAAGCTCCAAATTAATCGAAATAATTAATATTAAAGGATACATCAGACCTGTAAAAAGGAAAACAGTACATTGCTGGAGCAAGACATGCTTTTCAGTGTCCTGTTGTAGAATGAATAAATGATGTTATCTTCAGCTTTGGTAATGCTTGATTGGCTGAGATGTGAGGATAGGCATGAGGGGAGATGTGTGTGTGTGTTTTAAACTTCAAAGAGCTTGTTTGAAGATATGCAGCATAAAGCAATACAACTGATGAAAGGAGTAATCTACAGACCTTGTTTACAGTTCAGTCCCATACATAACACATGTCTTAACATTTTATGAAAAAAGCATTAATAACAAGAGCAACTGTCAACTACAGTATCAACTAACCAATGCACCTAATAAAAATATTTGTGAGAATCTGTCAGATCCCACAGAAGGTGAAGTTCATCAAATCATTTAGAGATCAAGTGTCCCAAATAAGTCTTGTCTTGGTACTAAAACATGATAAGCACTGTACAATCTGTAGCACCAAAAAGATGGTAGGATTAAGCAGCCTTTCTAATTTGAGTGACTCTCTGCTCAGGAGTCCCCCTGTGGAAAGAGAAATCTATGCCATGGGCACCAAAGAGCAAGAAATAGTCCTCTGTTCAACTTAAGGTAATTTGTAATACATTCCATTCTTTCTGTATAATCATTTTTTTATTTCCATAGTTCCAGGGTAGGTTGGATCAATAACCATTTATGGTGATAAATTGTGAAGCAGCAACCCATAGAGTTGGGCAAAAGTTGCAAATTCTGCTTTTGCCAAACTTTTTTGGAATGATGTAAATTTTGTGAAATTTTCTGCACTTCCACCCTTGGAGAGATCAGAATCTTCAGAATGTGTTTAGTGAACTTTTGCTCTGTTCCACAACATTTTTTGTCTGATAGAAACATAGAAACATAATTTGATGTCAGATAAGGACTGCTTGGCCCACCCAGTCTGCCCATTTCCCTATCTACTGCATAAACTCCAGATCCTAGTTGATCTGCAGCTTACCCTCTCCTTCCTACCATTAGGGTTGCCTTCTGTCTATACTATGCATTCTTGAATTCACCTATTGTTTTGATCTGTGGAATAATACATATGAACTGCCGAATGACAGTTCTGAGGAATTTTATTCTACAGTTTAATGGATCATTCCACAATACATGTAATTAATCTGCAATTCATTGATCAGTTCTGTGGAATTTCTTTCTGCAGTATAATTCATTAATCTGCAATTCATACATTCATTCCACAGTTCAGCAACTCACTGAACTTCAGAATGAATGCATGGACTGTGGACTAATGTATTATAGGAGATAGGAAACATTTGTGAATGTTTTTAACTGATTAAATAAAGCCTTATTTACCCAAGTAATGTGTTTCTGTGTCTTGTTTGTGTATATTTACCATTTTGCATATTTTCTGATAATCAAGCTCCCCACCTTATAATATATAATCTGGTGTGCAGCCAATCAGCTTTTTTTTTCAGTCTGAATCTTCCATATGTAGAACTGTAGTGTGGTTTTGCAGACAAGTCGATAGTAGTTTGCTACTGATTTTAGTTTGTCAAAATTTGATGGCATCTACATTTGTGCTCTGATATCAGTATTGAAATTATGATATCCCTTTTTCATATACAAAAGACAGAGTCTTCATTAAAATACTGACATACTGGGCGGCTTAGTTGTCTGCGCCCCCACTTCAGTCTCAGAAGCGGACACACACGCAAACTAACTCTCACCAGGTGAAATCCCTTTTCCCTGTTTATTTAATGATATACAAGTAGAACCCTGATTATACAAACCACTTGGGAGACATCAGTTTGGTTCAGATAATTGCAGTTCGTAAGATCGAGGTTCCCTATTTTGCTTGCATGTAACCCCATCAGCATGGCTACAATCTCCCCACCAACTCAACTACCTACACATCGTAAGTACACATTAGGAAACACTACAGCAGCTATATATGTGGTAGGGCTGGTTGTCCTACCTGGATCTTGGATGGACCCTGTTTTTCCTTATCTTTATGGCCATGCAGTTTCAGTTCTGCCTGTTTGTATTTCTTGTTGCCCCCTACTGGACTGATCACCCAGAAGGGCTCCTTGTGTCTTCTGTCTTTTTCTGCTTCCCCTTCTCCCCTTCCTTTCACTATTGTTTCTGTCCTTCCAAAGATGAATGCTGAATGATTCAGTGATAGTGAAAAGGTGCCCCAATGTCAGAAGTGCTGGAGGGGAATATAAGTTGTTTCCCCTCCAGGCTAAAGATGAATGAATGTGTGGGTTTTTCTTTCCCCTTTCATGGAGAAAGTGCTTAGTTTGCAGTAGGTCATATTCATTTTATTTCTTGAATGCGAGCTGCCCTGCCCAAGTCTGTCAGCACCCACTGTTGAAAAGCACTGCCAGGAATGGAGCATCAAGAAGAACAAACTAATGCAATAGCAGGCAGCTGCCCCATACTGGAGCTTGAAATAAGGGCTCCTTTTGCTGTCCATTCTCCCGTTTTGGCTTAAAGATCCCTAAAGAAATTTAGGCTGCCACAGAGGGACCCAGTTGTGAAAATACATATTGCTTTAGGGGGTGAGGGAAGAGGGTGAAAGAGCCACATAAAAAGCACTTAAAAGGTATTCTCTCTCTCTCTCCCTTGCAGCGGACTGCGACAGTGTACAAAATAAATAAAATATATACGGATCAGGGATATAGCCTCCCCTATGTTTTAGGTAACAAATGTATTTTTCTCTAAATAAGGGTAAGTGCCTCGACTTGGGAGAATGGAATGTGTACTGAGTAGATGTGAAGGTGCAGCTTGTTGCTGAAACTGAGCAGCCGCTCTGTATTGGAGCTTACATTACAATTCCACAAGTCTCTTTCTTTGCTCCCCGTTTGGTCTTAAGAGCCCTAAAGTGAACAAAGTATCTGGAAATATTCATGGGGGTGCTGGAATGACTGAAGGTGTGGAAAATGAAGCAGGAGATGAACAAATGAGTCAGCCAGGGAAGTGAATGGGAGAACCTCATGCAAGTGGGAATAGTGCCCCCAATGCTGTTTCTATAAAAATTAAAAGCTCATAGAGTTCAAGAAAAGTGCTTCCGTAACTGGTAACACTGACAGGCTTGTCAGATTCATTGCCTGCTTATGGGGAAAATCATTAGAAATACCCCATTGACTACATGAAGGGACTAGAGGCTTACACTGTATATTGTAATTGTATGATCCTGTCTCCGCATTCATAAACACACTGTCAGCAGCCTGTATCTTTCTGCAACAGCTAATATCCTTTATGGAACTCTACAAGGCCAACTGCTGCCATTCCTGTTTTGGGTGCCAATCAGATGTTAAGAGCTCCGACTTGTTCAGCCTAGCATCAGCACAAGCCACACTAGAAACTGACTCGCTTCCATGATACAGAGTAATGGTGTGAAATTTAAACTGAAAAACAGAGACACTGACAGAAAAAGAGTAATTTATTGGAGTATTAGTCACTATTTATGAGCTCATACTTTCAAAATATATGTATTAAACAGGTAAGCAGTCTAATTTGTTTCCTATCTCTTTTAAGCTATGTAAAGAAATCCTGCAGAACAGATAACTGACAGTGATCAGTTCTGCGGATTTTTTTCCGCAGTTTAATTCAATAATCTGCAGTTCATACCTTTATTCCGCCATTCTAAGATGGAATTTCTGCAAACGTTGCCAAAATGCATTCCAAAATTTTGCAAAAGTGAAATTCTGACTTTCACCAAAATTCCACTGGTGGAAATGTAATTTCTCACAGCCCTAGCCACCCACATTATGTGCCCCAACGTCTGTAACATGCTGGGGCCATTCATTAAGCTAAGAACGTTTTGGGGAACTGCCTGCCCAAAACTACCTGCATATCTCCACAATCCCTCCTCCCAATAGTTCAAATGTTTTTGGCATGCCTAGAAAACATGAAAATGTATCCCTGCCCCCCCCCCACCGCCACCACCACCCTGACGTCAACAGAAACCTGCACTGGTTGCAAAGAAGTGTTTAGTAATCACTACAGTGTGGAAAAATCAAGTAAAAACTTTCCAATGGTATTATCTCCAGGTTATAGATAATGTAACCTTTCACTCTTTCTTAACCTTGACCCCTGACTGCTTTTGTGGTAGGTTTGCCCCAGTTTCTTGCTCCCAGCTTTGTCTAATCCCTTCCAGAGATGGGGAGGGCACTGCCATCAGACAAACATGTCAGCAGATAAAGGCTTAATGGTCAATCTTGTTTACGCTTGATTGAGCAGGTCCCACTGTGTCTACAGTGGGACCTGGTCCCCTCCCAGGTTCCCCCTCCTTCAGCAACTTTTCCCTTCATTCTCTCCCATCATGGCTTGATGTTATCTACCATTTTTAGGGAGACCACCTCCTCTGGCAACTCATTCCACTTGGCCACCACTCTCTCAGTGCAAAAGTGCCTCCTCATCCCCCTTCTGAAATCTTCCCCTACCAGAATTAGGCTATGCTCCTAGGGGATGTGTTCCACTAAGACTGAGAGGCCCTCCAAATTTACCCTATTAATATCTTTAATGTTCTTGAAGATCTCAATCATATCCCTTCTCTCCTCTCTATCCTCAAGTGACTACATGTTGAGCCCTTGAGCCTTTCCTCATAGGTGTTGCCTGCTTGCTCTGAATCATCTTGGTCACCCTTCTGTGGACTGTCTCCAGCAAATTGATATATTTATTAAGATAAGGGCACCTATACTGCACACTGTACTCTAGGTGCAGTCCTAACATTGACCTGTGCAATGGTAGTATGGCCTCTGCCTTCATGCTAGCATTCCCTCTGGCTATGCATCCCAGCATCCAATTTGCTTTTGCCACTGCTCTCCTGCAGTTTGCGGAGTTCGTCAGGTCACTATTGATGATAACCCTGAGGTCCTTTTCTTCCTGACATGGGTGACCAGTATACCACTCAGTCAGTAGTTGGTCTCTGGGTTCCTTGCTCCTAATGTAAAACTCTGCACTGTTCAGCATTGCACCCCAGTTGCCAAATGCCAAATCATTTCCCTGACCTAGGCAGGTCTTCCCTTAGTTCCTGTCTCCCCTTCTCCATGTCCACTCTTCTGCAGAGCTTCATGTCATCTGCAAATAGACAGATTTTACCCTTATAAACAGATGAAAGAAAGAAGTAAGTGCCTCAGCTGGGACTTGAACCCAGGCCACCTGGAATATCATTTCAGTTGCACAACCAGCTGTGCTACCAAGGCAACTGGAAACTAAGCCATCCCAGAGCACATTACTCTTTCTCCAATGCACAACCTGGTGCTACACAGATAATTAAATTTTCAATCACAATAGTGTTGGGTGTATATTTATGGGACACATACAAACAGTGGAGAAAAAGAAGTACGTGCCTACATAGATGCATATAATTTGACACCAGATAAGGACCACCATGCCACCTAGTCTGCCCATTTTCATAGATACATAGACAGTGTTGGCAGATAAGGGTCTGTGGCCCACCTAGTTTGCCCATTTGAGCTTGTAAGTTTACTTTATGTTTTTCTAGAAGTCTGTTGCCCCTTAACCCTGACTTCCAGAATTCCTTTATGTCTATCCCATGCATTCTTAAATCCTGTGATTGTTTCAGCCCCCACCACTTCCTCTGGCAGGGTGTTCCACTTGTCCACCAACCGTTCTGTGAAGAAATTCTTCCTCACGTTTCCTCTGAATCGCCTTCCCTCCAACTTCATCCCATGCCCTCTAGTCCTGGAACATCTTTTTTGCTTAAAAATAGTCTATTCTTGCACCCTGTTCCTTCCTGTAAGATACTTGTATGTCTCTATCATATCCCCTCTTTCCCTCCTCTCCTCCAGGAAGAACACATTCAGTTCCTTCAACCTGTTCTCATAGGACTTGTGATGCAATCCATGTACCATCTTTTTTGCCCTCCTCCGAACCTTCTCTACCCTGTCTATGTCCTTATGTAAGTAAGGTCTCCAGAACTGTACACTGTACTCCAGGTGAGGCCTCACTAGTGTCTTGTATAGTGGAATTATAACCTCTCTTTTCCTGCTGGTGATGCCCCTGCCTAAGCATCCCAGTATCCTATTTGCTTTACCTGCAGCCTTGTCACACTGTTTCCCTACCTTGAGGTCATCAGAGATGATAACCCAAGATCCCTTTCCTGCTTGGTGCATGCTATATCCTCAACCCCCATCTGATATATTGTGCCAGGGTTTTTGTGCCCATATGCATTATCTTGCACTTCTTTGCATTGAATTTCAACTGCCAAACCCCTGACCATTCTTCAGGTTTCTGCAGGTCCCTTCTCATTCTGTCTACACCCTCTGGTGTGTCTACTCTGTTACAAACCTTTGTGTAATCAGCGAACAGTGAAATTCTGCCTTCTAGGCCCTTCACAATGTCACTGATGAAGATGTTGAGTAGGACTGGTCCCAGCACTGGTCCCTGTGGTACCCCACTGGTCACTCTTCCCTCTGTGGAGTGGCATCCATTTACCACCACCCTCTGTGTTCTGCCACCCAGCCAGTTACCTACCCACTGCACTACTGTCCTGCCCACACCCATATTCTCCAGTTTGTGTAATAGTCTTCTATGTGGCACAGTGTCAAAGGCCTTGCTGAAGTCCAGATAGGCCATGTCCACTGCCCTACCCTGATCCACCTCCCTAATCACCCAGTCAAAAAATTCAAACTGCAAGAAACCAAAGACCATACTTGAGCTCCAGCTTTGATTTCCTACCCATCACTAGGGTACCTGAAGAGGGTACCTCAGCTGGGACTTGAACCCAGGCCCCCTAGAATACCATTCCAGTTGTGCTACCTGCTGTACCACCAAGACAACTGGAAGCTTAGCCATCCTGAAGCACATTACTCTTTCTCTAGTGTGCATCCTGGTGCTGCACAGATAATTACATTTTCATTCACAAGAGTGCAGTGTGCATATTTATGGAACATACACAAACTGAGGGGAGAAAGAAGTAAGTGCCTCAGGTGGGACTTGAACTCAGGCCATCTTCCACTGGTGATAACAGTTTCAATCACAAGAGTGCAGGGTTCATATTTATGGAATATGTACTCTAATATGCTCTGGGATAGCCCGGTTTTTAGTTGCCTTGGTGGCGCAGCTGGTAGTACAACTGGAATGGTATTTCAGGCAGCCTGGTAGCACAAGAGGAACAGTATTCTTGGCAACCTGGGTTCAAGTCCCAGCTGATGCACTTACTTCTTTCTCTCCTCCATTTGTATGTGTTCCATAAATATGCACACCACACTCTTGTGATTGAAAATGTAATTATCTGTGCAGCAACAGGTTGTGCATTGGAGAAAGAGGAATGTGCTCTTGGATGACCCAGTTTCCAGATGCCTTAGTGGCACAGCTAGTAGCACAACTGGAACAGTATTCCGAGTCACCTTTGTTCAAGTCCCAGCTGAGGCACTTACTTCTTTCTCTCCTATGTTTGTATCTGTTACATAAATATGCACACTGCACTGTTGTGATTGAAAATGTCATTCTCTGTGCAGCACCAGGTTGTTCATTAGAAAAAGAGTAACGTGCTCCAGGATGGTTCAGTTGCCAGTTGCCTTGGTGGCACAGTTGATAGTGCAACTAGAATGGTATTCTGGGTGGCCTGGGTTCAAGTCTCAGATAAATCACTTATTTCTTTCTCTCTCCTGTTTGAATGTGTTTCATAAATATGCACACTGCACTCATGTAATTGAAGATTTGTACCCTTGAGTCCATCAACCATGCCACTGATGAAGATGTTTAACAACACCGGACTAAGCATTGAGCCCTGTGGGACTCCACTGATCACCAACCTAGTATCTGAGAATCCCCACCCCATCATCACCTTTTGGCTTCTGTCCTTTAACCAGTTTTTGACCATCTAGCGAGCTTGTCCTCCACCCCCAGATCCTCCAGTTTCCTGACCAGTCTGCTATGAGATACTGAGTCAAAGGCCTTGCTGATGTCCAGATACAGGACATCAGCCGTTTGGCCCCTGTCCACTGTCCTCATCACCCAGTCAAAAAAGTCAATCAGATTAGTCTGGCAGAACATCTAGGCACAAACCCATGCTGCCTCTTGTCTTGCAGGCTGTTTTCTTTGAGAAAGCCAACCAGTCCCTCCTTCAGGATAGTCTCCATTAGTTTTGCTACTGTTCAGGTCAGACTGACTGGCTTGTAATTCCTTGGTTAAACCCTTGGACCTCTTTTATAGAGAGGCACTACATGTGCAGTTTTCCAGTCCTGGGGTGCATTTTCTGACTCCAAAGAGGTGTGAAACAGATCTGCCAGGGGGCCAGCCAGCACCCCCGACAGTTCCCTTAGGACCCTCCAGTGCTCTTTGTCTGGACCTTGGGATTTATCCACATTCAAGACCTTTAGGTCCTTTAGCACCCTGCCCACGTCCATTACACCATCAATGACACTCTCCCTTCCCCGCTCTCTTGCTCCCTTGTAGCACTGGTCCATCCTTCTCTCTAGTCAAAAAAGAGCAGAAGTACTTGTTAAGCACCTCTGCTTTCTCTTTGCTTCCTTCTGCCCAACCCCCCTCCTTTTTTAACATGACAATTTTATTATTAATAGCCCTTTTCTCACTTACATATTTGAGGAAGGCCTTCTCGATTAATCTTATTCACTGTGCCAGCAGTACTTCCCTATCATAGTTTGCCTCTCTGACTGCTCAGCTTGCCACCATTGATTCATAATTATAGATCTCTCCATCTTCCTCATGCTGAATATGTTTGTACTGTACATCCAGAAGGCTGCCTTGTTTTCCTTTATTGCTTTTGCCACTTTTTCTGAACCAGCTGGGCTTTTCAGTCTTAGATATTTTGCTTTGGATTTTGTCACACTCACTAGCGGCCTCCATCACACCATTCTTTATTATAGCCCATTTCTGTTCCACCTCCATCTTCTTATTGATCCCAGCAAGGTGTCATACCAGATTCTCTCCCATCTTATTAAAGACAACCTTTCTGAAACCCAAAACTCTCATCTCAGTCCTGACCATCCCTCTGCCCATGTGGAGGTGGAACCACACTGCATGGTGGTCACTCCCTGCAAGTGGTGCTTTCACTTTTACATACAGGACTTGTTCACAGCTGGATAGGACCAGGTCCAGTACTGCTCTCTTCTTAGTGTGTCAGGCATTCACTCTGGAAAGTGTACAGCAGTACCTACTCCATGGAGCTAGAGGTAGTTGTGATTTTCCAGTCCACCCAGGTAGATTGAATTTCCCACAATTACTAACTCCCTGCCATTTCCATCATTTGGGACACCAGAACCTTGTCTAAGTCCTCATCCTGTGAAGGTAGTCTGTAAACTACCCCATCCTTAGTTTTCTCCCCTTTTTGGCTTGGACCTCCACCCATAATGTGTCTGTCTTTCTGTCTGTCCCATCCTCTCTGGTACATGTTATCCCCTCCATAAGCCCCACTTCATTACATTCCACAACTATGCAAACTTTGATTCTCACACCTTTCTACAAGATGCCTGGTCCAGTCTGTTCAAGGCTAGTGATGCACAGTCAGCCCTAAATACTGTATCTTCATAAACAAGTTTCTGGTGCTGCAGGACAGTCACTGCCAGTTTGTCACTCGTTGTGTAAAAAATAGGCAAATTCACTAGCTGATGTCAAATCTTCTCACCCAATTACGAGAGAGAGATATAAACATTGGCATCGTTTCAAACTCTCTGGTCTGACAGCAGACTACAGTACCTACAGGGCATGGTGGAATGCCTGCAAAAAGGAAATCAAACAGGCAAAAAGTGCTTACTGCAAAGACTTACTAACTAATTCCTCTGGTGAATCCAGAAAATGTCAGTCCCATATGAAGACATTTCTAGGATCAAAGCAGTCCCCTACCCCCAACGATATGACACTAAATAGTGTCCACTGTAGCAATCCTCAGACCATAGCCAACTTTTTTAATGCACAATTTGCTGACCTTACCAAGTTCACATTCTCCTTCCCTGCCTTGCAATATTTGAAAACTCCTCCAGATGTCACAGTCCCCTACTTCCATTTTAAGGTTATTACACAATATGAAGTTCTAAAGCTGCTCAGTGCAATTTCAGACAGCATGGTCAAAGGCTCCGATAATCTTGAACCAAGGCTAATAAAACTAGCTACCCCCTTCATTGCTGCCCCCCTAGCTAGGGTTTTCACTCTCTCTCTTTGTGCCAGAGTCATGTTCCTGATATCTGGAAGATAGCTTGTATAACCCCGGTATTTAAAAAAGGTGACTCTAAAGACCCCTCTAACTTCAGACCCATAGCTATCCTGTCAGTCCTCAGTAAAATCCTTGACAAACTGGTAGCTACTCAAACCATAGAATTTCTTAGGGAAAAATGACCTTCTAACTACTGCACAGCATGGATTCCATAAGGGCCATAGCACCACCACAGCTCTCCTAAAATCTGCAATGGATACGCTATTGGCCATGGACTCAGGCCTTCTCACTGGAGCCATCTTTATTGACATGACTAAGGCATTTGACTTAGCAGACCACTCCATTCTCCTAACCACCCTATGATCATTAGGCTTTGCACCTAATGTTTTCAGCTGGTTTGGCAGCTACCTGTCAAACAGGATCCAAGTTGTAAAGTACAACTCCACTCTATCTGACCAAAGTATGATAAATATCGTGGTTTCCCCAGGGGTCCATCCTAGACCCACTTCTCTTTTCAATATTCATAGATGACATCACCTCGAGCCTCTCTAATGCGTTCTCCCTTCTATATGTGGATGACATCATCCTATACACTAGTGCAAAATGCATTGCAGATATCAATCGGCAACTCTCCACTGACTTTCAACAAACCCAAGATTGAATGGCAAGCCACAAACTTGTCTTGAATGAGTCCAAGACCCAAGCCATGCTGTTTGGGACTAACCTCAAACTAAAACAATCCCTAAACAACTTTAAAGTCTCTGCCTTGGATGGTTCTCTGTTTGGAGTGGTGACCTCTTTTACATACTTGGGTGTCAACTTGGGCCCATCACTAAATTTTGATCTCCACATACAGAAGACCTGTAAGTCTATAAACTCCAAACTAGGAATTGCCTACCACACTAGCTATGTGTTAACCCCTCCACTAGGCTTGCCATTGCTCGTGGAATACTTCTACCTTCACTTACCTATGGTGTTATTACATATGCTGCCATGTCTAAGTCTAGACTTCACAGATGGGATGTCACTTATAACAACATTTGTTGATATGCGTCCTCCTCCCACCGACTGAAACACCACTGCTTCCTCTACTTAGACCTGAGATGGCTGCCGCCTAATGCATCTAGGCTTTACTCACTTGGCTTTATCATTGACAGTGTTATAATGAACCAAACTCCCAGGTCCCTTGCTGATCTTCTCCAACTAGAGATGTGCAAAATTGGCAAATTTCGTTAAGTGAAATATTTTACGAAATTCACCTATTTCTTGAAATTTTTCATGGAAGTGAAATTCTGAATTTCACCTGTGTAATGTGCGGCTTCACCTGCAGCAGGTGAAATTTTGCCTGTGGAATGTGAATTTCACCTATGGAAGACAAAATTTTGCCTGCAGGAGGTGAAATTTCACATTACGCAGGCAAAATTCCAAATTTCATACCTGGTGAAATATTTTGCCTAGTGGGTGAATTTCACAAAATATTTTCATGGCGAAATTGAAGATTTCACTGGAATTTCACTGGCAAAATAGAATTTTGCAACATCTAAATCTCCAACATACATTCTGCTATAGCTTACGCTCGGTGGATAAGTCCCTTGTTTATGTCCCTAAACATAGTACCTCCAAAGGTGCCAGTGCTTTTGCCTGTCAAGCCCCCCAATTCTGGAACTCTCTCCCCTTGACTGTCCTCCAGGCTCCCTTGCACAACATCTTTAAGAAAGAGCTTCACAATTACCTCATCTCCTCCAAGCAATGCTCATGCTTCAAGCCCCTTTAGCCCCTCCTCCTTACTTACCCTATCATCACCCCTTCCCCTTTACCACCTTAAATCTTTCTCTCAACTCACGGTATTTATAGACTAAATATACTAAATGTTTTTTAGCTTGGCATTGTTCTAATCTACCTTAGCCTACCTGTTAGTCACATGTTTTCAGCTGTTCTCTTGTACCCACATCTGCATGTTTTTCTCTGCTGGACAATTTTGCCTTAACATTGTCATTGTAACAAATTGGTTGTTCTCTGATGTTATTCCTTTGTATCAGCATTTGCTGACATCTTATTGTATTGATTTGATTGCTGTTTTTTATATTGTACCCTCCTGGATCATGCTTGAAAGCAGTCATTTCTATGGCTAGTGCACCTACCCGGTAAAGAAAAACAAAATAAAAAATAAATCACATACAGGGCCACTTTCCCCTCTGCTGACTTCCCTAACCTTCCTATACATTTTGTACCCAGGGACTGCAAGGTCCCAATCATGGTTTGGTGTGATCCATATCTCTGTGATGGCCTTTATGTACCCTGCTATCAAGATCTTTTATTTTTATATATATCTGTATCTATATCTATTTCTATTAAATAAAATGCCTTACCTGTAGATACCGGTAATGATCCTCACATCTAATTAAGTTGAGCAAATGAGATGCAGTGTTGTCCTGATAGGAACTGAGCCAATCTAGAAAGTCCCTTTCCCTCCACAAAGGCATTTCCTTTGTCCAGGATGGGTAGTAAAAAATAATTTTCTTGTCAAATCAATGGAATGGACTCCAAACCAGCAGGGGTGCCTTTCAGACTTCTGAGTCTGATTAAGATATGGAGAGAATGTCTAGTTCAGGGAGTCAAACTGGTGGTGTTACTATAACTGTAGGGAGGGTCCAGAGCATCCTGCCTGGTAGGGAGTCTTCCTCAATGAGATACCAGCCAGACTGGCTCCTCTGTTTAGCCCACCTGCAGAGATGTGGCTGGTGATGCAGGCAGGGATAACGGGCAGACCAGGTGGGCCTAGCAGTCCTTATCTGCCATCAATTACTATGTTTAAATGCCCCCAGAGTCACCAGATAGTACTACTTGAGGCATGGAAGAATCAACACACACCTTTTCAGTGAATACAACAGTATCATCTCTGCTATCGCAGGATGTTTACCCCACAATCAAAACATTTCATGTTTTTTTGTAACACATTCCAATACCTCACTGGGATAGGGATGGGAAGTGTTTGAAAAAGAAATGGTAGGCAGTGGAGGACATTCATCTTCAGGACATGTGTTCTGTCATATAACATTAAAGGTGCTAAAAGCCAGCAGGACATGTCCACCCGCAAAATATGGTACAATTTTATATAGTACTTTTTCAGTAAGAATGAAGTATCACCCGACTCCTGCACCTGCAAATACTGAAAGGTTTAATGCTTCACCCACATAAAAGGAAATTTTTCCTGAATCCCTATTGGATGTGTTCTGCTTAATATCACTGCTTCTGATTTAGCCAGGTTAATCTTGTAATCTGCTAGGAAACCAAACTCTGAGTGTCCAGGAGATGAAGCAAGGAGTGCACCAGGTCTCCTAAAAAAAAACAGGGACTCATCAGCATAGAGTGACACATTCTGTTCCCTGTCCCCTCCACCACAGCCACTGCTCCTATAATATCATTGTTGCTCCTGATAGCTGTGGCTAGTGGCACAAGGCTCAATGCAAAAAAGAAGAGGGGACAGCCGGCAACCTGCCTTAACTCCCTTCCCACAGGAAACCTGTCAGATGTGTTCCCATTAACTTATACTAGTGCCTCTGGAGTGTCACAGAGAGACTTTGCCACTGTGATAAATTTAGAACCAAGGGAGAATCTTCGCAGAGTGGCTTCCGTAGAAGCCCAGACCACTCTGTTGGAGGTCTTCTCAGCATTCATATTAATGGGGCAGTTGTAAGGCACCTGGCTGTTTCTGAGAGGAAATAATATTCAAGAATCTTCTAATGTTATCTTGCAACAATCTCCCCACTGTAAAATCTGTTTTGTGTTAGTGCATTAATGAACCATTGTGTCATTGTAATCTGTCAGTCAAAGTGCCTGTAAAGATTTTGAGGTCTACAGGCAAAAGCAAGACTGGTAAAAGCCACAAGAATCAGAATCTTTGTCTGGTTTTAAAAGCACTGAGATTTGCACCTGTTGCCAAGAATCCAAAACAGCACCTCCTTCCCCCAAAATATGGTTAAAAGTCTCCACCAAAAGGGGGGCTACCGGTGCAGTTAATAAGAGATTTAAAAGACTTGGAAGCATACTTCTCAATTGTCCCTGATTTTGCATCTGAATTATCTTGTGTTCTTCATAAAATTTGTGCTTTTCTGACTGAACAGTGGGGATTTCAAGCACAAAAAATGTCAGATATTACAGTTACACACATGTTCTTCATAAAATGCATCTTACACTAATTTCCAAACCAGGCAACTGGGTTAAATCCCAATACTGACACTTTAGTGCAGCATGAGGGGGTGCTGCACTTCTGAGGTGCTGTCTTTCGGATGAGACGTTAAACCAAGGTGCTATCTTCCTATTCTGGTGGCAGTTTAGGTGGATGTTAAATATCCCTTCAAGGTCATGTTGTTAACCTATATAGCCTTACACAACCAGGGACCCTAGTACTGTATCTGCAAGACATGCTGTATCCATACTCTCCCTCCTGCCCACTCCGATCCTCCAATGAGGGATTGCTAGAGATTCCCAGGGTACGCCTAAAACATATGGAGAAAGATCTTTCACCTTTATAGCTCCGATCCTGTGAAATTCTCTACCTCAGCGGATATGTGGTAGCCTGACCATTGAGGATTTTAAAACTGCCCTCAAGATGCACTTCTTCTTCTAGGCTTTTGAAGGGATTTGAGACTGCTATAAAGATAACTTGGGCAGAATATTTTACAGCTGTTTATTTTATTATGTATTTTATTGATGTTCATATTTGCTTGTATGCATTGTTAGGGCACCCTGAGCAATGGAAGGGTGTCTTATATAAATACATTTATGATTATGATGATCACATGGCACTTCTCAAAAAGCTTAGGAGGATTTCCTGGGTGTCCTGGCCAACTTTCCCCCATTCAGCTTCTGAAGAAGGACCTGGTTGGTTTGAAAACTACAGCACTTTGTTCTTTTTTGTGTAACATCTATATTGGTCCAGTAAAAGGTGTCAAATCATTTGTTTCTGGCCCCATTCACTAAAAATACCATAAACAGTTTAATCTGTTTCAATGTCAGCTGGCATCCATCTGTATCCCCCTCCCCCAGGAAAGGGATAAAAATAGGCAGAATTGTTTAGTCCTCCTTTCCCGATCAACAAAAACTAAATAAAAAACAAACAAAACAAAAAAATTCCCCTTATTCTGTTAGCTTTCTGAGTGGGTATTACCAATTTTTAAGATGTGTCCCTGATTTGGAGTCTTTGTCCCTGATTTTTTTAAGCCTTATCCATGATTTTTGAGTTAAGAGGTTGAGAGGTATGCTCAGAAAGGTAGCCATCACATTCTGCAATTTGCCATTTTTTAGATGTTTCACATTATCTATGGTCTCTTTTTGAGTAATTGGGGCCTCCAACCTCTTCTGGAGTCAGGCAAGGTCGCACCAGGAGATGAGCAACTTGCTGTTCAGTGTGCCTTTCTGGTGAAACATTTCAATAAATAAATAAATAAAAAGGTAAGTGTAAGCTGTCTAGATGCTGTTCAGATTTCTGGGCATGATTCTGGCTCCTGTCTGCTGATTAGTGATCTGAATAAAATTAGCCAAATGTTTCTCAGATGTCTGGGAGGTGAATAGTGGCATCCCCCATTCTGGGATGCTTAATTTTGGGGACCACCTGATTTTCAGCCTCTTTATGGGGATGCCAAGTGAGTAGGAGTGGGCAAAAGTTGCAAATTCCACTTTCACAGAACTTCCATGAAGTTTCAGAAATTTCACAGAAATTGTGGAACTTTCGCCATTGGTGCAACTGGGATTTTCCATAGATTTTCAGAGAGTTCTGCTGACTTTTTTTGTGAGCTGCAGAAAAATGCATATAAACTGCAGAATTTATTCTATCCACAGTTTAATGAGCTGTCAGTGAATGAGCACCTGCTTGTAAAGCCATGCGGTCATTCACTGACAATTCAGTGGGCCACTTACTGGTAGTGGAGGAGAGAGGAGTGCTGCCCTGGTGGCCCACTCAAGGGTAGGGTGGGGAGGTGGTGGCAGATGAACTGTCAGGGTGGTGGTTGGGGGGGTTCAATAGACACCAAGGAATTGGGATTATGTTTTTTATAACGGATCTGGAATGGGGAGGTCCACTAGACACCAGGGAATACTGGGAATAGAGGGGGATGAGTTGGTGAACTGCTGGCTTTTTTTGTGGATTAAGAATCCAGGATAGATGGGGGTGTCTGCTAGGCATCAGGGAAACTAAATGTTTTGGGGCCATGATCGGTGGGTGGGGAGGCCACTAGACACCATGAGGGTCTAAGGAAGGGATTGGAGGTATTTACTGGGACCCCTGATCAGTGAGGGTTGATGACATCACTGGGCTTCATACAGGTTGTTTCCTCAGCTACCCATAATGGTGGTCACTCTCTTGATCTGGTCTTCCTCCTGGGGATTGAGGCCTCCGACATGGGGGTGGAACCTGTCAGTTGGTCTGATCATTACACTGTGAGGTTCAGTTTTTCTGCCCCTCTGAGAAGGTCTGCCCCTGTGGAGATGGTCAGTTACTGTCCTTTGAGGGATGTGATCCCTGAAGACCTGGTGGCAGTGATTGACCTCTCGGTGCACAGTAAGACCAACGCCGATACAGAGCACTTTGTGGTGGCCTATAATAAGGCTATTATTTTAGTTCTGGATCAGATTGCTCCGATCCCGTGTTCGTCCCCTTCCACTTTGCCCTCTGACCCCATGGTCTGATGGGTCACTGAGGGAGATGCGGAAGTTGGGACATAGTTTAGAACATCTTTGGCATAAATCCACCTTGGATACTGACCATCTTATTTTGTTATAGCATTATCAGCTCTATCAAGCAGCGATTTCCCATAAGAAGCCAGAATTCCTGTCCAGGTAAATCGCTGTTGCCAGGACTCGACCGACTCAGCTCTTCCGAACTGTGGACAGGCTGTGCAACCCAACCTGTCTGCAGCTCCATCTAGCTTTTTCACAAATTGAGTGTGATGAGATCGCTCAATTGGAGCAATCTGATCCAGAGCTAAAATAATAGCCTTATTATAGGCCACCACAAAGTGCTCTGTATCGGCGTTGGTCTTACTGTGCACCGAGAGGTCAATCACCACCACCAGGTCTTCAGGGATCACATCCCACAAAGGACAGTAACTGACCATCTCCACAGGGGCAGATCCCTGGATTCTTTGTGAATAAGGTGGCTGATATCAAGCAGGAGAGCTGCCTTTCTCCTTCTATGGGAGATATGGTTGGTCGGTGTTCAGTCACTATGGCTGGTGTTTCCTGGAGTAGCTTTGACCTACTGGATTTCATTGATATTATGAGGATTGCCCAGGGGATGCACCCCACGTGCTGTAATTTAGACCTGGGCCCTACTTCCCTATTCTTGGGTTGTAGTGATATTATTGGCCCAGTCTTAGCTCAGATTGTCCGGTGCTCCCTGGAATCGGGTGAGTTTCCTGGCTCCCTGAAGGAGGTGGTGGTGTCACCCCTTCTGAAAAGAGCTTCTTTGGACCTGGAGTTTCTGGCAAACTACAGACCTATCTCAAACCTTCCTTTCGTGGGAAAGGTTATCGAGAAAGTGGTGGCAATTCAACTGGAGGACCATTTAACCATCCATAATTTAAACAAACCTCTCCAATTGGGTTTTTGTAAGAGGCATACTACTGAGACAGCTCTGGTTTAGGTGCTCAATGATCTCTTGATGGTGAGAAGTCAGAGGAACCATTCTATCTTAGTACTCCTTGATCTTTCCTCAGCTTTCGACACTGTTGACCATGGGGTTCTGCTTGAGCACCTGTGGTGCATCTGTGGGCTGACGGGTACAGACCTCAGATGTTTTTCATCTTTCCTCACTGGTCAAACTCAGAGTTGTCTCGGGAATATTTAGTTCTGAGTCCTTCTCTCTGCCTTGTGGGGTGCCCCAGGGCTCGGTGCTGTCCCCCATGTTGTTCACAGTATATATATGCCCCTCAGAGACATTGTAAGACTGTATGGGCTGAGGTTTCATTGCTATGCTGATGACACCCAGCTCTATCTGTCTTTTGCACCGACCAGATGTGTGCCTTCTCAGTATTTAATAGCTGCCTCATTGAAATCCAAGACTGGATGAGTTCCAGTGGATTAAAGTTGAACGCGGGAAAGACTGAGGTTTTGGTGGTGGACCCTGGTCACAGGATAGAGGGGTTGGGGATTGATTTTCCCTCTGGTTTATTTCTGAGGGGCGAGCAGATCCCTACCTCTGAACAGGTGCGTGACCTGGGAGTGATACTTGACAATGGTTTGACCCTTCATCATCAGGTGTCTGCTGTCATCAAGTTAGCCTTTTACCATCTTAGGAACATTGCCAGGATCAAGCACCTTGTTCTATCCAGTGACCTGCCAGTTTTAGAGCACGTCTTTGTGATCTCACGCCTTGACTACTGTAACTCCCTGTACCTAGGGCTTCCTGGGGTGGATATCTACCACTTGCAGCTAGTGCAGAACGCAGCTGCATGTCTATAGACTGGGGCATCAAGAAGATCTCACATAACCCCTGTTCTGTGCTATCTACACTGGCTGCCAGTTCAGTGGCAGATCACCTTTAAAGCAGGCTCGTTAATCTACAAGGCCCTACACGGCATGGGTCCTGACTACTTGAAAGAACTTCTTATTCTTTACACCCCGTGTAAGAACTCTGCTCATCTGATGAGGGGTTGCTAAAGATTGTGAGGGTTAGATTGAAGTCATCGGGGGCTCAGGCTTTTATGTTCGCTGCTCCATCCCTCTGGAATTCTCTACCTCATCAGTTATGGGAGTGCAGGACTGTGGGGATCTTTAAGCAGGCACTGAAGACATTCCTTTGGGTTAAGGCATTTCCTGATTTTCAATGATTTTATTCTTATTTATTGTCTGATTGTGTATCTTTGTATCTGTGAAGCGCCTTGATGCTCTGAAAGGAGCTATACTAAATAAAATGATTATTATTATTATTAATGAATTAAACCGGAGTTAAAAAAAGCCTAAGAAATTACCACTGGCAGTGAGCCTTTCTGCAGATTTTTTTTTTCAGTTTAATAAATTAACCTGCATTTTTTTATATTTTTTCCACAGTTTTAAGGCAGAATTTCCGCTAAAGTTCTGAAAATGATTTCCAAACTTTTGCAGAAGTGAAATTCACACTTTCACCAAAATTCCACAGGTGGACATTTTTTTTCACACATCCCTACAAGTGAGCAACTTGCTCACCTTGTTTCCCTGTTCATAAAACTTTCTTGTGAATACCTCAACTGAGCCTTAATATGCAGGTCATGTAAATCAGAGAGCCATCTATGCTTCTCTTCCAAAGCTTGTTTCACCTCTGCATTCAGCACTACCTTGTGTTGAAACTTCAGGTCAACAATAGCCAAGGTCTAGCCCATGCTGCACCTTTTCCTTTTTACCTGAGAGGAGTATGTGATGATCTTACCATATAATGTACATTTCAGGGCATCCCATTACACACTTTGACAGGTATCTCCTAGCACATTCAGATGCAGATAATCAGCTATTATTTTACGGACCAGATCCTTAAAGTCACTTTTCTTTAAGAGGCTGACATTCATACGCTATGTGGATTTTTGGGGTAGGGGCATGGAGGAAAGCTGCAACTCCACCAATGCATGATCAGAGGTAGTGATGGAACCAGTTTGACAGGTTTGACAGGCCACCAGTTGATGCAGCCAGGAGGAGTAAATGTAAAAATAGTCTAGAGAGGAACAGACATGCCTAGGTGAATAACAAGAACAATTATGTACAGTAGGGTGCAGGAATTGCCAGGCCTCTGTAAATGCCAATTTTTGCACTCAGGTGAGAAACTAGCTTACTGGTCTGAGAGTTCAGTAATTCACCATGTCCGGATCTGTCCAGTGAGGGGCATGACACTAAGATCTTCCCAAAATCATACTGTGGGAGTCCATCGCAGTATCTCCCAGGACCTGCTGAAGAAATGGTTGCCCTTTCTGAACGCTGTTTGGAGCATAAGGTTTAGAAAAATACATGCTTGACCTTTGTACTTTCCCCTTGACCCATATGAATCTAACTTCTGGATCCCTACCCAATAAGTGGACTACCAAAGGGATATTCTTGCATATTAAAATGGCCACCCCTCTTCGATGGAGAGGAGCGTTGAAGTGGAAGGCATACACCTCCCCCACACAGCTTCTGCATAATTTCAGATGTTCTTTAGCTGTTAGGTATGTTTCTTGCAAAAAGGCTATAACAGCCCTTTTCCTCTGTTGCTCCTGCAGGATTCTCACTCTCTTTACCAGGCTATTCAAGCCCTAGACACTATACAGTATGTAATAAAAGTTAGGTTAGCCATTGTAATTTAGTAAAGGGACTAAAGGTGGGCCTTAGAAGTGAGAAATTTTGACATACGGTGGGATAAACCAAAACAAACCCTGCCTCATAATCTATGGAAGGGAAGGGCAACACAATTAATAAAAATAACACATCAAAAACTACCTTAACAACAAAAGCTGACTGCTTCAAAGTACCTGTACCCATTCCACACCCACCACATGGAACCCCCAAACTCGTAGGTTCTTTAGCTCAGATGGCCTCTAGTAGAAGGCATAGGAGGATGCACTGGCCCTTTAGACTGAATACAGAGCCACTACAGGCAGAAAGGAGCAGATGAAGATACTCAAATGTACCCTTACAGCAGAGTACCATCACCCCACCATCTGCATGCCAGAAACCCCAACAGGGAAAGCAAAGCCTCCCACAAACTCCTAGGTAGAGAAAGGATTCACTGGATTGTTTGATACCTTTTATTGGACCAACATACAGTACATCTTGAACATAGATGGTACAGTCCGCAAGCTTTCAGGGTCCCACTGATCCCTTCTTCAGTCTGTGGCCCCAAAAAGTATGCGCACTATAACTTCTTTGTACAAGGCACATGTCGGTCCAATAAAAGGTACCAAACTATCCAGCGAGTCCTGTTTTCCAAGGACCAAGATGGCTAAAATCTCTTTTTACTAGGTAGAGAAAGGAAAGGCCAAGCCAGTTAGGGGGCCCTCGGGTCAAGACCATCCTTAATGTAAATTAAAAAAAAGAGGAAGAGGAGCTGTCTAACTGAAACATGGTTGTCCACCATCATAGGACAGTGAACTCCACCCCTGTCTATATCAAAAGGAAAAAAGAGGAAAAAGACAGTCACACAGCACGTGTTAGACTGAAAGCCAATACCAGTATCCCCACAGGACAGAGGACCTTGACCCCCTAGTCACCAAACTATACCAGCCCACTTTTGGATCAGGAGTAGACAGAAGAAGGAAAAGGAAAGAAACTGAGAGGTGAGCACCTCTCTCCATTCCTCTGTCTCCCTCATGATGCCCCCACTCACCTCCTCAGAGAAGTGGCTGCTATGAGGGATGAACACCATCTTTCTTAGAACAAGTATTTGGGTGGGGGAGCTCCACCACCAGAAGCTACTGCCAAGTATCCAGTAACAGCAATTAGGTACCTTTTGTTGACTGGTGGGTGGGCTGTCCTCCTCAACCTATTAATCACCTTGGTCTCATTCTTTGCTCTGGCAGCCACAGTATGAACCTTGTGTCCATAGGCTATGTGGCACTGGTATTACCAGCTAGAATCATCCCAGATAGATAAGAGGTAGTGGGAACCACAGGAGAAGGGGTGGCCAGGAGAGAAAGAAAATCTGTCTGTTTTCAGTGGCATAAGCTTTCAAACTAAAGTTTGTCCAAAAACATGGGCCCACCTGTACATTCTTGGAAAGAAGCCTGCCCAGTGACATGTGGCTAGCTACCTACCCCAGGCTTGGACCCACGACACACACCATATCACTGTGCTCAAAAAAGGGAAAAAATATTCTCTTCATCCCCTCACTGGTTCATCTCAACTTATCTGACAAATTCAGAGTTCAGTAACACATGATTGTCCAACACAGATAAAGTTTGATGTCCAGTTCAGTCTTGAGTCCATGTAAGTAAGCACAGCTTCATATTGTGTAATAACAAACCCACTCATAGCTGCTCATGTAGCCACTGCTCTGGTAGGAGGGTGGGGACCACTTGAGGGACCTTTGCCATGATTCTGCTGCTGCCCTTGTTCACTCTGGGTAGGAAGGGAGTGAGAGACATGTCTGTTGGCAGTGGCTGTCCAGCACTTCTTTCTTTTGCTTTGTCCTTCTGAGTAGTAGAACTTGACTCACCCTGCTGCCACTATGATTTCTGTGATACTGCTGTCATATTTGCAGACTGAGAGAGTTCTTCTAGATTAAGCTTAAGCTGAAGAGATAAGATTTAACATTTAGGAGGTCAGAGAAGATGCTTGGCCCCAGTATTTGTGACTACTTTTAATCTTGCTGGTACCCCACATATGTTTTGATACCCTTCTGCTTCAAAGCTTTTTGGATCACCAGAACTTTCTTCTGCTGGAGTACTACTTCGGGAGTTTAGTCATGTTCAAAAAAGATTCTGATATCTCCTAAAACAACATCAGTTTTCACTCAGGCAATATGGAGGATTTCATCCTTGACTCAAAAATCCAGTATTAGTTGATCTAGGTATGGTATTTGAGTCTTTGGCTGAAGGTGGAAACATAGCACAATGAGCTCTGATTATATTCAGATTTTTATATGCTGACAGATTCAGTAATTCTGTAAGAAACAAATCTATAAAAGTTAACAAGTCTCCTTGTTCACCCCCCGTGGGGATACTGTGTTGGTGAATGCTATTATCTATTTCAGATTTTCAGCTCCTCAAAACTCTGCTATAACTGCAACTCCCATTTATGCAGTTCCAATAAAGCCTAGTTATAAATGTTTACTGTGTCAGTATATTCAGCCAAGCAGGAGTCAATAGCACCAGTCCAGTTTTCTAAAATATTTATGTTCCTTCTGTCCTCCAAAACCTCAGGTTCTAAGCACTGTCAGATGCCATTTATTTGACTCAAGGCTTTGCAGAGCTTCTTCAAGGTAATTAGGACATCTAGTAGGTGGAATGGCAGCTGACATGGAGGCTGAGTATTGGGCTGAAGTCTACAGTTCTCATTTTTTGCTGCCGTTTTGGACCTTTCAAGGACATTTGAGGAAGATTTTCTTTAACCCTCTTGTGAGTTGTTGTGATGAACTCCATTATGTTTTTTTATTCTTACTCAGGATAGCAACACATAGTGCTGGATTACAGAAGGATTCTGGAATGCAAGTTGGGAGCTCTCAGGTCAAGCCTCCATGCATTCAATGACATCACCAGAAGTCGTTCTGTGGTGTGTTTCTCTGATGTGGCATAAGTGGGGGAACAGGATCTGTTGCACATAATACATTACGATAAAAAATTGCTATAATGATGGAAGGAAGAGAGAAATGGGAAGTGGGTGCTAGGGGGATCAAGGTCATGGGAGTGGGTGTGATAGTGGATGTGGGCAGGTTGCACACAAACATTTATAAAAAAATAACTTTGCTGCTCTGGAAATTTTGCTAATCTATGTATGGTGCAAAGTTGCTAATTTCATGCCATATTCACTGATAAAGATTAATTTCACTGCAGTTTAGTCACAGTCAATCTTGAAGCCACTAATTGACTCTTCTTGGTCAGTTATGATGTAACAGACAGAGAGGTCATAGGGCTATTATTATTTAAGGAGGAGTATAACTAGCTATGTCATCCTCCATGTAGACTACAGTTGTACAAGTCACACCAAGTACTGCCATGTACAAAATCTTCTGGTTAGCAAAATAAATTAGAAAACAAAGTTACTTCAGATATAAAGAAGTCATATTTTACTACTTTTGAAAGTTAATATTATTTTCAGGGAGTACAGTAGCTCATTAAATATTAAATATTATGTGATACCTTTAGCATGTACTTGTTGCAATCCATTTTCTTTCTTAACACTAATTTGCCATTGTAATGCAGGCACACATAATAATAAAATGAGTAAAAAGCTCTGACCCCTTGGGACATGTCAGGCTTAGGTTAGCATAAGCAATGATTCCACCCTTTCGTGACCAAGTCTCACTGGTGATTTTTAAGAAAATCAATAACAGTCTGGCTGCTAAAAACCCAACTCTGCTAATAGTACATGTATTGCACTGAAAATAGTCAATTTAGACCTACAACAATGAGACTCAATGTGATAAGGATGTAGCGACAAGCTATCCTTTATGGGCAGGGTACAAATGATCAGCATAGCAAAGGCAAGGGGGAATCACACTACTACATTGTAAAACACATTTTCTAGATATTAGATATAAGAATATCTCCATGTGCAATACACTGAATTATATTAAAAAGTATTGCACAAAAAGATAGGCAGAGTGGTTTACAAACATGAAAATCAGCCATGTATGATACTTAACCTATATCTAGTCCTTCTAAATGTACCATTCCATTCCCTTTCCTTTCCCACTATTTGAAAACACTCTACCCTTATAAAAACTAGAAAAGCAATGAGACACAGCACACCTATTCCCACAAAATAGTGCATGACAACAGTTATATAGTCAAAAGGCAAAATGTTATCAGAAGGGTTTTCTGTCCTGCATTGCTGTTTTTGTCCATTGAAGTCCGGCATCCTTAACAAAATAAACAGAATAAGAGAGAAACTGTTGTGTGGCTATTTTGTGGGAACGGGTGTGCCATGACTCCTTGCTTTTCTATGTTTAGTATTGTAACAATGTACCCGGTTTTCCTAGCAGCTGTAGTGATCCACCCTTATAAAAGCTCTTTGTCTTAGTAGGCTTTGTTCCCCTACTTACACAAACAAACTGAGATGTACACAATGCTTTGGAGAAAAAAGACCACAGTCATGGGTCATCAGTAGCATAACTTGTACATCCTCATAGTCCTGTTCAAAGTTTCTGTGTGCCTCTCATTTACATATTCTGATTTCCAGTAAGTACTTCATCAGTTTTGTATATATCCATGTTCTCCTGCACCTCCCCTTTTCTTTTCAAGCACCTAATACTTTATCCTTTGAATATTTCACTTCATTATAGATGGACGTATAGAAAGCTTAAAGCTCTCCCCATATACAGTACTGTAACTTATGCTGGTTTATCCTTGTCTTTCCTTGCTCTTTTTCATTATAGACTCATTTTCCTATTTGTTTCTCTTGCCTATCTACTCATTTACATTTTCATGCAACCCCTTCCATTTTTATGGCATATGTCTTGGGAATGGATCACCTCAAACTTTTTCCTAATATACTGCATTGAGGGTTTTTTTTATTTTTTTGTTTTCTGACTAGTCAGTATTCTGTAATGTATACTGTATGCAATAAATGAAATCACTAAGCTTTAAGATTACTAGTGGTGGCTTAAACATTGGAAATTATATGTTGAAAATACTTCAGAACAAAATTAATACATAAAAAATTATCTGAATTGCTCTTGCTAAATATAGGTAACTATTTTCAGTATGATCTTTTTGGGTGCAGTCAAATGCTTCTATATGCACTTCTCAGACAGAATACTGTACTAATGTGTGTTATAAAGTCTGGACTGGGAAACTAAACACTAAAAGTATTCTCTTGTAAATTGTAATAGCTGAAACATTACATTTCTGAAAGCATGTGCTGAAGTGCAGAATTTCTCTTCAATAACACATGTTCTCAATTTGGAATACTTAAAATTGTGGGATATGTCCATAACAATAAAAATGTACTTAATTTGATTTAAATTAGAAATGCAGACAAATCTTTTAATTTGAAAACAAGTTATCTCTATCCACCTTGTTGTCTTTCTCTTAATTAAAATATGTATTTTATGTTAACATAGTAAGTGAATGTGATCTAATATCATGACTAGGGAGAAATCTGTTCCATTAAATGTGATTAGCTGATCCTGAAGGCTGCATTACGAGTGCTATGTATATGCGATTGAGGAAAATGAAGTCAGTGGCATAGGTTGTGCTTTTTTGATGCGTAAGAAGACTGGCTAATTTCTTTAGCAGCTACTTAGTATATTCATTATACTATAGTACCATGCTGCGCCTAGCCAATCACTCTCACTAGAGATAAGAACACTGACACAGATCAGAAACAAAGAGATGCATACAAAATCGACTCCAGCATACCTCTGCTTTAGAAGAAAAAATCTTTAATGTTAGCATCTCCTGCTAGCATGTCAAAGCAGTAGGAGAATGTGATTTCAACATAATTTGACTATTAAATGTGTTGACAAAGGTTGATAAAATACATCACCAGCAAGATGAAATATGACATTTTGTCAACTATATGCAATTGAATGGCACTAATCTTAGCAGACATCAGTCAAATGCATTAAAATAGCCTACATCTTCTTGATATCAGTAAACAGCATTCAAATAGCTAGCTTCAGTCAGTTAAATCCTGAAACATACTCAGCAAACATAATAAAAAACATACAGTTATTTTGCTATGGAAATTCTGTTGCCAAGATTCAGCATTTTAAAACATGACTAACTTTATAGATATATGATTTTATATCTGGAAGGAGGTAGACCTTTTCAAAACACAAAGCCTGTTGCTAAAGTCATATGAAAACCAGGTCATCTGTTTCATTCTTAGCTTGCCATAATACCATGGGGGTGGCACAGGCATGTGTCCCAAGCCCAGGGAACAAGTCAGGCTCAAAGGAGGCTAAGTAGGATTTGGTGAAGTTTATCTTCCATCCTATCTGTGAAATTCTAGTGAAATTACAATTTCGCGTCCATGAAATTTCACAAACATTTTGTGAAAATCTCACATAATTTCAACACAATTCCAATTTTGATCATTTCCATCTAATTTAAGCAGTGTTTGTCCAATGCACACCAAAAAAACCTGGAATCCACAGGAGCACAGGGTCCAAAAAAGCATGGGTTTACAACAGGAAGGTCCTGTCTAACTAATCTTATAGATTTCTTTGAGTGGATAACCAGAGTGGTGGACCAATTGGGTGCAGTTGATGTTGCCTATCTTGACTTCAGTAAAGCTTTTGATACTGTTCCACGTAGAAGATTGATTAATAAGCTGGGTAGGCTTGGGATGGGTCAGACGTTGGACAACTGGGTGGCAAACTGGTTGATGGGCAGAAAACAGAGAGTGGTGGTAAATGGTATACAGTCAGAAGAGATGCAAGTCACAAGTGGGGTACATGAGGAATCAGTCCTGGGGTCAGTCCTCTTCAATATCTTCATCAGTGACATTACAGATATACTGGAGAGTAAGGTTTGCCTGTTTGCAGATGACACCAAGATCTACAACAGAGAAAATTATCAAGATGGGGTGGGCAGAATGAAAAGAGATCTGGAAAAACTGGTAAAATGCTCTGAAGAGTGGCAACTGAGCTTTAACGCAAAGAAGTACAAGATTGTGTACATAGGGAAGAGAAACCCTAAAGCTACCAATAGGTTGGGAGGGGAGTTGCTGGTAGTCACAAGGGAAGAAAGAGACTTGGGCATAATCATCACAGATGACCTGAAATCATCCAAGCAGACCACTAAAGCAGTAGGCAAGGTTTGAGGGATGTGAGCATGTATTAGTAAGAGCATCACAAGCCATAAGAGGGAGGTAGTAATCCCTCTTTACAAGACACTGGTTAGGCCCAATCTGGAGTACTGCATGCAGCACTGGAGGTAGCCCTTGCACAAGGACATTAACAAAATGGAGGCAGTCCGGAGAAGGGCAACCAAAATGGTACAGGGACTGCATCAGAAAATATATGAGGACAGATTAACAGAGCTCAGTGTGTATATCCTAGAGCAAAGGAGGGAGAGAGGTGATATGATCAAAACATTCACATTTTTAAGGGCATTAACAATGTGAAAGAGTTTAACATGTTTCAATACAAGAAAAATAGCAGGACAAGAGGACACAACATGAGATTAGAGGGAGGCTAATTAAGTGGTAATGTGAAGAAGTTCTTTTACACAGAAAGGGTGGTGGATGTATGCAATGGCCTACCTCAGGAAGTGGTTGATAGGAATACAATGCGGGGCTTCAATCAGGCATAGGACAGGGATAAGGGAACAATACAGATGAGTATGAATAAATAGGCCTTTGACAGAGTAAAAGCCTGTGGAACATTCATAAGATAGAAAAAAATGGGCAGACTGAATGGGCCTTGTGGTCCTTATCTGCCATCAACTTCTATGTTTCTACGTACACCCAATTTGGTATGGTGATATTCCCATGGAGTTACAGCTGTGTGCCAAACTTGAGATATCTCTCATTAAAGATAACTGAGTGATAAGCCTCCAAACATTTAAAACTTTTTAAATTGCATTTCACAATTATGTAAACTGCAGAATTTTAAGCCGCTATATCTTTAAAACCAGAGAACAGACATCACTAATTTTGCTAGGCTCATTGACCTTAAAAATTATACTTTGAGGCCACACCGTTACTGAGCAACAGAGCATTGTACTGCCATGCTGATGACCTAAATTCAGAAATGAGCCTGAGAAGTCACATCAGGAAGCAGGCCATAGCTAAGACAGCCACCACTCAGCAGTGCATCTCAGTCAGGGAGGGTTGGTGGCATGTTCCACCAGCAGTGACTGCCAGGGAACTTGCTCCTGCCACAGTGGAAGCTGTTGGTGTGTGAGGCTGACAGAGGCATAGCCCCTGCCAAGGGAGATAGAAGGGAAACAAATGGAGAAAACCTGGTAGCCAACTGAATGATGGCTGGGTTCAGGCTGGTCAAGGTGAACAGGGTATATGTCTAAGAGATGAGCTGCTGGCTGGCAGAAAAAACAATATGGAAAAAAAGAGGTTGTGTGTGTCAACTATTTAATCACTCAAAGGCTGGCCAAGTTATAAGCAACCAAAGATTTCAGAATAACATCAGTAATAAAAGTTAAATTGCATGAGCTTTTATGAAACGATGGAATGCTGTGATGACTTTGTCAAAGCCATGCACATATATTTTGCCCAGTCATACACTTGAGTTGCCATTGCAGAGCAAGGTAAAGGCTGGGTGAAATGGCAATAAGGTAGCATTCGTAGGAGGCTTCTTAGTAAAAATATAGTGGTACCAAGTGCCAGGTCACTATCTTGAGTGACGAACAATGAGGAATAGTCATCGATATCAATGTGCAGTAGTCTGAATTCTTGCAATATGTCAGCTAGCCACTAGTGCTCACTGACTTGTGGAAGTACATGCATGTGCAACATTGTTTCTGTACAATGCCACCTGCTGACTCTTTAAAAACCCTGTAGATAACAGTGCATAACTGTACTATTTATACAATTTGAAAACAGTGACACCAAGTGATACTAAGCCTTACAACTACAGTAGTTCTGACTTAGGGCATTGCGGCAGAAGAATCTGGATATCTTTAATAATGATGGAGCAAGATGTTGGGCATCACTGTCATGGGACTGTTGGAGGGGTATTGCAAGGTCATGATGTTAGTTAAGGGAAGCTGATTCAGTGGAGATAAGTACTTTGTGAAAGTTAAATTCCACAAGTGGGCTGTCCTTTCGGTGCAGTAGTGCTACCACTCATGACGCCGGCAACCTGGAATCACGAGCAATTTCTTGTTATTGGACAATGGCCAGGGGAGGAAGATTGAGCATCCCAGAGGATTCGATCCTCCAGGGAAGGAGGGATATGTGCTCTGCTGCACTACCGCCACCTTGGTGGCCATAGGTGGTAGTACAAGTGGAGTCCTAAAGGGAATGGGGATGCTTCCTGACTGTGACAGGAGATGACAAGCAAGCTCATGTTACTACAGTCTTCTCACCCATGAAGCCTCCAGGGGGAAGGGAGAACAAGGGAAAGACTGCCAGCTGAGCAGTATTATGCAGCATCCTCCTGTAGGTCCTGCACCACCTACTGGGCTACCTGTCCACCACATCCAAGCTATACTCTTCACAAGGCTTGGGGAAACCCAGGGATCTCTGCCACAGGCAGTGATGGAAAAGAGGTTGGCCTATAATACATTCAGGAGTACCAAGAGAGAGGATGACATATAATTATACCTAGGGCTGGTGAGGAATGCAGGAAGGGCAATTCAGAGAGCAAAGTCACAAAAAGAACTGCAGTTAGCAGAGGACATTAAGATGGCGGAGGAGGCTTTCTTCTATTGGATAAGCATGAAAAAGGACAAGAAAGAAGAAATAGTCAGACTGAGAAAAGGAGATGGGTGGGTGGAGGAGAATCAGGAAAAGGCAAAGTTAATGAACGAATACTTCTGCTCTATCTTCACAAAGCATAACGAAAGACCGGTACTGATAGGAAGGAAAGGTGTGCAGAAGGGGGAGGGGGGACAGATGGGGCAATAGATGGAGAAAGAGGGAAAAAAGGACTGCTACCTTTGAAGACAGACAAATCCAAATCACCATGCCCATATGGAGTACAGCTTAGGGTGCTGAAGGAGCTGGCAGGGAGCTTGCTCAGCCACTGGCAGACCTACACAGTTGTTGAGCTAGATGTGATGCCACAGGACTAGAAAATGACACCTGTGGTGGTCCACCACAGGATTGGTCCCAGGAATGATCCAAGGAAGAACAGACCGGTCAGTCTCAAGATTATGGAGACAATAATGAAGAAAGATTGATGGAGCATCTGGAGGAACATGGCCTCGAGGATGCAAGGCAGCATGGATTTATGGGGAGGCTTATTAAACAAATCTGATCAACTTCTTTGACTGGTTCACCAAAACAGAGGCTGGGGTCAGGCAGTGGACATCCTCTATTTGGATTTCAGCAAGGCCTTTGCCTCTATACCACACAGGAGGTTGATCAAGAAATTGATGAATTTCAGAGTAGGAGAAAAGATGGTTAAGTTGGTGGAAGACAGGCTAGGGAACGGGTCACAAAAGATGATAGTGGGAGGAGAGTTGTCTGGTACCAGGGTGGTCACAGATGGTGTCACACAAGGCTCAATGCTGGGGGCCTGTGATGTTCATTAATGGCATTGGAGACAGTATCAAGGGCAAAATGTGCTTGATGGCAGATGACATCAAGCTCTATGGGAGGGTGGACAGAACAGAAGGGATACAGGACCTTAAAGAGGACCTAAGAAGACTTGAAAGGTGGTCTGGGATCTGGCAGCTGGGCTTCAGTGCCAAAAAGTGCAAGCACATGCAGACTAGAACCAGAAACCCTAGGACAGAGTACTATGTGGGAGGTGCCCAGGTATTTTCCCCAGTGGAGGAGAAAGATCTAGGAATGATGTTATCTAGTGATCTAAAGCACTCTGTGAAATATAGGAAGGCAGTGGCAAGGGCAAACAGGATGCTGGGATGCATATCTAGGGGGGTCAACAGTAGGAAGCAGGAGATGATTCTGCCCTTGTATAGGTCACTGGTGAGGCTGGATCTGGAGTATGTGGTCCAGTTGTGGTGCCCTCACATCAAAAAGATATCAACCTGATGAGACAGTCCAAAGGAGGGCTACAAACATGATTGCAGGGCAGCAAGGAAGTTTGTGACAGGACTGAGGGGGATCCCTGAACATGTACTCCATGGAGGACAGAATGGAGAGGGGAGACATGATTGAGACCTTCACGTACTTGAAAGGGATCAATAAGGTGAACAAGGAGTGTCTTTTCTGGCTAAGTGGCAACAAAATTACGAAGGAACACAGCCTAAAGTTGGGGGAAGTTTAAGAGGGAGATCAGGAGACATTTCTTCACAGAAAGGGTTTTGACCAAGTGGAATGCACTAGCAGAAGAGGTGAGCTTAACAAGGACAGCGGTTAGCTTGAAGAGGGGCTGGGCTAGGTACAGAGAGAGGATAAGGGTCATAGGAGGGGAGAAAGTAGTGGATGGAAATATCAGGGAGGGAGGAGCAGGGACAACAGCCTGAGCTATAAACCCTTGCATCGAGCAGGCTAGATAGACCAGAAGACCTAATTCTGCTGGCTACTTCTTATGTTTGTATGTGCAGGGGCAAACTGTGGGGAACGGTACCAGGCAAATACATATGACTCTTAGACAGCAGGTGGCAGGGCTGGAGAGGATGTTGCAGGTGATAGCCATCAAAGCAGAGAAAGGAGCATAAAAACATTATCCACTTGTGGAATTTTTGTGGTATTACCTATTATGCATCCAGGAATTTTTGAATTAAATGTTTCCAATTAGTTATTCTAAAGTATCCATACAATACGTTTTAACCTATTAAACAACATTTATCCAGTTTAATTAGATTCCAGGACACAATACAGCCTCCAGCAGGCCAGCACAAGCACATTCCAGAGGAATGGGGAGGTGGGCTGAAATATCCAGTACAGGCACATGCAAGATGTGGAGACAGGGGGTAGAGCAGTCAAGACAAGACTACAGCAGAGCCAGTGCAAGGTCATAAGCCTCAGAAGAGGGGGGCTGGGAAAAGACAGGAAAAGGGGATCACCAGAAAAAGCAGGCCAATGGTATGGCTAACCGGGAAAATCATGAGGGGGAAGGTAGTGGAATTGCTGAGAAGGTTAAGGGGGGGGTCACTACCAGGGAAAAAGAAAGCATCACAGAAGAGGCAGGTGCTACCTATAGCCCTAGAGACAAGGGGCAGCAGAAAGGTGTTAAGGAATCAAAACCAGGGACAATGGATCATGGAGATGCAGAGACACTAGAAACAGGAGGCAGCAAGGATAAGGAAGGAACAAGGCTGAGTAAGGAACCTTGGGGAGGGGGCACACACTACTCAAGGAAAACCATAGTGGGGAGGATGGCAGGATGGAGGGCAGAGGAAACAGCAGGGGGGTACAAGGGGAATGGTCTAGAAAGTGAAGCTGATGCACCAGCCATAGTTTGAAAGGGGGAGAAGTCAGGACATAGAATGGAGGTGGCAGAAGGGGAGATAGCTGGGGGATAGGAGAGGAACATTTGGGGGAGGAAAAGAGCCTGTAAAAGGAGAGGAGACACATAAAGGAGTCAGTCATAATTATGGGGACTCTATAGATAAGGGGCTCGATGGGGGGAAGGGGCCAGCAAAGCAGCATCTGGGTAAAGTGCATGCCTGGCATGACAGCAGGTAGGGTGCAACAGCATATTGGTAGGAGTGTACAGAAGGAGGGGGGGGACCACACATCATTGCTCACCTGGAAAGAAATGATCTGGAAGGAAGGCAGATAGAGGAGGTTCAGGACAGCTTCAGTGAAGTGGGGAAGCAATGCAAAGAGCAGGGAAGCACAGTGGCATTCTCAGAAGTCCTGCCAGTGCCAAGGGTAAATACGGACAGAAAAAGCAGAATAATGGGCTTCAACAGGTGGCTGAGGGAATGGTGTGAGTCCATGGGGTATGGCTGGGTGGGAGAGTGGGGCAACACATGGGATAACCCAGATCTATATGCAGAAGACAGGCTACATCTAAGTAAGGAGGGTATGGGGTTATTAAAGCAGAGACTGAGGGAATTTATCACCACAAAATATAATTTAAACTTGCTTGTGGGGAGCTGCGGAGGTGAAGTGAATCAGGAGAGGAGGTCCAATGGACCTCTGCCATAGTAGTGATAGGGCCCACTTTGTCTAGGATGGGGGGGGAGAGTAAGTGGGAAGCTGGGAGAGAGTCAGGGTGGAGGGTGGTATCACTAAATGCTAGGAGCCTGGGGAATAAGATGGCAAAACTGCAGGCACTACTGGCAGAAGGAGAGGTGGACATAGCAGCCATCAGTGAGACGTGGGCAACCCAAAACCATGACTGGGACTTGGCCATCCCAGGATTTAAATTATTCAGGAGGGACAGAGAAAAAGGTAAAGTGGGGGGGAGTAACCATTTACATAAGGGAAGGGATTGGATGTGACAGGGAGAAGGGGGAAGAAGGGAGGCCAGAAGTCATTTGGATATAACTCCTTGCCCCAAAGGGGGCTAGGGTCCGATTGGGGGTTGTTTATAGGCCCCCGGCCCAGAAAGAGGACATGGATAGGGAGCTGGGGGAGCAACTTAGGAGACTCTGTGGCAAAGGGAGCACTGTGGTGGTGGGAGACTTCAATTTACCAGGGGTGGATTGGAGCATCCCAGCCACCACATGTGCCAGGAAGCAGATCCTCCTGGAAGCAATCCAGGATGGCTTCCTGACCCAAAGGGTGACAGTGCCAACAAGGGAAGAAAATATTCTAGACCTGGTGCTGAAGGATGGAGAACAGGTCACAGATGTAAGGGTGGAGGAACCACTGGCTGGTAGCGATCACCACACAGTGTGCTTCTCTATCAGTTTGTGTAGAGAGATCCACAATACAAAAACAAAGGTCCTGGACTTCAGAAAGGCAGACTTTGGCAAGATGGGGCAATTAATGAGAACACACATAGATGGCATCCACCCTGACATGGACGCAGAGCAGAAATGGATGATCATAAAACTAGGGCTGATTGAATCCACTAAAACGTGTGTCAATAGCCAGCAAAAGAAATCAAGGACCAAGCATCCAAGCCGGATGACCAGAGAGGTAACGGAGAAGGTGAGGGATGAGAAAAAGACCTTCCCAACCTACAAGAGAACCAGTAGGGCAGAGGATAGGGAGAACTATGTGAGGAAATCCAAGGAAGTGAGCAGAACGGTCAGGACTGCAAAGGCAGCCAGGGAAAGGAAATTAGCACAGGGGATTAAGGAGGGAGAAAAGGATTTCTTCAGATATATCAGGGAAAAGAAGAAGTGCAAGGATCAAATAGTTAGGATCAGGAAAGGCAGTGGGTGGGTAGACAAGGGGTCTGAGAAGGCAGAAGTACTTAATGAGTACTTCTGTTCAGTGTTCACAAGGGAGAGGGATGGGCCCGTTCCTGCAGGGAAAGGGGGGCCCAGGCATGAGGGGTGAGACAACCACAGATGGGGTCATCATGGTGGGAAAGGTGTTGAAGGGCCCTAGGTCCCTGAGGGTAGACAAGGCTCCTGGGCCAGACGGGGTACATCCCAGGATACTGAGGGAGCTGGCAGAAGTCCTGGCAGAGCCACTGGAAGATCTGTTCAACACCTTACTAAGTACAGGATGTGTGCCCAGAGATTGGAGGGAGGCACACATGGTACCTCTCTACAAAAGTGGGCCCAAGAATGAACCAGGGGACTACAGACCGGTAAGCCTCACTGCAATTGTGGGGTAACTGTTGGAATCTATCCTCAAAGAAAGGCTGGTTCAGTTTCTTGTGGATAATGATCTGCAAGACAACAGACAGCATGGGTTCATCGCTGGCAGATCCTGTCAGACTTACTTGGTTGATTTTTTTGACTGGGTCATGAAGGCGCTGGATGGGGGCCATGCAGTACATGTAGTCTACCTGGATTTCAGCAAGGTCTTCGATTCATTGCCACACAGAAGGTTGACCTGCAAGTTGAGGAGTCTTGGTATAGGGTGGAAGCTAGCCTGATGGGTAGAAAACTGGCTGATGGACAGGCAAGAGAGGGTAGTTGTGGGGGGAGAAGCATCGGAACCCAGGGCAGTGACATGTGGTGTCCCACAGGGATCAGTACTGGGACCAGTCCTGTTTAACATTTTCATCTCAGACATAGCAGTCGGGATCAAGAATAAGATCAGCCTGTTCGCCGATGACCCTGTGCTGAGGTGGATGGGGATGAGGGTGACAAATTACTGCAGGAGTACTTGGCAAGTCTCGAGGAGTGGTTGCACACCTGTCAGCTTTGGTTCAATGCCAAGAAGTGCAAGGTGATGCATTTCGGAGCCAAAAACCCAGGATACAGCTACTGGACGGATGGCATCAAGCTGTCCACATCCGACGAGGAGAAGGATCTGGGGGTGCTGGTGACTGGGGAATTAAATCACTCAGCCCAGTGTAGGAAGGCAGTGGCTAAGGCTAACAGTATGCTATGGTGCATAGCAAGGGGGATTCCATCCAGATGTGGCAGCCATATTGCCCCTGTACCAATCCCTGGCGAGGCCGCACTCGGAGTACTGCGTGCAGTTCTGGTGCTTGTACTTGAAAAGGGATATGAAACTACTGGAGGCAGTGCAGCAAATAGCAACAAAGATGATCCAGGGGTTGGGGGATAGAACTTATGAGGAAAGACTAAAAGAGCTCAACATGTATACCCTGGAGGATAGAAGAGAGAGAGGGGACATGACTGAGACCTTCAAGTACCTGAAGGGGATGAACAGAGTAGACTTTCATGGTGGGTTCACTCTCCAGAATGGAAGAGATACTAGAGGCTACTCCCTGAAGTTAAAGGGGGGCAGATTCAGGAGGGAAAAGAGGAGACTCTACTTCACTGAAAGAGTGGTAACAGGGTGGAATGCACTGCCTGAGCAACTTGTATCAGTGCAGAATCTGGGGTGCTTCAAAAGGGGGTGGGACAAATTCAAGGGAAAAGTACATACCGAGGGGGGGTCAGCAGGGGAGGGAAGAGTTAATGGGAGAAGGGGCAGCTGCAGTCTAATGGGCTGAAGTGCTGCACAATCGAGCAGACTAGATAGACCATATGGCCTGTATCTGCTGGCAATTTCGGATGTTCATATGTTCGTATATTTACTTTGGCATGAATGCCAAATTTTGAGCGTATACTTACAATAGCAATGGAGCTATAAATATTTTGAAACTTTCACATGATTCAACAAATAATGGTGAAATGCTGAACTCCTGTAACTTAGTTTACCCAACTAATTGCCTCTGTTTAATAGTTTCTGTGACTCTTCTAAGAACACATGCATATAACATTTATACTATCTATCTCCAAAGGTATGTGTAGAAATATTTTCAGAAATGTTCGCATGAATAATAAATTGCCAGACTTTGATCCTCTATAACTTCTACACCCCTCATCCAAATGTCAGGAACCTTGGCATCCTTATTCACAGCCCATTCTAAAATAAGCATTTGTCAATGCTGAATGTTGTCTCGCTGGCATTGGCATTGGTAGTGCAGGAGGTAGAGATGCATAATAGGAGCGGCAGTGAAATATTGAACTGATGCCAACCTCACCCCCACCCTGAAGAGACACATTTTCAACATAGGCATTTTGGGACCTCCTCTTATGAACAGTGGCACTGTGATTTTGTTAATCTGTCCCAAAAGTTGATTTCCCACAGCGACCACGCCATTGTGAACCACAGGTACAAAAACACATTTTGGGCAGGATATGAAAAATGACAGCTGTACTGTTCATAAGGAGGTGTGAAAAAATGCCAGTGTTGAAAATCTGGCATGAAAATATTACAAATTTGCAAAATTACAAGGTTGCGTGGAAACTGCGCAATGCATGCTTGTAACACAGTCATTTTATGGACTTTCATCACCAAATTTTCAACATATGCATTGCAGGTCCTCTGCTCATGAACAGTGTCATTGTCATTTTCTCAAAGTGTCCTGAAAACTGATTTCGCACAGCGACTGCGCTATTCTGCGCCGGAAGTGCAAAAACACATTTCGGCCAGGATATGTAAAATGACAGCTATACTGTTCATAAGGAGGTGTGGGAAAATACCAATGTTAAAAATCTGGAGTGAAAATGTTACACATTCATGAAGTTATGAGCGTGCATGGAAACTGTACAATGCACGCTTGTAAAACAGTCATTTTCTTGATTTTTTTCACCAAATTTACAACATAGGCTTTTTGAGAGCCCACCCCATGAACAGTAGAACTGTCATTTCATTAATCAGTCCCAAAAGGTGATTCCGTGCAGTGACCGTGAAATCACCTTTTGGGATGGAATAATGCCATGACAGTGACGGAATTCACAAGGAGGGGCCCCAATAACCCCATGTTGAAAATGTGGTGCAAAAATTCCCAAACATGCCCAAGATATGCACCAAAGTTGAAAAAACCCTATTTATGTCATTATACAGCTTACCGGCATTTCTTCAGTTCGCAGTTGGCTTTGAAGAGTGCAGACGTGTTCCCGGTCCACCGAAGATCGTCGCGCCAGACTCTGGAGGTAAATATGGGGTGAGAGGGGGGTGTGGAGTTGGTGAGTGCAGGTTGGGGGAGGAAGCAGGACAGATTCAGGGACCGCTTCTTCTTTTACAGGGTGAAAAAACAAAAACATTGCAGGACATTTTTTTTTTTTTTTTTTTTACAGGGGCATTTGGCACTCTGGGGTGGGCTGCCAGTGTGCCACCTGAGTATTTGGGGGCGGGCTAGCCAATGGGGTATTGGGCATCCCCGTCAGCACATACCAAAGGGAGGGGGGCTAGAGCCACAGGGGATTGGGCACCACCCCTTGGCAAACAACAAATGGGGGTGCATTATGCCTATGGGGAGTGGGCTTCCCCATCAGCACATGAACTAATTCAGGGTATGCTGACAGTGGGATTGGGCACCACTGAAGTCTACATTGTGGCAGGTGGTGGAGCAGTCAGTGCTGCCATGTTTACTAGCATACTGCACCAGGAAAGACACGTCGGCAGGTGCCGCTGCATGACAAGCTTGGTTCTCATTGCAGCGGACCTTTCCTTAGATGTGCTCACTGTGTTATGTATTCCTGGTGTGGTGCCTGCATGCTGCCTTATTGGGGAATGAGGGATGCACCTACTGATGCGTGCCCTGCATTCACCCACAGTGACCGCACCTCCAGATCTGCTACTAGTGCAATATGTTGGCTGCGCAAGTGTGAGCCAACATAAAAATGTTCATTTATTTATTTATTTATTAAATTTTGTTAACCGGGTAAGCTCGCTGGGCTCCGAAGATCCCTTTTTCAGGGGCAACCCGGGGAATTGGTACATAAGGGTTGAACATACAGACAGGTATCACAGAGTCATACGGATCATACAGAGTTGATAAGACAGTATACAATATCCCAGATTTGTGCAAGAGGGCAATGAGGTACATTGTGTTAGTTGGTACAGTCGTAATACATTGTAGTGTAATTGTTACAAGATATAGCACCAGGGCAGTACATGAATGATACAGCTGATGCACAGATAGTAGTACAAATAATACAGGGTTATGAATACACCATCTAGTTTCTGAGGGCATATAATATGGGTTATGAATACACCGTACAGTTTCTGTGGACACGGGCAACAAATACATTGTAGTGTGGAATACAGCAGTGAGTCAGGTGGGGAGGTGAATAAGTGCTTCTGTGTCTACAGGAAGTTCTGTACGGGGTAGTGGGCCAGCTCAAACCAAAGTTGGTTGTTGCCCTTATAGGGAAGCAGTGTCTAGTTGGTATGGACTGATATTAAGTGTGATTGTCTTAGTTGTTGGGGCAGTTGCAGGGACTTGATTTGTTAATGTGAGCGCTCAGAGTCTTTGAAAGATGGCTAGTGTTGGTGCCTCCCTGAAGACACCAGGGGATTGTTCCATGACTCCGGGCTAGTGTAAGTAAAGATTTTCTCCTGCCACTGTAAAGGTCCGGGGAGTCTCAGGAGTTTTGTCTCGAGGAGCCAAGCGATCGTCTGAGCGGCTTTGGGGCTAGTAGTCCATTCAGGCCTGCTGGTGGAAGGGCTTCCTGGAGCTTATAGGTCCAGTTTAGTAGGGAGTACTGGAGCCTATTGTCCAGGGATGGCCAGTTGAGGGCAGTGAGGACATCACAATGGTGGGTCCTCGAGTAGGATTTTGAAGCAAAGCGAGCTATTTTGTGATATAGGGTCATAAGTCTGCCCCAGTCCGTTTTAGTGGTGCCGAGTAAGATGGGAGCAGCATAGGTTAAGGTCAGGAGAAGGATAGTTTGTGAGATGGCTAGTCTAGTCTCTGGTATCATGTTGTGGCTAAGGCGATAGAGAAGGCCCAGTTTTTGATGTATGTTTTTGGTTACAGCATCCACTTGGGGTTTGAGGGTGAGGCCCTGGTCTAATATGAGACCAAGGTATTTTGACTGATTGTACCACCTCTATGTTGTAGCCAGCCAAGGTAGTGAGTGGCAGGAGATGGTCCCTGGAGAGGCCCAGGGATTTTGGCCCAAACAGCACGGCCTTGGTCTTAGTGGGGTTGAGAACAAGGTGATTCTCCTTCAGCCAAGTCTCAGCCTTGGTGAAGTCATTTTGGAGCCCAGGTCCTATAACAGATGGGTGATCCCCTGTTCTGTAGAGTACCGCATCGTCTGCGTACTGTACTAGGGAGCTTCCACCGCAGTGCTCATGGAGGTCATTTGTGAATAGGGAGAACATAAGTGGACCTAAGATTGAACCCTGAGGGGCTCCCTCAGTTAGGGGTAGGGGTTGTGAGGTGTCCCCTTTCCACTTGACCTGTTGAGTGCAGCCCACGAGGTAATTGCAGAACCAGTTGAGGGGGTGTTTGTCCATCCCTAGTTGGCTAAGCTTTGATAGCAAGAGTGAGTGATCCACCAGGTCGAAGGCCTCAGAGAGGTCTACGAATACAGCCCCAGTTGGGTTGCCCTTTTCCCAGGCTGTTAGGACACCAGAGGTGAATTTGATGAGGGCGGTATCAGTCCCATGCTTTGGTCTAAAGCCGTGTTGTGTGGGAGCCAGTGATCTGTTGGCTTCAGGTAATCTCTGAGTTGGCCATAAACTAGCCAGCTCTTGGATTTTGGCCAAGTGACAGAGGATGGAGATGGGCCTGTAGTTTCCTATAGATTCCCTTGCTCTCCTTTGTGTATAGGCACTACATGCTCCTTTTCCATATTAAGGGACCTGCACCTTCCTGAAGGGATCTGTTTATTAATTGCATCACGGGCAGTGCAATAGCCGGGCGGCAGCCCTGAGCAACCTTTTGGGTCCAGCCTATAAGGTCCCGAGACCCATGGTGTTTTAAGCATTGAAGGAGGGTCAGCACGTCTTGGTACGCACCATCTGTGAGATGGAAGTTGGTGATCGCTGGTCCTGTATTTCATTGACCGCTGGGCTCTGAGAGCAGCAGAGGTGTTGGGTCTGAGCGCTCCTAGGTCGGTAAAAGATGATTGAAGGTTGTAGCGACCTTCTCTCTCCATCGTAGAGAGAAATTCCATTGTGTGTTATGTTACCCTGCTGAGGCGGTTTAGTGCCTTTTATCAGTGAGTTGATACTTGTCCAAAAGGACTTTGGGTCAGTTAGAGTTTGCCTCTGCATGGATTTTAAGTAGTCCCTTTTGGCATTCTTGGACTTTCTTTGGCACTGATTCCTCAGGGATCTATAGGCAGAGTGATCAGCAGGGGAGGTGGAGCTCCTTGCTCTTTTCCAGGCTTTGTCGCAGGCTGTCATCAGTGCCTTCAGTTCACGTGATATCCACTTGTGGCAATGACCCTTGGCTCGTCTGGTTCTAATTGGGGCATGCATATTAGCCACAGCAGAGAACATGCTCTGGAAAAAAGTGCGCTGCATCGTCTATGCTCCCTAGGTGCCTCACCGGAGACCAATCTATGTTTCTTAGGGACCTCTGGAGTGCTTCCGCTGAGAATCCAGAGAAGTCCCTGGCTACTATGAGTTTGGGCGGGACCCTGGGAGGCCAGTTTTTCCATATGCAGAAGGTGGGTGAGTGGTCACTTAGGGCATCCGACATCACACCAGCCACTTGTAGGTTGGTGGGTTTTGATGTGAGTATCCAGTCCAGGATAGAGTGATTCCCTGTTTTATGGTTATGCCTTGTGACCTCAGTGATGACCTGGGTCAGGTTAGCATCCAGGAGTATTGCCTTATATTTTTGCTCAGTGGCAGGATCCCACCTTAGGTTGAAGTCCCCGAGGATCAACAGCTCTGTGGGTCGTGCCCCAGCTATTGGGCTGATGAGGCTTTGGAGTGCGGCAGTACCTCCCGACGAAGGGTTGTAGATACATCCTATGGTCAGGTGTTTAGCATTGCCCAGGACAAGTTGGACGAATATGGATTCTAGTCCGGCTGTGTTTGGAGTCTCCACAGGGAACAAGGAAGCCGTCAGGGAGGAGATCACATAGACAAGAACCTCCTTTTTTTCCCTTCCCTGTCCTTTCGGAAGGAGTTGTAATGGGCTAGTTCCACTTCACTGAGGGAGTATGTAGGGTTTCAGCCAGGTTTCTGAGACTGCAGCACATCTGGTTTGTAGATGTCACCCAAGATTTTACCTCCGCATCTTCGGTCAGAGGCTACAGATGTTCATGTGAGCCAACCTTGGTCCCCTGGTGTGACACCATGTGGGATCCCCGGAAGATCAGTACAGGAGCTGTGGCAGGAGCCAGGATTAGGGTGGATGTCACCAGCCCTTAGTATTAGTACAAGTAGGATGAGGCGGAGGACCCTTCTGTGTCAGGAAGGATCGTTTGGTCGGTCACCTGAGGTGTCGAGAAGATGAGATAACAGGCTCCCTTTAGGGCAAGTCCATGCTTGTAAACTAGTGCAAGTGAAATTGATGGAGAGTAGCAGTGTGAGGGGTGTGGAAGGTGATGATCCTGTACTCCCCTAGGCAGGTTAGGGTCAGGACAGCCACTTATTTTGGCATCCACCCATCCTAACGCAGTTACATATAGGAGTAACACAGAAATTATACCAATGTTAGCCAGTGGCAAATTCATCTTCGAGTACCAACACTGCTGTGGGTGCGGTTGGTCTACTATGCTGAGCATCCTATGGGGATCCTATCCTATCCTCATGCCAAATGTCACGCCTCTAGCAATAACACTGACTGAGTTATGACCAATTAAACAACTAAACAATTTCAGAAAATTCTGCAACATGTTATTGCATTTCTCAGAATTTCACTGAATGTTGTGATAATTCTGCAAAATCAGAATGTGCTAATTTTGCCTAGTGCTAAAGCTAAGCACAGTCCTACAGAATGTGCAAAGGAATGCAGAATCTGACACTTTATGGACTTTAGAAACATAAACATACAATCTGTTGACAGAAAAGGACTGCTTAGCCCAACCAGACTGCCCAGATCTTCCTTGTCTAATCTGTCTCTGCAGACCCTTACTGATCTTAGGCAACCCTCCCTTCTCCCTAACAGTTTCTTTTTTTTTTTTGCAATTAAATAAACTTTATTGAGATTACACACAGATTATACACAGAAAAACAGAATCAAACAGCCACACAATGGGAGGTCCATAATAGCTGTAAATTCTCCCTAACATTTCTAATATACCAATATGTGTATCCCATACATGCTTAAAGTCCCTCCCCCACACACACTGTTTTTGCCTCTACTGGCAGTTTGTTCCAAGTGTCTACCACCCTTTCAGTGAAGAAATATTTCCTCACATCTCTTGTAAACTCCCCCTGCTACAGCTTCATCGCATGCCTCCTGATCCTGTTGGTTTTTTCTTATTGCAGCGAAACTCCCCTTCTGCATTCTGTTTACCTCTGTGAGGTACTTCTTGGTCAATTATCATGTCACATCTTGGCCTCCTCACTTTCTGGGTATACATGTTCAGGTCACTCATGGTCTTCTGGTAGGAATTCTCATGCAGGCCCTGCACCATTTCAGTTAATCTCCTCTAGACAGCCTCCAGCCTGTCTAGGTCTAGTCTGAGGTGTGGCTTCCAAAACTGGACACAGAACTCTAAGTGGGGCCTCATCAGTGTGTAATACAATGGCAACACCACTTCCTTCCTGCTGCTGGAGATACACCTCTCTATGCATCTCGGCACTCCACTAGCCCTACCCACTGTTTTGCCACATTGACCTGCCACTTTCAGGTCATCAGATTTGATAAACCCAAGGTCCCTTTCCTGCTTAGCTACTGTCAGAATCTCCCACATTCTATATTCAGCTGCTGGGTTCCCATGCCCTAGGTGCATGATTTTGCAACTTTTGGCATTGAACCCCAACTGCCTCACTCTTGACCACTCCTGGTGATGCTAAGATCCATGCACATTCTCTCCAACCCTCCTGAGTGTCTACTCAATTGCAGCTTTTGGTATCATCTGCAAAAAGCATATTTCCCTTCCAGTTCTTCTGCAATGTCACTTGCAGTATGAAGACACAGAAGGGAGACAGTCCCAGTATTGAGCCTTGCAGCACCCTGGTGGTCACTGTGTCATTGTAAGAGTGAATGTCTTTTACCACCATCTTCTGTCTCCTATCTATTAACCAGTTTCTAACCCAGTTCAAAACATTGGATACCACTGCTAGGCTGCTCAGTTTCTTTACCAATTTAGGAGGCGGTATAGCGTAGTGGGTAAGGGCACAGAGACGCAAACCTGGAGACTAAGGTCTGAATCTCATCAGCACCCACTTGCATACTTTGAGACCCTGAGCAAGTCATTTAACTTCCTTGTGCTCCCAGGTCACACCTGGAAACAAACTTCAGCCTAGTGTGCCTTTACTGGTTAAACAATTTCCCCTTTCCCTATGCGGCATAGTGTTGAAGGCCTTGCAAAAGTCCAGGTATGCCATAATCACTACTCTCCCCCAAACTATTTTACTGGTCATCCAGTCAAAGAAATCTATTGGATTCATTTGCCATGACCCCCCCTCCCATCTTTTAACCCATGTGGCCTATGGTCTCTCAGCTCATTTGATTCATGATACTCCACCAGTCTTTCCTTTAGCAGGGCTTCAATTAATTTCCCCAGCACTGAAGTAAGACTGACCGCCATATAGTTGCTACCCCACTGCCTGCTGTCACTCATAGAGCAGTACCAGCCTGGATGCAATGCAGTAGTGCTGCGGTGTATCAACAAAATGATGCAGTATCTGTATGGAACAGTATAATTGAATGTCAATTAAGGCCTTCTTTACTGCTGTGTTTTGTGACCTGTTTACTGCAAGTTACTGCATTCCTCATGGCTGGATCCGCTGAATTTAGAAGGACTACATCAGCTCTTCTCAAGTCGTCATGAATCATGCCTATTTCTAGTTTTGCTGTTGAGTAAGTCTGTCAGTGGGCCAGCTAGCACCTCCTTGTGTTCTTTTAGAACTCTTGAGTGTAGCCTGTCTGGTCTCATAACTTTTCCCCCCTTCAGTACTGTAAGTCCCTTCCAGACTCTTTCCTTTGAAATTGGACTTCTGTCCACCCCCCCCAATTCCTTCTACTCCATGGTGGTCTGTCCCACTCTCCTTCCATTATGAAGACTGAGCAGAATTACCTGTTTAGGATGCCAACTTTTTATTGTCCTCCTCTATGCAGTCTCCCCCTCCATCTTTCTAATCCTCACTGTTCCTCCTCTTGCTTTCCTCTTCTTATGTATCTGATAATGTCTTATTTCCCCTTATCAACACATTTGGCAACAATTTCAACAGTCAGCACCTTTGTTCCCCTCATCACCTTACCTGCTTCCCTACACTTTACTAGGTATACCTCACTATTCTACTTCTTCTGTATTTCTTTATAACACCTGAAAGACACCCTTTTTTCCTTAACCACCTTTGCCCCTTCTTTAAAAAAACATAACAGGCTCTTCTTTCATTTTGCCTTTACTCACTTCCTTCGATCAGAGGTTGGTTGCTTTAATTATGCCGTCCCTTATTTTTTCCCACTATGCCTCTACCCCTCCCTGGCATTCCCCCCTTGGAGGCAATTTCTGAGACAATCCACCATTTCTTTAAATTCCACCATCCTAAAGTCCAGGACCCTCGCCCTTATGTTGTTAGCCTCTGTACCTGGTTTTATGTTAAACCATACTCTACGGTGACTGCTGGTACCCAAGAGACTGCCCACTGTGACATCTGCAATGCTGTCCCAGTTGCTAAGTACCAGGTCCAGCGCTCTCCTGTCCCTAGTGGCTTCTTTGATTAGCTGCCTGAGTAAAGCCCCCTTTCAAGAGTCATGGATAGCCCTACTCTTTGGCTAAGCTACAGTTGGAAGGCTTCACTCAACGTCAGGCAAATGGAAATCACCAATTAGCAGCACCTCCACTGGTTTTACCATAGCATTGACAGTGCTAGCACGATATCCCTACGCGACAGCTACCATCCGACTGTCGGATTGTAGCCTTGGGATGTCAGTAGTATTTCATAGGGGCTGCGCCTAAATCCTATGGGGGGCTTCCACGTCTCTGGTCTCTAGATTCCAACCCCAGCTGGAGCTGGACCTGGGGGCGAAACACCCAGCAAGGCAGTCTGGTCCACTGCACAGACCATCATGATGACGTGCGGGTTTTGCCCGATTCCTGTCACTGTGATGGTCTTCGTGGTATTGGAGTTGCTGCAGTGATGGTATACCACTCCCACTTACTTGCCATTCCAACGATGGCTTCCACAAGTGTCTTACCTAACTCCCCTCTCTGTGCTGGAGGTTTGTACATTTTGCCAGTATGGATAGTGGCCCCAAAGCCTGTCACCAGGGTTGCCCACAGCACCTCCAGCCCCTCCTTTTCTTCATGGTGCCCCTGTACTTCCACGGCCTTGATTTCCTTCTTCACATATCAAACAAACCTTCGTCCCCTCCTCCCTGCCGTGTGTTTCCTGGACATCATTTTCCTTAAGTGTACAGTAGGATCATATGGCCATGTCCCAGCCATGGTGCTTAGCGCACAATAACTCTGTTTCTCTCAGTAGCCTGGGAGAATTAAAATGACAGAGTTCCTGTTATCCACACCCCATGCATATCAAGGTGTTGATAATAACGAGTCATCCAACATTTGTCTGCAATATGACATCATAGACTCCTCTCTCAGAATATTCTCCTTTGCCGCTTGATACACAGACATGAACATATGACTTTCAGAAAGAACAAAAGAAGGCCATCATCCCACTCAGTCATTCCTACCACTAGCTCAGTAGAATTATGCTGTCACCTCTTTTTCTTCAAGTTTATCTAGCTTAAGCTTACATTTTGAAAAGGTGTAAGCTGAGATCACTTGCAGTGGAATTCTGTTCCAAGTATCCACCGCTCATTTTGTAAATTACAGTAGTTTCTCCTGATATTTCTTTTGAACCTAATTCCTTTCCACAGCTTTAGAAACATAGAAACACAGAATATGATGGAAAATAAGGACTGCTTGGCACACCTCATCTATACATACTGTATTTCCCCCCTGTCTATACTGTCACAGCAGCCCCTACTTGATATCCTGCTCCCCACATCTTGCTTCCCACTAAGATTCTCTTGTGTCTAGCACATGTATGCTTGAAGTCCACCACTGTTTTCACTCCCACTGGAAGACTGTTCCACACATTCACTGAATAAGTGCTTCTTCAAATCTTTCTTGAGTTTACCTTCTTTCGACTTCATTGCATGTGTTCTTGTTCTTTTGGATCTTTTTCTCTGCAACATACTCCCCTCCTGTACTTACTTTACCACCATGAGTTATTTATACTGTAGGTCTTCATCATATCCCCCCTCACTCTACTCTCTTCCAGGGTGTGCATTTTGAGGTCCTTCAGTTCCTCTTTGTAGGACTTCTGATGCAGACCCTGCACAATTTTAGGAGCCCTCCTCTGGACTGCCACCATTCTGTCTAAGTCCTTCCTGAGATGTGGTTCCAGAACTGGACACAGTACTCCTGGTGGGGTCTCACAAACCATATACAGGGCAACACCTCATCCTTCCTTCTGCTGGTAATACCCCTCCCTATGCACCCCAAAAATCCCACTGGCTCTGTTGCTCTCCTTGTCGCACTGCCTTGCCACCTTGAGACCATCAGATATGATCACTCCACTGTTCCTTTCCTGTTTGCTGACCGTTAATACCTCTTCTCCCATATTGTACACTAACTCGAGGTTTCTGTGCCCTAAGTGCACGATTTTGCACTTTTATGTATTGAAACACAGCTGCCATGCCCTTGAACACTCCTAGAGTTTTCTCTGGTCTCTAGACATTCTTTCCAGCCCCTCTAGAGACTCTACCCTATTTCAGATTTTGGTGCCATCTGCAAAGAACCAGACCTTCTGCTCATCTGCAGTATCACTTATGAAGAGATTAAAGAGGACAGGTCCCAGTTGTGAGCACTGATGCACCTCAATGGTTCCCTTCCCCAGAGGGAACTCTGTTTACCATTAACCTCTGTCACCTATCCCTTAACCAATCTATTGCCCAGTTTACCACCTTTGAACCCACCCCTAATCTGCTCAGTTTCCTTCTGAGACTCCAATGTAGAACAATGTTGAAAGCCTTACTGAAATCTTAGTAGGCCATGTTCACCACCCTATTCTGATCTTTTTCCCTGGTCACCCAGTCAGAGAAATCTATCAGATTTGTCTGACATGCACCCCCCTCCTCCATGAATCCATGTTGCCTCAGCTCCTGTATCCCACTGGATTCAAGATACTCCATAATCCTCTCCTTTAGAAGTTACTCCATTAGCTTCCCTACCACCAATGTCAGGCTGACTGGTCTGTAGTTACCAGCCTCCTCCCTGCCACTGCTTTTGTGAAGTGGGATGACATCTGCCCTCCCCTCTTCCAGTGCTCTGGAATCACTTCAGTTTCCAGTGAATTGTTAAAAAGGACTGTCAGAGGTGCAGCTATTACCTTTCTGAGCTCTGTCAGTACCCTTGGGTGCACCACATCTACCCCAGAATAATTCATTTTCTGATTTGTGAGGCTCTTTAGGACTTTCTGCTCTGTAAAGGGAATTGTGCCTACCTCTCCCTCTCCAGTGCCCCATTTCTTTTATGTGACCCATCCTCTTCCTCTGTGAAGACTGAACAAAAGTATTTTTTTCATAATACTGTATCTACTTTTTTCTGATCCTTCTCTGCAGAGTCATACCTGCCTTTCTTAATCTCGCAATCACCCCCAGTCCTCTTCTTTTTACTTATGTAACTAAAAAGTGTTTTGTCCTCTTTCGTTACCCCTTGGGCTGTTCTTTCCTCAGTCTGCACCTTTGCTCTGCTTGCAACTTTCCTCCCTTCCCTCTGCTTCTCCTGATACACCTTCCTGTCTTGTTTCTTCTGTGTTATTTTATACCTCCTGAAGCTGCACTTTAATCCTTTACCTTTTCAAAGGCTTTGAGTTCTCAACTCGTCCTTTCATCTGTGCACATACAGAACAGTTGCATTTTGTCAAACAGTGGTTTTCTTTTCAGATTTTTAAATCAACAGTTGATGTTAGCTGTACAAACATCTCAGTATTACCGATTCTGATTTAGTAAGGGAGCTATGCAGCTCCCATACTTAATTTCACAATTTACTAATAAAAATATCAAGTTTATATTTACCCTAGTTGTTTTATATACAGCAGCAAAATAAAGATGGCTCCTCACCACTTCCACTTACTCTCTATCGATCGGGACTGATATTGAATAAGGATGCCTTTCCCAATTGATTGAGAGCTGGTGTGGATGGGACATAACTATCTTTGTATTAAATCTGAACATAAAAAATAATTTAAAATAAACTATTTTACTTGCATTATTTTTAGCTGAAAACAGCACAGTTCAGTTAGGGATCCTGGTCCCTCCCTTACAAAATCAGGAACACTGCTGCCAATTTCATTATGGCTAACATGAACTGTTGCTTTATATACTATAATCGTGTTACCTCTGAATCTCCTATTTTGCATGGAGAACAGTCGCGATTTTGCTAATCAGTCCTCATAGCCCATGTTTTCATACCCTCAACAACATTGGCTTATTACCTCTGTATCTTCTCAGTCCTAATATTTGTTCCTCAGATATTTGGCCAAGAACTGTATGCTATACTTAAGATGCACCCTGACAAAGGGTTTCTGACCCAAACCATTGGGGCATTGTGGCAGTGGTTAGGTCTGTGTGTACACCCTGCTGTTAATTTGCTAAAGCATTTAAATATAAAAAAGGAGCTATGCACATCATATGCTTTTGAGTGCAGATACTCTGACTTTCTATACTTAAGATGTGGTGTGACCATTGATCGGGGCTTTGCAAGCGCTCGAGTTTTCCTTATATATTTTGTCCCTGCCAGCTTTGTGTCTTTCCCGCAGGCTACCATAAGCAACCATCCAGGCCCAAGCTACCATTAACCTGCCATTGCTCCAGTCTCCCTTGGCATTCCCGTCAAGTAATGTTGTAGGGACAGCTGTTCTCCCCCTCAGTTTGACCAGTTGTTTCAGTCCTTCTCTAGTTACGCGACTGGGGATGAATTTTCAAAGAGTTGTGATGCATGCAACAGCAAGTTGTGTCACTTTTGTATTGCAAATCACACGTGTCTGTGCCAGAAGGGTATGCTACCATCATAAGATGGATGCACCACAATCTGCTGTACCCATTCTTGCATCTAGCTTAGTAAGGAAAAAATTATGCAAATATCATGCAAATAGACAAAGCCAGCAAATATACCAAAATTATGATGCAAGTTTAAGTGTCAGTTTCACACAGCTGTGAAGATGCAGTGCAATTAAATTATATGTCACATCTGTGTGATGCAGATCTGTCTGTCTTGATGCAACTGTGTCTTTTTAAACACTTTTTAAATTACTTCCCCTCCCACCCAATTTTTACAAAGATTACCAGTAAGGTATTGCATATCAGTTGGGCACTCCTTAGTTAATAAATTAGCATAAAAATAATCTTATAGAACATAGCTTGATCTACGTGAGTGTTAAAAAGAACAGCCTTAGTGAAGCTGTGTTGTTTCCAAACTAAGTAGGGAAATGGGAAGACTAGGTGGGCTGTATGGTCATAATCTGCCAACAGATTCTATATTTCTATGCAAAGCTGAACTAGCAAAAAGAAACTAAAGTATCATTCAGCATTTTTTATTATGTCAGATGGATATAAAATAATTCAAGAATACTACTACTTGCATATTGCCATGAAGTCCTAAACAGGAAGAGATTAAGTCTGAAACTACACAAGGAAAGTTTAAAACCATAATCAGCTACAGGTCAGCCACAGTTTCTTTGAATTCAAGGCGATCTTCATTCTTTTAATTATACGTCTCTGAAAAGGTGCCAAGAGGTAAAGAGCAATTGAAAGAACACACTTGCTACCAGAACAACCATTGTTGAAAGTGATTATTTATAGAAGGCTAGCTAGAGAGCAGCACAGTGGGACCTTTCATCAGGCAATGTCATTCAAGCATGGGATCCCTGAAAATGCCTTTGTGTGATGATGAAATAATAGTTATCTACTTTCCTTCGAGACATTGAATATTTGCAAGTTAATTTTCACTGTAAAAGCAAACAGCCAGTGGCATGAAAAAAGAATAGAATTACAAATCACACAGGAGATCAGAGTGCTCTGTAGAATCATGCTCAAATCTCAGCCAGAGGTATAGTTGTCACAACTATAATTAACAAAGCACTGGGGATAATGGAGTTTGATGACATAGTAAATATTGGCATATATGCATCTGAATCCCTTAAAGAAATGTACTTTTTTAATTGCAGATATTTTATCTGATCAGAATAGAAATATTTATGTAAAGTCAAGTAAGTGATATCAAAAATATTTATATCTTGCTGCTAACGTATTATACAAATACACTAAAAGTATGAATGTGTTTCAGTTCTATTGTTTTCACAGATAATGAAAGAAAACAGTTCCTAATAAAATGGTGAAAAATGAAACTGTAACTTTACATCTCCAAGTTATTAATTCAAGAATCATGCATCTTATTGCAAAAACTAGAACTACAACATCTCTTCTTCTCCACTTCCTCTCTGAATTCTCTTCTCAAGGCTAATTTCTCCTCCTGTTCCTGCTGCTACTTTCTTCTTATCCCCTGCTGTCTTGTTTCTCTTTTCTTTCTGTGCTCTCATTTCTCTCCTCATTATATCTTCTTCTTCCCTGCTCATGTCTATACTACATCCCCCAGCTTGCATTTTGTTTTGTAATAAATTATTTGTTTCTTTATCTTGGTCCCCTCCGGCCGTCAGCTATAATCAGGTCTTTGTTTGTGCTTTTTGTTATACAGTGTCTTGCATGATGATATTGTAACATTTTCTTATTTGATTGATGCTATATTGTTCATTTGTTATGTGTAAGTAAAATTTGGCACCACAGTTGCACTGTACATGTTTTGATTTGCTTTTGAAAAAATGTTGAGTATATCCTATATTTTTGCCATGTATATTTTTTGTCATATATTTATATCTGGTGACTTCACCCCTTGTCCTCATCCCCAGAACATGAAAATGAGTCTCAGTTAAGTGAGCCTACTCAGTCACAAATGTTTAATTAGAAGGTAGGCAAGAAAAATCCTAACCTCTAAATGACTGTTGGCATTCTAATGTCATACATTTATGTGCCAAAAGAGCCCCAGGGGAAAAATGTTTGGTGCCAACTTCACCATCTAAAGGGTGGTATCAAAGATCTGCATTAGCATTTCCAGTTGTTCGCCAGAGGCCATTTTTGCCCACACATCTTTCATACAGCTAAAAAAAAGATGTGAAAACTGGCACAGTGGTGCAGATGGTGAGGCACTGGGTGCCACAACTCCCAGCAAGCTGGAAACCCAGGTTTTTGAATGGACCAGGGTCGCTCTGGGGATGGATGGTGGAAGGGGATTGAGTGTCCAGAGACTACTCTCCTCTGTTGGGGAGAGTGGGCAGCATATACATTTGCTTGGCCGCCACCCTGGAGTAGCTTGGTGGCACTGCAAATGGTTACACACATTTATCAGCCGGACACAGATGCTGGGAGCACACAGTGCCTTCATGCTGTGAGTGTGCATCATTGCCCACAGAACAGCCCGAGCGAGGGAGAAAAAAAGGAGGAAAACCCCTCTGTTGGCAGGATGAACTCAATGACCCTGCCGGCTCTGCACAAGCTACTGGGACCTGTTCAACTATACCAGGTAATGGGAGCATGACAATACACTCCAGACAATTCACTCTGTGACATTTTGCTCTGAACAGTCCAAGACCCCGTCAATTCGCTCCTTTTTCAATCCGCTCCAGACAAATATGCTCCCTGACTAACAAGCAGACAAATACGCTCCCTGTCTAAACTAAGCGAAATAATAGCACCACCATTAAAATGAAAGTATAAATATGCTCCCAGCAGCAGTAAAATAAAGTGAAATAGTAGCACCAGCCATAAAAGTAATCATCAGCTGCACGATTTTAGCAGCATGTATAACTACGCTCCCTGACTGACTAGCAGCTGTAAAGTAAATGAAATAGTAGCACCAGCAGTAAAATAAATCATTAGCCACATGATTTAAGTAGCATGTAGCATCAGTAAACAAAGCAATTTAGCAGCATTGAGCAAAACAAAATAATAACAGTAACAGTAAGATAAATCATTTGCAACACCAGTTAGCAGCATGTAATAAATTCCAGCTTGCCTTACCTTGCCCCTGCCATCAGCTGAGTATTCCATGTTGTACTCGCGAAGTCTGTACTGCTTTCTCACGCTGCCAGATTGCTTTCACTTGGAAGCCGTGTTTGTGATGAGTGTAAATAAAATGACACTCATCTACCAGCTTCTTCTTCTTTCTCTCTGAGGTAAGAAAACAGCAAGCAATGCTAGCAGGAGATAACTAAGCAAACCTGGAGATAGCAGGGAGGAGGATTAAAAACAGAAACTAATTGCTGTCACATTACAATTGATGGGAACATTGCAATTAAGTAATTACAGTGCTGCTGCAGCTGTTACATTACAGTTGATTGAGTGCATTGCAGCTCATGCAATTAAGCAATTACAATGATTCTGTAAGCTTCAGCTGCATCTAATGCATGGCTTGGGGACTGTCACAGTGGAGCGGGAGTGAATTTGTGAAGGAGTGAGTTTGAATGGGTGCGACTTTAATGGGAGCGAGTTGTCAGGAGTGAATCCGGAGGGAGCGAATTGACAGGAGCGAGTTGTAACAAGTAGCGGGAGCTCTGGTGAGAGTGGGTGACCTTGCTGGGGAGTTGATGAATGAAGGAGGCAGTTGAAGAGGAAAGGAGCAGAAACTATAAATTTAAAAAGAAAAGATGTCAGGTCTTCCTTCCAGTGAGTTTGGACTTTTCGTGAATCTCAAATGAAGGAAGTCCTACAAACTGATGAAAGTAGGTTTCAGACACGTGACAGACCACTAGATTTGAAAAGCCACAAGGGAAAAAATGTATGCGAGTATTATGTTTCTGTCTCGTCTGCAGCGATAGACAAACTTCAGGCTGACAAAGAAAAAAAAACACTGAAATGAGAGCAAACTTTTTCAGCCAAAGAGTGGTGTCAGTATGAAACAGGCTGCCAGGGAATGTTGTATAAAGCAAGACATTAAATTAATTTAAGAGTGCCTTAGACAAGTATATGGGAGATACCAAATTTGTATACCAGGAATAAAGGCAGTAAGTCACATGGCCACCTGGCTCAAGACTTGTACATACTATAAAACTATAAAAAAAATACTTCTTGGGCAGTAGCACTTCATTAATAGAGGGGTTTTGCATCACCTACAGCTAGTGGTGAATGCAATGGACAGGTTGATGATGGGCCTTCCAGTTTCCTGACATGTGTGACTTAAGTTGGCTGCTGGTGAGGTGGAGATCACCTTCAAGGTCAGTTTACCGAGCTATAAAGTCCTATATGGACAGGGACCTGGTTACCTGAGTAACCTCTGACTCCTTACCACACCCAGCACCCTCTGTGTTCCTCCAAGGTGGACATCCTAGCAGTTCCTAGGGTACAGCTCAAATCATCTGGGGATCAATCCTTTGAAGTGGGAGGACTGGCCTGTGGAACCTGCTTCCAAGATCCTTGAGGGAGGCCCCTTCATTGCAGTCCTTCAAGAGGGTCCTGAAGGTACACCTGTTTAGGAAGGCCTTCAGAATGTAGGTAAGGCTCCCTTGCACCAGTTGATGACTAGATGGTTCTCAGACTGGAAATCACTATTTTAACTATTGTATGTTATTTAATTTATTTTTATTTATTCTATTTATTTTATAGGAAGTTATGTAAGCGGTTTGTATCTGAAATTGTTTTGTGCTTGTACTGCTCTGATTTTTGTACAGCATCCTGAGCCTTAGAAATGGGCAGTCAATAAATAAAGTTTTACTTACTTTTACTCACTTACTAGTATCCATTTTGGATTATTGGTCACAACCAAACAATGTGGTTATAAACTGGCAATGTATTAACCCAGATGAACTAAACTGTATCCTGCATATATTTAGGCCAAGCTCCATACTGCTGGAAAGGAGCAATACTCAGTGCCTGGCTACAGTGTTTTTGTTCAGGCCTTAAAGTGCAACTATGCAAGTATTTTTCAAATTTTCTCCCAAGAACCATAAAGAACCCTTTCCTGCCCCCAATGTATATCTTGCAAATAATTCCATTTGAAGTTGCCCCAGTTTTGGAAGGGAATGGATCATATTTTGGATCCCTGGAGCTAAGCCACACAGATCCCATTCACGTCCTGGTACCTTCTGCTATAGTGACCAGCCTCCAGTCTACCTGCACACTAAAATGTTTTGTAAAGTCACTATATGGAGAGTGCGGGGGTGTGCTCCATAGACATGAATGGGGCAGTTTTTTAAAGTTAATTTTTCATAGTTTAGATGGCCATTCGGAACAAATCATGGCCACCAATTAACTAACAATGACCTTGTTAGTTAAGCGGTGGCCATGATTTGTTCCAAATGGCCATCTAACCTATGAAAAAATAACTTTCAAAAATGGCCCCTTTTATGTCTATGTAGCTTGCCCCGTGCTTGCCATATAGTGATTTCACAAAACATGCTAGCACGAGGGTGAATCGGTAGCAGATAGCTGTAGCTGAAAGTTCCAGGAAGTGGAAGGGATCAGTGTGGCTCGACTCCATGGAGCCAGAATACTATCCCTTCCCTTCAAAAATAGTAGCGATTTCAAATTGAATTATTAGTAGCATATACACTTTCAGCAGGAAAGAGTTCTTCATGCTTCTTGGGGTGAGCACCTGTAAAGTTGCTCTTTAATATACACATAAACAGTCCGGTTATAAACAGAAATATATACCTAATTACTGATGCTGCTTAAAAGTAAGTGAACAATGTCTTTATATCATCATGAAAAAATATTAAAAGAACAATAAAGACCAGTCTATCCATCACCCACTTATGACTTCCACCAACTTATAGCTGCTGCGATCCTCACCAGCATTGTCTCTCTATACTCTGTCTAGCCTGGTCAAAAAGGTGTGATTTTATGCATTGATATACATAGCCAGTCATGATCAGGAAGGACTGAGGGATCTATGTCTGGACTTCTTCAAAATCCAATATGACACAGTGGTAAAGAATATGAGTTCATAAGCCCCAATCCTAAAACAAAGAATCAGAGGTATCCACATAAAGTTAAACAGTAGTCCAAAAGGGAGTTCATGTTTAAGAAGCCCACTAACCCTTTGTGTTTGGTTCTCACTTCTGGTTCCCACAGTACTCTAAGTTTGTATCTTCACTTCTACAAAATATCTGTTAAATCTTCCCAGATACGGTATCAACTTTCAACTTACATCACTGATGTCTGCTGCAATTTTTCCTTAATATCACTCTGATTTGGTATGCCCTGGAGTCTATGGGGAAAAATTTTTGAAATTCAATGATATCTAGTTTTAGTGCAAAGGGCAACCTAAGTGTGCAGTATATTAACCACAGTATATGCCCGACAGCGGATCAACTGTTGTCCTATGGGACTGGATGACAGGGATATTGTGGTCATAACCATTCACAGCTGTGAATAAACTCTACAGTTATTGATCATCACTGACCAAGGATTATCAGTAATGGAGTAAATTGGTCTATGCCAAAAAAGACAAAGAACATACTGAATGGGAACAAGTCATTGAAAAAAACATAGGGGAAAACAACAGCTCTCTGACATGCCCTCTGACAGCACACTGCAGTTTCAAACACTTCAGCACTTCAGCCCTTAAACCTAACCAATTGCACATGTTCTGGGCTGGCAAACTGTTTTATTAATTTCTCTGTCCATATGTCATGCCCTTGGATGACTGCATTAAGCGAAAAAGCATTTTTTGTGTTACCCCCACTGTCCATGTTTTATCTCACAATATAATGTTTTTTCATTTAAATAAAATTTATCAACTTTAACGGTACAGTATTTTTCAGTTTCACATTATAGAAGTTGATACATTTCTTGGTATTTATTTATGCCCTCTGCTCTCCAGTCAGCAGCCTCTTGCTCTACCTGTCCCAACTTCATCACCCTGATGTCCCGTGGGTCTTACATTATATCCCCCCCCCCATGTTTCTGCCAAGCTTTCTCCCATTGGCAGGGGTGGTGAGAGCACCATACCTCTGCCACAGAAGGATCTGGTTGTGCGAGGCAGTGCCCAGGTAGCCAAGTGTGGGGTCTCTGATCAGGTCGGCGTCATCTTGCCACTTGGGTTTTTTTTCATGATTTTGCCCTGCGTCGCCAGGATGTCAATGTAAAGAGCATGCCAAGCATTCATGCATGCAAGTGTGTGCAGTGCAGCATCTGTCAAAATCTACCACCCACAAGCCACTCCAGCTGTGCCGCCACCTGTGGTCTCCTAGCTGGCAGTACAGCAGCAGAGCTAGCTGCTCTCCATCCCGCACTGTGATGCTTGTTCCTCCTTCACTGGCTAGGATCCAATGGCTTGAGATACTTCTGAACTCAGGTTGCCAGGGTCATGAGTGGCAGTCCTACCACTATGCCCATAGGCCGGCAACATTGATATAATTTTTAAATGTAGTAAGACACTTCAGGGTGTAGGAAGCATACCTCTCAGCTGTCCCTCTTTATAAGGGACATCCCTTATTTTCCTCCTCAAAATTGCTCTGTCCTACTTTTTCCCTACATGGGAAAGGTACTTCCCACACAGAGTAGATGTTCACTCAGACTTTAAAATGATAAATTTCTATAATTTCAATTTACCAAATCATAGTAAAACTTTGCATAAATTAAGATTCTGGTTCCCACAGCACTCTAAGTTTGTTTTTTCACATTTGATGATGTGTTTCACATTATGTCCCACATTTTGTGTGTCAGTAAAAGGTTGAGAGGTATGTTGGGGGGGGGGGAATTTGATTGCTACATTCACTCCCAAGGGGCAGTGAAGCCACCAGTCTGCCAAGTCAAGCCACACTACACACCTGGGCACAAGAGTATCCACTGTTACTACACAATGTTATCTTATTGCTTTGGCAATAAGAATCAACATTACAAAGGATTAGAAATCAAAATCAGTTTGTCACTTTTGAAAACAAACTTTGAAAAACAATAGTTTAGACACAGATCTCCTTTTACTTTGGTTCATATATTGTTGCAGTTTGCTTCCTTCTGTTCTTCATTACAAGGGTAATATGCATGGTATCAGGGTCCTTGTCCCCTATATTTCATCTGCTCCTGCTGAATTATTCATTGATAAAGTAGTAATCTTCTGTTTGTGACATCACAGTTTGTTGCTGTGGAGACATTTATGATATCAAAAACAGTGCTGTGACCTCGACAGAGGCTTAAACAGCAGCACTAGATAAGCAAATGGTGACGGGTCCTGTGTTATTGTAAATAAACCTAATACTGAGGAATACAGAAACAATAGAGACAAACCATTAACTACAGTATAAGCTGGTATTTGTCTAAATATCATGTTTCTCATAGTTTTATAAAATGGAACAATCTCATATTAAACAAAATATATTGTGACTGATTTCCTTTCAGCAGTGTACAATATATTAGATATACTGTATCTTATTTTTATCTGCCCAAGTACTGTTTGACCTCAGGTAACCTCATGAATGGCGTAAGCCACAAGTGAGGTGTCCCGGTCAAACAGCACAGGTGTAGATAAATCATTTATTTGACAGCTCACCATTGTATATTTCATTTATGCAATAGGGGTGCTTTCTGTCAGTGCAGGGACATTTGCATTTGACTGTTTATTTTTTTAAAAGATAATTTCTGAAACTTTTTGTTAACTTTCCTAGGGTATGTCTGCTTAGTGTAATGGTTGCTATTGAATGAAGCACCTCTCATTTTGTAGAAAACTTTGTGCTGAACAAATGCCATGCTCACAATACCATGCTATTTTTTTCATTTTAAAGTTATTTGCATTTGTTTGTTGAAAAAGTGGATAAAAAATTGAATTTTCCTCTGTTTGTTTGCTAATTATAAAAAGAAAACTAAAAGGTATCTATAAATGAAACACCACTTATTTTGTAGATATTTTTGTGCTGAACAACTTCTATGCTCACAGTACTATGCTATTTTCCATTTTAAAGTTATTTGCATTTGTTTGTCAAAAAGTGAACAAACAAAATTGAATTTTCTGCTGATTTTTTGCTAATTATAAATAAATCTATACGGTATCTATAAATGAAACACCACTCATTTTGTAGATAATATTGTGCTGAACAACTTTCATGCTCACATGTTAATATGCCTACTTAGTGAACACCTCTGATGGCTCTCATTGTTCACTAAGTAGGCATATTAACATGTAGCAACAGTGAACACCAAGCTATAATCAACACCTCAGGTGGCTCCAGAGGTGTTTACTACAGAGACAGAGTACTGTATACTGATGAAACCCAGGCCTGGCACTGACCCCTGAGGTACTTCGCTGGTTACTTCACTTATCTCTTCAAGCTTCCCTTTAACTACCACCCGCTGCATTCTTCCCCTCAGCCTGTTCTCCACCTAAGTTGTTAATTTTTCTTCAACCCCTGAGCCCCATATCTTTTAGACCAGCCTCCTGTGGGGGCTGTATCAAAGACCTTGGTAAAATACATATATGTCACAATAACTGACAGTCCCTGGTCAACTGAAATGGTTACCCAGTTGAAGAAGTTGACCAGATTCATCTGGTAAGGCCTTCCCACATGAATCACTGTTGTCAAGTGTCATGCACAAATTAATGAACAAAAGATAGCAAAGGCAGCAACAGGTGAAGGTGCAGGGTGACTTATCCCTGCAAAATCTTTCTGAGAGGGGTACCTCAAGGTTCAATTTTGGGCCCTTTATTATTCACAAAATCCATAAACAATATTGACCACAATATTACATCTATCAGTATTCACCTCTGTTTGCAGATGGTACTGTGCTTTGTGTCTCTCGTCCTACCATTGAATCTGTCTACAGAGATTTACAGCAATAATTTTATATTGTACAGCAAAATCTGCTACATCTGAAACTTCTACTCAGTGCCAAAAAGACAAAAGTCATGTCCTTCTACACATCAGTTAATGCATCTTCTGGATGACATCAGCCTGCCAATATGCATATACAGTACATGTTACATTAAACTGTTCCATCAACTCACTGGTGTAGCATTTTTTTTTGTGATTCTACTGCAGTGGCAACTTGAATTGTTGAAGCTTTTAATCCTTTTCCAACGATTCTTCACTGCCTATTCAACTCATTTGTACCTGTTTAGTGATATAGCAGTAGCTGTTTTGCAGTGTTTATGAAATGCATTTTCATGGCATTGTTTATAAATATCACAGCATTTCTTAAGTGCATTGTTTATAAATATCACAGCATTCCTTAAGAGTTGTTTAGTCTGCCTTCTGAAATGAAACTCATAAGCACTCAGCTGAAAATAAAGCTTATAGTACTAACAGCGAGTTGCAAACCAATACTAAGCTTTTACTAATTCATTTCATTAAACACTGCACAGATTAGGAAACTCATTGAACAATGCTGCACCAGTGAGTTGAGGGAACAGTTTAATGAGACTTGTACTGTAGTATCCATTCAGGGTGAAATCCTGGAAAGAGTGGACAAATTTAAGTATCTAGGCTTCTGGTTGGACTGTAAGCTCTCGTATATCCCTCATATTGAAGAACTCTCCAAAAGCCAAAACAGAGGCTGGGATTATTCTTCTGTATCAAATGTTTGCTTACCTATGAGGCAAAACTATGATTAGTCAAAGCAACATTCCTTCCACTAATTGACTATGCTGACTTTTGTTAGAGTCATTGCTCCAAAACTGTCCTTATTAAGTTGGATATCCTGTACCACAGGGCCTTAAGATTTGTGACCAACTCTCCATTCAAAACACACCACTGTTCACTTTACAGCCAACTCAGCTGAACTTCCTTATCTATCAGAAGATGACATAATGCCTCCATCTGAACCTTCAAAGCCCTCACTAACAAACTCTTTCTTTATATATCCAGCCTCTTTAAATCAACACCTTGCACATACTCACTTAGGAAATATGATTATATCTCGCTTGATACCCCCTGGATAAAATCTCATTTTGGCACCATATCCATTAGCCATGCCTCACCAACCTTATGGAACTCCCTCCAAATTACCCCAAAACTGGCTCACCTTGTTAGACTATCATCCTTTAAATCTCTTCTGAAACCTCTGTTGAAGGAAAACTGCCAGTGCTTTGCCAAGGGTCCCACCCCTTTTAATATTTTATATGGCACTTACCCCTATATTTGCCCATGTCTCTCCCTGCTCCCCTTCTTTCTTTTGTTTTGCACTCCTGTCTGTCTATGCCCTGCTACTCCCTGAGCATCTCTCCCTTATACATTTTCCCCCCTCGTCCTACTTCTCTTTGACTATTCCTACCTCACCTTATGGATCATGTTCTACCTTCCTCCTTACCTCCTTCCATTCCAATCGTATTATGCAGTTAGCTGCTTTCACTTATGTAGATATGTAAAAATCTGAGTCATCTGACTATACATTGTTATGTATTACCCACTGTATTGTGTAAACTATTGTATAAATCTGTAGTGTTTTCCTTTTATGTATACTATGTATGTTTCCTCAGGACCACCTTGCTAATGCGTATCTCAATGGTGTATTTCCTGGTTAAAAATAAATCTGAATTGAATTGAATTGAATTGAACTGAAGTTGAAAAAACACTAAGAGGACACAAACAAATAGCTCATTTGTACTTATTTATTAAAGCCAGAACCCTCTTCATTTTCAACAGTCCATCCAGTTTATTTAAAAAAGTTATTTTGATTTCCATAACCTTCAGAACTCTATAGGGAAGCCAGTAGTGCATTTTTGTCTAGAAAGTCCACCAGATCCTTCCTTAGTAAAGACTCCATAATTTTTACTATAGACATCAAGACATCAAACTGACCGGTCTATAGTTCCCTAGCTCATATCTCTTTTATATCTTGTGACATCCACTGTCCTCCATTTTCTAGAGACTCCCCCCCCACCCATGGCCAGCGAGCAGTTGAGTATATCTGCAAGTGGCCCTGTTACAACCTCTGCAACCTCCTTTATCAACCGTATGTGTAAGCTGTCAGGTCTAATAGATTTATTAACTTTCAACACCCTGTTTTACATTATGTGGCCCATTCAACCAGAGCCCTTTCTCCTTCCCCTCCCTTTCTTACAGTAAGCTCAAAGGTATTTGTAATCCTAGACTTGATAAATAAACCCCACATTTGAGCAGTAGCTCATCCTTCTCCTTAGTAAATACTAAACAACAGTATTTGTTCAGCATCACTACTTTCCCATTGTCACACTCCTCTCATCCTTCACTCTTCAGTCTCATAATACCCCCGCTTTGAGCTTCAGCTTCTCCCATATTTACAGGAAGAATGCCTTTCACCCTTTCTTTATACCCAGTGCCAGCCCCAGTTCCACCTCTGCCTTTGTCTCTCTCATCTTTCTGCTGGCTTCTCTTGCTGCTTCCAGGTACTTTTCACCTTCCTCATGCTCTGGATTCCCTTATACTTTGAGAACCCCTTTGTGTGACTCTTACTGACACCTTAACTTCGGCAGTGAATCACATTTGCACTCTAACTATTTTATCTTTTGATACTTTTGCAACTGATCATGCCCAGCTGAAATGAAGTTCATCAACCCATGAATTTTGATGAATGTTTGTGAATAGTTTATAAATATCCATCAAGGTTCACCAACAGTTCTTCAACTAAGTTCATGAACTGTTCATCAATACAAAATGCATTAGTTGCTGAACCTTTAAAGGACCATGATGAGCCAAGACAAAAATACATTTGCATATCTGATTTGCATATCAGAATGCACTGTTTCCCTATGGTAAGAGTTATGAAGCCTCACAAAATCCAAACTTTTTTTTATTTTAAGAGTGGAAAATCTATGTTCCAAAAGTCAATTAACTATTTCAGCACAGAGAAGAATTAACATTTAAACTCAACACATTTTAAAAGTGGGAGAAATTCTGCTGATATAAATCACAATCAGGACTTCCCATTTGCCAAAAAAAAGATGATCAGTAATTCCAATTGAAAAAAAAAAAAAAAGTATGAAGTGACTTATTAGCTATAGCAAGTATTGTAAGAAAATCCATTCATCTGAAGCAGTTGAAAAAATCCAATTGTCATAGTTAATTGCTTGATAAAACAATTAAGTGTTAAACAGGTCTGGTGCTAATTCATACGTGGGGCAAAAATATTTTGACATTACAGGGCTAAACCAGCATTGCCTGATGAAGTAAATAAAATCATAAAAGCAGGGTATTTCTGTATACTAAAAATATTGATAGAGTTTCCCCATAAAAGTTCAGTGGAAGAGTTTCATGGATGTTCATGGATCTTTATGAACCTTTATGTTCATGAATGTTCATGAACACAGGAGTGCCATTTAATGTTCATGCAATATTTTTTAACACAAATGAACAACTAGATGCACGCCTGATGAACATTCATGTATTGAATTCATGAACTGTTCATAAATAGTTCTTGAACATTCATGAACAGGTTGTTATCTTTTCAACTGGTTCTGTCACTTCTATCACTGTCTTTTTAAGAAGAAGAAGAGAAAGGAAGAAAGAGAGAAAGAATCAGTATTTATATAGGACTTTTCATATACATTGCATCCCAAAGCACTTTACAAGCAATGCTAGAATGATAATAAAGTGATGGAATGTGTAATGGCAGCCATTTTGCATATCAGTACCCATATACAGCCTTGGACATTTGTAGCCAGTTAATGGTTAAATACTACCCACTATTCTTCTGCACCACCTACCTTCTATATATTTTCATACTTTTTTCCACTTGTTCCCTCATTTTGCCAAAGTCTGCTATTTTTTTATTCCGATACCCTTATGCTGTTAACCCCTTCGACAATCCCTAACTGGACCCTCCCTAGTGGTTCCAGGACTGCTACATTTGAATAATCTCACTGTAGATACATCAGTGTCCCCTCTCTTTTCTGGCCCAGAAATACCTCTTGACAGGCAACCACCTGGAGCTGATTCCTAGTACTAGAAGCATTTTGAACTTTCCGTCCACAGCCAGTATATTGAAATAACAACTATCACCACATCCTCTAGATTGACCACCAACTGTAGTTCCTCTCTTAGTTCCTTGTCTTCCCCTTGTTCCCAACTCAGTGGTCTGTACAACAACCTAGTCTGGAATAGTTTCCAGTACATGTTACTGCTAGAACCAACAGTGTTTTTTCAGTTTACCCTACCCAGTACATTATATATTTCAGTTGCCTCTATCCCTTCTTTTACATACAGCATACTGGCCTCATAATGCCAGTGGTAGTGCTCTGAACAACAGTGCAAGAGACATGGATTCAGAGCACAATCCCAACTAATGACCCTGGGCAGTGCAAAGGCAGCTTGCATGGGCTCTGTGCAGAGAGCTGCAGTCATTCTGTTCTAATTCACATCTTATAATGGATACCAAAAAGCACTGCAGCATGAGTGACCTCATGCTGCCCGCCCCAGATCCTTTTTTCTTTTTAGACAGAAAGGGTTGATTTAAGGAGGGGACATGGAGAGAACATGGGAAACAAGCTTGCCTATCATTTTGGATGATAGCCACCATGGCTCCTCCCCCCCCACACACACACACATTCACAGGCATCTGATATCCTAATGTCCTCATCCAAGCAGCATATGTCTCATAATTGTTCCCTAGGGGCAGCTGGAACCACTCCTGCTGGATATATTGCAAGTTCTACTAATTGTGTAATGTTGTCATCTAGATTCAGAGGGCCAGATTTTCAAAATGGCTAGATTGCTGCAAACCCCACATGCACCACAGATATGGGCTTGATGCAGTCTAATGGGATTTTCTATCCTGTGTAGTAATGACCACAACTTAGAACATCATTTTGTGGTCTAGTGTGCGTCTATCCCGGGACCATTTTTATGGTGTTGCACCTCAGATTTGACACAAGCTGCCATAAATCGGTTAAACTGTCGCAACTGCATCCAAGCTATGAAAATCAGATGCAGCTGCAGCAAAAGTGTTTGAGGTACCAGCAGATTCAAAGTGATGTGGCACAGGGCTCGACACAAACCCTGTATCACCCTTTGAAAATCTGGCCCAGAGAGTCTGAACAAGTAGAAAGGCTTAGGACAGCTAAACAGAGTGAAGTAAGTTAGTGGTTTATATGTTGTGTTTTCCGACTTCATAAGATCACTGGTTTAGTTGTGCCTAATATACACAGAAACATTCAGAACCTAATGTGTGAGGATTACTTACAGTTAAATATCTTTATTTTTGCTAAAACAGGAAATTGATGTATTGTGACCTATGTGGGGACACAAGAATAAAGTGTCACTAACTTCCAAAAAGAGCTCTTTTATGTAAAATGACAACCTTTAACTCATTTCCAAAAAGAAACGTCACATCTTCATGAGCAGCAGTGGGCAAAATTCCACATAACGGGAGATGCTTGCTTCATAGGCCATCTTGCAGAATGTCAGAAGTTCTAATTGAGTGTTTTCTATGAATGGCTTGACAATGATTCCTATAACAAAATGTGATAACTACTCAATAAAGAAGAACTGGGATAGACTGTGAAAATAATAATGTGATTTGTAAAGGATGATCTTCACAGAGTTATCCTGGATTATAGCAGCAGACAGAGATAAATACCAATATATCTAGATCTATAACAACAAAATCCCATCCATTTCAGTGGGATTTCACAGGGATATATCTATTGTGGGTGTATAATGCTTGCTACACAAGAGTGCTGCATTGCTGTGAAATGCTGCAGCAAGCGATGTACTGCACTCAAGGCATGCTGCAGTAAGAGAGAGCTGTTTATGATCAGCATTAGGGATGGGCAGATAACCGATAAGATGAAACTATTTGGTCAAATATGGAAATTGTTTAGCAGAACTGTTACAATCGGATGTTTTATCTTTCATTACTCAGATTAGCTATCTAGTTAGCATAGCCATTAACAATTACCAAAGCCATTAGCCATTAACTTAACCACCAGCCAGACTCCCTTTGAAACATCAGTTCGCGTTAATTGAATTAAATGAGCACCTGTGAGTTGAGCACGTGTGAAGCTGATTGCTAAGTGCATACTAATTGTAATGCAATTAGGCATTCAAAGATCAGAGCTATGCGGTGCTAGTGCTAACTTTATTCAGAGCGAGAGGCCAGAAGTCCATGCTGTCCTTCAGAGACAGCGATTAATTTATTCAGCCATCCCTGCAGTCCAATAGAGGCAGCTCAACCACTGCTTCATTCAGCCATCACTGCTGTCTCATAGAGACAGCTCAACCACTGCTTCATTCAGACATCCCTGCACTCCAATAGAGACAGCACTGCGAGTGCAGCATTCATGTCTCACAAAAGCCTGGTATGGGCATACTTTACAATCGATAGTGACATCAATTCTGAAGTGAAATGTAGTTGATGGAGTGTCACAATGGAACCAGGAGCTTGATATATACCTCACAGAAATCCCCAAAAAAGCACTCCTGAGGCACTACTGTTCTGGAAAACCCAAGGACACCACAGCTTTCCAAACCTGAACAAAATTTCCAGACGATACTTAGCACCTCCTCCAACAAGTGTGTCCACCGAGCGTATTTTTAGTGTTGCTGGTGACATAATCACTGAAAGGAGGTCCCGGCCCACTCCCGAGAATGCGAACATGTTGTTGTTCATCAAGCAGAATATGACCAACTTCTAGGACTTGGACATCGTTATTATTTTAGACAGATATTTTTTTTAACAATTAATTTTTAAAATGAAGAATCACTTCAATCGTGCATTGTGTGGTTATCTGGGGTTCATAATTTAACACCTGTAGGAATATCTCCATGTGTCACTGTATCACTGTATCAAACCTGATAAATATCCTGACCTGGTTGGATACAGTGATGCATATATCCAGATCCGATATCCGACAGAAATGAAAGATCCACCCACTCCTAGTCATTACTGTCTCATCACTTATCCCTGGGTGCTGTAAGTTTAAATGGTCGTATATTTTCAATCAAAATTAGAAAGGTTTGTGTGGGAAGGGCACAATGTCTGTCTGATTGCATTTGGCAAGGAACAGTCTCACAGCGTGATTTTCTATGCACCATTTATCAGTGTCTCCAGAGATATGTGACTAAGAACCCACCATTTAGGGTAGAAGAAGAAGAATCAGCATTTAAATAGCGCTTTTCATACACAGTATCCCAAAGTGCTTTACAAGCTATGCTAGACTGGTAATGAAGTGACTGAATGTGTGGTGGTGGCCATATCACACATCATCGCCCACACACAACCTGGATAATTGCATGACCCAGTTTTATGGGAAGGGGAATGTTGGCCAGGACACTGGGAATGCTCCCTGCACTTTGTGAAGAGTGCCCTGGGTTCTTTTATTTCCATCTGGACGGGCAGAAGGGACCTCAGTTTAACGTCTCATATGAAGGACGGCACACCCCAGCAGTACAGCACCCCCCAATACTGCACTCAAATGCCAGCGATTTTTAGGTGCAAGTCCAATCCCGGTGTGGGATGAGAACCCACAGCCTTCTGGTCCAGAGGCAGATGTGCTATCAACTAAGCCATGCTGATACCTACTAAGAAGTAGTCTACAAAAAATGTTGTTGACAGTCTTTTCTTTCAAACATGCAAATGAATCAGGGGTATGCAGGGTGATTTTGCCTCAGTCAAAATACTATATTGAAGTACAGGGGATTAAAATTATTAGATTCGTCTAGCCCATATCTACTTTTATAGCATTCCTTTGGAATGTGTAACTTTAAATATGCATTGGCAATGGCAAATGGCAGTTACATGTAAATGCAAGAAGAACAAGTTGTGCTTGCTTTTGGCAACCTAACCATTTGTAAAATGTTTGTAACTATAATTTTAACTGGACCCATTGCATTATGCTATCAGTCCATGTCAGAAAACTCAAGAGCTAAAAACTATACTACAATTGTTGCCTTCATGTGTCTCTTTGGAACAACACCTCTGTATAAAACTATCCCAGCTACACTGATTAAAGCATTTCATGTTTTATACATGTGATCTTTGCAGGTTTTTTTAAATGGTCTCTCTCTGCAGAACGTTATTCCATTAGTGAGCAAGTATGCTCTTTACATTTCTATCTCTATAAAACTCTATATTACATTAAAGTTTTACCTAAAGGGGAACTGTGGTATCCCAACCAATTATATATTTAACAAAGGTGCTATCAAAAAAAGGCTGCAACATATGCATTGTAAGGAATGGACTTGGATAGCTAAACACAGACCAGCAGTGTTAAAGACCAGAACACTGTTGCAGAAATATTCAAATGTTGCTGAATGCTCTTAAAATCACACTACTGTACATGAGTCAAGATAACTGTTAAAGTGCGACACAATACTACCATTTTTTGATATGTCTATATATATGTAGAAAAAATATGATATTAAAAGCAGCAGTACTAGATAATAAAATCAGATCTTTTGCAACAGTTTATTCCCTGTGCTCTGTTGAGCACTTACCTGGTAATCGTTCTTGTTTATCTGTACTGTCAACATGTAATTTGATCCATTTTTTGTTTACATTTCTCCCACCCACCATGTTGGAATGGAACCCTCTGCTGCCAGCTGTGCATGTGCATGACTCACAGTACTACACATGGACATCAGGAAAGCACAGCACAGTGTCCCCTGGAAGTAAAAAAAAAATGATGCAACATGAGGGGGAAGCTCGGCTGCAAATTAGGCACCAGCCTTATTTGTTGTAGATCCACAGCAATGGAAATAAATTTTAAGTATCTAAAAAAAAAATAAAGATCACTAGAAACAATATTTATAGATAAGGAAACTGGAAATATGGTGGCATGCTTCCACCCAAAAAGCAGAATTTTGATAATCACTTCCTTATTATCCAGTACTGCTGCTTTAATACTTCATGTCCCCTGTGTGTATCATGGCTAAAGACCTGCTCACATGGCTGCATTTGCACTGAAGCAACTCAAGTTCTCCAGTTGCTGTGATGCAGATGCGGCCATGTGATCACTAACCCGATCATGGTAAGTCAGTCCTCTTGCCTCTCCCTGAGTCACTGATGATCTGGGGACATCTTCCAGAGCAAGCAGTGTAAGCAGCCCTGAAGACAAGCTGTGCCACTCACTCTGATACTCCACCATTCTTCTCTACCCTTCCATGATGCCTGGACCTGGACACTGACAGCAAACTGACTGCCTCTCAGAATCATAGCCTCTCTTCAATGTGTCTAACATCATCATCACTGAAGTGGGGCTGTTTAAACACAAGTTGAGAGTAGAGCAGGCAGTCAGGGCAACACCAAAGCAGATCAGAGCTAGTGTTGGTGTGGCTGTGCAAACAAGGCTAAGCACTAACTGCAGTATTTAATGTAAATGTGTAGTGTACTTCTAAAGTTAGTCAAGGGAGGCACTTGAATATGTCTGCCTCTAGGTCACTGTATTTTTAACAGTATATGATGCTTTATTTTAAACCAGGTAAGCCCATTCCTTTCAATCTATGTTTCACAGCCTTGCTTTGAAGGAATTTTTTAAAATTATAGTTAGTTTGGATCTCTTTTGTTCCACTTTAAAAAACTAAAGGGGTTATACTGACAAAACTGCACTGTCTAGGTCAAGTTTCTGTAACCACTAATGCATACACAGTACTTTTAAAACAACAAAGAAAAGGTTAAGGAAGTCTATTCTTAACTGTTCATTAATCACTGGGTCATATACTAGGACAGGAATTTATTTCGTGTCATAGACAGTAGACTGGGTGTTGTGAGTCTAAGAGAAATACATTCTGGCAATGTTAATTGAAGCATAATGACATGAACCATCAGACAAATCAAATCACACAAATGGATTCCTGCAGCTTAAAGGACAGTTTGCTATTTATAATTAGCCATGTTTCTGTTAGGCCAAACTTTCCTAGTGGTAAATGTTTGTGTATTGCAACCGGAAGTTAGTGATAATTTGACAGGGTTCTCATAAAGAAACATTTAAAATACAAATGCCGAATGTATGGTTCTACTTGGTTGCTTTACTTGGAAGTAAGGCACAGGACAGGTATAAAATATAAATAACACTATGAAAAGATGAAAAAAATAAATAACTACTGTTTACTGAATCTCTTGTCAAGGCCACATTTTTTATGCATTGCACTTCATTTTGCAAATTTAGTTTACTGTCACTACCTGCGATAGGTAAAATGAAACATGCCTATCCAGAACACTGCAAATGAAGGAAGTCATACTAATAAGGACCATTTTTGCATTCCCAACTGTAATTTATTAAATAATGTTTAATTTACATATAGAGGATAGATTGCATGGTTCTAAAGGAGTCATTAACCCAGTCTGCCATAGCAGCCATTTTGTGTCATGTTAAGCAATGGATTGTTTGGACTTCATACATAGCTATTGGCAGTAATGATTGATAGACACATTCCACTCTATTTACTCAGCATCTATCATGCTGTAGAATGAGAAATGATACTCAAAAAAGTGCTCACAAGGTAAATGAGGAATAGAAATTTAAGGTGGAAACCTTACACCAACATGGTAATAAATGTAAGGCTTTAAAAGGAAATTCTTCCTGAATATATCTAATGGCAATACTGCATTCCTTATCTCCACTATTCAGGATAATATATGCTACAGTATGTTTTTTATTTATTTCATTTATCTCTTTAGTCATTTAAAAATTTTACCAGAAAAAAAGCATACTGAACTGAGAACATCACATGTTCAGATATTTCCTGGGAAACAGAGGCACAAGGAGCACAAAAACAAATTAATGCAATACAAGTGAAAAAATTAATCGGATACAGATATTGGCAATGAGTGAAAAGTGCAACATTTTATAATTCAAAAATAGTGCAAGAACAGATTAAAACATGGAAAACGTGTAATTTGCAATGAGATAATATCTTGTGCAAAGTAACATATAAATATGTTAACAATTCTAGAAATACAGTATAGGTAAGCAAATGGGTGTACCCAAGGTAACTACTGGGAGTAACACATTTGGCTAGAAGGAGGGAATGGAAACGTAGGTATACAATAAATAAGTAAGTCATTATCAATGGAGGGGGCGAGAGGATAGTTGCTGTAAATGCAGGGAAAGAAATGAGTGGTGTGGTTAAATAACAAGAACTTTAGAGTTCAGGAGGAGAAGGAGGGACAGATGAAGCAGTATCAACTAGATCTAAGCCAGGGCACCAATACTAGAATATAGCTTGCCCAGTAGATGTTTTAGCACAGGGAAGAGAGGAGTAGGGTTTCAAATTTCTGATATGTAGGAGGAAGGAAGGGGAACAGGAGAAGAGGGAGATGAGAAGGAGGAAGGGTCCATATCCAGAACTGTGAAATAAATTTTAAGCACTTTGAGTAGGTTAGTCACCTGTCTTGTGCATTATAATACATTTAACAGTGGGAGTGAACATGTTTTAAAAGTAACCATTCCTAGATAAGGCAATACTATGGCCAGGTATTGTTGACAGGCTGAATACTGAATGCTTCAGCAGTCAGTTGAATGCCTTTTTTTCTAAGCTTCTAAGTTATGTGAGGGGGTGCCTTCTAATAAGCACAATATGGGGAAAGTGAAGTTTTTCATATTTATCTTTGTTTATATGTGTGTGTATATATATATATATATATATATATATATATATATATATATATGTCTGAGGTGCTTGACAACCTTTCAAGCCAACATGTTCTATTTATGCAGTTGGAACATGATGACTACAACATTACAGCTGGAAGAAATGAAAATAAAGTTACAAATACTTCACTAGAACTGTGGTAAAACACAAAATGATGGCACACACATTAAATAGATTGGAGGTTAGGATTTATTTAAATCCTTCTGAACAATAGCACACTATTATGCATACACTAAAGGATGCTATCAGGAGCAAGCACACCTACATATCACTGAATGCACATTACCTTATGAAGCACTTCCGGTGATACATAGGGGCACATGCTCCTGACAGCATCCCTTAGTGTATACGCAATGGTATGCTGTTATGAATGATGATTTAAGCAAATTCTGTCCTCTAACATATGTGGTATGTACATCATAATTTTTTGGGCTAGTCTGCATAGCATAAAATTTCCTATTGTGATCAATCAGAAAGCGTTCTGCAGCTGACCCATTGAAATGCAGAGGTGAACTTTGATGCACCTTTTTATGGCTATCAATGAGTGAGTTTGTGATTTGCCATTGCTGACTGCAGCAGTCTATAACCATTGTTAACTGTGGATTGGTTACAAGGGGTACAGTGCATGAGACCTAGAAAAAATAAATTGATATCTGTCTTCATTATGTGCAGCTTACTGAAGCACCAAATCACTGAAACTACCCCATACCATTAATCTCTTTCTCTCTTTAACCCTAGCACCCCCTCCCATGTTATGATGTGTCACTTGAGTGCCCACCCCTGATGCCACCACACAACAATATTCCCCTCTCATCATAGGATGTGACACCTGGGTACCCACCCATGGTGCCATAAAACAACAGTATGACCCCATATTAGGATGTGACACTAGGGTCACCACCTCTTGTGTCACCAGACAGAATTCCTCTCCCATCTTAGGCTGCAACACTTGGGTGCCCACTGCTGGTGTCACCAAACAGCAAACGAAACTGGGGTGTCCAATCCCCAGAGTCAGTACTTGATATAAGAGAAGCCATCCCTTGCAGACTTCTTTTTTTTTAAACCTACAAAAAAGAGTCCCTCAATGAATTCAGTACCCTTGGCCTCCCTACCCCCACTCCAAACCCCTTTCAATGTCACCATGCCACCTCTGACTTTCCTATCTGGTGGGTCCAGCACTGCCTGTCAAATATCCTGTTTCTTCCTAGGTGAATGGTGAAGAAACTGAAACAAGGTAAGCTTGCTTACCTTCATTTTTCATGATTTTCAGTGTGTTTTCAGCTTTTACTCATAACTTTGTAATTTTTTAATATTTTTATCCAACTTTTCAATATATCCTTTTTTTGTACCCCACCTCATGAACCAGGTAGGTGCATTTTTCAAATCCCACACAAAACTTGTTTTTTAGTAGCTCTGCAAAATCACATTTCAGACAGGATTTAAATAATCCCACCTGTCTAGACCATAAGGTGGGGTCATAAAAGGACTATGTTGAAAATGTGGGGTCAAAATGTTGAAAACTAACAAAGTTATGAAGAATTGTTGAGTTGTTCTAATGTTTACTCATAACGTTGTCATCTGTGCAGTTATTGTCACCAGATCTTCAGCATAGGCCTTGTGTTACTCCACCTCATGAGCAGGACAGATACCATTTTTCAAATTCCCTGAAACATGTTATTGCAGCTGCACAACAAAATCACCTTTCAGATGGGATTAAAAAAAAATTCTTACATGCAAATCTATTAAACCTTAGTAGCCCATACACCAAGGCCCAAACAATGCAACATGCTTAAAATGGGTCTTTTAAAAGTCTTTTTTATTTACAATTTTTAGTTTGCAAAAATATATACAATTGAGATATCATATCCCACCTTATGGCATGACTTGAAAATTCTCAGGACACATTCACGTAAGGTAAGCAAGAAATTAGGTATGTAACAGTGACATGCAGAGTAAGGAAAAGCACTTCAACAGATATGTAATGCGTTTTAATACTTTGGAATTGTTAGGGACCACGACTGATTTAACTCTATGGCCTGATGATTTTCAAGGTCACAGCATAAGGTGGGATGTGAGATCTCAGTTGTATATATTTTCTGAGCTAAAAAAATGTAAATGAAAAAAGATATCTTTAAAAAACACATTTTAAACATATTGCACTTTTCAGGCCTTGGCATATGAGGCATTAGCATTTGCTGGATTTACATGTATGGATTTATTTACTTTAAGCTTTTGAGTTTAGAGAAGAAAGATAACTGAGGTAGATATAATATCAATAATGAAAAATATTAATTTAAAATAGGTATGTTTGTAGAGCCTGAAGAAGTGGTGGGTGCACCTTTCAACAATTATTTTAAGGTGTTTTGGAGCTGAATATTTGAAAAATTTATTTAGTTTTTTATTTAAAAAGTTTCATCAGGAAAGTTATACTGAGCTTGCATCAGCTCGTTTCCAGATATCCTGGGGAGAGAGGACAATAAGGAGAAGAGAACATATTCAATGTGTAAAACAATACAAAAATGAAAATAATAAAGAAATGCAATTTCAAGAACACTTACGAATAAATTGTCAAACAGTATATTACCATACAGTAAATTGTGGCATGGGTAAAAGAATATTAAACAGTAAGCAACACAGCAAAATAAGAAACAGGGAGAAATGACTGAAACTTGGGGGGGCAGTACTGGTGTCAGTGTTGGGAGGAAGGCAGGGTTAAAAGGAATCAACTCAATATCAGAATCAGCTACAGGAGGGAATAGAGAACTCATGTAGAAGAGATTTCAGAATGGAAAGGAATGAGCAGAGTGAATGGGGGTGAGAAAAGAAGAACAAGAGAGCAAGAGCAAGCATTGCAGAGGTAGTAAGAGGGAAACAATGGGGGAGAGAAGCAAGATGATAGGGGAGAAATAAATAAATGCTTAATATACAGCATGAACCGGTGAGAGGGTCAGGTGGTTTCTTTTGTGTGACATAAAATTAGATAATGCCTCTCAGCTGACCTATCCTGAGCAAATACATTCTAAAATGGGTAAAACAGTAGCACCACTGAAAATGAGACAATGCATTTCTGCGATCCTAGGCTGGGTAAATACAGTCTGAAATTTGCAAAAGTAGGACACCATTGAAAAAGAGCTACTGTTTATCCACTGGGCTGTCCTGGGTAAGTACTGTACATTGCAAAAATGTGTAAAACAGGACCTCATTGAACATGAGATTGCATCTCATCTGGTCCATCCAAGGTAAATATATAGTAAAAATATGTAAATGCAGGACAATAGTACAGCAGAGTTCCACTGAAATGTGCACCTATGCAGCTCTATCCCGGGGAAAAATACTGGATCTTGCTGAAAATGAGAAACTGCATCTTAGCTGAGCAGTCCTGGATAGAGACATTATGAAAATGGCTAAGAGCAGCATCCCACTGAACATGATATACTGTATTTCATCTGGCCTCTCCTATGTAAATATATAGTAGAATGTATACAAGCAGGAGCCCAGTATAGTACTGTTTAAAGTAAAAATGTAAAGGTGTGGATTAATAGCAATGCAAAAGTGACATATTAAATGCTATGTTAAGAAACAAATATATATACAATATGCAAGCAATAAGACATGACAAGGTGTGGGTTATGCTCTGGTAAGAACACACCCCAGATTTGTTATGAGGCTCGAAGCACTTGTGCCATGAGAATTTAGCACCTAGGAAGTGCTCTTATCATGTCATAATCCACACCTCGGAGGTGTCTTATTGCACTTATAAAATGGGTCCCCAAGTACATTATTTAAAAAAACAAGAAGAAAAAATTTGAAAAATATAAATAAAAAACATGTTTTGATAGCTGAAGTACTAAAAAATTGCCCCTGTATTAATGTACTTTCACAAGTGTTTCAGCCCCTCACGACCACCAAAAGCAGATAGACAGTCTATTTTATGTGCTTTTAGTTTTCTTTTTCTAATTGATATTTTATTTTCTGCTTTAACAAAGACTGACAGCATCCTGTGTTATTTTGTGCATGCCACTGGCTTTTTTTCTGAAGTGAGTGTGATGGAGGAATGGGTCTGTGCTATGCTTTTTAAAATACTGGAGAAGCGGGTCTTTGCTGTGTGAGTTTAAACATTTCATGCCAGCAGACAATTGGAGCTGTACTGTGGTTTTAAACCTTTCGTCATGTACCCGATATGGTCCGTCCTTTCATCACAGTTTGCTTTGCTTTGAAATGCTTCAGGTCAGTGTTTGATTTTACAAGGCTTTTTTTCAGCATTGGAACATGGCGTACAGTTGTTGGGGAGGGGTGGTGGATGTTTCCGACATTGGACAAGCACTGTTTTACAGTGGTGGCCGGGGTAGGTTTTGGATGGCTAGTGATGATAGCACAGTAATACATTACTATTCTGGGGCCAGGTTGGCACAATTAGAGCCAATTGCAACATTATGTCCTGATAAGGGCACGGCTGAAAAAGGCTTTCTGCCAATCAACATTCAGAACATTTTCTGCTAGTTTTATAAAATGCTATAAGAAACTACAAAAAGCCACAAAGATTAACAAGCATAACAAGAAAGAAAAAGACCCGTGAATATGTGAAAAAATGCAGGATTGAAAAAAATATTTGTCACTGGCCTGATTCTGTGCTGTACTGACGATTATCCTCATAGATGTGGCCACTATGTACTGTGAAACCCATATTGCATTGGGCCTAAACTGCTGTTCACTATGGATCCTTCTTGAAGAAGACATACTAGTTGAAATGATGACACTAACTTAATTTTCTATTTTCAGCATGCAGTTTAGATTACCATGTCCTTTGAGCAGCCCACATGTTGTTGCATCCACATGTATTTGTTCATTTCATCTTTGATCAGACTGCAATTTACTGTTAAGTTTCAGTACCATAAGAAATCTACCTATCACTTAAGTCTTTAATTGTTCAGCTTCCTAGAAAAGAGATACATGGCGTGTGTGGTAACATGACATGACCACTGATACTGCACCAATAAGTCGACCATCTATGAAGTCATGCAACAATCATGTTCAGTTGCTGTGATTTACAGCACAGGTCTCATCGATTATTATTTTTGCATAATTTTTTTTGATGCAAGCTACTGCAAATCATAGCCTCTACCATAAAAACTCAAGAGGCTTTGAAAATAAGGATCTTGAGTTTTGGTGCTACTAGGAGGAAACTGATGGAGCATAAAAGAATACTACGCATCTGTATTCTCCCTTCTGAAAATCCTGCCCAGAGTCTTTAAATGGTAAGAAGATCAGACGGATGGAAGCATTCAGTTTCCTAGACTGTCCTGGCAAGAAACAAGTGACAGAACTAATGAGCAAATGTATAGTGTGGGGCATTAGACTCCCACACACAGAACAAAGCTAACTAGCAATTGACTAATAAATACGTTCAGTAAATACAGTTTGTTATAGCTATAGACATTGTTGTGAATCTGAAGCTCTTTGAAATGCATTGTACTCCATAACAGCTCAGAAAGAAAAGAGGCACTTTGCAGCATTACTGCACACAGCAGGCACAACCACAGTTTATTTGATTTTTTTTTATTAGGATAATAAAATTGAGATTTGTTCATTTACAGTGATGCCCCAGCATGCTTTATACAAATGGTTCGTAAGTTACAATGTTACAATTCATGAAAAAGAAATAAATACATTATATACAGTGTGAATAAGAGGAATGGCCACTATAAGTACAGTAGGGACCTTCAGGAACTCATTTGGTTCCTTTTAGAAGCTTCCTCTTCCTCAGTTGTAGTTAAGGGACTCCCACATTAATTTTAGCAAACCATGAAATGAGGTATCCTCTGATGGGGAACATGGAATATACACAACACTCTCTTCACTGCAGGAGGGCAGGGTGGAACGCAAGTCATTGCCTCAGGCAAGGGTAGATCCACATCGCCCTTCTCATAATCTCGATCCATATTTATTTATTCATTTATATATTTAGTTATGTTGTAGTTCTTGATTATACTCCTCATCTTCATCTTCTGGGAGAGGAGACCGCATAGTCTCCCCATGGGGAGGCTGCATTGATGACAAAAGTATTAAAAGATAAAACATTTGATCAATGATTTTTTGAGTGGAGTTAACCTCACAGCAGCCAAAGCTGATACAGCTGGCTGACTGGCTGGGAGCAACAACGATGCCATGACCATCGATGGTAGGGATGGCAGTAATTGTAAAGACAGGATAGTCATAGTCTACAGAATCACATTATTTGGGGTTAGCAACATAGTTGTGGATGAATCATAGCTTGACAGTAGAATAGGCAATGAACCATTATCAGCAGTAGTGCCAGAGCCAAACCCTGACCTTTATAACTCAGAGATGTTCTAAGGGGAACATAACCCAAGATTGCAGCTATGGCCTGGGACTGCAGAGCAGACTTACCTATGCAGCTTCAGAAAAAAATGGAGACCTGAAATGGGTGAGAGAAGAAAATGACTGGGTGTCCTTGTGTTTCACCTACTGACTATGCTTTACTTTGCCAGAGTAGATTTTGATGACATCACTTTCAATATTGACATCCACTGTTGGGACTTCTTTTCCATTATTAACCTCCACAGTGACAGGCAGGTCATCTAAATAGAATCAATGTATGGAGTTGGATGGTGTCATGTGTGGTGTGCACTCCATTTTCTGCAGGAATACCTCTAAGGCTTTCCAACCATGTCTATTCATAGCATGTTTAAAACCTTAGCAAATTATGCAATTATTTACATCATGTGAGAGGCCATGGTCACCAGTATACATGGTAAATTGTGAGTGTCCTCCTTTTCAATCTTAACGTTGCCTTAGTGACAAAAATAGAACAGATGTTTCTTTAGATGGTGGCATACAATAATACTTGAAAGTAAAACAAAAAATGAAAACATCAGCTAAAAGTGATGGTAAGGATTGGCATAGATCTCTGCTGATTTGATGAGCAGTTGACAACAGGAGAAAGAACTGAATATTAATGGGGTCAACCACATTATATAGATAGTGTTAACATATGTCCACAAGGGTTGTCCTATCTGACAAGAGTCTTCGACTGGTCCTAATGCCAATGGCTTACAGTTGTATCTCTGTGGCTTTTTGGAGGGACATGTACTAGGAGAAGATCTGTTGCTTAATAAAGTGTTGAGCCAGTCAGCAAAAATATGAGAAGTGTACAGTAATTCTGGGTGAAAATAGTAAATTCTAATGTTGAGAAATTTTCATGAAATTCCATGAAACTTTGTGAAATTTCATGAACATTTCTAAGATTTTCTAAATATTTAATTGGCCATACGAACATACAAACATATGAAATTGCCAGCAGATACAGGCCATATGGTCTACTAGTCTGCTCGAGTGTGCAGCACTTCAGTCCATTAGATTGCAGCTACCCCCCTCCCATTGACTCTTCCCTCCCCCAACTGCCCCCGGTATGTATTTTCCCCTTGAATTTGTCCCACCCCCTCTTGAAGCACCCCACAGTCTGCATTGATATGAGTTGCTCAGGCAGTGCATTCTACCCTGTTACCACTCTTTCAGCGAAGTAGTGCCTCCTGCTTTCCCTCCTGAATCTGCCCGCCATTAACTTCAGGGAGTACCTTCTAGTATCTCTTCCATTCTGGAGAGTGAACCCACCATGGAAGCCTACTATGTTCATCCCCCTCAGGTACCTGAAAGTCTCAATCATGTTCTCTCTCTCTCTCTCTCTTCTATTTATCCAGGGTATACATGTTGAGCTCTTTTAGTCTTTCCTCATAAGTTCTATCCCCCAACCCCTGGATCATCTTTGTTGCTCTTCACTGCACTGCCTCCAGTAGACTGATGTCCCTTTTCAAGTACAGGTGCCAGAACAGCACACAGTACTCCAAGTGCGGCCTCACCAGGGACCTGTACAGGGGCAATATGACTTCGCTACATCTGGATGTAATCCCCCTTGCTATGCACCCTAGCATCCTGTTAGCCTTAGCCACTGCCTTCCTACACTGGGCCAAGTGGTTTAATTCCCCAGTCACCAGCACCCCCAGACCCTTCTCCTCTATGGTATGGAACGTATTATAGCTAAAGATATGAAATCCGGTGTGCTAAATGGTTACCGGGGCCCCTAACAGAATGTGAAGTTTCATGACATTTGAGTGAGAATTAGGAAAGATACAGAGGCTCAAAGTCTGGCAATTTCTTATTCATGTGAACATTCCTGAAAATGTTTCTATGCTTAGAACTTAGCCACCTGCTGAAAGGATAGACATTCTAAGTGTCTTATGATACCTGTCATGCCAGGACTGAGCCTGATCTTGCAAAAAGGAGTTACATGGCAATTCATTAATATACATGTGTTAAGAAAAGCTGACTGATTATGAGACTTTGTAGTTGGAGAGAATCTAGGCTGAAGACAGATGAAGAGTTATGCCCTCTAAGGCTTTAAATAATGTTCAGATTCTGATGCAAGAGAATTCAGTGGGATTTTAAAAAATTCCATGGAGTTGCATAGGTAGCAGAATTCTGACATTGTGTTAGTAAAATGATTCATAGATTACAACTCTGCAGTTTACATAAACTGTGGAATTTTTTAAAGAAAAATGTATTGAATTTTAGATAACAGCATACAACACTACATGCAGTATATAAACAACCATGAAGACATTTAACAGTCACCAGTTAATTCACCAGGTTTTAAGTAGAGAAATACTATTCAAAACAGAAATAAATTCATGAACCAATTTCTCTAAGGTAGCATACCTCAGGATAAACAAATGAGTAAGTCACTATCAATATGCCACACCACTTCCCTAGCAAAGTTCCAGCGAAGTTGCCAAATTCTCCTCTACAGAGCAATTCACGAATTCATGCTATTAGCTTAAACATTTGCTTAACTGCGAATTGCAGAATTTCACCCCTGAACAGCGTAATTTCGCCCACTAACAGGAATTTCACCCAAATGGTGAAATTCCATCATTTCTAGGTGAAATTCCACAATTTGCTGGTAAAATTCCACACTTCGCTGTGAAATTCTGCACTTCGTGGATCAATCCACAATTCATGAATTGCACTAAATCAGTGAATTAATTTGCAGAGTGAATTTTCCCAACTTCACCCATCTCTAATCCTGAATACAGACGGCTGGTGTGCTGAGCAAAGGTCTATCATACATAAGACATTCACAGTGGGGGGTAGGAGGAGGTAGGCTGTTGGTTAACTAGGATCTGCAGCTTATCCATTAGGTAGGGAAATGGGCAGACAAGGTGGGCCAAGCAGTCCTTATCTCCCAACAAATTCAATGTTTCTAAGCAGGCAAAATTCTTCCCACTTAGCCCACCACATCAGAGAATTAAGATTTTCCCTATCATAGTTAAATCATAAAGCAATGTAAATACCCTCTAAAATGTGTAGTTCTTCCACTAAAGCTATCCATTTGGATATGGTGGGAACAGCGACTGTCAGCCAATGTCTAGTAATCACCTTAAAAGCTGCAACTATAAAGATTCTAAATAAATATTTACATTGAGGCATTCTCACACCATGAGGGTGGATATCTAAAAATAAATTCTCAAAAGTCTGCCTAACTTCTATTTCCAGTATCTCTGTAATTAAAGAGGCGAGATCACACCAAAAGGTCTTCAAGCAAGGACAAGACCAAAACATATGCAGGTGGTCCCCCACCGTCCACCACAACCCCTCTGATATATATGAGTTTCCAGCAGGATAATATTTAGTGATTGAAGTTCTAAAGAATTGTACTAGCACTTTCCATCGGATTTCTCTCCAGTGAGGAGAATATGTAGTTTTGTGGGCCTCCATCCATGCCAATTGTTGTTTTTAAGATATATATATATATATATATATATATATATATATATATATATACTGTATATATCTATATCTATAGATCTACATAGAAACATAGAAACTGATGGCAGATAAGGACCGCTTGGCCCACCCAGTCTGCCCATTTCCCTACCTACTGGACAAGCTGCAGATCCTAGTTAACCAGCAGCCTACTTCTTCCTGCCCCCACCCCCTAGAATGGCCTTATGACTGTCCCATGCATGCTTGAATTCCACCACTGATTTTGACTCCACAACTTCCTCCGAAGGCCATTCCATGCATCCACAACCTCTCTGTGAAAAAATATCTTTAAATTACCTCTGAGCGCCCCCCATCTTCAAATTGTGCCCTCTTGTTCTTGCACCTCTTTTTGAAAGATGCTACCCTCTTGGACTTTGTTGATTCCTTGAGGTACTTGAACGTTTCTATCATGTCCCCCTCTCCCTCCTTTCCTCGAGGCTATACATATTAAGCTCCTTTCGTCTCTCTTCATATGTCTTCCGGTGCAGACCCTGCACCATTTTAGTTGCCCTCCTCTGGACAGTTTCCATCCTGTCTCTGTCTTTGCAGAGATTGGGTCTCCAGAACTTCACACAGTACTCCAGATGGGGTCTCACCAGCTGTCTGTACAGAGGGATAATAACTTCCTGTTTTCTACTGGTGATGCCTCTCCCTATGCATCCCAGTATCCCCCAAGCCCTCCTTGCTGCCCTCTCACATTGCTTGCCCACCTTTAGGTCATCTGATATGACTAGCCCCAGGTCCCTTTCCATTTTTGTTGTTGTTAGTATCTCACCCCCATTGTGTACCCCTGGGTTTTGTTTCCCAGGTGCATTACCTTGCACTTCTTAGCATTGAATCTAAGCTGCCATACATTTGACCATTCCTCTAACCTTGCCAAGTCCCTTCTCATCCTTTCCACCCCATCTATCTATATATCTATTATATATATATATATATATATATATATATATATATATATATATACACAGTATATAATAGTGGCACGGTAGTGCCACTATAGTTAGGATTGAGTACCCCATTTAAGGTTAAACTCTGAAATTTGCCAACTTAATGACTTTGCCACTGTATGACAGATTTGGCATGCATGGAGCGGTATGATAGATCTATGGATCTGCCAAGTTTTGTAGCACTCGGATATACAGTTGCGGAGCTACATAGCGCCATAGAATGTGGTAATTATGCATTTTTGTGCATTCTTTGCTCATGCCTACAGGTTGCACAGTCTGCATGACTGGTCTGAAACCTTCAGGGAACATGCAGCCAGGATCCTGATGTGCCTTTCAAAGATTTTGTGAAAAAATATTAAACGGTTCAAAAGTTATTCAAAAAACAAGTTTCCCATTATAGTCAATGGGAAAAGTTAACAAAAATTTGACAGTGTCACAAATGCAGTTTTTAGTGTCACAAATGACCCCTGTAGTGTTGCAAATCCACCATCTTGTTTTCAGCTGGTGATCACAGAAATGCTTGCCATTTAAATTTGGGACCCTCTAGGGACACAATTCTTGCTGCGTTCACCTGATTGAGTCCCGAGGATGCTAGTCATGTCTTTTTTTGGGAGGTTAAACACCCCAGAAATATCTTTTTGAAATTTTTGTAAATAGTAGTGTTAAAGTAGTGTCGCACTTTCAACACTTTCATGACTTTTTTCTTTGCAAAAGTGTCTCAAATCGCACTACGCCCTAAAGAATAGGAAATCGTTGCCACCCTGCAGCAAAAGAACAGTTTGGTCTTTTAGGCTGAAATTTGGAGGAAAGAAAGCCAAGATCCCATAGATGTGCCTTTTGGTGGTTTGGTGACCAAATATTAGAGGGCTGCAATGTTACGACACTCTGATTTTCCCCATAGGCTAACATTACGGTGTCCGCTGCACCATTCGGGGCCCATATCTCGAAAACACTTCAAGATACAGACTTTTTGTCAGAAAAATGCTTAGCCCCCCACTAGGGGGCTAAGTGCAAAACTAGCCATGAAAGTCATAAATAATGACATTTTTATTTTTTTTCTACATCGTACGGTTCCTGAGATATAAACAATTTAGTATTCCAAGTGTTAATTTTCTGCTCCTATGTCCATTATTATGCATACATTATTTGTATTCACTGTGCTTCTGAATGCACCTTTTGGTGAAAAACAGGGTGCGCATTTCCCTTATTGTTACAGTCAGCGTTTCTGCTTGGGCTTCTGCTATCATTTGCGTTAGCATTTCTGTTCACGTCACCATGTGCGTTACCCTTTGTGTTTGTGCTTGCATTTGCAATACAGTTACCATTTGCATTTCCATTACAGTTTTTATTTGCGTTCCCTTTGGCATCACCGTGTGCATTACCATTTGCGTTTTTGTTTCCTTTGGTGTCATCATTGGTGTTACAGTAGGTGTTAGCATTTCCAATTGCGTTACCATGACCATGCACTTCACGATTTGCGTTTGCATATGCACTTGCATTTGCACTTCTGTTTCTGTTACTGTTCCATTTGCTGTCATCGTTGGTGTTACCATAACCATTTCCATTTCCAATTGCGTTACTGTTACTGTTTGCGTGTTCATTACCATTTGAGTTTCTGTTAGCCTTAGCATTTGTGTTTTTGGTAGCATTTCCGTTGTTGATTGCATTACTGTTTCCTTCTGCATTGCTGTTGCCATTAACATTTGCATACGCACTTTTCATTTCACTCGGTCATACAGTTTTTGCGCAGCGAAGTGACAAAAAATCACATGGTGGGCCCCATGCTCCCACCACCACATTCTATACATTATATATAGTGCACATTCTCAAAAAGAAGGGAAATTCATGGCAAAAAACTCCTTTTAATGCATCAGTTAGGGTTGTTCCATAGTGACAAAAGTGAGGAAATTCGGTGTTAGGGTTGAAAAACCTAATTGCGCCCCACCACCACACACACACACACACACATATGTACATGCAAGTAAGGGAAGGACCAAGGCAATACAACCAATTGCACATAACCACCAACAGGTAACAGGAATAACATACAACTATGTAAACCACACACCCATGCTCCCATCGGGATGTCGCATAGGGTCGTCACTGCTAACTCTTATCTCGGACATTCCATGCACCGCTAAATACATATCACTACAGACAACTGGATATCTTGGGCCACACACTGCCACCAACACATAACACACACTACACATATGGTATTTTGGGGTTCGCAAGATCCAAAACAGGATTTTGCACAATCCCTGAAATACTTTTGAAAATCACTTTCAAAAATGCGAAGGTGTCGTCATTTGACATTTTCATGTTTGTGAAACTGTTTTGTGAAAGTATGCTCCTAATGACTGCACATCTTTGCCATCATCCTGCAAACAAACGGTTGGGTCCTTTGGAGTAAAATTTGCAGGATGGCAAGACCTAGTCCCACAGATGTTCTTTTCCCTACTATTATGCTAAAATACTTAAGGATTACAAAGTTACACGGTTCCGAAATTAAACAATTTTCCATAGACTAACATTGCAGCAGTCATGATGCCTTTCACCAGCCATGTGTTGAAAACAAAGTGAGGTACACCATTTTTGCTACTGCCAACTTGGTTCACCTTTATGTGAACTAATCTCAAAGAACAACTTTGTAAATAATCTATAATATCTCAAGTTAGATTTCTCCACTTCCTACAGTAACAGAGGTATACATCTCCTGCTGTATGTGTGTGATTGGTTGTGTTCCCTTGGCCCTTCCCCTACTTTAATGTATGTGTGTGTGGTGGTGGGGGTGGGGGTGATGCGTAGTTAGGGTTTTTAACCCTAATACCAAATTTCCTCACTTTTGTTGCTGTGGAACAACCCTAACTGATGCATTAAACTGAGTTTTTTGCCATGAATATATATACTGTATATACAGTATAAATATATATATATATATATAGACACACACACACTGTACATATATATATATATAAATATATATATATATATATATATACTGTACTGTGTGTGTGTGTGTGTGTGTGTGTGTATATATATACATCATATACTGTGGGACTGTACCTAGGATTAGTGAGTGACCTGATTAGGCAGTAGGGGAGTATCTTGGACTAGTGGCAAACCTGGTAGCTCACCCAAAGAAACCTACCTTGAGGGGGATAGGACCACATGTCATTAGGGCTGGCATGTTTGGGAGGGTGGGTGGGTGGATGCACAGGGTGTGGGGCAGCCATGATACTGGACTGGGCTTGGAAGTTCAGTGGTTGCCCAGTGTGCTACCAGCTGGCACAGCTTAGGAGGAGGTTGAGGGGATTAAGAGACAGCTGGGGGAAGGGGGGAAGTATGGTTGGGGAATAGGGCAGGGTGCTCTTCCACAGGGTTGCACCAAGCACTAGGGGCGGTGGCACAAGGAAGGAAGTGCAGGAGAGTACTCTGGGGTCGCATAGGGACCCTGGCAGAAGGGGCCCAAAAGGAGGATACTTCCAAGGAAACAGGCAGATAACTGGGGACCCTCACAGATGGGTGCCAAAGGGAGGACATTCTCAGGGAAGTAGGCAGATGGCTGGGGCTGGACAGAAGGAAGCAATGGGGGGAGGTGGATCGGACCTTAAGCTCAGTAACTGCTTCAATTCTCTTGTTCTGCTTAAGGATGAGGGGGTGATGTAACCATGACGGGGTGGTTAGAGGTGGAAAGGGAGTAGGGGGCAGGAGGTGGGGGCTGGATAGCAGGAGGAGGAACAGGGAGGAACTTGGAATGTAGTAAAACAGGGGGAGCAGGGGATCAGAGCAGGAGGAGGAGGAGGAGGATGAGGGGTTAGAGGGAGGAAAGCGCAAGGAGAAGGACCAGAAGTACAAGGAGGATACAGTAAAGGGAGCTGAGAGTTTAGGCCAGGGGAGTATGACAGGCAAGGAGGGGCTGAACAGAGATGGGAAGGAAGGGAGGACAAGTCAGGCAAGTTTAGCAGATGGGGGGACCAGTTGAGAGCAATGGATGGGGTAGCAAGGTGCAGAAGGATACTCATCAGGATGGGAGGGAGGGTGGGAGGGAGGGTGGCCAGGGTAAATAAGAAGGGGATGGCAGGTGGCACCCAGATGGGGGAGGAGGAAGGAGCCAGCTGGGGGGAGGGGCTGGTAGAAAGGATGAGGGACATGGAAGAGGGGGAAATGGAGGAAAAAGGGTGGCCAGAGTGCTCCTGATGGGTGATTCCATGATCAGGGGATCAAATGGGATAGGGAGGGAGAAGTCTACCCAGTTAGAACAAAATGCTTCCCTGGACTAACGGTGCACAGGACCAAGCATGAGGTATATCAGCTGGCAAAGGATTGTGGAGGTTCCTGGACATACTGGTCCACCTGGGTACCAATAACATTGAGGGAAATGGTGAGCTATAGATACAGGCAAGGTTCAGGGAGCTTGCCAGGGTCTGTCATGATATAGGATGCATAATTTCCTTCTCGGAAATCCTGCCGCTGCCAAGGGCTAGTGGGGAACACAAGAGGAAGACTAGGGTGATAAACCAGTGGCTCTGGAAGTGGTGTGGGGCCAGAGGTATGAGTTGATGGGGGATTGGGGGGATACCTGGGAGGATAAGGGGCTGTATGCTAGAGATAGGCTCCTTCTCTATTCGGAGGGGAAGGAAATCCTTAAGTTGAAAATAGAGGGGTTCATTGGTGAAAGGTTGGGTTTAAACTTGTGAAGGGGGGAGGGATGGGAGAAAAGGCTGTCAAGGGGGGGTCTGATAAAGGAGGGACTCTGTCTCCCCCCGGGAGCTGGAGGAATGCAGGAAAAGGTCGACTGGTAAGGTGCGGACCAGGGGAAGACAGAATCTCCATGGGAACACAAGCAGGGGAAATGGAAGTATAGGGAAAGGGTGGAAGGTAATCCTGCTAAATGCCAAGAACTTGGGTAATAAAATGCCTGAGCTCCAGGCGATCCTAACTGAGGGAGTGGTGGATGTGGCACAGGCCACTGAGACCTGGGCCACCGCAGGTAACGAATGGGACCTGAACCTGGAGGGATACACAATGTTCAGGAAGGACTGGGGGGAGGGGAGGGAGGAGGGGTAGCACTAATAGTCAAAAGCTGCATTGTGATAGGAGGAGTGGAGGAGGCAGAGGGAACTGTGGAGGCAATTTGGATCACCTTGATAACAAGGGGGGAGCAAGAGAATAAAATTAGGTGTGGTGTATAGACCCCCTGCGCTGGTGGAGGAGATGGAGGAGAGTCTGGTGGCAGATGTTGGGAGATACTGCAGATTGGGAAGGGGAAGGGTGGTGGTGTTGGGGGACTTAGACATGCCAGAAACAGACTGGGAGACTATGACATCCTCGAAGGCCTGGAAACAGGTTGTTGGATGTCTTTCAGGACGCATTCCTAACTCAGCAGGTGGGGGAACTGAACAGGGAGGAGCGGATACTGGATGTGGTCCTGGCAGACAGTGACCAGATTGGGGGCCTGAAGGCAAGGGACCCATTGGCGGGGAGCGACCATGCCACGGTCTGGTTCTGCCTGAACTTAGGAGGAGTAGAAGGCTGCACAAAGATGGAGGTAACTGACTTCAGAGGGGCGGATTTCAAGGAAATAGGAAGGATCCTTAAGGAGCACTTGGATGGGATTGGGCCACACATGGACACTGACAGTAGGTGGGAAATCATCAGTAGGGGGGTGCAGGATGCTACCAGCACCTGTGCAAGAGTAAGACAGAAATGCAATAGGGCCTGTAAACCCTGCTGATGTACCAGGGAGGTTCAGGAGTGGTGAGGGGAAAGAAGGCAGCCTATAGGCAATTCAAGTGCTCAAGGAGTGAAAGGGACAGAGTGGAGTACAAGCTGATGGCCAGAACGGCCACTAGGGTGGTAAGGGTGGCTAAGGCATGGAAGGAGCAGAACCTGGCCAGGGAAGTTAGTAGAGGGAACAAGGGGTTCTTTAGATACATTGGGTAAAAATGAAGGTGAAGGGCCAGATTAGCAGGATTAAAACAGGGGAGGGATGGGCACAAGACCCGGGAGAGCAGGCTGAGGTACTAAATGAGTACTTCACCTCAGTTTTCACCAATGAAAATGGGGGGGGCTGCATCATACACAGGAGGAGATGGTGAAACTGAGGAGGGGGGGCCCTTACCGATCATCGGGTCTAGGGAGGGGGGGCATCACTGGCAGGTGGGGGGAAGGCAAAGCAGGGGGATGAGGTAATGGAGGTGGAAATCACAGCAGAGAGAGTGAGGTAAGCCCTCAGGTCCCTTAAGACAGAGAAGGCACCAGGGCCATATAAATTACATCCCAGAGTGCTGAAGGAACTGTCGGATGTCCTGGCGAAACCCCTGGTGGAGCTCTTCAGCATCTCTCTGAGGACAGGGTGGGTGCCCCAGGACTGTAAGGTGGCACATATAGTGCCTATCTACAAGGGGGGGGATCAAGGGAGGTGGCAGGGAACTATAGGCCCGTCAGCCTGACATCAGTGGTGGGCAAGGTGATGGAGGGCATTGTCAAGGAGAGACTAGGGAGGGACCTGGAAAAGTTGGGGGTGTCTGGATGATAGACAGCATGGATTTGTCCTGGGGAAATCATGTCAGACACACCTTGTGGAGTTCTATGACTGGGTGACAAGTGCCTTGGACCTGGGTAGACCAGTGGACGTCCTCTTTCTTGACTTCATCAAGGTGTTTGACTCTGTTGCTAATGGGGGCCTGTTGGATAAGCTGGGAGAAATGGGGGTGGGGAACCAGATGATCAGATGGATAGGCAATTGGCTCCAGGACCAGACCCAGAGGGTTGTGGCTGGTGGGATAGTCTCATCCCCAAGGAAGGTCATTAGTGGAGTCCCTCAGGGATCAGTTCTTGGGCCCTTCCTCTTCAATGCCTATATCTCTGACATAAGGAAGGGTATCAGGAGTGAGATGAGTCTCTTTGCAGATGACTCAAAACAGGGGGTGTGGTGGTGGATGGGGAGGAGGAGGGAGGGCCCTAAGGGGACCTGGAGGCTCTGGAAAGGTGGTCTAGAAAGTGGAAGCTGAGGTTCAGTGTAGGGAAACGAAGTACTGCACCTGGGAGCAAGAAACCCAGGCCAAGTGTACACCCTTGAGGGGGATGCTACAAGTCTCGATGGCTGAGAGGGACCTGGGGGTGGTGGTGGTGGATGTCAAGATGAACAACTCAGAGATTTGTAGGAGGGCAGTGGCAAAGGCCAACAGGATGCTTGGATGCAGCGCTAGGGGGATCACCTCCAGAAGGAGGGAAGTGATACTCCCACTGTATAACTGCTTGGTGAGGCCGCACCTCGAGTACTGCATGCAGTTTTGAAGGCCACATTTAAAGAGGGACATTGAACTCCTGGAGATGGTCCAGAAGAGGGCAACCAAAATGATTTGGGGCTTGGGGGATAGGACCTATGGGGAGAGGCTCGAAGAGCTAAATATGTACACATTGGAAGAGAAAGGGACTGGGGGTCATGATAGAGGTCTTCAGGTACATGAAGGGATAAATAGGGAGGAGCAGTCAGGGTGCCCAAAGGAAGGAGGGGGGCAATTAGGAGGCATGGGTGGAAGCTGGAGGGGGGAGATTCAGGGGAGAAAGGAGGAGGTGATACTTCACTGAAAGGGTGGTGGATCCATGGAATGTGCTGCCCAGGGGGCTGGTGGAGGCAGAGACAGTGGAGGGGTTCAAGAGGGGGTGGGACAGGTACAGGGGAAGTTTTCTGGAAGCAAAAACCAGTGCAGCGAGAATATACGGGACTGGGAAGGGAGAAGCCAGACAGGGAGGCAGGGGCAGCAAGGTCAGCTCCCAGGGTGGGAGCTGACCAAATGAGCAGACAGGAAGGACCGTTAGGCCTATTGTGCTGGCATTTTAGTATGTTAGTGTATATATATATATATATATATATATATATATATACACAAATTAGGGGTGCAGTCACACCTCTATAGTTAGGATTGAGTAGGCACTTCAATGTTAAACTCAGAATTGTGCACTCTAATGACTTTGCAACCGTTCAACAGATTTGTATAACATTTGGTATGCACTGTACTGTGGAGTAGATCTCTTGAGGTGGCAAGTTACATTCCTGTCAGAACTGCAGTTTCATAGTTACGGGGAGGAGAAGAAAAACACATTTTCGCTCATTGACTTTGCTGGGATTTGTCTTTGAATTTGCCTACAGACCAGATGGTTTGGTTGTTTAGTCTAAAATTTTCAGGGCAGAAAGGGACTACCACACAGATGTTCCTTTTGCTAGTCTGGTGAAAAAAGAATAAACATTTTTTAAGTTACTGCAATTTAAACATTTGAAAAAGTCATTTCTGAACATGCTCAGTAAGCACTTTAAGATCGCTATATGAAATGAAATAGGACTCCTGCTTTGTGTGAGGAAATTCCTACTTCGTATGGCCACCATCTTGTTTTCAGTTTTACCTGAAAAACAAATTTGGAAACCTCCCAAAATTATATTCTGTGGTGGAAAGAACACATGTAGCTTGCTTATTTTAACCCCTTACGTGCATTTTGCATTTTACTGCTGGACAAATGCCCTTAAAATGGTCTTTTATTTCATTTTTAGATTCTTCCTTCGTATCCACATAATATGAAGTAGAATCCTAGTTCATATGACAAGATACGAACTAGGATCCTACTTCATGAGCCATAACTCTTGGAATATTTATTTTAATGAAAAAAATGTTTCTGCCGACATTGGCGTGCGAAATCCCTGTGTCAGCACTAGATAACACTGTCCCAACTAAACGCATTGCTGACATCGGGGTGTCCAATCCCCATGTCAGCAGTTGATAACACTGTCCCCAACTAAACACATTGCCAACATTGTGGTGTCCAATCCCCATGTCAGCAGTAGATACCACTGTCCCCAACTAAACACATTGCTGACATTGGGGTGCCCAATCCCCTTGTCGGTCGTAGCCCTCCCCTCAAGGTGGAATGCTAGGGAGCCCACTCCCAGTGTCCCCAGTTTAATCATACCCCCCAACATTGCCAGTATTGTCAGACACTGGGGAGCCCACCCCAGTGTCATAAAATGTTTAATTTTATATACCTGAAAAAAAGAAAACAGATCCCCAACATCTTTTTTTTTTGTTTGTTTCATCCTGTAAAATAGAAAATGGTCCCTTGTTGTCTCCTGCTCCCCTGTCCCCCATCCCAACCCTCCCACTGAGCAGCCCACCACCCTACACCCCCCTTGCCCTATGCTATACCATTGGTGATCTTCTTCAGTCATCTTCTGTGGACTAGGACATGTCTGCACTCTTCAAAGCCTAACTGCAAACTGAAGAATCAAATTAAGCACCTTATAATGGCTGTCAGTGGTGTTTTGAACTTATGTTGATATCTCTGCCCTTTTTTATTAATTTTCCACCAGTTTTCCACATGGTCCTTTTGGGACCTCACCATATTAACATGGGCACTGTTATTTTGTTACTCGGTCCCAAAAGGTGATATCATGGTCACTGTGTGAAATTACCTTTCAGGACCAATTAACAAAATGACAGTGCCAGTGTTCATTAGCTGGGGTCCCAAAAAAGAAAAAAATATTTTGAAAATCTGGTGAACAAATTCCAAAACATGGCCAAGTTATGAGCGTGCATTGTGCAGTTTCTACTCAGGTGCATAACTTAGATAATTTACAATATTTTGACTCCAGATTTTTAACATACTCATTTTGTCATACCACCTCATAAACAGTAGAGCTGTCATTTCTCACATCTTGCCTAAAATGTGTTTTCATACCTGAGGCACATAATGGTGCCATCGCTGTACAAAATCAACTTTCAGGAACAATTAATGAAATCACAGTACCAGTGTTTATGAGGTGGTGTCCCCAAAAGGCCATTTTGAAAATTTGGTGAAAAATTCAGAAAAATGCCCTAGTTACATGCATTCATTGAATTTATTCCATGCACATGCATAACTGTGGTACTTTTCAATATTTTGACTCAAAATTCTTAACATAGTGTTTTTTTCACACCACATCATGGATAGTGCAGCTGTTATTTTCCACATCCTGCCCAAAATGTGTTTTAGCACCTGTGGCATGGAATGGTATTGCAGTTACGCATAATTACATTTTGCCTTGCATTTCTCAATTTCTGTGTCTCGGGGTACATGAGGTGGGGTAATAAGACAGCTATGCTGACAATTTGGTAAATGTTTGACACATGGAAGCACATCTACGGTAGGATTCGGACTTTGTGCTCCCACAGGAAAATGAGGATACTGTTATACTATCTCGAAAAGAATGGAAATTCATTGCAAAAAACTCCATTAATGCATCAGTTAGGGTTTCTACTGCAGCAACAAAAGTCAGGAAATTCGAACTTAGGGTTACCAATGCAGCCACCCCACTTCCACCCTCTCACCCTCCACACACCAACAGGCCTCAGGGTCTACCTCGGAGTCATCGACCCTAACTCTCACCTCATTCCATGTGTAAACAAGCTGATATGGTACAGTATAGGAGAATGGGGTGAGAGTTAGGGCCAGTGACCCCTAGGCACACCCTGACACCTGTTGGTGTATGGAGGGTGGGAGGGTGAGGATGGGGTGGTAGAGTTGATAACCCAAAGTTCAAATTTCCTAACCTTTGTCACTTTAATAGAAACCCTAACTGATGAATTAACGGATTTTTTTTTGCAAATATATATATATATATATATATATCCCGACCCCTCTTTACTCCACTTATTTCAGGCAGTGTGAGCCTCCTGGTCTCTTTTGGCTATTTGCAAAATAAACTGTAGATTTCTATTTTTTTTTTGCAGTCCCTAAAAAATTATTTTGGAGTTTACATAATCTATGAAACATTATACTGTGGTTTATACACAAATTTTTTTTAGAATTCCACAGAATTTAAAAAGGAATTCTGAGATGCATTTCAGAAGCAGAATTATCATTGTTTCCCAGCTCCACTGGTGTAATTCCACATTCCCAACAATCCTAATGTCCACCAAGGTTGGATCAATACTAGATTATAAGACTTTTTTCCCATGAGGGCCACACAGGCTAATTTACTGGAAATCAGATAAAGGATGTTTTAGTATCTACGATCACTATCACTGTAAACTATGAGTTCTATGGAAGTGGTTTGGTCTAATAACTAAAGCACATAGCTGTGAAGCTGAAGAACTGGGGTTAAATCCCACAACTGCTACTTTTTTCACTTTGTGACCCTGAGCAAGTCATTAAGCAACCCTATGCTTACTGCTGTAATTTCTGTCTAAATGATAAACTAGATTCACAAAGCTCTCTGGGACTAATTCCCATGCTGCAACTCCATTTGATGACAAAAATTACTGCAGCTGTGGAGAATGCTATGCAGACTGCAGCAGTTGCGGACAATGTTATGGCTGGTCCCTCCACCCATAATAGTTCCCTGCAGCTGGGTAGACTTTCCAGGCAACACCACCCACAAGCCACCATAAACCGTGGAGGTGGTCGTACTCCAGCTACAACTTTGTGAATACCAGCAGCTGCAGGAAAACTGTGGGCAACTTGCAGTTCTACAAGTGGCAACTAACTTGTAGTTTTTTCTGCAGCCGCAGGAATTTCCAGCATTTTGTGAATCTATCCTTATCTCTCTGCACTTTGAATATCCTTGTACACTAAAAATAGTATCAGTATTGCTCTTGCTATTTCGGACTGTAAAACCCTTTGTAAAACAGCTTATATGAAAGTACTACGTAATAACATTACTATCCTTATTTGCAATTAGAAAATAAAGTACATTTGCACAACAAACAATACTTTGTTATATACTGTATAACAGGGTTTCAGATATGCTGTCAGCATGATCAAAGTATGTATTAGAACCTCTGCTATTCAAATGCATTAATTATTAATTGTTAATGTATGGGTATAACAACAAATATCAATCACAGAAACATTGCTTTTGATTCAAAGTAGTTTGGCAGGCATAATTACCATAGAACAAGTTTAGTAACTTAAACCCATGACTGGTATAGTTAAAGATATTTTGTAATTTATTTATTTTTTTTTGCCAGTTATCGCCAAACTCAGCCCTAGTCATGGCTCCGCCACCCCCTGCACCCACATGAGCCGCACTCTACCCATATGCCCCCTGGCTTACCCTCTAGGACGGGGTCATGGCACTTACCAGTGTCACGAATGTCTGTTCTGTCCAGGGGAGCTGGCCTGGGAGCACATCGGCGGTGGCGAGCAGGGTCGTGGCACTTACCAGTGTCACGAACGTCTGTTCTGGCCAGGGGAGCCGGCCTGGGAGCACATCGGAGGTGGCGAGCAGGGTCGTGGCACTTACCAGTGTCACGAACATCTGTTCTGGTCAGGGGAGCCGGCCTGGGAGCACATCGGAGGTGGCGAGCAGGGCTTCATGGAGGTACTGGCTGGAATTTTTCTTGTCTCAGAAAGGATGTTATTTCCTTGGGGGCGGGGATGTGCAATGACGTCCCATGTCTGCCCCACCCCCCCAGATGTCCTGACGCTGGCTGCATAGGAGCCCCCGGCCTCCACCAGGAGTCTTGTGTGCACCGGACATTCATCCTCCCTACCCCTGAAGAAGGAGAGCTGTCCTAAGGAACCTCCATCCATCTCCCCCCCCAGCCAGCCCTCCATTGACCCAGGTCCATTCCCGAACCTGGGTCGCCGGGGTCGCAAGCAGAAATCCCACTGCTGCGCCGATGGACCAGCTTATTTTGTAATTTTAAACTTTGAATAGTTTAACAAAATCTGTTAAAACCATTGCTATTTAAAGAACAGCAGATGTCTCTTGAAATCCGTTATAAAATACAATTTTAAAGCATCAATTTGGATTGCTGCACAAATCCACAAAATAATGGAAATGTGACAATAGGGGAACAAACTGTACAGCATCTTGGTCATTGTGTAATATGAAATTCCTAGGGTTTGTAGAATTACAGAGCACTTCAGCATTGTCTTTTTAAGGCATGTTAATGTACTTGCACAACAATAAATCCTGTCTTGCTTTGAGATAGGGTGCCAAAGTCAATGTGACGCTAACAGTAAATAACTAAGTAATAAGCAATTAATCTTTATTTTTTGACAGATTATGGCAGTTAGGACAGCAAGTGTACTACTTTCAGAACAAGCCTGTGTGTAAAATGCAAGTTACCTATTAAACTGCATACATTACATATAATAGATACATACATACATTGCAATCCTTTTCATATTACACTCGAAACAAGACACCAATCAATATCATCACACACATAACAGACATTGACAGTTCAATAAGTCCTTCATGCAATCCTTCAAACTCTAGGAATAGGAAAACTCAAGGTTGTCAGAGTGCACTGAAGGGATGTGGTGCTTTGCTTAAACAAGCATCAGAAAAAAAAATGTCAAAGTAGGCATGCAGCCAGAAATGAAAAAGCACCCTGCAAGGCAATGGATTCAGATTCAAATCCCTTATTTTCGTTTTGGGTACTGTACTTTAAAAAATGTGATGTGCAGAACTACTTTTTGGGTAGCATTCCCTGATGTCCAGTGACCCTAACGCTCTCTTTACAGCCTGCACCAGTCTCTCCCTGATGTACAATGACAGACCCTTCTATCATGCCCTCCCATACTAAAAGCTCCCTGATATCTAGTGTCACCCCTTACATCATCCACCCAGTTGCTTCACAAGTGCCCTACTCCTAACAATGACAGACTCAGCTCCTCTACTTCCCTATAGGCTACCATCCACTTCCCAGTACCACTACCACAATTATCAATGCAGAAGAAATGCTTTTTTTTTTAACCTTTCTTGTATGTTAATAACCGTAATACTGGTAATGAGCATTAGAGCTGTCTGAAGAAGTAAGTGGGAGGGTAGTACTACAGGAGGTGAGGGAGTCAGCTGCAAGGGTGGGGCTTTATAGTCATGCAGAATGCAGAATTCCACTGGCAGAATTAACGCAAATGACCATTCCACCAGCAGACTTTCTGAAGGAATTTCGTTGGTTCTTGTGTGGAATTCCACCTGCTGTGATCTGAAGAATAATATTTCACCAAACACCATTTTTTCAGTGGAAAATCATTCTGCAACCATTTCTGCAGAAAATGTTGTGATCCACAGAATAGAATTCTGCATAACAGCATTTTTTTCTGCAGAAAATCATTCCAAAACAATTTTTGTGCAACATATTAAGATCTTCAGAATAAAATTCCATGGAAATGTTGTGGAAAAACTCATTCCACATTTTTCTGCCACCGAATTCGGCCATTCCATTTCCAGTGAAATTTGGCAGAATTTTGAAAATTCCACTAAATTTCATTCTTTCAGAATTTAAAAATTCTGCATAGCACTAGGGGTCTTGCTTTGGATACTAGACTGCATTTCACATCTCTGGTAAGAGTGAATGCAGTGATGGAAGGAGACAGAAAATACCAGAGTTGGAAATGGAAAACAGTTGCTGTGGGAATCTGTCACCCGTGATGTAGGACAGAACATACCTGACAGGCATATGAGGATATGTTTTCTAATTATAGTCTATATTATTACACATTTTCTAGTCAATGTTAAGCCTCTATGGGGTACATTTTATACAGAAGCAGGCCTCCTCATTTTGCTCCTGAAACCGAGTCTGAGCCAGAGTTCTTATTTCACTGCTGGAACCGAGTTCCCTAAGTCTCACCCCCTCCCCATTTGTTTGTTTATTTTTGATAAGTAGGGAAGTCCACTGAACACAAGTACCCATTTTCAGGGTGACCCAGTTACAAAGCACAGTACTTATACAGCACCGTTGACGTAACAATAAATAGTACAGTTTGTCAAGTTAAAACAATAAGTATCATTCATTCCTTAAAAAAGTGCACTTACAATTTACCCTACTGGAAACTACAACAGGATGGGGGGAGGGGTGATTTTTACAGCAATGGTATATGAAAGAGGAGGGAATGAGGAAGTTGGAAAACAAAGCAGGATAGGGAAGTTTTGATTTTATTTTAAACTGGTAGTTCCAGAAAGGGTAATGACTTGAGAGGAGTGAGGTTGGAGTCTAAGATCTAGATAGACAGTAGGTCGGGTGGATGTTTCATTACCAGTTGGCTTGGGGTGGATGGCAAAAGTGATGATGGGGCACATTTTTTTCTGTTTATAAAATGGGCCATGAAAGTTCTACAACCTCATTGTTCAAAACACATCACATGAATGTTGATTTTCTGAAAACTGCACACTTCACCAGTGCTACATATTTTTTAACAAAATAAATGCCCCTTTTGAAAGTGGGAAAATGCGCTTCCTGGTTTGCAGTCATAAGGCAAGAATGTACTTTTTGGGTTACTGGTATCTAACAATCACCCAAAGTATGCATTATTCACTTATAACTACACATGCTATCATGTGTTATCCCGTACTAATTTGCTGGCTGTTGTACAGAGGTAATCATCATCATATGATATACTCCGGCATTTTGTTCCGATTTGTTTTTTTGCCATGCGGTGATGGTATTGTGTAGACACTTCATAAAAAATCAGCAACAGTAGTAACATAAACACACTATTAGCAATTTTTTGTTATGGTAACAATCAGTTGGGAAACTGGCCTTGGTGTGGATGGTTTCCTAGTGTGTGTGGGTTAAAAAAAACATCAACAAGGCTTCATTTTAATTGGTGGTTTGACTGAATGAGACAATACCTCCCAATACGCTTGCTCCAATACCCTTACTTATTATGGAATGATACTTTTTATAGACATGTTCCACAGCTGGACAATGATCACACCCACTGCACCTGTTACCTTCGCCTGTGTTGATCATGAGCTACTGCTAACACTGTCTCTCACTCCTGCTCCTTCTGTTTACTTTCTAAAAAAGCTGCTTTCATTTGGAATTGTTTTAAAACAGCTGCCGACCACTCAGTTCACTCAAGCATGAGTGGCAATAGCAGGAATGAGAAACAGCTGATTGGGACGATTGTTTTATGATGTAGCTACTACAGCAGAATGAAAAATCATTCTGCTATAAAAGTTACCATATCAGAACAATGTTTTTGAGCATATGGCTTTCCATGCACAAAAACGTCAATGCATATGCGTTATCTTTATTCTCGCTCCTTTTTGTGCCCCTTGAAAAATTGTAAAAGTTCATTGCTTTGCTGTTCTGACCCTTATTTGTGGAACTTTTACATTTTACCCAATGATGGGTGCATTGTACAGGTCCATGGCGCCAAAGACAGTTATCAGTTGCTGGAAATAGTAACTTAGCCTTAAGGGCAGGATTTTCAGAGACCTTCAGGGGCTTTGCATCATGATGAAAACACAAGTTAGACCACTTGTATCCTGAACGGATGCAATCTGCACCCTAAAATGATGCATGCCTCTTTTTTTTTTCTGTAAACTGTGGAAACTGCCACACATCCTTCTGAACATTTTAAAAATAGCATTCAAATGTGTGGATGCATGTTGTTTATTTAATTGTAATGTCTGACAAGGTGAGGCATACTAAGTTGTGACTGCTAGTTTCCAGGTGCATCCTACGGAGTGGGTTACATGGACCTGTTTTTTTGGTGGAAGAATTGTAGCCTTGGCACTATGTGCACTATCCTACTCTTTTTATAGGGGCACTGCTGTGTGGATTCTCAAGATGGTGGCAGCTGGCGGAGGTGTGAGAATGGAGGTGGAGGGAGCAGAGGGGATAGCCTCCCCCCATTTCAAAACAGCTAGAAGTTTCTTTGAACTATGGTATCAGTTGGAATGCTCATTGTATGTATGGTGTGCCACAGTAAGGGGCTTTGAATATGGAACTGAAGGTCTGGATGGTGAACGATGAAGACGATTTAGTCCTGAAACTTGAAAGTAAGCAACGATAACTGCAAAAGATTATTTCGAGGTAGGAGGATTTGCTCCTCCACAGAGTACAGTGCTCAAAGAAGCTAGTGGAGCACTCTGCTCTGGAGCTTGGGGTCAGCAATCAGCAGGATGGTTCTCTGGGTTGTGATGCATCTGTGACTGGGCATACTATCCCGAGGACTGAAAATGATACACAGTTCGCAGGACCTATACTGAGTAGAGCGAGAGCAGCAGTTCCTGATTTGAAAGTAATGGCGCACTCTAAATTTTACCTCTTCGATTCCTGATGACTGGATTACATCTACAGGAACAGTATGCCTATTGATTATGCACAGCATAGAGCAGTTTCAGATCCTGCTCCTGTGTGTTCTGTCCATAATTCTGTGGTGACTCCTGCATTGGAAACACCAATCTGCCAAGTACAGTATTTTTTGCAGCCTATACTGCACCATGACCTGCTTGCTGGTAATGTACTGCCTAAAACACCAGCAATGATTACAGCAAGAACCGTCTCAGCTTCCGTGGTGCCCACTGTTGTTTCTGCTGCTTGGTCTCTTGAAAGGGCATTATTGAATGCTGGGTGGGTTCAAAAATGACACTGGGGTCTGGGAACCTGATGGAACTGACCCTACAGTGCAATAACACCATTTGGATACTGATAATACTACTGTTGCCAACTGTGACAACACAGCCACCTCCTCTTCAGAGACATATACTTTGGCTAATGGTCAGACTACTTCTTTTGAGTTACTATCTGACAATATTACTGCAGCTCAACACCAGACTGCTTTGCCAGTCTTGAATACTGCAGCTGTTTCTGTTGACTCACTTTCTTTTAATTACACCCCAACAAATGAGGAACCCCCCTAAAAATGCTCTGAGCTTTTTGCCTCTAGGGGGAACCTGCCCCACACCAGGATGCAGTATGTCTTATCTACAAAGGGGGTTTGGACAAAGTGCCAGACAGAGTGTATGTTGCTCGGACTTTACTGAAGGACTCAATGAAATGTTTTTCTGCAGAAATTTATGCTTTTATCCATGCTGGGGATGCCAGCTTTGATATTAGTTTTAAACAAACTGCAGGTTTAGATAGGTTCTGGGCCAGATATAATGCTTTACACAAAATTACTCTATGGATCCCTTTCTTGGCTGTTGCACTCAAAAAGCTCCAGATACGCACAGTCACAATCTTGTTTGAAAATGAAGGGGTCGGTATTTAAGTAATTCTATTTTGGCTTAGGAACTGATGAGAGGTTATAGATACACTGGTTCCAATTATAGACTCTGAACAGATTTGAATAGGTAGCTGGAGGGTAAAGGTGAAGCTCAGGAATACAGATGTGGGGGTGATGCTTCTCCCCAGTGTTTACTTTCTCAGAAGGGGTAGATGCACCCTGTTTTACTATGACCAACAAAAATCTTGTTTCAAATGTGGCTCCAGAGCTCATTAGGGTAATGCTTGCAAAAGCACAAAGTGTACTGTACCCACTGTTTTGATTATGGTCATTCATCTAAAGATTGTCAAGATGCTTTTAAATGTAATCTCTGTGAGCGAGGTGGTCGTTCTTTTGTGAGGTGTCCTTGCACCTCTCATAATAAAGGTGAGATCCTATCCACCGAAACTTTGGTGACCCAAGCACAACAAAAGGGGGCTGCACATGCCTCAGATTTTCCTCCCCTCCTCCCTAGCAAAGGAGATCTTTCAGGCAGAGACCCCCCCTTCACTGTTCACTATAGAAAAATGGCAACAGATGCCCCCTCTCCTGCCCCTCCCCCCATAATGAGTTTCAACTAGTATCTCCCTCAGGAAAGAAAAAAAGATTGTAGCCTGTGGGAAAACCTCCCCGGACAGGGAAAACATCCAAGGCTCCACCTTCTGTTCCTTTTCAAAAACAGCTATAGTGTGTTAAATAAGATGCCAAACAGCAGCAAAATGGATTATGAGGGAGAAGTCTCTGAGGTCTCTTCCATGACCTCCTCCCAGGTGAACCCCTTCTCTGATTAAGAGGACCCCCCCAACTGCAGATGAGACATTGCCTTCCAGGAGGCAGACTCGGTCCCAGAATAAAAGTACCACATAAGATACCCTCCCCCCTTTTTCTTTTGACCAGTTATGGCCTCTTTTATTGTCTCTACTATGAATGTTAACAGTATTAAGGGCTACAAAAAATGTCTGATGGTACTCACTGAACTACAAAATGTCAACAGCCAGATTATCCTCCTTCAGGATGCAAGACTTAACTACTTATGACATTTCTCAGGCTACTAGGTTTTGGTCTAAAGGGTCTTCCTTTTGGTCCATAGGATTGGATAGGTGTGATGGTGTGGGGATTTTGTTCAATGATGGTAATTTGCAGGTAACAAAACTTACTGAAATCCAACCTGGAAGGGCCCTGGCATTGGATGGTAATGTTGGCCCTAACAGGTTGTGTGTAATTGTTACTTATGCTCCTCAAAGTAAAGCCCTGAGGTTTGAATTATTTTCTGCTATCCAGCCTTTTCTGCATACAGCTAAAATCATTATTCGGGGTGGCGACTTTAATTGTGGACTCACCTTATCTGATAGAGGCCTAAAAACAACTAAACTATTTAGTGATTCAGATAGTCTGAATAATGCACTGACCACTGCAAAACGTAAGGATGTCTATAAGGCCCGACATGGTACTTGTGGCAATACGTTTTTTAATGGGGTTCTCTCCCTGAGGATTGACTACATTTTTGCCTCTAAAGCTATACATATACAGTCAGCTGGCACTCCCGTCTATGAATTTAAACACCAGGAAATGGTCAGTTGTTCACTACAGGGGGGACAGGCCCTGATGCATGGGAAAAGCCTGCGTCGCCTTAACAGTTGTAGATGAGAGGACACTGGATTGAGTAGAGAGTGGGACCAACTATGAACAGCCCATTTATCTGTTTGATGCTTTTATGATACTGTTGACTCATGGTGGGAGGATAGTAAAAAGTATATTATACAGTTTTTTCAATCTTACTCAGGGACAAAAGCACAAGACGATTATTTGAAATATTTGACACCACGTTCTCAGTTACATAAACTCATTTCTCATACAGAAATGGAGAAACTGGACTATAGTGCCCAAATTAGTAATGTTAAAACACAAATGCAAAAAATACAACATAATAGGTATCAGTCCATATATCAGGAAATCTGTTTTGGGACAAAAAAAACACTAAGCAAATCTACAACCCTTATAGGGATTGTAGCTCTAGGACAGAAAAGATCCCTACAGGGTTTATACAATTCTAGTGTGGAAATTGTGACTACTAGGTCTGAGTTACTGACTGTTATTGATCAACATGTGGCTTCTACCTTTAGTATGGCTCCGGAGAACCTTGCCATTCAGGACTTCCTGGCAGATTTGGATATTCCAACTCTGCCAGAAAGTAACATTATGGCTTTGACAATGCCTATATCTATGGAAGATGTATGGCATACTATTAAGTTGTTAAAAAGAACACTGCCCCGGGGATGATGGCCTTAGCGCAGAATTCTATAGAAAATATCAAGACCATTTAGTCCCTGTTTTAACGGAACGTCACAACTACTGTTTGACTATAGGACATCTCCCTGATTTTCAGTTGACAGTTCTTTTGATATTTACCTTTAAACTTGGTGATAAAGCAGCACTCAAAAAATTGGAGACCACTCAGTTTACTAAACACTGAGTATAAAATCCTTGCTAAAAGTTTGGCTGTCTGGTTGCGGGCGGTTACCGAACATTTGATTAGTCCCCAACAAACGTGCTCTGTTATTTCTCAGAGCATTCAGGATGCTCTATTATGGATCAGTGAACTTTTCCTGACAGGAACTCAAAACATGATTTCTGGTTATCTCCTGAGTATTGACCAGGAGAAAGCATTCAACAAATTGTCACATGCGTACCCGTTTCATGTTTTAAAAACTTATCATATACCAGAGAAATGTATCTTTTTTGGATTAAGACTTTACATAACCAAGCCACATTGAGGTCTTATGTCAATGGATGGCTTGGCCCGACTCATACGTTTCAAACAAGGGTTCAACAGGGGTGCCCATTGAACCCTTTGCTCTATATTTTTAGTATTGACCCCCTGCTCCAGAAGATCCAGCATAATGTACATATTATAGGGATTTCTGCTGGACCCTGTTTGGTCCCAGTGAAAATTCGAGCATATGTGGATGATGTCATTCAGACATTTAACTCTGCTGCTGATGGTCAGCCAATAAGTCACATATCGAAAAGTTATGCAACTGTCTCTGGTTCTCTTATTAATTGTAATAAGAGCATTGGGTGCCATATTGGAGAACTGGTTTCTTCACTCTTGCAGTGTATTGCAGATATCCCAATTTTGGACCAGAATATTAAATTATTGGGGGTCATCTCTGGGAAGACAGATATGGCAAAGAAGAACTGGGATACTTGTCTTCGGATTGCACAATCCAAGGTCATTGCTTGGAAGAACAAGATAATTTCTAAGTTGAAAAGAGTAATATTGATTAAGACCGTAATCCTTCCAATCTGTTTATTCATTAGTTATGTTTTTTCCCCACCTCATGCTATGGATACTAGACTTTTGAGTATGTTTTTTCAGACCTTTTGGGGAAACCTCCTGAATCCCCTTAAAAAGGGTGATAATGTTTAAATCAAAGAAGGAGGGTGGAGTGGCTATGGATAACCCTAATGCCTTTTATTTAATATTTTTATTACTACAAATATTAGTATGGCTTTTAAAGCCAAATGGGAAAATTTGGACTGCTGGGGTCTTAGAGTGGCTAAAACCATATATTCTGGACTGGCACAGTGAAGCTCTTAAGGTCATTAGAAAACCTGGGTATCACCCTTCTTATATTGTAGATATTTTTCTTAAGATTAAAACATGGAAATTGGGGATACATTAAATTGTTACAGTAAATAGGAAACAGCTGTATACAGAAATAATGGATATTAATTTTAAGATTCCTTTTGGAGATCTGCTATTGTGCAGATCAGGACCAGTCCAAAATATTACGCTATTTAAACTATGGCAGGCTACTTCCTTTTATCTGTGATGTGCAGTGGCTGAATATATATGGGAAATTAGGAGTACGCAATTCTCATAAACACAAGGCACTGTCAGAGAGATATTGCCCCGAGAAAGCTGTGTTTTTTATGTTGGGAACCCAGGACCATCTTTTTTTTACTTGCCCCGATATATACAGGTTTTAAGGAGTTATCTTGCTAGACAGTGGAACAAACCCTTGTTTTCAAAGATAGCATATGCTGAATTAATTTGAGGACTTTTTGATAATACATGATAATAAAACTTTTCAAGTTGCAAAGGCTATTTTTCAATATTATATTTGGTAGTCTCGCTGCACATGGGTATTACAGCAGAAACATGGATACTTGGAAAGAATTACTAATGTACATCTTGAACAACAAAAGATTCATGCTTTAGAAGAAAAGTGTACTCTGCCTCAGCAATTGAGGCAGTTGTGAAGAAATTGCTCTTTTGTATATTATTGTTTTCTTTTGTTTAAACTTCTGTGAGACTATACACTGGTTTAGTTAGTATCTTACAGTTATTGTTTAGTTTATGGCCCACATTGTATTTTATGTATGTATAATTTGTTTCGGTTTCTTTTTATATTACTTTGCATTTCTCTATATTTTTGTTTTCATAGTGAAGCTATAAATGTGATTGTTGATTTCCTTTGTACTTCCTGATTTTGGTTTGTTTTCCTGTTGCAATAAAAAATTCCTCTACTTTTGCCAGTTGGGGAACCCCTTGTCTATGACAATGAAGATGGCAGCTGCTGAGGATGGAGGAGCAGCTACTGACTTCTGAAAGGTGTCTGAGGAGTTTACCTCACCCCCAGGTGTGGGCAACACTGAGGCACTGACCGGAGAGATTTTTTGCTCACTGCAGTTGACAGACACTGCTTCTTCTAGTGCACCAGACCAGAGAAATATCCTGAGTGGAGCTGTGTAGAAGTCGCCGGTATGGGAGCTGCTGTTACAGCACTGCCATAGGACAAAAGATTTACTGGCACAGATTAGAGTGGAGAAATGGTGATTCCAAGCACAGGTACTGTTGTTTGATTCTGATAAGTCTGTAACTGTGCAGCCTAGCACATACTTTGTTGAGTTGGCCAGCGCTGAGCATAGCACCTGATTTGGTGCTTTTGTTGAACACTATAGAGGTGGATACTACTGGTACTAGTACCTAGGGGAGGATTTGCCATTGATGTTTTTTTCAACATTCTGTACAGGGCCCACTACTGTACTCCCCCTTGGGTCCCCAACACCGATTGCTGTTCACCAGGATGCATGTTTGCCAGTGTCCCTAACACAGAGGTTTTTTTCTACCTGGTTCACTGTCTGCCCCTGTTGCTAAGGGTCTGTCTGGCACTGTGGGAGTGAGCACTCCTCAGCAATCTGAGGAACAGGAGGATTTAATTCTTGTGCAGCCCTGGGCTCTGGTGGGGGCTCTAGTGGCTGTTAGCTGGTAGCCCTGTATTTCTGGACCCTGAGTCCCTGATGCCTCAGACCCAGCTGTGTGGCACTATCAGGCTGCAGTAGCAATTTTCTTAGGCAAGGGCACATCTGCCCCTCAGCCAGAAAGCCTCCTTTGCCTTACCTGTTCTTTCTTTTGTTGAGTCCCAAGCTCACACCATGACCTATACTCTGGTGCCAATGGAACCTCCTGGACAGCTGCATTTTGATTGTTGCCAGTCTTTGTCTTCTTTACCATATATTGTGGTTTCTGCACCTTAGACCCCTGTGGAACACACTTCTTTGGTGAGTCCCATACCTCTGGCTGAAGGGGTTCCTGAGATACATGACACTACTATGCCAATCTCGATTTCTGCTGCTCCTGTGGAGGACTCTGCAGTCCCCCACCCCCTTTGCAGCCTCATCAACCTCATGACAGACCCAGACAGTTCTTGGACCTTTTTTAGGCTTGAGGGGAACCAGCTCCTCAAAGAAATTTGGTTCAGCTGATTTATAAAGGAGGCCTGGAACTGCCTCCAGACCGAATGTACATGGCCAGGACATTATTGAAGGACTCCTATCTGTTTTGGGATTTGGACACTTACCCACTCATCAATGTGGGGAGATTCTAACTTTGACATCAGCTTTAAGCTTGTTTTTGGTCTAGAAAGATTTTAGACCCATTACAATGCCAATAAGTTATCGGCTCTTTGGACCCCTTTTTGGCATTTCCTTTGACGAAACCCATGGTCCGCAACTGTGATATTCTGAAAAGAAGTGGTCAACATTGTAGACATCATGAGCTGACTCAGGAGGTGCTGTGAAGTTCTGTACCAGCCTGAAACCATTATTGACTCTGAGCAGCTATGGACTGTGGGGTGGTGGATCCGAGTAAAATTGACAAAGTCTGATTATGGGGTCTTGCATCTGCCTAATTCTTTCTATTTGGGGAGAGACAGTGGTTTGTAATTCTATCAGGGACAACCCAAAATGCGTTTCAAGTGTGGTTATAGCTCACGCTTCAGTAATGCCTGTGAAAGTGTAAGGTGTAGCCATTGTCTTGCTTTCAGGCACATGGCCAAGGATTGCCCGAACAGCTTTTGTTGCAACCTCTGCAACAAGCAAGGCCATTCTTATGCGAAATGCCACTGGGCATCTCATAGCAAGGGATGGAGTTCTCTCAGGAAGACATGGTCTTTCATGCCCAGCAATGGTACTTTACCTCTGATCAGAGATCTTGTTTTGTTATGGCACCTATGGATCTGGCCCCAGAGCCCCCTCAGGTACCTCCCTTTCAGGTGTCTCCTACCCCTGCACCTATGGATGAGGTTTTGGTCCCCTGTGTAGTTGATTACCCTAGTTCATCCTCTGGGACTAGTGATGCAGCGAATTTAAATTTCACCCACGGAGTCCTGGCGAAGTGTCCAAATCTGCATCGAAGAGCATTTTGCGAATTTTTCCCTCAGAAGGCTGAAATTCACCTTCTCCAACAAAATGTTGCCTTCTCTCCATGGTGGGCAAAATTTTGTATAAATAATAAACAAATTAAGTTATAAACTAGATCCCTGGTGGTTAGTGGTCCCTCCCCCCCACCTGTCCCACATGTAATAGTGTACGGCCGCTTGGTAGTGGTCCCTCCCCTCCCACCCGGTAATCTACCCACTGAAATGTACACAATCCCCCCCACATCCCTCCAGTCGGTGCCGTAGCTCCTTCTTCAATTCTTCCTGTTAAAAAAAAAATCTGAGGTGGTCCAGTGGTTTTGGTAAAATCAAGCCCTCCCTCCAGATCCCAGTTCAAAATAAATCCCTGGTGATCCAGTGCCCCCCCCAGTAGCCTGATGTCCGTGCCACACAACCCCGCTCCCGCCGCCATCCTAAATCCAGCTGGCAGCAGCAGACTGGCACAGTCCTCCTCTCTCCTCCACAGCTGGCCTGCCGTCCGCCGACAGAGCTGTCAGTGAAGCTCATTCATTGACAGCTCAGTCGGCGCAAAACCCATGGAGGGAGGGAGAACTGTGCCAGTCTGCCACTACGACTGGATTCAAGATGAGGGGTGAGGCGGGCAACATCTGGCATAGAGGGGCACTCTGAGATGGCCTGAACTGAGGTCGGAGGATGGGGTTCAATTACCAAAACCACAGGCCCTCAAGTCACAACAGGGAGGAATCGGAGAAGGAGCTATGGTAATGGACTCAGAGGGATGCGGGTGGGGGAGTTACTGTACATTTCCACGGTGGGCAGATTACCGGGTGGGGAAGGGAAGGGACCACTAGCCACCGTGGCTAATTATTACATGTGGGACAGGTGGGGAGGGACCACTAGCCACCAGGGATCTAGTTTTATAATACCAGGCAGTCACCCTACCAAATTTCACCCGTGGACAGAAGGCGAAATGTCACCATGGAAGGTGAAATTTTGCCACAAAAGGTGAAATTTTGCATTCCGCCAGGTGAAATTTCACCACTCCCCAGGTGAAATTTACATTTTGACTACTCGAAGTGGGTGGAATTTGGCGGATTTCTCCACAAAGCGAATTCTGCCCACTTCACCCAACACTGTCTGGGACACTGTTACCTGACCAGGCTGCACTCCCTCCTGAGGATGATTTATTGGTTACAGCCTCTCCCACTGCTGGTGCCCCATGCTCATAATGCCAACCCACCCCTGATGACTTTGTTCCGGTCACTGTAAAGGGGAAAAACTGAGGTCTAGATGGACTGACACCCCCCCAGCTTTCGGGTAAGAAAGGTGTGGCTGCCCTGGTTTACAAGATAGGTTTGGAGCCCTGGCAGTACTGCTACATGGGGGACATGGACATGAAGGATGGCGACTCAGAGGCTTCATCTATCCTGTCCTCCCACGTGGACTATTCCTCCAATGTTGATCTCACTCAATCTGACCTAGTACTCCTGTAGTAGATAGACAGGGGACCAAATCACAAGATGTTGTTAAATGAGTTCTTACCTACTGAGTTTTTTCTATTTTACCTTAATATTCTTAATCCCTACAGGTGACCACCATTAATGTCAGCAGTTTAAAAAGCTATTGTAAATGACTGTTGACACTTACATCTTTGCAAACCCTCCTGCTCAGATTATCTTCTTACAAGATACCTGAATTAAAATGCAATTTGAACTGACATACTCATCATGTTTATGGTTTAGCGGTTCCTCCTTTAGGTCTATTGGTGAGGACCACTGTGATGGGGTGGGAATTCTTTTTAATTCTGCTGAGTTGCAGGTTACACAACTAGTGGACTTGGTGCCTGGCCAGGCCCTGGTGTTGGACATAAATTTCTGGCAACATAGGCTATAGCTCATCACGACATACGCCCCTCAGCCAAAGGCTGGCAGTGTCCCTGTTTCAGATGATCCAACCTTTCTTGCACATTTCACGACTGGTGGTGTGGGGTGGAGATTTCAATTGTGGATTGACACAAATGGATAGGGGGTTACAAACTGAGAAGTTATTTCAGACTCCAACTGTTTTAATACTGTACTGGACACTGCATCACTGCAGCATGCATATAGGAAGGTGCATCCCGCTGAAGGGAGCACATATTTTTGAGGTCCCCTGTCAACTCGCATAGATTATTTTTTTGTCTTGCAACTACTGACTGTGATGGATATTCACACTAGTGGGACAGAATTCTCAGATCATTTACTACTGTCTGGTTAGTTTACCTGACTGGGAGCCCCGTCTCATGTTAAAGGCCTATGGAGATGGAACATGGCGGTCCTCCTTAACTCCATGCTGAGAGACAAATGGGCAACATTGTGGTCTGCACAAGAATTGGTAAAGTGTATGTATGATACCCTAGCAGACTGGTGGTTGGATTGTAAGCATGACTTTAGAGTCTTGTTTAAACTATACTCTGGGTTTAAGGCCTTGGGAGAACACCTTCACTATTTGTCCCTTCATAATCAGTTACAGAAAGTGCTCTCCTTGGTGGAGCACATAGAACAGGACTAATAATTCCAAATTTGCTCCCTGCAAGCAGACATGAGATGACAGCACTATGACCAAGTGCAATCAGTGCACCAGGAGATGCATTTTGGTAAGCAGAGTTCAGCACACACTTTCAGCCCCTTTAAAAACCTGTAAACACTGGGTGGACAGTAGACCCATGAGATCTATAAATGGCCCTAATGGATGGGAGGTTCACATGGGTCAAGAAACAGAGTGGCATTGGACTTTACATGTGCTACCTTCTCGGTGACTCCCCACCTCCCTTGGATTGGTCCTTTCTGTGCCATACCACCATCCTGGCTTTATCTGCTGCTTAGGCTAGATCCCTGCTGGTACCTATTACTGTGGATGAGGTCATTTGTAACACTGGTACATTGAAGCCTGATATAGCACCAGGTGTAGATGGTCTAAGCCTGGAATTTTATAGATGTTTTAAATTTTCCCTTGCACCCTTACTTACTGCCCTGTTTAATGACTGTTTGATGCTGGGTATTTTTTCACCCTCCATGTTGCAAGCTATTTTGATTTATGTATATACTGTAAGCAGGGTGTTAAAGTGGATCTCCGCAACTGCGACCATTTAGCCTGCTAAATGTGGACTACAAGATCCTGGCCAAAATTCTTGCTGCTCAGTTGGGCAAAGTGGCTTTCTCCTTAATCAGTCTGTTCTGGACATGCTCAGTTTGCATTGACAATTTCACTATAACTTGATTACTCTCAGGGAAATCTTTACATGAGGGGTGGCTGGCAGCATGGATGGGTATGTCCTTAGTTTGGACCAGGAGAAGGCCTTTGACAGGGTCTCACACAAGTATCTCTTCCAAGTCCTTCATTCCTCTTGTCTCCCTAATTCTTTAGTGGCCTGGCTGGGCTGTCTCTAAAGCTCTGCCTTCATCTTCCCCTAATAAATGGTTGGTTTGACCCTTCCTGCATGCTGAGGACAGCGGTGCATCAGGGGTGACCCCTGAGCCCCGACTTATATATTTTTTGTTTTGTCCCACTTTTATAGAACATAAATAATAGTGTTTCCCTATGGGGTTTGTCCCTGACTCCCAAGGAAGCTCTGCTAAAAAGTCTCACTTATGTGGATGATGTGGTGGTTTTCTGCAGTATGGAGAATGATGGCATAGTTTTACAACACCTCTTGGAAGAGTTCTCAGCAGTGTCACATATTCTAATATTAATTATGATAAAAGCAGAGGGTTCCCAGCTCTTTGATATTAAAATCCTGGGTATTGTTTGGGGCCTCTGATATGGCTTCGGTTAATTGGGAGGTTTGTATACAGAACACCTTGTTTTCAGTGTACAGATGGAATGAGTCCCATCTTTTGAAACACAAGCGTGTCATGCTGATTAGATCTTTCTTAGTTCCACTTTTCCTCTATGTTAGTTATATTTTTCCTCTTCCCCTATCATTCAAACTAGATTGTACAGTATATTTTTCTGTGCTCTCTGGGGCAGTAGACTCAACCCAGTATGATGGGATATCACATATAGAACTCTGCAGTGGGGGGAGGGGGCTCAATATGGTGAACCCCTCGCTACTTTTTTTTTAGTGTAACCCCTAGATGGCGCTATCCCAGGGGCTACTACCCCTGCCTGATTTGCCACTAACAGGTTGAGGGGCCTGGATCCAATGGCGGGTGCCTCCACCCAGAGGTCAGGGTTTGCAATAGTTAAACTAACTTGGTCACAGCCCTCTGGGACACTGCAACCCCCCTTTCTTCCCACTAGTGGCCCACACAATATATCAGAATTACCTTCACAGTATACACTTACCCCCAGGTCTGGTTCCGCACTGGGACCTCCTGTGAAATGAGATACAGTGCAACAATCACAGTACAGTACTTTAACATAGACAAATACCTCAGGCAGTATAACTTTGCTGAAACAAGCAGCTCCTGATTTATTTAGGGGGTATAACAAGGACGGAAATCAGGTTAATTAGCTTATCACTCTAATAATCTACTTCCATGGCTCTGTGCACAGGCCTATCCCTATCAGTTACTGTCCCTGGGTACCCAAGCCCTAGTGGCTAGTCCAAACCGTGGCAGCTGGTAGGGCCCTTTCACACAGAGAAAAGGAGAATTAAACAGTCAGCAGTACAGTAATTCCATTTGGATTTAATGTGGCAATTCAACAGGGAGCAACCCTGAATTAGTACTCACGACCTCCAAATAAGATAGGGTCCTTCAATGTCAGCAGGGCTCACTTGAGGTACACAAACCTCTTCACACATCCATATAAAGAAAGTACTATACCAGGCAGGCTGCATCTGTATCCCGATCATAGTACACACAATACCGGAGAACACACAGCAGATTCAGTTCCTGACAGACCGAGTGCAATTTTCAGCAATTCTTCCAGTCTTCTACAGGGTGAGCCTGGTTTCTACTCTTCAGAGATCCTTTGATTCTTTTCACAGGACGGATTCAGTCCTAACAAGCTGTTACACAAGCTGCAGACCGGAACTCTGGGCCCTTACACCGTTGTTGCTAAAACTGCACTAAAAACACAGGGCTCCTCCTTCTTCACTGCCAAAGCTCAACTGAACTCCAACCGACAAAAACCGGCACTTCCTTTGAGTTCCTCCCAGTTCTTGACTGGATTGGCTGTCACTCACAATAGACTGCTGCTGTTGGTCCAAAAAGGCACTGAAGTCTAAACTACATCTCCCAGAGTCACTGCCCATACAATCCTCTTGTGGCTGGCTCAGATTATGAGTCCAAGTTCTGATTCGTCCAAGGCACCATTTTAGAGCTAGCTTACCCCACACTGATTGGTCCAGTTCAGCAGTTCAAAACTAGAATGGGAACTAGCAGACACAGTTCTGACTGCAAAGAAAGCAGGTTAGACAAACTGTAATTTCATTATTACTCTAAATAATTTCTGGTAAACAGTTACATCTTTCAGATAGGTTCCTTTGCACTCCTAGTGACTGCAAAAATTAAGTGAATTGGCAGCAGCTCGAGTGGTACTCAGAGAAGCACACAGTCCCCCATACAACTAATTATGTCTGCAAGCAGACAGCTCTTAAAGAGACAGTACCAGAGGCTCTAAAACACTCACTGATAAATGGCTTAAATGCCAAACACCATTCAGGCTTGGAGCATTCAAGCAAGCTCCTGGAAGTCTTTTGGGAACCCCCATTTGCAGGGGGGTTACATTAGTATTTTTCTTACCATCAATGTGTTACTGGTCTTGCAACAGTCCGATGCTTTGGTCCCTAGCCATCTGTGTGGCTAGAGGTCTACCTCCCAGAATCCTGAATCACTGGCCTCAGAGTTATTTGCAAGAGGTTCTTTGCCCCTGAATACATGACAGTAGCTTTTCTGAAGATAAAAAAAATGGAAGATTTCACATGGTGTCTTGTTGATGGCCACAAGGAAGTTGTTGTATTAATTTATCATTTTGGATCATTTCAGTCCAGCTTTTCTTTTCCATCAATGCGCAGTATCTGCTGAGAAGCTGATACTCAGCCACTTGACAAATCCCCAGGTGCTCTCTATTACTTGGGATATGATTTGGCTTAGTGTTCACAACAAGCTGGGGGTCCACAACTCCCATAAGCACAAACCTCTAACAGACTGCCATTGCCTTTGCCCGGGCTGTAGCATGGCTTTGGAAACCCAAGAATATCTTTTTTGTACCCTTCCTTGTGCTAGTCAGTTTTGGACTCTGGCCACAGCAAAGTGGCCTCCCCGCCCGTTTGACCCTTATGTATCAAGAGTTGGTGATGGGTATTTTTTTCCCCAGAATGGGTGATGTTTATGGCTTCCACCTTGCAAGTTTTGATGGCCTTATGTAAACATTATCTTCGGCAGGCTAGGTGCTCTTGGGTTTTGCAACAAAAATGGGTTTCACATAAAGAATTGTTTGTGAATAATCAGCTGGAATTTTTCAAAGTTGATGACAGAGACAAGACAACACACACACACACACACCTAGGGAGTTTCATAGGTTTTGTGACTCGTGAATCTCTTTCTTGTCCTGTTAGCTTGTGTCGTGTTTCAGGCTGATATGGTGTTTCTTTTCTACCCCATTTCACTTTTGGAGTTCGCTCTTGGCTAGTGTACTGAGTTAATAATTTACTAAGAGGTATTAGTCCTTTTGGCTTTTGACATTTGCTTTCTTTTCCTACACAGAAGTTCATGGTTTTGTTTCATGTATTTACTTTTTTTTTGCCTTCTTTCACAATAAAAATGTCCCCACTCTTTTCATTCTGCTGAGATGTTACATCAGCACAGGGAGCTGTTTGTTTTATGCGTTATTTTTTGTTGCTCCCCTCTTTGTTTTTTCATGTTTTCTTTTTCATATGTTCCCTGTTGTATGATACATGTATTTCTGCCATGATGCTTTTTTTGTACTTTTGGTGTTTGTTATTATTATGTTTAATAAAAATTCCCCTACTCTTCATCGATAAGTACTGTGGGATCTTTTACTTCCACCTGGACAAGGACCAGTGATAAGCAGAAGGGACCTCAGTTTAAAGTCTCATCCAAAAGATAGCAGCTCAACAGTGCAGTGTCTTTCTTGCACTATGCTACAGTTTCAGTTATGGGTATTGCTGCAGGTAGCTGGTGTGAGGCTAGAAACCAGCACCTTCCAATCTTCTGGCCTGACAGGCGAGCATGCTACCTACTGAGCAACTGACACATTTACACAGTGGATGTACTGCAGGCTGTGTCAGAAACTGTGCGCTTTGCCTGCATCATGCTTTCTGATTTTCTTGCCCTACATTTTTGCTTGAACTTAACTATAGTATGCCTACCACACTGCTATGATTCTACTAATAAAACAAAAATAGATATATATCTTTTACTAAAGGAAAAACATACAAGCAGAATATAAATGATAAAAGATGAGTGGTTTTCTACAGAAAGTGTTAGGATTGCCAAATCAAGTCACTGTTTTCTGATTCTAGCCAAATCTATTAATGTGCTATAGTATTGGTGTGATGAAAGGGACCAAGGGCCCAATCCACAAAAGGTTAGTGGCCCATATGCACCTGCAGAGGGCCATGTAAGGACACAAAGTGCCCCTATGTGCATGATGCCACCATCAGGGCACTCTGCAGGATCCACAGCCCTTGCTGTGTGCCCCCTCTGTACCTGATCCATAACCACATGCACAGCTCTACATGCAGAAGGATTGGGGCAGGCAGGGTAGTGGGGGAATGCTTGCACATAATCCAGTGCCCTGTAGTAGTGGTTCATAGGGCCAGCAGAGGGAGCAAAAGCTACTTTGTGTTACAGGTGCCATACCACCAATATACCTGTATCTGCCCAACTATGCCATCCTGTAATGGACAAAACTGGCCCTCCCTCTACTGGTCTCCAGCACCAGGCACATTAGTATGGGCCTGAAGGGTCAATCCCCAGCTATATGCAAAGCTGCACACCCGGCTGAGTTGGTGGCTGGTGGGTGGAAGTGGTGAAATATCTGCACACAATCCAGGACACTGTGGCAGTGGTGCACAGGGCCAGCAGGGGTGGCAGAATCTACACAGCCAAAGGGGCCACTGTAGCACCTATGTGCCTCTCTCTGCCTGGCCATGCCATCCTGTACTGGGCACAGTTTGCCTTCCTTCTACTGGACCCCAGCCCCAGGAGTATTGGCATTGGGTTGAGGGTGTCTCCAGTACTAGCCAGTGTACTTTTACAGTGTGCATGTTACATGTTCAGGAAATGGTAATCCATGGAGGATCAACATGGACTACAATATCTCATGAACCCCTGGTTCTGTGTGGAACATGTAATTCACTAGAGTGCTGACCCAGATTCAATGGAATAGACAGTGTTGTTGTTTACACTGCCCCTTGTGGCACTTCCAGTGCTAGTATGAAGCTCCATACTGTTGAAGGAATGGGGCTCTGGATGGCACCCAACCCTGTGCAATTCTAGGTTGTGTGACTGCAGGGCTGCAGTATACTCGATTCCAGTGCATCTCAGTCCCAATTCTGAACCAGGCCCTTAGAGTCAACATTGCCTTCTCCTACTGTCACACGGTTGATGTTATTATGATTTAATTTTCGATTTTGTGTTATATGAATGAGAAGTTAATCTTACAAAAATAAAATCTTCTAGTATGTTTTGTAAATATAAAACTTGCACTGTACTTCATAACTACTCTCATTTTTATAAAGTCAGACATTTTCTGAAATTTTTTATAAATTCGCCATTAAACTAATTGACTCAAACTTATAGCTCTAATAACATATGTAGAGTGGTTTTAGATATTAAATAAAATGGGTTTGGTAACTGCTTCAAGTGAATACAAACCCTTATCAGCCAAGCATATTGTATACAGTGTAGTTCAGCACCGTTATTAGCCCTTCATTAATACCATTTTCTGATGTGCGGTCCAACAATTCATAGCTGACATCAGTATAACTCAGTTGCACAAAGTTCCTTCCAAATTTGAATTCATCAGCATTTAATTATTCACAAATGAAAACATTTTCCATGAAAACAAGCTGGTCTTCTTTTGAACATATTCTGTTGTGACTATTTTTCTTTCACTAGAGTCAGAATCCTTTAAAACACTTGTGACCATTAGAAACTTTTCTCTGTTAATGTGTTGCAATGACACATCTGATGATTACTATTTGAAAGCAGGAGACACGACAGAAACAGATGAACCCTAAGGGATAATTGGCCTGCCTTCCTGGGTGTGTCTTTACCAAAAAAAAAAAGAATGAAATGTCTTGAAATTTATTTTTTTGGAACGCTACGCAATTTTTCTGCTGATCAAATTGTCAATTTTAGTAGAAAACTCAAAAATTCCTTCAAACAAAGCAAAGGTTAATGAATATATAGACTAAAAGGATTCTCATACCCAAGAGGTTGTCCATGCTATTTACAGCAGTATAATATGGTTAAGGTCCATGGTGCTGATGTAAATTGAATGTGACCTATCAATAAATGTGTGTAGTGGTCATTTTTAATCAACTCTTCAGACCTTATGAACATTAATTTCATCCAGGGATTTATTTTTAATTAATGAAATCTGTGTTTTTCTATACTCATTTAAATATTCAAAGCTGACATGACAGAATGTTAGCTAATTTCATGAATACTATATATAACATCTGCCTCTTTACTGGTCCACAAACAGATGCATGCTCCTGATCTGTAGTAATATACTGTAAATGATACACATTTTACTGCTTGTGGCCTATTTTGGAAAAAAAAAACACTGTATTTGTTAGTTTGCTACATGTCGTACAATTTGCTACAGAACTGTCCAGTAGTTACCTTCAATGACACAATAGGGAAGACTACCCATTATGTTGACTGTCAGAAACAATCTATCACACATGGTGATGGTGCTGTTCCACATCCTACCAAATGCCTTTAAAAGCAAAAAAAATACATAGTAAAATAATAGTAATCTGTGTTGCTCAAGGAACAGCAAACTTTGCGAACATTAAAACAAAAGCATACAGGATTATGAGCTTCTATCATTGTAATTACATGATGTGCCCCACAGCTTGTCCACCCCCCTGCACTTCAGGGCCAGTTTCAATGTCTGAGTGATAAAATATTGATGTATATGGCCCTACCATATGAATACCAGTAAAAGGTACAGATAACAAATATAAATCAGTGGGTGTAAATAGAAGTAGTAGTGGCAATAATGAAAACAAAAATGATACAGAAAACTAGCCAGTTGGGCAAAGGCTAATTTTTAATGACTTTCTTTGAGTTTGAAAAGGAACATTTTGATTCGCTCACTTGTATTCAAAAGGACTATGTTAACAGCTGGAAATTCTCATTACAAAAGATGGATTAAAAGTTAAACTATCAAAACACCGATTAAAAAAATATTAATTTTATAATGTTAATTTTATAATAACTTTAAAGCACCTAAGTATTGGGTTACCTTTGCTAAGCTAACCCTAGGGACATATTGACATACTGAAAGGCAGGAGGTGAACAATAACTTCCCTAGGGTTCAATTAGTAGACCAGCCCCTGACCACCCCTTAATGCTTAAAAAAAAATCAAAGTGCTACAAAAATATGAAAAGCTTAAATACTGATTTTACATTTTTACACTATTTCTATTTTAGAAATTGAAAAATCCTAGGGCTGTATGTGGGCATACATTTATTTCTTAACACTGCCCACCACATAACAAGTCACACTGGCACTGGCCACTTCACCGGTACATATCACCCTGCCCTTGAATCCTAAAATCTGAAACATCCACATAAAGCATTTCTAACTGTAAGTCCCTTGGCCCCATTCTTGTAAATGTATAACCATTACCCTAACTGCCCCATTAACCATAGGAAGTCCATAAAAAATGCAGATACTTTTTTCTTGTTTTTAATAAACTGGCAATACAGTGAACAAATAAATCTATTTTTTCCCGTTTAAGTAAACCGCCACCATATTTGTGGCCATTCCTGACACTGACAGTCTCACACCATTCCTCTGTTTGCCCTGGTTATTTTCTCTGCAGACAAACAACAACAAACAAATAAATAAACAAACTAAAAAAGCACTTCAAAATTTAAACAAATAGAAAGTAACTATTTCCATGGTTCCTTTGCCCAACCACTCACAGATGCCCTTCCCGATCCTGCTACCCTTTTGCTCAGTAGTTGACAGGTTTGCAAGGAAAGCAGCGGGGGGTAACACAGCTTCTTCAGTAATGAGGAAAAAATAAGAGGATAGCCCATGTGTGTGTCTGTGTGTGTATGTGTGTGCAAGCATGGGGGGGTGCAACAGGAAAATCTCTGTAGAGAACAAACTGAAAGTGGCAGTCTTTGTGCCTGTGTGTTAGGGGAGAAACCTTTGTGCAGGCAAGCAGCTATGAAAGAGTGTGGTTCCCTCTACTGGCAAGTATACCAGTGGAGGGACTATTTTACCCCCTTGAAAAAAACTATACAATCATTTGTAATTTTTTCTTTCTTGGCAATTTTTTTCTTCCATAAAAATGCCACATGAAGCCCATTTCCTAAGCTCAGTAATACTGTCCAGGTTGGATGGTATTGGGATATACTGGACCTTCCAGAGGCTACAAGGCCCTCCACCTCTGGCATTGAGCCTCATTACATCCCCTGGTCAGTCTAGTATATCCTTTTACCACCAACACTGTTGGGTATTATTGCTTACTTACCAGCACTGGGGAGTTTGGATATCTAGCCTCTACTTTTTGGATTAGTTTAATTTCTTTAACATCTCATACGATTTGCATTCAGTTCTTTTAACCTAAACCAGAAGTCATAGTATTTACAGTAAGTTCGATTATGACATGATGCAAAAATGTAGTCATTGAACTGGCCAGCCCACCATTGCAGTGGCAGTGCTACCATTCATGATGCTGTCGACCTGAGTTCAGGAACAGGCCTGAGTCTTCAAAGGTCCAGCAAGGGGGAGGTGAGTGAAGTGTGTGAGTGGATGATGTCTATCTTGGGGAGGGAGGGCATACAGATGTCAGTGCACTATAGCCTCCTGGGTGACCTCAGGTTGGGTGCAACTGGCACCATTGATTGAGGGAGGGAGGGAGGACTCTGGATTAATTTTGGTGCATGCAAGAATCTCTATGTGAACATGTGTGAAGTCTGGGGTACAGGAACAAAAAAATAGGAAAAACCCTTGGCCTGAAGAATCATGGCTCCTCTCTCTGCAGGCCTTACACCTGCCTACTGGGCTCTGTGGTCCACAACCAAACTAAACATCACACAGCATAAGGGGATATCCTGGGAGACTCTGCTGTGACAGGGAACCGTGGGACACTGCAAGGACCAGATAGTAAATCTCAGGGATGGTGGGGTGATGGGGCTGGGAGAGCAGGAGTCTGATAGGGGTAAGCTCAGCACCCAAGGCATAACAAAATGTATTCATTGACCCTTGTAATTGCAGGCCATTCAGTTATAGTAAGCAGATTCATTTTTGAAATGAAGCAAACAGAGACTCTACAATTGCATGTCTGTCAAGGACTTTCAGTAGAAAATGTAAAGAGAAAAGTACATTTGTTTTAAAAGAGGCTTTGACTCCTTAAAATAAGTAGAAATAGTCAGTGGTTAATATTCCCCTTACTTCCCTCTCTTACATTAAAATTGAACACTTTTGATATGCATCCAACATTTGTTTCACAGAGCATTGAAAGTGTTTTTACTTATTTCAAACCTCAAACCTTTTTATATTTAACAGTTATAAAATACATCTAAAAAGAAGGCTCACCACTAAATTGATATAAAAATAGTTGTGTATTTGCATGTTCTTAGTCCATCCATTCTAGTATAAAATTAAATAACTGCTTCACTTCTGCAGTAATGAATGGCGGAGCTTGTCTTGGCCACAGTCCATATTCATCTTTTCATTTAATGAATTGGAGGCAGTGCCCTGAAAGTGCACAGCTGGTAATATTTTGAACTACAAAAATGAAATTAGTTATTAAAAGTGACCTTCACTTTACCGAATATCTTCATTCAGTTAGCAATTTCAAAGTCATAAATCAGATGACGGTTTGGTCACCCTAATGATGTTTTAATACATTATGAGATTTACCATATAGTGTGGTGTGGTGATATTGGACTAATTAAAGGTATTTGGGGAAATAATCTTTTCATATTTTGTTTAGAGTTTATTTTACATTTGCAAGGAAAGGTACAAATTAAGTGGAACATCTAATTTCCAAGAGGATCCTCTCAATTTCAACAAAAGTTATTGAAATAATAGGTGATTTCTCAGGGTCAATGTGCAAGATTCTATACCTTAAATGTAACTACTGTATAACTGTTTTCTTTCATTTTTATTTCTGCAGACTGGTTTTTATTAATTTAGCAACCTTTAATTAGTTTTTTTGCAGTCGGCTAATCCTAGTACTAGCCTTTTGAAAAGTGGGTCCAGCTTCAGGAGGAGGAAGTTGACTCTAAATGAATTGCAATAAAGTATGATTTGACAGTCATCTATTAGACAGAATTGGAATTCGACAGATCACTCTGAGGTGAATACCAGCTACAGTAAGGCTGTTTAAATGGGACCAGTCGAATGACAAGATGGCCTGAGGAAACACATAGCCTTTGTGTTCTGCGGATGGTTACAACAATCTAGTGCATACCAAGTATCTCTAAAAGAAGTGCAGCTACACAGGGAAATGGTTATGTGCTGGGTCTGGGACTTGTGGAAGGCAGTTCCTCAACTGCTGTGTGGGGAACAGTTCCTCTGAGAAGTGAAGATGTATACAAAGTTCTTTTTTAGGATCTGAGCAGAATTCAGTTCAATTTGTCGTTTTCAGTTTTTCATTTTCTATCATTGCAATCCTATTATTTTACTTTCTTTACCATGTAGACTATTTTCCCATGTGTTACTTTCATTTATAAAATGAGTATGGAAAACCTTGCTTACCGATTGCCTAAACGTGTGTTGGGAGAACACAACCAACAGGTAAAACTGAGTCCTGCAGAGCCATGACACCATGAGGTGGTGTGGAAAACCGGCTATGTTGAAAACCCCAAGGAACAACCCACCTCTGATTTGTTAAGACTCAGGACAGTCAAAACCATAATAATGTTTTCCTTTTTCTGCTTGGGGGGGTAAAGGTAGAGAGTTAGGGTTGGAAACCCTAATGTCACATTTCCCTAATTTTGTGGCAATAAGTTACCCAAACTTGTTCATTAGCAATGTTTTTTGCAAGGAATACATTTAAATAGATGTGCATTTGTCATTTAAAATGTAGAAATGTTCTAGTGGTGTACCTTTACTACCATTTACTTGTGTGTGGGAGACCAAATTTGCACTAGACACTTTGAAATTGTACCGGTTTTGTTTGCAATCCATTAGCCAAGTGGTCAAGGACCAATACAAAATGTCTAGAGGCAACAGATACGGTTTACTTTACTTCATTTAACCTAGTAATACATGGAGCAATAAAGTGAAACACACATTTATGTGAGTTCCCTTCAATAATTTTCAAGTAGTTAGTTGATATTTATTTATTTAGATTTTGGTAACCGGGTAATCCCACTGAGACCAGAGATCCCTTTTTCAGGGGCGACCCGGAATTAGTTGCAGTAAATACATACATAGGTATAAATAAACAATAATTTCAGCTGATACATATTGGTGAGTAGGTATCAAATGTTTAGCACAGAGACAGCAGGTGTTTTCAAGGCTCACAAGTATTAAGACAGGTACACAGTACATTTGTACAGTACAGTATCTGGCTACTGAATTTCTAATAACATGTGTCCAAAGCATTGGGCAAAAACTCTGGTCTCCCACACAGCAGAAAAGGTTAGAAAATGAATGCCATCAGAATGTCACTATGTTTTAAAAGGCAAATACAGATCTACTCAAATATTTATTGATGCTAAATAATGATTAATAGATGACTGAATAAGGTAAAAACAGAAATTTTAATAATTGCCATTAACAACTTTTCAATAGTCATTGGCCATTTGGCTAATAAAGTCCCTAAAACCTGGATAAAATTCCAAACACTGACTATAAATCACAAAACACAAAAAGGAGATTGCACAGGGATGGAGTGCTAAAGAATAGCTACTAAAGTACTAGCGTCAAAGCATGTTTTAGATGTCTGCAGGCACTGAATAACTGAATAAAGTAACAATATTTGTGTACTTTACAATGGAGAAAAGCATATTTTTCAATGCGGATGTGGAGAGTGCCACTTTTTTGTTGTACTTTACTGTGTACAAATTTCTGTCTGCCAGAAACTGCTAAGGTAGGAAAGGTACACCATCATGATATCACTAGATTTTAAATGGCAAACAATGCATATGTGTGTGTGTGTGTGTGTGTGTATGTATATATATATATATATATATATATATATATATATATATATGCATGTGTGTGTGTGTGTATATAGTTATATATACTGTATATATATATATATATATATATACTGTATATATATATATATATAGAGAGAGAGAGAGAGAGAGAGAGAGAGAGATGTATTTATTAATTTATTTTCAGTTTAGTTCAGTTTGTTGTGTAGGGACAGCTTCCATTGAGCAGGCTCATTTACAAGGATGTCCCTGATACAAAGTACTAAACATCACAGATGATCTGTACAGGGACACATCATAGTAACACAGCAGGTATATCATGGTACATAGAGTAGATTGGTAGTAACAAATATGTACAGGCAAAAGCATCACATGACAGGAAGTTTATCACTGCCTAATAAAAATCACAGACAATCACACAAACAGTGCCTTATAGAAAAACAGCAGGGATATCACGGTACATAGAGTAGGTTGGTTATAGCAATACATTGAGGTAAATTTAGAAGCATCACTTAACAGTAAGATTACCACATCTAATAAATATGGGAGATAACCTCGGTAGAATGGATGGAAGGAAGGAAGGAAGGAAGGAGGGAGGGAGGGAAGGATGGAAGGAAGGAGGGAAGAGGGAGGAGGGAGGAAGGCAGGAAGGCAGGAAGGAAGGAAGATGCATGCCAGTATACACAGGAATCTACAAAGACAATAGGAGAGTGATGGGGAGAAGGTAGACTTGCAAGGGAAGCTAAGTGCAGTTACAGATCTCAGCAGTGCTCTCATGTACCCTACCAATGAATGCCCTAACTGGGATAAGGGTATGGAGTTTTATGCTAGCCTGAAGCTCATTCAAAAGGAAGACAAAAGTTTATAGATGTCCTACCAATCCGTGTCTGATAATTTGGCACATTCAGGGTAATATATGCACATTTTCTGAGGGTGTAGATGTAGATGAGCATGAGAAGAAGGCTGATATATAAGGGGGAAGCTTATTGAGCAGTGCTTTATATGTCCATGTATTAATGTGCACCATTTTACTGGTGGATAAGTAGGTCCACTTCATTGCCTCATACAAGGTACAATGATGGGTTCTGGCTGCTGCACTGGTAATGAAACAGATGGCTTGGTGATAGAACATGCCTAACTTATGCAGGTAGATGGGTGTGCATTTGTTATAGAGAATATCAGCATAATCAAGAAGAGGCATGAAGGTGGTCTGTACCAGTCTAGTTCTGGAGTATCAGGAGGAAAATGATTTGTTCCTGAAAAAAAAGCCAAGCCTAAATTTCAGTTTTTTTGTGAGAGCTTCAACATGTGAGGAAAAGGATAGGTGTGGGTCAAGCATGAAGCCTAAGTATTTAAAGAGATACACCACTTCGAGTGAGTCTCCTGATAGGGTGGTGATGGGAGTATAGTGGTTTGTCATGGGGCATACTGAAGGGTCATTCGGGGGCTAGAAAAACATAACCTTCATTTTTTTTTTGCATTTAGGAGCAGTTTGGCTGTTATCAAGTTATACTGAAGTTTGACAAACTCAGACTGGAGAACAGAACATACTTGACTAACTGTATGTTTCGATATGTAGAGGACCATATTGTCTGCAAATAAGTGAATATTTGAGTCTGTGATGCCCAAGCCCAGATTGTTTACATAGATTAGGAACAACAATGGACCCAGGATGGATCCTTGTGGGACCTCTCTTGTGACTGGCAAGAGTGACGAGGAGGTTCTGTTTATCTTAATGCATTGATGTCTATTTCCTAGTTAACTGGCTAACCAGGATACTGTAGCATCCGACAAGCCATGGGACTTCAAGCTGTCAAGCAGTAGAGGGTGATCCATGGTATTGAAGGCCTTACTAAAGTCCAAAAATACCACTCTGGTGACATGCTTGCTGTCCATGGCTACCAACCAGTCATTAGTGACTTTGGACATGGCCAAGACAGTACTATCATGGGGTCTGAAACCTGATTGTTGTGGCGTTAGCAACTGAGAATTTTCAAGGAAGGATCTGAGTTGGATACTGACCAGTTTCTCCAGAATTTTTGAGAGGGAAGGCAAGATAGAGATAGCCCAGTAGCTGTTAACACCACTGGGGTCACCAGATTTGAAAAGGAGTATGAGGTGTGCAACTTTCCAATCTTGGGGCACGATACTTTCAGATAGAGAGAGATTAAATAAATGAGTGATGGAACATTACAAAATAATGCCTAGTTTCAAAAAGAAAGGGTCAATGTTGTCCGTACCTCCACTTTTTTTAACATCCAACCTGAGCAGTTGGTCTTCCACCTGTTTAAAGGTGATAGGTGAGAAAGAGAAGGATGAGTGTGTTGGGATATTGGGTGGTGCAGGTGGGTGAAGGAGAGAGTTTCTTAGACTGGCTGATGGAGAAGAATCGAAAGCAAGACCCACTGTGGCAACATGCTCATTTAGTTCGTCAAGTATGAGAAATTTCATCTGTAATTGAGGTACCCTGATAGGTGATGGTGGAGCTTTGCTCCCCTCTACTAGTTTAAAGGTGTGCCACTGGCTGGCTCTAGGGTGCTTAGGTAATAGTTTTCTTTAGTATGCATAATCGGTTTAGTGCAGGCATTTTGACATATCCTGAATGCTGTCCAGTCTGTGGGTGTTTTTGTGCATCTGGCTGTTGCCCAAAGCTTATCTCTTTTTGTTAGCATAGACTTAATATCAGCTTAGAATCAGGGGCAGGCTTTTTCACTCTATATGTTCTGACAAGTGCATGGGTGTCTATGATACCTGTAAGTACTGCAATAAAGAAGGCCTGTGCCTTAGTAACTGATGGGGCTAGGTAGAATTATTGCCAATCAATGTCACACAGGTCAGCTAGGAAGTCTGCTGGGTTAAAGTGTCTGAAGGATATTTTAGCTATCAACTTACTTGGATTCAGCAATTTAGGAAGATTTCTAATACATACTACAATATTATGGTCACTCAGGGGGTTGTGCCAGACTGCATCATGTGTGATTTTATGGGGTCTATTTGTCAGAATGACATAAATTGGGGAGTCAAGGGAGTGATTTGTGTGGCCTGGCCTAGTGGCTTCTGAAAGTAGTTGAGCGAGTCCAAATTAGTCACATACATTCTTGAGCCTGCTGATTTGCTATTAAACCAATCCATGTTTAGGTCACCTAGAATCACTGTCTTGTTAGTGTTGACATCTACTGTAGGAATTGATAAAAATGTGATAAAATATCAAAGCCCACAGAAGGAGGTCTATAGCAACCAATAATATTTAGTGATTCTGAGCCTGATATATTAATTTTAACAGCTAAGCATTCAAATTGTTTAAGCTTGGAGCAGGAGTTAATGACAGAGACAAGAGTATTTATCATTGATGTAGATGGCCACCCCTTCACATCTAGTAAGCCTGTTTGCACGGAAGAGAGAATATGATGTAAACAAAACAGCCTGATCTGTAACATGGCCTTTTAACCATGTTTCTGTCAGGACCAGAACATCTGGCATAGTGTGGGAGACTCAGGCTTGCAGCTCAGTGAATTTTTTCTGAATGCTGTGTATGTTGAGCAGCATGAATGCTAGTCCTTTTGTTGTAGAGAAATCCATGGGATTTATAAACAATGCTGCTGGACCTGGATTTGGCTCCACATTGCCAGAGAATAGGAGAAGCAACAGGAGAAGTCGAAGTAACCAGAATCTAGAAAAGATAGTGTGCCTTATATGAGTAGAAGCATATTTATAACTTAAAGTGGGAGTCCAATTCCTCTGAAAGGCTGAATGATAGTTCAATGTTGCAGGTAGAAAAAGAATTGCCTTGAATTTAGCAGGGACACTAGAGACCAGTGAAGGTGATAGGGTATAAGTTGCCTTGTTCCAAATTTGGTGGGTATTCTGGGTGAAGGACGGATTTGAAAATCTGATGCTAGAGGGGTTTTACTGATTGCTATGATTTTTGGCTGGCAATGGCACGAAGGAAGGGAGGACTAAGGTTACTTGGTACAGTACATTATAAAAATGAGGTAACAGAAAAAGTTAGCAAGCTATGGGAATCTGAAGAGCTACTGATAGTTGTGGCTAAGAGGAAGGTCTGAGGACCCTATGAGGTGGAAGGGTTTATTAACACAAAGAAGCCAATGGGTGGAAGCAGGAAGATGGGGCGGGGTTTTAATGTATTTAATAGTGGGCCAAAAAATCAAGTAAGAGTGCAAGTCCATTTTAGAAATGAGCACCAGCTAAGCACAGAGTTAGTGCAGTCCAATGAAGAGCTGCTCCCAGTGCTAAAATGACCAATTAGCATCCAAAAGCAGCCAGAGCATGCCAATGGGAGCAGTGACTTTAGAGCCTTTCAGTCGGGCAGGAGCCTACCTTGTTCAGATCTTTGGGCAGATGGGCTGGAAATGGTGATATATAAACCCGTGTATGTATATATATATATATATATCTATCTATATACATATATAGATATATATATATATGTAGATATACACATATACATACATACACACACACATCTATCTATCTATCTAGCTATATATATAGATGGATATAGATATATCTATCTATATACCTGTATATACATAAGTGCTTCAGAAGGAGGCTGAGAGGAACCGCTTATATAGCTCAGGAAAGCAGGAGTGGCTGGCTACTTGTCTGTTGAATTACAGGCCAAGCCTTCCAATTCAATGGCCTACACAGCCAGTATAGTGTTATGCTTGTGCAACTGTGTTAGTCTGGATTTTGGGCCATTCACACTCTCTATTACAGAGGAATGACCACCCTGTAGGGGAACCAAAGGAAAAGAACCCTCGAAAAAGGGTTCCACCCCTAGAGGTGCCTCATGATTATTCCTGTTTACTAAAAGTACCTTAGGAAAGATCCCCAAAAAAGAATGTAGTAGTATGAAGCATGTAAGCAACCAGTAGCTGTGACGTAGTAGTAGATAAAGCAACAGGTAGCTTGATAAAATAATGAGATGCTTTGATAACATAATGAGATGTACAGGTTAGCAATAGTTTGGTGGGTAGCGTTAGAAAATGAGGGGATATCGTAAGGAGAGAGGGAACAGCAAGTAGAGACACCATCCACCTCCATCCAACAGCGGAACCTACCTAATAGAACTAGGAAACACTAACTACAGCTAACTAACTTTTATGACTTGAGGCACAGAGCAGAGAAAAAAAACCTTTGAGGAGGAAATCTCTGGGGATCCAAGGCCTAGATCGCCTTCTCTCCAGGCTGGGACTTTATATTTAGTGACCGCTCTGCAGTTGCAGTTTGGAAACCCAGTTAAAGGGAGGTGTAAAATATCCCAATTTGGTGGAAAGCTCTTGCTAAATCCCTCTAGTGGGAATGCCGTGGAAGGTTGTGAGAGTGCTCTTCAACATCAGGGGCAACCAAGGTGGGAGGAGGAAAGCAACGACTGCTGAGGCACTCACCTGGCCTACTTGCCCTAAACACAAAGCAGGTGAACCAGAGGCAGTTGTAGGGTGTATGCGGTGAAGGTGCCTTGCTAGTGAAACCATCAAAGTCAATGGATAACCATTGTAGTGGAACAACTAGAGCCAAAGGAGATCGGAGTAACCACCCTTCATGGCTAGTCTTAAATTCTATGGAAGAAGCTGCTGTCGTGTCAGTGAACAGCTGAAGCCAAGCCCGGAATGAAGACATTCACAGCTATGGGCCAGGTGAGAAAGGCCTCACCCTAAGTCTGGCACGCTCAAGATGCAGACTTAAAATGCAGAGTGAGACTGTTAGCTGCAGGGAACACTGAGCCAAAATGGTATTGCTGGCATGCCTCAGAAATTATAAGGAGCTGAATGACCGTGAAGTTCTGAGACCTTGAAAAGCTCAGCTACAATAGTGAGTGCAGCAGACATCCCAGAGGGTGAATCTGATGGGACCGTGGTAGGCAAAGAATGTGTAAGCAACAGAGGGCCTGCACATAGGTCAGTAACAGTGTGACAAAAGTTGGACCTGCACATAGGTCAGCAAAACATAGTAGCAATGAAGCAGCACTATGAATAGTGGGGCAAGCCAGCCAGGTATTCAAAAAGCCAATAAAGGCGGCACATACCATGAGGATTTGTCGTCGGTAGAGACAGGATTTAGAACATAAGTAATTAGCCACACAGGGCCACAACTCCCCAAACACCTCCAAGTTCCCACTGTAGGAAAAACAAGAAAGTGATAGAATGACTGATACCCACATGCAGGTATTGAAACTGGTTGACAGCATCAGCAGTAGCTTAGCTGACCTCAGAATATAACAGAGTGCACAAACATAGAAGCAGCACCTGTGCTGAGTACACTGGGTTGTAAACTTCAATAAACATAGAAAGAAAGGAGACACCATGCTCTGAAGCAGCTATCACCTGGCAGTGCAATGAAACTGCAGCGATGAGGTAAGCAGAATGATTTGAGAGAGCATGAGTGAGCTGCATAGCTAGGATTCAGAACGAGCCTGTATCAGGTGAAAACAATTAAGTGCAACATGGAGAGAAACTATGGTTGAGCTGAAACACACAAATCATGGTTGCAGCTGCATTGCAAGTAATTTGAGAGGTGTGAGTAACTGAGAGCAAGTAATATGAGCTCTGGAGCAGCAATATGCTAGGAGCTAAGAAACAAAGCCGGAAAAACAAAACCAAAACACACAAACATGGAGAACAGGGAACAAGGCCCAAAAGAAAGACACACAAACACAGAAAACAAAGAGTAATGGCAGAAAGAAGTTCACAGCTGGAGGCAAAATACAAACCAGAAGCAGAAAAACAAATGCAGAAGTCCATCAGAGACAAACAGAAACAGCAAGGTGGGGAGTGCAGGCCCCAAGGTAGGCCCCAGCCAACTGCATAGGACTGATAGACAGAGCCTCCTACCGGCAACAAAGAAAGTGCTTCAGAAGGAGACTGGGAGGAGCTGCTTATATAGCTCAGGAAAGTGGGAGTGAGTGGCTGCTTGCCCATTGAACTATAGGCCAAGACTTCCAATTGTGAGCTGGTATGGTGCATAGGGGTTCACAAGATAAATCAAATATTTGGGTAAGTTACTTAAAATCTTAACAGTGTAAACATTTTAATAACTTGTAATTTTATTACTTGGGATTGTCTGATCCTGACTCATTAATGTGGAAGTCATGAAGATTCCTCTTTTAGTTATGCTGCACAGGGCTTTGTCAAAAGGTCTCTGCCCAATATATCTATGTCAACTGTTTTGAAATGTGTAATCTTCAGAAGAATGCACCATATTTCACTGACTGAACATTAGAGTAGAGAATATTCTTGTGCAGAACATGATGGCAAAAAAAGAGGGTGCGTAAAGTCATTTTATCACTCAGACATTGGAAGCTATGCCTGAAATGCAGGGGGATAGGGAAAACTATGCAGCACATTGAGGTGTGTGTGTGTGTGTGTGCTTGCATTTGGGCTGTCAGTTTTCTACCTTTATACAAAATGTGTTGTACATTTACTGTTTCCTGATTGGCAAAATAAGTTCCAAAAGATGTATAATAATTCCCCAGAAATGCACAGCTTAGAACAAGTTGAAGCACTGAGATTTGCAGTTTGGACCTGTCATATACAGAGTTCCTGAGCAACCTGATCATCACAAACATAGCTGCCACTTCTAATCACTAGACATCTTCAACAAGCTCCTAAAAATTTTAGCTCCTATAATCTGTAAAAGTACATAAATAATCATTATTTCCTCACATGATGCCCTCCATACATAAACACAATTTAAAAATGAAGTACCAAGCATAGTTTTAATTCCTGGTGTTTTTTTGTTGACCATAGGGAATCCTCCTCCTATTCTCACCAGACAGCCAGTGCAATATACACTGCTTACCCTGCCACAGATAAAATTGAGACCTTGGCTCCACATAAGGCCTTCTGTCATGAATCAGTAAACATTCTGCCACAAAAATCTGGCAGAAGTTTCAATTTCTGTATCCCTTTATAAGCAAACATTCCATCTATTAAATGTGTGGAAAGAAAGATGATTGAGACATGGGGAAGGACTACTTTACACAACAGCAGTTACTTTAAAAAAAATTGCATTAATAAATAAACTGGTGTGTTTGGATTTTAAACTGTTTCTTATGTTACCTGATTTTATAAGTGCCCAAAGCACTCCAGGTCATTGGATGTCTGGGGTTAATGCACTTCCTGGTGCTGGAAGCACTCAGCACAATCACCATATGCCTCATTACGCACCTGGGCATGTGTAAACCCAGACACCCAATACCCTGTTATGTTTTATTGCTTACAAAGACAACAACATGTCATAAAATGAGGCATTCAGAAGAAAATCTATAGCATCACTAAAATGAAGAAGACTCGAACTCTACCTCCTCACAGAGTTTAGAAAGTGTCCAGAAAACAAGAGCTTCACATTTTAAAACAGGCATTTTTCTTTTATCAAATGTGTATCTTTCATAAAGCAAAGGTAAGATTTTTTGAAAAAGATTGTCTTTTTTACAGAGTGTGGGTGTTGAGAAAAGCTAGGCCATCTGTAGTGTAAAAGAAGATGAGAGTAAGGGAAAGGGAGGAAACTTGGCAGCTGCCAAACCTACAGATCAGCATGTCCCTAATGGTGTATTTCCACGACAATACAGCTACCATACCAAATGGGTTTCTGTAATGCATGGCATAAAAAGCATGACTTGGCTTGTCTTGTTCATGATGGGGCATCACCAGCACACTAACATCAGAACAACACCGAGAATGGGTGTTAATAGATGAGAATGGGTTAGAGGCTTAGAAACTCTGAGAGGCAAACAAGATCTTAAACATACAAAAGGTCTGCACAAGAACCTTGAAGTTAATCCACTTCATAATAGTTAGAGATTTTGCAAAATTCAATCTTGCAGGCAAAATTGCTCGAAAATCATCAATTTTGCCACATGAAACATTTTGCAAAATTATGCTATTCCATTAAATGTTTCACTGGGTGCAAAATTGCAAACTTTTTGCCAGTGAAACATGAAATTTTGTCACAAAATGAGTAATTTCACCAAATTGCACCAGAATGTCACCAAATATTGCCCGAATTCCACCATTTTGTGGGCTAAGTTTCACATTTCGTGGGTGAAATTTCACATTTCATGGTGGAATTTTGCATACGGAATTTCACATTTCATGTCCGTGAAATAGTTTATGAAATGTGTGAATTTCACGAAATATTTAGCGGAGTGAAATTTTCTTATTTCACACATCTCTACTAATAGTGAACAGAGAAGGTTACTGAACTACTAAGATGTGGGCAGAAAGCTATGTGTGAGTAATAGCACATGCTACTGCAAATCTAAATCAGTCACACACTCCTCAGGGAACTGACTGTGAGGCTATATAGAGAAGAATAGGGGTGTGTGAGTAACAAATATTAATTCCTGAACACTACAGAAAATAACTCATTCATTAATTGGAAAAAAAAAGTGAATGTCAGGTCCCATGTTAAATATTCATGCTTGAGAATAAAAAAAAGTTAAAATAACAAACCCAGTCAGCCATACACAGATGACAAGGGCTAGTCCCATAGCCACACTTACCTCCTCAGTCATCGCTGCCCCATGCTAGTGCTTTCCTTGCTCTACAGAGGCTCAAAGAGGTGGATCTCTACTTGGACTTATTTCATGGGCATCAGAACCATGGTTTTGAAATATGCAACAGGTGTTAGAACTGCCATGCTAAAGAAAATGCTGTCTAACTTTTATGACCATTGGCACTAAGGAAAGGAACCCCCAGTAGAGGAAACCTCTGAGGAATGAAGGCCTACATTGCCATCTGTTCAGGCACACACATGTCATAGGTGCTGTATTGCATTTGGAGATCACTACAACTAGCACATACTGTAACACCTATTTGTTTGGACTGGAAGAGGCTTGAGATGTGATTTTTCTTCTGGCTCATGTAGGAGACTTCCTTAATGAAAGGAGCCACCAGACACAGTGCAGTGAAGAAGAATCTTGCATTCTTGAGGACATCCCCTTTCTGGTGCATGTGCACTAACTGGAATGCCACTAAAGAAGCCATAATACACAGCTCGATGACAAAGGGTTTTACATTCACAAGCATGCTACCCTGATGAAGATTCAGGTAGGCCTCAGTGCTGAAGGAGTGTCTGTGTAATGATGACCCCAAGGTGAAGGAGAATACATAATTAGCACAGCTGCTTCAAGCTTGCTTTCTACTTTCAGTCCTCTGAATGCAAGGCTCACACACACATCTATGGGCCTTGAGGTGCGCAGCTCGTAAAACCATAGAGTTACCAAAGAGGTCTATGATAGGCACTGAGCATTTTGCTGCAGAGGAATATTAATTCTTTCTTTTTTATTTACATTTTACTCCCCAGTCTCCCAGCGATGGCCCCCATCCTAACAACCCCCCCAGCATAATCACCTGGCTCCTCCTGGATCTTACCTTAGCCATCCATGGCTTAGAATGGCTGCTCGGCCACCAGTGCAGAGCCTGTTGGGGGGGGTGGTCACCATCCTACCACTGCAAGATGTTTCCTCCAGTTTTCTCCCTGGACCCATGCACATACAATGGGCAGGGTGACTGCCCATGCCTCCACATTGGCAGTCTTACGCCCTGTGCATGGGTCCACCCCATTCTGAGCAGTGCATCTGTCCTAACCCCCAGCCTCCACTCTGTGTCTGACTACAGTGTGCTACATTGTCCCCCTCCCCCAAGGAAGGAGAGCTGTCATTGAACAAGCAATCCTTCCTTGCCCCTCCCGGCTGACCCCCGAATGACCCGAGTCTGTTCTAGAACCCAGGTTGCTGGTGTGGCGTGAGGTGTGGCATCCAGTACCTCAACCCTCAGCACCATCGGGCCAGCAGGAATATTAATTCTAAAGGAGCACTGAGTGGATGAGTGGAGCCAACATATGCAGTATGAATGGAGCCAATGTTATATTATGAAGAGATAGACTGTAGTACAGTATGAAGTCATACATAAGTATGAACATAACACAAATTCTGAATAGGGCACATCCCTTTGATTGGATGGTAGGAATGATGGTGGACCCTGAAGAAAGGAGCATTGTGGCAACCCAGGCTAACTGGTGAAGATACTTTGACTGGAAACAGTGAATGAATGGTGCAAGCTAGGAGCAAAGTGAGCCTGTGGCATCTAGAGCTTGCTAAGCACTGATTACAAGACAGGTGAAAACCACAGACACAAAGAAGGTCATCTTGCCAGAGGGTAGAAGAACCACATTTGTGTGGTTGCCACACAAAAAGCAGATCCTGTCAGTGTGAGGTTGGAGTGGTAAATGGTAAGCCTTGAATTGATTGGTTTGATACTTGGAACTGGAGGGTGTATGCTCAATGCAGTATGTACTGAGGAATGAACAAGGTAATATGGACATTTGAGGCACAACTTAAACATATTATTTAAATGAAGATAGCAGTATGGTTGTTCAAGCAGCAACTATGGGACACAGAGCAATCAATTTGTTTTGGGTGAAGAGAACCAAGGTCAAATTATTGCAATATGGAATGGTAACACAAAGGGACCCATAGGATGACTGGTATGAGATGGCTTTTGGGGGCTAGCCTGGCCCAGTGTGACTTTGGTATAGAATGAAGCTTGAAGAACATCAGAAGAGGTATGTGCTCAATAAACACAGGTCACATACACCATCAAATAATTTTGGGGTCAGAAGTTCATAACTCATTGCGTCAGAGCCCAGCTATGGCTTTTGGTTACATGGTGGACATTTACACTGCTCAGCTATGGGTGTTAGAGCCATAACTTGGATTAAGTAGTGGATGTTTGAACTGCTAAGATATGGAGGCTGGAACAACAACTTGGATAGGGGAGGATAGCAACATAGCTAGTCTGTCAGAGATAGCCCAGCAGTATCGCAGCAAAGGACATAATAACTTGACAAGACTGTAGTACAAGAAGGGTCCTTATTTTAGTTGCTGCATTGCAGCTTATTTCAGAGAAATCTGCAGCCCAAATGATCACCAGCTACAAGAAATGCAACCTTAAGAATCAGGACTCCCAAGCAACCCAGTGTGCTGAGCAGCTCTGTGCTACAGCTTGCAACTGCAATCGCACAACAAAGCAGAAGAAGATAAAGTGGCTTCCTTGTCAGCTCTGCACATTAGAGGTTGAGTCATCAGTCCCTCAGAAGTGGAATATCAAATAATTGGCCATGGACCAAGAGAAACAGCTCCCAGGCCAGACAGAGGCAACACATGCAGAGAGAAGGTAGCAACATGCAAGCATGAAGAGCATAGATGCAGAATCAGTGTGTGTTCTGCCACAGAGGGGCTTATGATTCCCTGCAACCTCGAGAGTGAAGCTTGAGAGGTCCAAGGAAATCAGGATCCCTGAGGTGGCAGAATGAACACTGGATCTGCGAAATTGTGTGTCCAGTATTTATTTATAGTGTATGGTGTCTAAAACCTAACAGTTTGAAATGGCATTGCCATGCAGCAGTCTCTTGTGGTTCGATTCAAAGAACAACTTGAGCTTTTTCTTAAGAAAGAGTAGAAGGCTGATCTGCAGGTGTGGGCTGAACAGCGTTCTATGAACTTTTACCTCTGGCTAAACAGCTTTTAAGCATGAATAAAAAATGACTCAGAACAACATTTCACCATACGCTATAAGATGCTTCATCATTCTCTGCATTGTCAAGCTTCCCACCACAGGCGGACATGGGGGGGGCTAAGGGGCTGAAGCCCCCTCTCTGACCACCTGATCTCTGTTATACAGTCGGGTATTGCATCAGTAGAACAACCTGGCAATTCTGACTCCGGACACGATCTGGATTCCATGGTCATTCATCAGGACTGCCCCCAGTGCCTCTGTTTGCTGGATGGTCTGGAAAGGTGACCAGGGAGCCATGCTTCCACCAGTTTTCCTGTACTGCTGCTCCAGTTGCTGGTATTGGAACTACTGAGTCTGGGACACTTGTTTTGCCCAGACTCAAAACACCACCACACACAACGGTCCGTCCCCGAAAAACTGTCCCGAAGGACGGGACACTACCACTGCCTGGAATCAGGGGACTGTGTTGGGGAGCCAGCCACTCACATCGGGGAGCCACTGCTCCCTCCCGACTGCTGCTGCATGATGCTGGAGTGGACCCACACTAGCGGGGAGTGACACTGGAGGAGCCACGGAACTGTCTAGAGGACTGTGTTGGGGACTGGAGTCAATGCCGAGCCACTCACATTGAGAAGCCACTGCTTCCAGTCCCACCTGACTGCTGCTGCACCACGCCAAACCCGTGCTAGCAGGGAGCAACACAGGGGGGCACAGAACCAGAGGACTCAGGACTGTGTTGGGGAGTTGATGCCGCAGCACTCACACTGGGGAACCACTGCTACCAGTTCCACCCAACTGCTGCTGCACCATGCTGAACCCGCGCTAGTGGGGAGCAACACTGGGGGAGCCACAGAGCCACCTGACCTTGGGTATGTGCTTTTTGATGTTACATCTGTACTGTGCCACTGCTCCCCATGTCCTCCACCTGCCAGCCAAGAACTCGCCAGTACACCACTCCTAAGGGCTCAGGCCCTTTTGTAAGGCAAGGGAAGTCTGAGCTAGCTGCCAGGGGATTGGGCCTTTTGGGAAGGAAGGAGTGAATTCTGGCCTCAGCTGCCACCCCCGCCATCATGCCAAAGGCATAAAGTTAAACAAAAGCTGGGTTGGGGCTGGGGGACATAGCAGGTGGGTTGGGAAACATAGCATGTGGGGGGGTGGATGAGAAACCAAAGTTGCATTTTTGGATGTGGGGGAAGGGTCTCCATCTTTTTGTGTTGCCACCCAACTTTGGGGCACTACACCAGGAATCCACCACTCTTTCTGTGAAGAAGTACTTCTTCATATCTCTCCTGAAAATGATTTTGGCAAAGAGTTTTCATTCCACTCTGTCCTCCTAAAATAATTTTCAGGAGAGATATGAGGATTAGACTTAGACCATACCTTACAAATAGGCAGGTCCTGCAAGTGGTCCACAACAATGCAAGGAGTGTTTCCCCAACTATCAGCAATCTTGTGCTGCCTGAGCAATCCCAAATTTTTCAATCGCTCCATCTTCTGGTAACAAATCTTGCATCCTATCCTTTCTATCAATTTAGTCCTTGTTGGTTCTGTTCCTTTTGGCAGCCACCTCTGTGGCCAGCTGGCTAGCAGCATTAAGATGATTCCTGAGCCACTGAACATATCACAGGTAGGCCTTTAGCCAGGGTCCATCAGCAGAAACTCCAAACGGAAATCTAGGGGTAGTCGAGCTTCCCTACTGAACGTAAATATTAGGGTGCATGTATCAGAGAGCTCACTTATTGTCTCTACTTGAACTTGCACACCATTTCCTCCATTTGTACTAGTATACTTTTGTGTATAATGTACTCCTCCCAATTTTTGTTACCCTTCCCACTATCCTCTATCCCCATCTCTCTGGTTCACCACTCTACACTGTTTCCTCTTCCCTCAAGTCTGCTGCTAATCTGGGGTTACTGATTTTTTATTAAATTGTTGTTTCATTTGTTTTGTGAAGGACAAGAACTTGTGGTGTTTTCATTTGTTTTTTGGTGGATGACAAGAACTGTTATTTAATATGTTCACTACATTTGTTGTCTGATGTATCTGCCTAGTTTTAATACTACATGTTACTTGTTGGTAATTCTTTCATTGGTGTTAATCACTTTTTAGTTGTACTTGACGTGGAACCTTTGTAAATGACCCAATGGCTCAAAGGTGTTTGTAATCCAAGATTTAATAAACAGTTCCTGAAATGGTTACTGGACTTATATTTGGAGTCTAAGGGGCCTTGCATCAACAGTGTTTTGTTAAACCTTTTTAGTTGAGGATCACATTGATGATTATAAAGGGTGGTTCTGGATTTACATATCCCACACAGGGATAATAGTTCCTGAACAGTTCTGCTCTCGAAATCTTGACCTGAGTTGGTCCTCTTTTTATTAGAATTTTGGATAAATACCTTTGAGCCAATGACATTTTTTTTTTTTTTTTTTTTTTTTACAAAGGTTCCATGTCAGTATACAAAGACTAGAAGTACAATTTGTGTGAGATTAGCAGGCAAGCAGTTGGAATACAAATTTCAGTACAGGGTATACATGATCTAAAAGCTACAGGTAATATAATTAACAGTTAGAACAGCACAACCAAGAATGATAAGTCACAGCAAACAATATTTACATGAATTAAAGCTGCCAGAACAGCACTGTCAAAGGGGAAAGGTGGAGTGGAAAAACTGAGTTTCTGCCAGTTGTGCCAGGCAGCGTAGGAAAGTGTGAAGAGAGAGTGGTCATAAAGGGGTAACTGGGAGAGAGGTAGAAGGAGAGGTGGGTGGGAGACAAGGATAGGGGTATTTGTGTGACAGTGGATAGGGTGAGCAGATTAGAAAAGGGAGAGGGGGAAGGAAGTTGAAGGAGGGTAAGAGAGGAAGTGGTGGACCAATCTGAAGTGAATAATAAAGCTTTCTATAAGGACTCTGGAGACTGCCTTTTCATCCTTGGTTGCTTAAGCTTCTGTGTGTCTTGAGAAGTGGTCTGTTAACACCAAGATATTGACATTGTTGCAAGTGTCAGGCTCTAGACTTGGGAAATCAAAACATACAGTTCCATTGGGACAGTGGTAGAAAAAATGCTTATTATGAGACATTAGAATGGCAGCCCTGTTTGACAAGAATGGCAGCCCCATTTGACAACGTCTTGCGCTGCACACACCTAGTTAACAAACCCTGCCCGGTGTCCAGTAATTATAAGTAAAAAAAAACTATTAAGTACTTAGACCAGGCCTGTGTGTGGTAGTCTACCACACACAGGCCTGGTCTTAGTACGTCATACTCCGGTATTCATTTTAAGCCGTATCCATGCCCATTGGTAGTCATTTCCTATGTTGCACAGGCATGGCCTAAAAATATCTCTCTTTTTTTTGTACTTGTGCATTTGTCTTGCCAAACATAAGGATTAGTGACAACTCACTACTCATCATATTTTTCTGGAAAAAAGGCTCAGATTGCATTTCAGAGCATCAAAAATCTGAATTTTTTCTGGGGGGGCCGCCTCCCGGTCTATTGATTTGGGTATTTCACAGTCTCAAGCCCCCTTACCTATGTGCCCAAATGTCCACCACTGCTTCCCACTATATTCCCTTAACAGCATGTAGGCAGAGCAGAGCCAGAAAAGCCCTCAAACAAAATGCTATGGATGTGAATTTGGAATGGCAGAAATAAGGCAGGAAGGGGCCTCCCAAAACAACATGCAGATTAAAAGACATTTACACAGACCAGCTTGACCATGCATTAAAATGACATGATCAGCCAAGAGGGCTGGTTTGCAGAGCTTAAATAGTAGTTATTTTTTGAGGAGCTCCTCAGGGGCTGTCATACCCAACCACAGGTCTCAGCCTTTTTATTGGTGAAGTTTCTGCCTTATGCAATCATTCCTCTATCATTGTCTTCTTTACATTAGTGATAATTGGATAATCTGCTGCGTATAAGGTACTTCACATTCCATGTTTTTGACCCAGATCAGGTAATATGGTTAATGTGTGCTCTGCTCTAGGTATCATTTGTTCATTTTCTGCTAGAGCAGATTTTTTTTCTGTGTACTTTCAGATTATCCTTCACTATAGTTCTCACATTGGGACTGATTTAGCACTTAAAGAAAGGACACTAAACAAAGGAAATTAGGCTTGCCACTAAAAGGCAGGCCAGCTTGTCCTTGGCCCCAGCCAGAGATAAAAGATTAAGGGGGGGGGAGGGGGGAGTATAGGGAAGCAGAGGAAAGGGGAGGGGATTGCAAGGGTAGGGGGAGGTGACATGACCTCATTGAGGGGTCATATGACCAGGCTGTGGTGCTCACTTGCCATTGTGTGAGGGGAGGAGCCAGTAGGAGTCCTAAATAAGGGTCCTTAGGGGCTATTTAAGGGGAATGCATCCCTCAGCTAGCCCTCTTTTCTTGCTGTAAAATTCCCACCCACCATCCCTGCAAGAAATAGGGGGGGAATAGCAATGGAATAGGCACAAGGAGGTAGAGGCACGGGGAAAGAGGTGACCTCAGAGGGGGCCCAGTACAGGCCTAGTGGGGCCACAAGGGGCGGCCGGTGGCCAGGGCACTAGGTGGAGTCCTGCTGGAGGTTGGTAGACAGAAATAGAGATGGTATTATGAGGGGAATGGAAGGGGTGAAGGGGTTGTGGGGAGCAAGGGGAAAAAGGTGTGGAGCAGGTAGAGGGGGTAGGGGGTAGATACCACAGGCTGGGGACAAAGGAACCCAGGTGTGGGAGTAATGGGGGGGATATAGAACTAGTGGATGGATCGCTGTGTCCACACCTGGTGGGGGGGAGTGGTCCCGGTAACATGGTACCTGATTGTGGTAATTGGAAAAGGGGGGGGGGCCGAATCACAGTGTCTGGACCCTGAGAAGCATGGTGAAAGATGAAGAGAACAGGACAAAGAACCACAAGAAGAAAGACAGGACTGTTATGTCCTGAAAGTGATATGGGACTGTTATGTCCAAAATTGTAAATGCAGATTGTTGAAATAATTATAATTGGGATGTAACAATGACTATATAACTGTGCCTTTTTGATATAATAAATGCTGCCATCGAGCATCCAAAAAGTGATGAAGCTTTGGCCTGAGTTATTTCTGGGTGGGGAACCAGGGACAAGTCACTTTCTGTGCTCTGAATAGCTCACTAGTATTTTATTTTATTAAATGTATGTGTGTACCATTACAGTAGTCACTAGTGAGCAGAAATGCAAAGTTTTGGTTTCTTCTTGCTGATACTGAGCATTGTTTCTTACTTTACTTCTGATGTTTTTGACTTGTGTGTTATTATGTTTTGTATTTTACAACGTATTTAATCAGTATAGCCCAGATGATATGCAGCATCTCTTTTCTGATTGGGTCCTACATTTTGAATGTTTCCATAGATGGGTGGAGCTGAGCTCTGAGAGCTTAAGTAATTATGTTATGGTCACACAGTGAGTATTGGGTTCCAGTAAGGTTTGAACCTGCAGTCACTGTTGTCCAAGCAAGTGACCTAACCACTAAACCACAGTCACCTACAGTGGTACTAGTCAGGATGCAATCTAATACCTTACAGTATCATTGCAAAATGCCATTTTGTGCTGCAGGAAATAATGCAATTCAGTGGTAATTAAACCCTTTTGTCATGCAGTATTTTGTGGCATGTTATTTACTGCAAAGTATTGTATTTCATCCTGGCTGGCACCACTGTAGGTGTGTGGAGGGGAAGATCTTCTGGGCTTAATTTACCTTTGGGGGGGGAATTCCTCCAAATACTTATTTTTCTTTTGCAGTGTGCACCTGAACTATCTTTGTGTTTGAAAACCCATACCCTGTAATTCTTTTTTATTATTTTGTGTGTATATTTAAGAAGATAGAGCAGTTCCTTCTTTGCATGATATTAATAGCAAAAGATTTTTCAGTGGGACATTCACCTTTCATGTTCTCAGTTTTTACAGGCAACTACCATGGCTCTTTGTGAGAGTGGGTAAATTGTCCATCTGTATTGGGTACCCAGTCGAAGTTAATATAGTGCGCACTAGCCTGAGTAAATAGTGCAGGCAATTATCCCTTTATATAGTGTGCAACTAGTCTTTATTTATGTATGGGCATCTAGCCTTTTCCTTAATATAGCATTTTGATTATAATTGTATTAAGAGGGATAAATCGCAATCCTTAACATGATGGGTTGAACATACATTATGACACAGGGAAATATCAATATTTCCAGGTTTAAAGAGACACTGTCTTCCCCTTTGGCTTCAATTTGCACTTAGTTTAAAAAAAAAACATGTTAAGATTGCTTACATTCTCTAGAGACATATAGATGTAATTGTGGTTTTGTTTTTACTCTGATTTGTCTGTTTTTGTTTTCTTTTTTAAAATGAAAGACTGCCAACCATACTGGTGTTAGCACATAAAAAGCATGTTTGTTTACATTCCTTGATCAACTCCCATAGTATATTTTCTGGACTTGGGAACACCCCAAACAAGTGTAGCCACTCATGATGCAGTGAGAGGAGAGGACACTATTGCACCATGAGTGGCTACACTGATGGGGGATGTTCACGATGTTCAGGAAGAATGCAATGAGATTTAATCAAAGGATTTTAATCAAAACAAGGTAGGCTATAATGAAGCAATAATGCCTGACAGGGTATGTGTTGTGCTGGGATAACGTCACGCCTCAGGTGGTTGGGCATGAGGCCGCAGGCCGAGTGCATCCAACGACTGAGGCGTGATGTTATCCCAAACGACACACACCCTGGAGGGCATTATTGCTATTATACAATGACTCGTTGTTATACAGAATAAAAAAAATAATTTTAAAGATGTTTTTGTGTGGAAAAGTATTTGTTTCTCAAGAGAAGATGAAACAATCAATCAAATGCTCAATCAAAGGCTCAGCCATAAAATGCTCATCTGCAGGTTCACAGTAAGGCTGAGACTAGACCCGTGATGTTGTACTGATTAACATCACGGGTCCAGCCCCAAGACTGACCAATCAGAGTTCATGATTTTTTCTTGCCATTATATAATTGCACCATTACTATGCATGTCAGTTCTACTAAGAAAAGAAGCAGCTAAAACAACCTTCAAAATCAATTAATTGTACAGAAGGTAAGTAATCATAAATGGTGGGTTCTCAACTAGAAATAATATGATGCCAACATGGTAGAAAGTGTGCCTTTAAACAGAAAAACTACAAGCACAACAGACTGTAATATATAGTACTGCACATCATAATAAATAGATGGTATTGCAGAACTCCACCTGCACCATACATCGAAGTATGTGGTGGCAGTTACAGTAACATTAACATCTCTAATTGCTGTCTGAACAAAACTACTTCTAAAATGTTCAGTTCCTCATATTTTCTTTGCCCATTTTGATTCTTTCTCAGATGATATGGGCACTGATTTTGGTGGTAAGAGGTCATTAAGTAAATGAAAAGGATCAACTTCTCCTTTGCAGTTCAGGGCAGGCTAGAAACCCTCCTTTGACACTGCTGCACACATTAGGTGCTCTATTAGCTTTGCAAGAGTTCTGTGTGCTGTGTTTTGGGATACTGTTAACCACTGCATATTGGGAGAGTAGAGAGGAAGAGCCAGCTAAAGCTATCATCTTCCACATTGCACCGGAGGCAGCTAAATGAGAGGGATCCATGAACTGGAAAGCAGTCTCAGATTTTTTCCCCCAAGATCTATTTTGTTTCTACTTTCAGAAGCAGTACATTAAGGAGAGCAGAGGAGTAGAGACAGCTAAAGCTCATAAGGTTTAGTGGGGAGCAAGTCAGTTGAACGGGACCATGGAACACTGTTCTCCAGGGTTATGCTCTGGAGGAGGGCTCATTGTCCCTTCTGGAGGATCTTTGCAGAGTTCCATGCTCAGGGGGTAGCAGTGAGGGAAGTGATATGTTTCTTGTGTCACTGTCTCAGCTGGCACCTACAACCTCCCCCCACTCCCCCAGAGGACCACTTATCCAGGGGAGAGGGTGGGGAGGGGGAGGAGTGGTAGGGGCAGCCAATAAGAGTTCAACAAACCCCAAACAATGCCAATCACAAATTGAAACTCAGTTACTTGACTCCTCAAGGGGGAGACTCTGCATCAGTCAGGGGAAATATAAGTGACAACCTGGTGGCACCCAGGGCTGAGAAAAAGAAGTCTGCTAGTATAGTCTTAGTGCTGGGGGGAATTGCATGATCAGGGGAGTTGAGAGGGTGGTGTTTTAGGGGAGGAGGTGTGGGGGGATGGTCAGCTGCCTTCCTTGAGCACCAGTCATCTGGGAGATATACAGAAGAGGATAGTGGGGAGGGAGGATGGGGGTGCTGGTACATTTGGGTGTCAACAATCTAGTGAACTAGCCTGAGGAGCAAGTGAAGCAGAGCTTTCTGCATCTGGGGGACAAATTGCAGGCACACTCAGACTCTCTGGCCTTTTCTGAGGTTCTTACTGTGTGGCGTGGGGGGAGGGAAAGACAGTGGAATAAGAGGATAAGGAGAGAAGAGATAGAGACATTGAATAGGTTGTTAAAGGGACTGTGTCAGGAGAAAGGGTACCAATTTGTGGGGTGACTTGTGAGCAGGACGCTTTTCAAAGGTGACAGCCTTCATTTGACAAGAGAGGGGACCAGCACACTAGGGCAGAAGTTTGACATCTATTGCAAGGAACACCGAGGCTACAGCAACCATAAATTGGGAGTGAGGCAGTAGAACATTTCTGGTTTTCTCCATATACTGGGTACTGGTGGCAGTAAGGTCAGTAAAAATAAGATACATTTTCAAAAGGGAGCAGTGGAAGAGGTAAAGATGAGAAGGCTCTCAGGGTCTGCAAGCAATAGGAAAAATAAGATGGTAATGAGAATGAGAAGGAATGCAGGTGTAGATCACAAGACAGCAAAAGATGATCCAGACTTTGATATAAGGTGGTCTGCCTTAATGCCGGGCATCTGGGTAATAAAACCAGTGATCTCCAGGCATTCATGGAAAACACTGAGGCAAACCTCATAGCCATCACAGAAACTTGGGCAACAGAGAATAATGACTGAGACTTCTCAGTCCCAAGTTATACAGTGTTTGGATAGAACAGAGGGAACAGCAAAGGGAGGTGTAGCTATATATGTCAGGGAGGACATAGAGGCTGTGGAGGATGGACACATTAGTGAATGCAAAGGACAAAGCAGAGTTGCTGTGGATTCACCTCATGGCACCCTCAGGCAAGAAAATATGGATGGTGGTTATCTATAGACCACCAGAGTAAGGGAAAGAGAGAGATAGGGTGATTGGAGAAGAGATGCCAAGGGGAGTAAACAAAGGGTAAGTGGTGGTGATGAGTGATCTGAACCTCCCAGACAATGACTGGGACTTTCCAGCAGCCAGGTGCACCAGAAGTCAGTACCTGTTGGATACATTGCAGGACAACCTGCTGCTGCAGCTAGTTAAGGAATCCACTAGACAGGTGGCTATTCTCCATTTGGTGCTCACCAACTTAGGAATGATGCATGGAGTTAGGGTAGGAGAGCCTCTGAGGTCAGAATCCGTAACTCCAGTTGGTTCAGGCTTTCACTCAGGACCAGAAATACCCTATCAAAAGAGTCATAGATTTCAAAAATGCAGCCTTCAAACCTCTGAAGATGCTGGACCAAGACAAATTGACCAGAGTGGACAACATCGGACACATAGAGGAAAGATGAGGATCAATTAAGAGGACCATTCTCAAGGCAATAAATTCATGCACTTGAATTGTTAAAAAAATGAAACTGATTCAAGAGGCCAATGTGGTTCTCAGAAAGGATCAGAGAAGCAGTGATGACCAATTAAAAGGCATTCACCAGGTACAAGGAAATGCAGGAATGGGGAGAGTATTAAATAAAAACAAGGGAAGCAAAGAGGATGGTCAAGGTGCAAAGGCAAACATGGAGCTCCATATTACGGTGTCAAGGGTGGAGAAAAACAATTCTTCAGATACAGTAAGGAAATAAAGATGCAAGGAGGGTTTATTATTAGGCTACAAGAGTGGAGAGGTTATTAAAGGAAAATAAACAAAAAGAAGCAACCCTTAACAATGACTTCTTCTGCTCTGTCTTCACACAGGAAGACATTGTGCCTCTACCTGAAAGTGGCATCTGTCAGGAGTATTCCTGAAATGAGGCAGTCAGAGTTTACCTGAGAAAGGGTTTAGAAGGGGGTTGAAGCCCTAAAGGTAGATAAAGCCCCAGGGCCAGATGGGATGCACCCAAGGGTACTCATAGATTCAACTGTGAAATTGTCTGAACCTCTAGCATGGTGTTCAGTAGCTCAGTTCAGAAAAGGGTAGTTCTGAAAAACTGGAGGGCAGTGGATATAGTCCCACTACTCAAGGGAAGGGGGGTGAACAAGAGCAGATAGAGAATTACAGGCCTGTAAACCTCACCTTTGTAGTGGGTAAACTGATAGAAGCACTAATCATAGAGGAGCTTGTGGACTACCTAGACATCAGTGGTCTACAGGATAGTAAGCAGCATGGGTCTGAGGAGCCAGTGAGGTCTTGTCAGACCAACACTGGGTAACAATGATAGATGGTGAGGGCCACACTGTGGATTTACTGAATTCTAATTTCAGCAAGGCTTTTGACTCGGTGCCACACAGAACAGTGCTGAAGAGGCTGGAAGCCCAAGATGCAGCTAGGGATATAGATGAGTAGGAAACTGATTGAAGGAGAGATAGGGGTTGATGGTAAGGAGTCAAATGGGCCACTTTTCAACTTCATGGGATATAAAAAAAATTGATATTTATAAAGGTGGAAACATGGGCTACAGAGTTGTCAGATTTATAAAACAAAGTGAAAGGGTTTACTGCAATAAGGCTAGAGTCAGAAGAGTATTGGTTCTTCTCCTGTTAATCTCAGGTTCAGTTCAGCCTCACCGAGGCCCCTCTTCTGTTTTGGATAAGCAACAAATTTCCATTTCTTCAAGTGTTTCAACTAAATTTGCCTGTCCACCAGCATAAGGAATTGCTCATTTAAAAAATCCAAAGTCTTCCTGCTAAATGGACTTCTTTTGAGGCCTGGGTTGAATTGAATAACTATGATACAATAGCAGTTTCAGAGATGTGGTTGAATAACAGGATACCTGATTAAGAAATTTCACTAAAGGGGTATTCTGTATTTAGGTAAGATAGACAGATCAAGAGGTGAAGGATCACTTATCTATCTTGCCTCCACATATAAAACCCAACAGCTTCCCTTCCACTCTGTCCCTAATGGTTGTGATCTAACCACAGTAGATATTTCATTAGGGACTGAAAAACATGTCACTATAAGTTCTGTCTATATCCCTCCAGGATTAATTGAGATAGGCCTTGAGATGGTAGCTGAAGTGAAACATAAATTACCTACTAACAGAGTGTGCACAGCTGCTTGATTTTGAACGGCTTACAGGGCAGTTGACTAGTTCTTCATGGACTCTATTACTAGCATAGACAACACTCTGGATGGGTTCTCTCAACTATTTGTTGAAATCTGTGATAGAGTACCTGTAGCTTCAATGTAAAAAATGAGGATAAAGTTCCCAAAAATGAAATGGGTTCCACCAGAACTGCTTAGTCTTATGCAAGGCAGGAATAAAATGCAAAAGTGCAGGGCCACCAGGGATCCTGTGTCACTTCAAGATTACAGGAGAGTGGACAATAAATGTTAACTGTCAATAAGAACAGCCAAAATATTTTTTTTTTTCAAATCCAACAACTTAGTGACCTGGGAAACCCTAGGAAGATATGGCAGACACTGAATTCTCGGTTGGATAGGGACGCTAATAATGACTCGATTGCTCTTCAAATGAGATTGATCTTGTTGATAGTCCTAGAAAGGTACAGTGGCAGCTATAGACATGGTCAGATATTATCTGAACTTTCTGTGATATCTCTGGAGAAATTTCCTCCCTGCTTTCAGCACCACTATAGGCCACCAGAGAGAGAATCTCTTTAGATAGATTAAGAAATATCTGCAAAAATTTGAACATATCTATGCAAGCAACTGTAGCTGAATTATTTAACAAACATTTTGGAAATCTTGAAAGAGTTAGGGAACATTTTAATGGTGTGATACAATTGGCCATGGATGAAACCAATGTGAAAAATTATCCTAAGTTTGACCAGCAAGCCAGCGCAGCAGCAAGGCATCCCCTTGTGATGCCAACATCCTGGGTTCAAGGACAGACTCGGGAGTCAGAGGGCTGGCTGGGGGGGAGAAAGATTTAGCATCCTGGGGACTGCTGTCCTTCTCCGGGGGGAGGGGGGTTGAGTGTCTGACACATTGCAGACCTCTGGTGGAGCCTGGAGGTACTGCCACAGCCGCTGCCATATGTCGGGGGGGTGGGGCAGCTGCTGGTCATCAATGCACATCCCTGCCTCTGGGATCCAAGTAGAAAAAGAAAATACCAGACCCTGATCATGACACTGGCCCTGCTGTCGTCCCATTGCCTACCCGTGTCTGCTGAAGGCGGTCCCGCTCCTGTGGCCCTGACATGGAGACAAGCCAGGTCTCACCTACCACAGTGTGCATTGGAAAGGGGTGCCCGCCCAGCCTGGCTAATAAAAAAAAGTATCCTAAGTTCTGCTTTTGATATGTTTCACCAGAACTGGTCTATGACTATGTCTTAAAATATGATACTCATCCAATTATTGGTCCAAATAATATTGATTACAGAATATTGAAACTGGCTATTTTGGATCTTGCTAAACCACTGACTATCATTTTTAACTATTCTTTGTATCATGGGTTTTCCCAAACAATGGAAATTGTCATTTGGCCAATACATAAAACCAGGAGTAGGGAGTAAGTTTGTAACTACTGTACCATCTCATCTGACTTTTGGCTCACTTTTGAAAATTCTTGAGAGAATGACTTTTGACCAAGCGATGACTTACCTGGAGCAGTATAAGGTGTTAACCAATGCTCATCATGGATTTTGTTCCATGCACAACACAGAGACAGCCTTGGTGAAATTCACCAGCTGTGTGCACACTGCCTTTGATAAAGGCAGCAATGTGCAATGGTATTTATGGACCTCACCAAGATTTTCAGTCTTGTTGATCATGAGTTATTATTGGATTCTTTGCATGACTGTAATTTCTCTTTAGATGTTACAAGATGGTTTTATAATTATTACCTGACAGGTCTCATAAAACATCAATAGCAGGATGTTTATTAAATTCTTATTCTATGCTATGAGGGGTTTCAAGGGGCCCAATTCTGGTCCCTCTTTTTTTTTCCCTGTTGTTAAATTTGGCACCTCAGTCTTGCATATCATTGGAAACCATCTTGTACACAGATGACACAGTCATCTTAAGCACAAGCCCAGTCTTGAAAGATGTTATAAAACATGTTAGCACAATTTCACCTCCTTTCAAAAGTGGTTAGTGTAAAGAAAAATTCTACTGAACACTGAAAAAACAAAGGTGATGATATTTTCAGATAATAGGAAAGAAAGAAAAACTGACTTATTAGTGTCAGATTTGATGGAGAACCCTTATGAATAGTAGAAAGTTTAAATATTTAGGGGTAATATTAGATAGCACTGTTTCTTTTGAGTGCCATGTTAAACATGTAATTGGATTAATCCATCAAAGACTAGGTTGCCTATTTAGGATCTGCAAGTTTTTGGTTCCTGAGTCCCATCGACTGCTGGCCCATAGCCTACTATTTTTGTGTAGTGGACTATTGACTGCCAGTCTATACTGCAACCAGTGAGAGAATCTTGTTAAAACTTAGGGTCACTTACAATAGTTTATATCATTTTATCACTAACCTTCCAAGGCTAACTCATCATTGCATTTTGTACAAGGTGGCCTGCTGTCTTTCTTTGGATGAGAGGTGTAATTAAGTGTAATTTAATAATGGGTATCTTGAATCATAAATATTGAAATTGGATATTTTGAATCTGGCTGAACCACTGGCTACCATTGCTTGTTTGTCACGGGGTTTTCCCAAAACAATGGACATTGGCTTTAGTTCAGCCAATACATAAGACTGGGAGTAAGGAGGTAGTTTCTAACTACCATTCCATCTTCCTTTTGGCCCCATTCTCAAAAGTTCTTGAGAGAATGTTTATGATCAAGTGATGACTTACCTGGATCAGAATAAGGTGCTAACCAATGCTCAGCATGGATTTTGTTCTATGCACAACACAGAGACAGCCTTGGTGAGGTTCGCCAGCTGCTGCTGCATGCACAGTACCCTTGATAAAGGGCATTGTGTCACAATGGTGGGGGATCACGTGATGAGCTAGCAGGGTTCAGACGTCTCCGAGATCAATCTCGAGTTTCGGCAACTACAATTAAAGATTTAAGCAGTATCTGACCCCCTAAGCTTGTTATTGCGAGGATTCCTGACGACTAGGTGAGCCCTGCATTGCGGTGAATGTCTCAGGCTTAATTGTAAAGGGAAACAGATCAACTTAGCAACGGCGGGCCAGGTGGGCGAGATGGCCGAGCTAGAAGTTGAAAACCCCGAGCCTCTCGCTGCAAGAGTACCAGCGGCTAAGCGTTCCAAGCCCCACTCTCTGTCTTCAGACGAGGCCGAGGACTCGAAAACAGAAGCCCAAGGAGGGCACTCAACCTCGCAGGATATCAGCAAAATCAAACAACTTCTGCAGGGGCTAGTCGCTGATTTTACCATATTGAAGCCGGCATTACATGCCTTAACGCAAATGGTGGGGGATGTAGAGGCTAGAGTGGCTTCGCAGGGAGAGAAAAATGGGAGCCATAGACCTGGAAATGATCGGACTTAAAAGGCAAGTTAAAAAACTTGAAGAGCGCTTGGAGGACCAAGAGTCACGTAGTCGGAGAAACAACTTAATAATGGCAGGCCTACCTGAGAAAACAGAAGGCTCGGACTGTGTAACCTTCATGCAGGACTTTCTTCTGAGGCTATTTGGTCCCTCACCGTATGGTGACTCATATAACATTGAGAGGGCTCACCGGTCATTGAGAGAGACACCCCCACCTGGAGCTCAACCTCGAGTTCTTATCATGAGGTTTCTAAACTACAAGGAAAAGACTCATGTTCTGAATAAAGCGAAAGAAAATAGAGCCTTGCAGTGGAATGGGGCTTCAATTTGGATCTTTCAAGTCTCAGTGCCCTCGGTGAGAGAGAAACAGAAAGAATACGCGGAGATAAAAAAGAAGCTGTATCTAGTGGGTCTGAAATTCCCGATTGCAATACCCAGCTACACTAACTGTGAAACTGCCGAAAGGAGACAAACGCTATCTTACAGCAACTGATGCCTTGGAAAGCCTCAGAATCGAACTACCAGAACTATTCAAGTCAGTGACTTGAAGTAAACAGGGTTCGGCAAAGGCACTGGCAATGCAGCGGCGAGTGTGATCAGTAACACTGGGGAAATATTGTGAGAATTGGCAGAGATAGTTCATTCCCGATCTCGACTAACTTTTGGACTGGAGAATAGAGATCGACTGTTTTTCATTATAGTTTTCCTTCCTTTGTCTGGGGCGATGTTAGTTGAAAGTGTCAAGAAGGGGTGAAACGAAGCCCCTTGGTGGTCTACCTAGCGTGACTCTATGGCTAGTTCCCCACCCCTTTTTTTTTTTTGTAGCGCACCTACTAGATATATGTCAGAGGAATAGTGCCAGTATGGAGAGGACAACCTGAAGAAGTAGGAGCAATACTAGGCTGGAAGGTTTGGAACTGTAATGAGACAAAGTTAAGGGAGAAGAGGGAGCCTGCTTCATCTTTGACAAGGGGGTTAGCGAAATAAAGTGAAGGGGTGGATATCACCCTAGAGAAATTAGATGGGGGCCACCGCATCCCCCCTTTTTTTTCTATTTCAGGGTTATTGTTATCTGGACAAGATACAAGAGTGAATTGTTTGGGGGGGAAAAGTTGCTTGCCTGTTACTAAGCTACTGTTACTAAGCTGGGTTATGTATTGGTGGTGGGGCTGTTAAGCTCTTCCTTTTTTGCTATTGATCGAAAGCTCTAGAAGGTGTTAGATAAATCTAATTTTCAATGTCAGGGTTGGGAAATGTGGGGGGGTCTTTCAGTGGACGATATGCTGAGACTTGAGGGGGGTTCGGAGACATCTTGAGGGCTGACTCATACACGTTTCATGAGGATTGAGGAGGGTGATCGAAGGATCGGGGGAGGTAGAAAGGGGGGATACTGGGGAGTAAGGAGTGAGAGAGAGAATCCATAAGGCATGAGGTAAAGAAGGTACTATATATGAGAGTGAATATTTGGGGCTGTGGCATAGAAGATGGTAACACTTAAATTTCTTTCATGGAATGTGAAAGGTCTCAGGGGGAGGAAAAAAAGATTGGTTATACTGCAGTATATAAATCAATTGGGGGTGCATATTGCTGCACTCCAAGAAACTCACTTATTGACTGAGGAATTAAATCGTCTTAAGAGGGGATGGGTAGGCAAGGTAGTAGGAGTTGGGAAAATGAAAACGTTGGGGGGAGTGGCATTATTAATCAGGAAAACGTGCCCATATGTAGTCGAACGAACCCAGTCAAGAGAGGATGGTAGGGGGGGTATATGTGGTGGGTTCGATCTTGGGATGCCCATTTTCTTGTGCTTCAATCTATGGCCCTACTCCAGCTAAGTCAGAATTCTTTGCCTCGCTGGAAGCTGATATTACTACGCTCCCCCACAGCCCATTTATCATGGCAGGAGACTAGAATATCTGCTTTGATGATAGGATGGACAGGAGCCCAGCCTTCAATAAACCACCTACTCCCCCACAGAGAGCTTTAAATAGATTCTTGGAAGCAGCAGCACTAGTATATCCATGCAGAATGTACAAGAAAGGGGATACAGAGATGACTTTTTACTCTGGGGTCCATAAGACGCATACTAGGTTTGATTTTTTTGTGGTTAATAGGGAAGTGCTGAGAGGTATCAAAGGCTTGAATACTTATGATAGGGTACTACCTGATCATTCACCGATCCAGTTGCTATGGGAACTGGACAACATTCCCCCAAGGCCATTTCGATGGCGATTGGATGAAGGGATATTTGCGGAGGACAGTATGGTGTCTAAATTAGAGGATGTACTTAAGGGGATCATTCAAACTCAAATCCCAACACTAGAGGACAAGAAACTAGCTTGGCCTGTGTGTAAGGTATTATATGCAGGAATGGCACAGGAGTATACCTCTAGGAGGAATAAATTGAATAGAGCGCGGGAAGAATTTTTAGTTGGGGCCATTAAATCACTACTACCTTTAGAAGGTTCATGCAAAGAAATGGATAAGGAATTAGGGGACTTAAGAGAACAATACAGAAGTATATTGTACCTTAGGGCGGAGCGTTGGCTGGAAAGACTAAATGCTAAATATCTGTTGCAGGGGGATGTGCCTGGCCGCATATTGGCTCACAGAATTAAGGAGTGGGAGGCGGAAAGAGCAATCATGGCAGTGAATTTTGGGGAAGGGATTATTACAGAACCTCAGAAAATGGCGGATGCCTTTGCAGATTATTACTCAGGGATATATCAAGAGGGGGATACCAGTACGGAGGTAGAAATTGAAAGGTTCCTTAATGAAATACCGCTGCCCAAATTAGATTTAGAGCAAGCCCGGGCATTAGCCGCACCAATCTCGGAACTAGAGATCAGGGAAGTAATTAGAGACCTCCCAAATAGTAAGGCGCCAGGGCTGGATGGCCTGTCAGCAAAATTCTATAAAGTCCACCTAGGGACAATAATCCCTCTATTGATGGACTTATTCTCAAACATTATGAATGATGGCGTTCCCCACCCTCCCTTATATCAAGCTTACATTACCTTGATTCCTAAGCCGGATAAACCTAGGGACCTGCCAGGTAATTATGGATCCATTGCTTTAATTAACCAGGGTATTAAAGTACTTACAAAGATTCTGGCTAATAGGGTTCTGAAAGTCGCTCCTTTATTAATCAGTCGGGATCAAGATGGGTTCATGCCAGGAAGGGGGGCACAGGACGCGTTAAGAAAGATGCATTATATCTTACACAGGGCTTCCTATTCAAAATCCGCTATGGCCCTGATAGCACTTGACGCCAAAAAGGCATTTGATCGAGTCTCCCATGATTTTTTATTCTCTACAATGGAGAGAATGGGTTTCCCAAAGGGTTTTCTCAGATGCCTCAAAAATCTTTACAAAGCCCCCACAGCTAGAGTCCTATGTAATGGATATTTATCTAAGGAGTTCCTTTTGCAAAATGGGACTAGGCAGGGCTGCCCCTTGTCACCAATCTTATTTAACATTTATTTGGAACCTTTATTAAGATCACTTAATATGGAGCCCAGGGTTCAGGGGATTGAAGTTCAAGGGATTGAGCTCAAATTCAGTGTATTCCGATGATATTTTGTTACATTTAACAACCCCGCTGCTAGTTTTCAAAAGGCATTGGAAGTCATTGGGAAATTTTCGGAGGTATCCAACTATAAATTAAATTTAAGCAAAACTCAAGTTCTCCCGCTTACTGTTTATACGCATAGAGCAGACTTTGAACATCTCAAGATTAACTGGGCTGGGGAAAAAAATAAGTATCTGGGAATCTGGATCACTTCTAGATTGGAGGATGGGGTGGAGGAAAATGTGGGCAACTTGTTAGCTATAATTAAAACCAACATTTTAAGGTGGAATAAACTCCCTTGAAACTTAACTGCTAGACTGGGACTGATTAAAATGAATCTCCTACCCAGATTATTATACCGATCTATCTCTCACCTATAGCATTCTGAAGGAAGGTTTAGCAGTATTCAAAGGTAATTTCAGAATTTCTGTGGGACTCCAAACCTCCTAGGAGGAAGCATGTTGTCTTGCGTCTTCCTTATTCTAAGGGTGGGATTAAGCTTCCGGACCTTTTCTTATATTATGTTGCAGGTCAGCTGGGTGCGATGGGGCGGTGGACAAGGAGTGGGGAAGTAGGGAGATACACTCCAACATGGCTTCATCTGGAACAGCTTATGCTAAAGGACCTAAAACTCTTTCCCGCGGCAATGCTGTTTATAGACCCGGAGGCTTTGCCAGAAGGGGGAAAGTAGTCACCAATTTATAAATCAGTTAAAGCATGGTGGGAGTTACTGAACTCGGTTCAGAGGAAGATGCAGAGGGGAACCAGAGATCAGCCTTTAATAGGAAACCCTAACCTTCGCTTAGGGGCAAGTAATTAGTGGTCAATGGTACCACAACTGTCTGGTCTGATCCTGTCAGACCTTATATTAGAGGACAGGTGGAACTACCAGTGCAAGAGGCATGGGATCCTTTTAAAAGGATCCAAATTACAAATCTAGTCCAGAAATTTATACAGGATAATAACAAAAGGGGACAAACATTATTTACTTGGGACCATTTGAAAGAGATAGACCTCCTACAACACCCCCTCTCAAAAGTTTACAAGGTGTTGCTGGATTTTATAAGCTTGGAAGTTAAGGCTCAGATAGTGTACTGGGAGAAAACTTTATCCCCCCGAGGCCTGAATGGAAGGAAATTTGGAGAAATATTAAGGTCTTGCCTATACCGAAGTATAAAACCATGCAGTTTTTTATATGTTCAAACATCTACTATACTCCTGTTAAATTATGTTCTAGAAAACTCAGATAGACAGACCTGTGTTTTAGATGTGGAGCAGAATCAGGGGATCTGCTGCATGTAATGTGGAATTGCCCCATAATCCAGCCATTGTGGGCTCAAATTGGTCAAAAAATGGATCCGTTACTAAATTACTCTGAGTATATCAAACCAGAGATATGCTTGTTGGGAGACATGCAAGTGGTACAGAGGGACTCAGCCAAATATCATGTGTCTCTGATGTCCTCCCTGGTTAAAGCATTTGTCCTTAGGCACTGGAAAAATGATAGTAGTTATAGCTATGACCAATGGGTTGGTGACCTACTGCAAGTCCTGGACAGACTTAAAAGGCAAATGGTAACAGAGGGAAAAAGAAGGTATACGATAAAAGATGGAGCGTGCTAGAGGCAGTGTACTCGATACAGTTGAGGAGTGCTCGGACACAGGTCTGTCTGTCTGAAAGAGTTTAGCTTGCATGATGTTATCTCTCAGGAAAATGTGAGAAGGGGATAAGACTGTATGGAAATATAGGATTTTGTATAGGGTATTTCTTGTATTAATGGAGGCATAATACTCTCAGGAGATGGTCTTTTTCTGGATTAGTAGGTTTTTATTTTTGGCGGGTATGGATGGATTCTGTCTCTCTCTCTCTCTCTCTCTCTCTCTCTCCTAGGGACACAGTTATTAGAGTTATGCCGGGCTTTCGGGCTAAGTATTAGACTAGATTAGAGCCAAATTTCAAGGAACAGTATTGATGGTGGCATTAGGCAAAACGGGATTTAAGTTTATGGCCTTGATAAAATATAACTGTGATTGTAAATAGTTGTGGGGATGTATATAGTATCCATATCCAGTTTGGGGATGTGGGCCAGGGACCAACCTTGGGATATGTGTGTAAGTATATTGTTGGACAATATAAAAAATTACAATAAAGAAGTTTTAAAAAAAAAACAATGGTATTTATGGACCTTACCAAGGTTTTCAGTCTTATTGATCATGAGTTATTAGTGTATTCTTTGCTTGACTGTAATTTATCATTAGATGTTTTGAGATGGTTTCTCGATATTGACCTGACAGGTCCCATTAAACATCAATAGTGGGTTGTTTATCAAATTATTATTCTGTTCAATGCAGGATTCCACAGTGCTCACTTCTGGTCTCTCTTCATGTTTCCCTGTTCTTAAATCTGGCACCTCAGTCTTACACATCATTAACCATTTTGTACACAGATGATGCGGTCATCTGAAGCACAGACCTAGTCTTGAAAGATGTTATTTAAAGGTGTTCGTAATGATTTCATCTCCTTTCTAAAATGGTTAGTGTCCAGAAAAATGATACTGAACACTAAGAAAGTGATGATATTTTCAGGTCCTAGGAAAGAAAGAAAGAGAAACTGACTTATGAGTGTCAGATTTGAGGGAGGAACCCTTTAAAATAGTAGAAAGCTTTAAATATTTAGGGATAGTATTATATAGTCCTCTTTCACCTTTCGAGCCCCGCGTTAAACATGGAACTGGATTAATCCATTGAAGACTGGGCCTCCTATTTAGCATCTGGAATTTTTTTGGTTCCTGAGTCCCATTGGCTGCTGGCCCATAGCCTACTTTTTTTTTTTATTTTTGTAGTGTTCTATGGACTACCATCTATGCTGCAACATATGAGTGAATCCTGTCAAAACTATGGGTCACTTACAATAGCATATGCTGGTTTATCACTGACCTTACAAGGTTAACTTACCATGATATTTTGTACGAGGTCACTGGTTGTCTATCTTTAAATGATAGGTCTAATTTAGGAATAGGTGTCTTGCTTCATAAAGGCGTAACCGAACAAAAGCTCCACTGTCCATTTTCTCCCATTTAATAGGGCTGTTAAATATGCAAGGTACCACATTCCAAAGGAGAAGGGTTTTCAAAATCCCACTGTTTAAACATTCTTTGGTCAAAAATCCATATTGGTCAAAGCCTCTAGCTTTTATAACTCACTTCCCAGAGAAACTGTATATTGTCCTAAGCTGAAAACGATTCAAAAAATGGCTTTTAAATAAAATGTTTGCTCCTGCTTCTGATTTTCTTGTATATGTTTTGTGTTAATTTAATGTTTATTGTAGTTTGATGTGCTATGAAGTGATTTGTTACTCTTGTATTTGTTTTGAGTCTGTTTTAATTGTGCACTTGTCACCTATGAAAGCTGTCATTTTAGGCTCATCAACTAACTAGTATAAAAAATAAAAATTATATGAAAATGAAATCATAAAAGAGGGAGGTCATGGGTGGGACACTGTGGGGATCTGTCCTGCATCCTGTCCTCTTCAGTATGTTCATCAGCATCACTGGAGAGGGCATCTGGGGCAAACTGTATCTCTGTGCAGATGATATGAAGTTCTGTGGTATGGTAGACAGTGAAGAAGGGATCAGGCAGACACAGAGGGATTGACAAAGGCTAGAGAGGTGGTCTAAGGTTTGGCATTTGACATTTAATCCCCAACAATTCAAGGTTATGCAAATAGGGAAAAAAGCCTAAGAAAGAATACTAAATTGGAGAGGTTAAACTGAACATGACAGCGGAGGAAAGGGACCTGGTAGTTATCATTATTGGCTCTCTCAGATTAGCAAGTCAGTGTAAAAGGCCTATAGTAAGGCTAATAGGATGCTTGGGTCTGTTGGAAGGGGTATTGACAGCAGGAGAAAGGAGGTACTGCAACTATATATGTCACTGGCGAGTAGAGATGGGTGAAATTAGCAAATTTTGTTCTGCAAAATATTTTGCAAAATTCGCACATTTTGCAAAATATTCTGCTGGTGCGAAATGCAAAATTGAGCTGGTGAAATGCAGAATTTTGCCTGTGAAGAGTGGAATTTTTCCACTTGCAGGTGAAATTCTGCCATTCACAGGTGAAATTCTGCATTTTGCCAGTGAAATTCAGCATTTTGCATCCACGAAATATTTCACAGAATGTACAAATTTTGCAAAATATTTCACATGGCAAAATGCATGATTTTGCCAGAATTTTGCCAGTGAAATTAAATTTCACTGCATCTCTACTGGTGAGGCCACACCTTTAATACTGTGCACAGTTCTGGAGTCCTCACCTAAGGAAGGAGAGATTCGGGTTGGAGATGGTGCAACCCAGGGACAGCAAAATGATTCAGGGCCAACAGGGCAAACCTTACAAGGATCAAATCAAGGCACTGAACATGCACACACTGGAAACCAGACCGAAGGTGGGGTGTGATAGAGACCTTCAAGTTCAAGAAGCTCATTCACTGAGATATCAATTAATGTTTAGATACTGTACACAATATGCACACAATGATAGCTCATTCAGTGGCCAGCTGAGGTGGTGAGAGAAGGGCTGTGCTGGCCACCAGCTTGGGGATGGGATGGAGGGACCAGGGTGGTGGTGGGGTGCTGCCTGCCAGGGTGGGGGTGTGGGGGGTCCACTAGACCACCAGAGAAAGGGATTTTTGTATTAGTATGTGTAACCCCAAGGGGGCGCTATCCTAAGGGCTACTACCCCTGCCTGCCCTACCTGTAGCAGGGTGAGGGGCCCAGATCTGTTGGCGAGTGCCTCCACCCAGAGGTCGGGGTTAGAATAGTTGAGGTTGACTCGGTCACAGCCCTCTGGATCGCTGCAACCCCCCCTTTCTTCCCACTAGTGGCCCATGCAGTTCAATCTCAGAGTCCTTACCATATACACTTACCCCCCCGCTCGAACCAGTCTGCTCACTCCGGGAACCCCCTGGAAAGTAAGGTACAGTTACACCACATTCACTATGCAGTATTTCATCATTAATACACAGACTACCCAGTGTACTTTTGCAAAACAAACAATCTGATTTATTTGAGGGAAGTTAACAAGGGCCGGGGGGAATCAGGTTGATTAGCTTACCACTACCATATATGAAAATCTACCTAGGGCTCTGTGCACAGGCCTAACCTTGTAATTACTGTCTATGTGTACCCAAGCCCTAATGGCTAGTTCCTCGATGCAGCTGGCTGGGGCCCTGACACAAGTGAGCATTTAATCCCTGAGAAGATCAGATGGAGCAGGAAGCTCAATTAGTGCAGTCAGCAATATAACAAAATGATTTTTTGCCACTGTTTGTAAACTTTAAAAGGGAGCTACCCTGATCCAGTACTCGCAACTCCAGCAGATAACCACTCCTTCACCACTTGCAGGGCTGAGCCTGAGCTTCAAAGGCCTTCTCACACATTTATATGGAAAACAACAGAGGGGTGCCATACCAGGCAGCTGCTTCCAGGACCCAAACGAACTCACAGCAATTGCGGGTGTTACACTGCAGCTTCAACGTCCTGACAGACAGAGCGCGATTCAGCAGATTCTCCAGTCCTCTTCAGGTGAAGCCTGGTAGGTAGCTGTGTTTATACACAGCCTCCTGTGACCGCACACCGGCGGATTTAATCCGTGGTGTGTTGGCAAAGAAAACGGCCGCCTCAGGCCTTTCACGCGCTTCCAGCATGAACACTCAATGGAGCAGAAGCTCAGAGCTCCCTTCTCTTGTACAGTCACAGCGCATCTGCCCCTAACAGCATGGGGCAATCCTCACAGCTCGGGCGCTACCGGTCTCATTGGCTGGCTACACATGCCAGTCATTTACTTTTGCTCTCAGTGGTGCAAAAATGCGCCATAGCCCATAATGCCACTTCCCAGTATTAATAGCTGTATCTTCATTGGCCAGTCAACTCCCTAGATCGTCCTCACGATCCGATTGGTCCACTTCAACAGTTCAGGACCAACATGGTGGGGCACAACAGAAACAGTCCAGGCTGCAAGAAAACAGGTTAGAACAAACTGTATCTTCATTATCACTCTTAACAATTCCCAGCAAGTAGTTACATCTTTATAACGTGCTCCCTCAGCGCAATCAGCGACAGCAAAAACAGAGCGCTTAGGCAGCAGCTCAAGCAGGACTCGAGCAGGGAAACACACAGACCCCCCCATTCGAACTAATTATAACAACAAGCAGGCAGCCCTTAAAGGGACAGTACACAGAGGCTCTAAAAGCACTCACAGCATTGCCATTTAAAATGGCTTAAGCGCCGAACGCCAACCACCAGGGGGAACACTTAGGCAGCTCCTAGGAGGCTTTTAGGAACCCCCATTTATAGGGGGGTTACATATGGATGGATCAGGGATAGGAAGGGGGGCCACTAGACCACCAGGGACTGTGATATATCATTTAATATGGTCAGATTGGGAGGGGGGCTGCTAGACCACTGGGGATGGCATCATACTAATATAATAGAGATCGGGGCTGGGGGGTCTGCTAGACCACCAGGAATGGGCTTCACATTAATATAATGGGGATCTGGACTGGGGGTCCACTAGATCACCAGGGATGGGCTTCACATTAATATAATGGGGATCTGGACTGGGGGTCCACTAGATCACCAGGGATGGGCTTCACATTAATATAATGGGGATCTGGACTGGGGTCCACTAGATCACCAGGGATGGGCTCACATTAATATAATGGGGATCTGGACTGGGGGTCCACTAGATCACCAGGGATGGGTTTCACATTAATATAATGGGGATCTGGACTGGGGGTCCACTAAATCACCAGGGATGGGCTTCACATTAATATAATGGGGATCTGGACTGGGGGTCCACTAGATCACCAGGGATGGGCTTCACATTAATATAATGGGGATCTGGACTGGGGGTCCACTAGACCACCAGGGATGGGCTTCACATTAATATAATGGGGATCTGGACTGGGGGTCCACTAGACCACCAGGGATGGGCTTCACATTAATATAATGGGGATCTGGACTGGGGGTCCACTAGATCACCAGGGATGGGCTTCACATTAATATAATGGGGATCTGGACTGGGGGTCCACTAGATCACCAGGGATGGGTTTCATATTAATATAATGGGGATCTGGACTGGGGGTCCACTAGATCACCAGGGATGGGTTTCATATTAATATAATGGGGATGGGGAATTGGGGGATCTGCTAGACCACCAGGGTTGTGCTTATATTTATAATTTGGGATTGGGGCTGGGCAGGCCATGGCACATTGACACAGGATTTCCAACCCTGCCAGCGGACACACTTCTAAGTGCCCTTAGACCAGCCCTGGCTGCTCCAACGGTACTTAGCAATTTGCCCTCTGGGAGGGTTTGGATAATCCCAAATTAGGGGATATTGCAGCCTGCATCAGCTGCAAACCCCCTAGCACCACGCCGAAGGTCATTTTGTATGGCAAAGATGGCACAAACCCCCTTTGGCGCATGCAGCCTGTGGCTAACTCAGGCTGCATTTCAGAATTACTCCCGCCACATCTTTTTGTGTAAGGGGCACTTTGCACCATTCCTTGTGGTGCAAGCCCCTTGCGCCAGTCTGCTGGCTTTCAGAATTGGGCCTATTATGTCCAGATGATGATCAAGTTGTTTGAGGTTTGAGCAGGTGAGGCTGGTAAAGGATGTAGGTAGGTTAAAATCATGTGACCAGATGAGTAATTTATTCTGTTATGTTTTATTATTTTCATGCATCATAAAACTGGTTAAATATATATATGCTTACAATATGTTTTATAGCAAACCTGTAATTTAGCACATAACATGAAAAGACGCCTAGAACTAGTTTTTATATTTTAATTAGCATAGTTTGGAAGTGGGAGGGTTAAAGGGAGTAAATAAAAATGTTTTACATTGTCACGTATTTTAGCTAGAACATGGTGATCATTGTCCTCCAATTTTTTCAGGTAAGTCTGAGTTAAACTAAAGTACATACAACACACCAGCATTAATCTCAGTAAATAAAAGCAAGTATAAACCCAATTGAGCACTTATTTTTTTTATTGACCTTTGTTCTCCAGGTAAGTACAATGAGCCAAATGCCCTTTTTCATGAATGACCTGGGGCCGTGTTTACAAACAGCCAAGATGTTAATAAAGTGCTAAAGTACATACATGCAATAGTCAGGATAACCTTAATCACAACAAACATACAGGACTACAAAACATAAATAGCATATCTTCAGAATAGATGGAGCTTAATGTCTGTTTTCTATTCTCACATTAAGATGTCTCTTCTTAATCTATATTGTTTGTTTGACCAGAAGGTGGGCATAGTTAGAAACTAAATTTAAGCCACAGCTGACAGTGAATACTGTTCGAAGCACATTTATACAAGGGCAGTACAATAAAGTATAACTGACATCATACAATTAACTGACAACATCCAATTTGTGGAATAAAAAAAGAGGGCTACACAGCTGGCTCAGTGGCAAGGAGGGCTGGGGTGCTGGTACCTTACCATTTTCCTTACTGGCACCCCGAGTTTGGGAACAGATGCAGTCTACTTGTGCATTGCCTGGGCTAGGGAGGATTGAGCATCCAGAGGTCAGCTCTCCTCCCTCTGGGCAGGAGTTACTGTGATCCGCTTCAATACTGCCACCTGGAGATGTCATGGTGGTAGTGCAATTCTGGGTGCATCAGGAGGCAGGGCCATGGCTAGACATGTAGAAAATCTCAGCAGAGGTGGAGTTTGTCTGCCATGTCATTGCACAGTCTGGGCCTTAGGGGGAACCTAACAAAGGTGGAAAAATACCCTTGGCTGCAGGATGAAGCCCGATCCCCTGCAGGTCCCACACTAGTGACCAGCAGCTTGCCACAGTCCAGACAGCAAGGCATGTCTGAGAGAAGGTAAGTCCTGGAGAAGCCAGGTGATGGGACTTGGGAGGCTGGATGGAAGGCAGGCATGCCCGGGCTGATTGGGGACATAAAATGTATATATATATAAAAAAAAACAGTGCCACACAGAAAACTACACACTTATGCTGGGCACAGGCAGAGAGGATACAATGACATTTCAACATTTAGGCTCACCAGAAACACTGGGGCTATTAAGTTGGTCTCCCTTATAGTCTACAGCTCATTTCTGTTTGCTTTCTAGCTTCTTGGACTGCCATTTCGAGAGACTGCTGTACCAGATGGTGGCATATTCAACTGATATTCTAATTAGGGATTTGTACACTTTGGTGAGGGATGTGCAATCAAGTATTCTTTGTATCAAGCTGCTGTTGTAATGAAGACTGCTGCCTGCTTTTGAGATTATGGTTTTGGCAAGGCAATTCCCCTTATTGTTTTCCGTATTTGCAACTCTAGTGAATTCAGCCTCAATTTCCTTTCCAGTCATCTATAATTCCCTCACTTAGGGAGGAGGGGCAGCTCCATTGAAAATAATCTGGCACTACTGGTAAAGAAATTTTCAAATTCAAGCAAAACATGTTACAATTGACCTTGCAGTATCTTTATCTTCTGGCGAAACTTCAGGAGGATTACATGACCTAAAATTTTGTCAGACTCTGACGACAGATCTTGTAAGGCAATCATGGACATAACACCACTATACAGGACTGTTAGAATATCATTTTAGGGACTGCAATTACACAGGGTGGTCTCAGTTCTGTGACTCATCATAAAGCCATAGTGTTTCCTACATATGTTTTTTTCACAGTGCCATGAGGTGGGGTGTCCCTGTTTTTCCAATGTGTACTTTAAATAATACAGCAGGACATCTATAAGACAGACTAAAGTGCAAACAAAGCATGTCATAAATACATTGTTCATCTTGATTCATTTTTTAAATTGTGACACTATAATTCCTTATAATTATAATTTTAAAAAAGTTAATACCCTTAAGACACTTTTATATAGCAGTAGTTCTTTTTCCTTTAACGACAAATGGAAGCTGACTAAATGCAGTAAAACTCATTCTAAATTGAGAAAAACATTGACTATGCCTGATGGTATAGCACGTCTTCTTATCCATTAGGAAGCAGTCATTATATCACTTCCTTTACATGCCAAATATTCAAAAGTTTTTTAGCTTAATGGGATATTCTTCCTGCCAGTACACTACTGCAACAGTAGACCAGAGTAAAACATAGTTAAAGCATAATTGAGGTGCACAGTAGAGCTGACACACACACATTCATTATCAAGCAGGTAGAGCAGTCACTGCCAAATCCATTGCAGCTACTCTATTGATACGCACATCAAGATGTTTTAATTACCAGCCATTTGAATGTTCATTTCTGTGTACAGCACATGTGTTGGGAGGATTACTTCAGTTTTGGACATTAACATTTCATTGCTTTGATTTTCTGGAATTTTGTGTAGGGCCAGGAAGCCAAGCTGGTGGACCAGGGAGGCCGAGAAGGTGGTGAGAGAGAAAAGAGCTGCTTACAGAACATGTAAGCACTCACAAGGTGACGTTGACAAGGGGGAGTAAGATAGGTTAGCCAAAAAGGTAAGCAGGATGGTGAGAGCGGTCAAGGTGAGGACAAAGGATATGCTAGAGCAGGGGATCAGAAACAGGGAAAAAAGGCTCTTTAGGTACATCAGGGAAAGGAGGAAACTGAAGGAGCAGATTAGCAGACTGAGGTCAGGGAGGCCCATACCAATGAAGCCAGGGAGCAGGTGGAGGTACTTAATGAATACTTTGCCTTGGTCTTCACAGGAGACGATGGGGGGATATCACTGGAAGGGGAGAGGTGGGCTACAAATGAGGAAGGGGGGAGCGCCTTGACACTGAAATTCCCATTGGTAGGGTAAGGGAGGCCCATAAGTCCCTGAGAATGGATAAGGCACTGGGTCCTGATGGCCTTCATCCCAGGGTGCTGAAGGAGATGCTGTACATCCTTGTTACACCTCTGGTGGACCTTTTTAACTCCTCTCTACAGACTGGTTGGGTGCCTCAGGATTGGAGGACAATGCATATTGTGCCCATCCACAAAAGTGGCTCACAGGAGGAGCCTGTAACTACAGGCCTGTCAGTCTGACATTGGTGGTGGGCAAGATGATGGAGGCCATCTTGAAAGAGAGGCTGGAGGAGTTCCTGGAGACACAGGGCTATTTGGATGATCACCAACATGGCTTTGATAAGGGCAGATCATGTCACACTAACCTTGTGGAGTTCTATGATTGGGTGAAAAAGGTGCTGGAGCAGAGAAGGCCAGTGGATGTCCTCTTTCTGAGGCAGTATAGCGCAGTGGTCTAAGGCTCTGAGCTGCAAATCTGGTGACATCCAGCAGACCAGACCTGGGTTTGAATCCCACAGCTTCCACTTGCATACTGTGTGACCCTGAGCAAGTCACTTAACTTCCTTGTGCTCCCAGGTCACACCTGGAAACAAGCTCCGGCTTAGTGTGCCTTTCCTGGTTAAACAATTTCCCCTTTCCCTTTCTAGACTTCAGCAAGGTGTTTGACTCCATGCCACACCCAGTGTTGCTGGACATGCTAGGGGAATTGAGGATTGGAAAAGGGATGGTGAGGTGGATAGGGAACTGGCTAAGTGAGTGGTTCCAGTGGGTGCTGGCTGTGAGGGAGATATCATCTCCAAGGAGGATCATTAGTGGGGTCCCACAATGGTCTGTGTTGGGCCCACTCCTGTTTAATACTTACATCTTGGACATCAGAACTGGTATCAGGAGTGAGATGAGCCTCTTTGCTGATGACTCAAAGCTGGGGGTGGTGGTGGACATGGAGGAGGTTAGAAGAGTCCTACAGGAGGACCTAGATATTCTGGAGAGGTGGGCACGCACTTTGGAAATTAAGGTTCAATGCCAAGAAGTACAGGTTCTCCACTTGGGGCTTAGAAACCCGGGTCATGAGTATTTTTTGGGTGGGGAGAAACTGCAGGTTTCAGGGAGGAGATCTTGGGGTGGTAGTGGATGCCAAAATGAATAACTCTGAGCAGTGCAGGAGGGTTGTGTCTAAAGTGAATAAAAAGCTCAGGTGCATTGCCAGGGGGATAATCTTGAGGAGACGGGAGGTACTTCTCCCTCTGTATAACTGCCTGGTTAGACTGCACCTTGAGTACTGTGTGCAGTTTTGGCACCCATACTTAAAAAAGAACAGTGATGATAGTGACCAAATATGAATGACTACAAAAATAGTGACTAATTTTCAGTGCTATCATTCTGGGCTACCCTGCAAGGGTAGTGACCCTGCGTGAAAGTGAGCATAGGGAAGGGTGACCTGAAGGGGGGAATAGCGAGGGGAAGGGGAGGGACAGAGAAGGGGTTTTAGGGGACTGGTGTGTCACTGCCACCCAGCTAGAAAATGTAATGTGGTGGGGTTGTGGTGTGGGTGGCTAGCACTTGCTTAGCAGGTACTGGGTTTGTGGCTGGAGACTGGGAGCGTGGACATTTTGCTGCTGCCTGTGGCTGTGGGACTTAAATTTTTTTTGCAAAGGCAGACTGTGCCCCCTCTCTGACATGCACCCACCTGGAGTTTAGAATCTAAATTCAGGTGGGTGCGGGGGGAAAGCTCCAAGTGAGGGGGGTGTGGGGGGACATAGCTCCCCGCAAAAACACTTTTTATTGTTCTGGATGTTGGATTGCTGGCAAGTGTATATTGCCAATTTGTTTTTCAGTGATATACACTCACCATAATAGCGATTGCTGTTTTGGGATTGTTATTATAACATGGAACTGTCCAGAGGAGAGGGAAAAAGATGATGCAAGGCCTGGGGAGAGATCCTATGAGAAGAGACCTGAGGAACCAAATTTACATTCCCTGGAGGAGAGGAGGGACAGAGGGGATGTGATCAAGGTCTTTAAATATTTAAAGGGGGTGAACAGGGTCAGCCTTAATAGGGTGTTCCAGATGAGGGAGGAGTGGGCCACCAGGAGGCATTCCATGAGGCTGGTTGGTGGGAGACTCAGGGGGGAGACTAGGAGATGCTACTTTACTTAGGAAGTGGTGGACCTATGGAATGCACTGCCTGTGGAATTGGTGGCAGTGGATACAGTGGAGGGGTTCAAGAGGAGTTGGGGACAGATACATGAGAAAGGTAAAACTGAGACATGCAAGATCTGTGGCGCATCTCTGCTGGGAGATGGGGTCGGGGAGGATTTCTGGAGGAGGAAGGGAGGGCAGCAATGGTATCCTGACCAGGTGCTGATTTTCAAGCAGACTCAATAGACCTTTAGGCCTACTCTACTGGCAATTTAATATGTTAGTATGTTAATTTGCCTGTCTTGTAAGTCTGTAATCTGTGTCTTCAAGTAGAGAAGCCTTTGTGGATTAAAAATGTTGAAACCATGATCTTTGTCTTGTGTGATGGTTTATTGAGATGCTTACCCATTTCCCATCTTGAAGTATTATATCTACATTATGTTCATCTTATCATTTCACTTGTGACAATTTAATTTCTAATTGTTATACTTTAAAAAGGTGATACCATTATTATACTACTCCATGTAAATGCAGTAAAATATGAGCTTAAGCTGGAAAAAAACATAGAAGACCCATGGTGGTAAAGCAACTTTTTGTATCCATTTAGAAGCAGTCATTATATTGTCTCCTCACATACCAAATATTCCAGGTTGTTAGCTTTATGAGGCATTCTACCTGCATATACGCTGTGGCAACAGCCGACCAAAGGAAGACACAGCTAAAGCACAGCTGAAGTGCAGAGTACGGCTGGCACTCCTATATTTATTAACTAGCAGGTACAGCAGTTCCTGCCAAGTCCATTGCAGCTGTTGATAAGTCAGATGTCTCGACAGTGACAAAGTGCACTCTAACATTAAGGCTGAGAATGTAGCAGTAATAGGCTATATAATCTCATGGCCTTTGGCCAAGTGAATTGTGCTCATTATTGCTCTGTCAGTGTAGGCTTCACAAGAACAGGAGCATGTCTGTTAAGATTACAAAAGGGAAAAATCAGCTCTAACTAAAGAAGTGTACATATTCTTTATAGGGAGAGAACAGGTATTGATATCTAATTCACCTGCACTGAGCTATTTACAGTTGTACAATTTTTGTTATGAATAACTCATAGTGACAGATTTCACATATATTGAGCCCCACACACTAAAAGAACACAGCCTTATGCATCAAGCTAGACAGCATGTGGAACCCAGTTACACACATTCTGGGTGTCCTTTGGAGACATTAGAATTCACAGACCTGTGTCCATGGTCACAATACCATGATCGACCATGACCAGACTGGATCCTAAACACCAGAACAGCCAGCTAGGGGAGAGGTGGGCCAGAGGCATGGCTAAGTAATAAATAATGCCAAAACTACAAAGTTGCGCAACAGCTATGATGACTGGATTTGACTATGTACTGTGGTGTCCAAATATGCCAGAGGTAAGCAACCACAAATGCTGCATGCACCACCCTGATGTGACATCACTGGGATGGAAAAGCTCCACTTCTGATGTCAGATTGAGTCTTGATCCCCTTCCTTGGCATGAAGGGCTGTGTGCCCTGGTCTGACATAACTCTTTCTTTTCTGAAAAAAAAGTCTTCTCCATAAGGGAATATCACATCCCGTTCCATAGACTGCAGAATTCCATGACTTTTGCTCCTGCAGAGAGCAGGTGGTATTTAATCAGGGCCTTATGAATTTCTCAGGCTTCAGGTGTCTGGAACATAGCTGCGTGGCACATTATACAGTATGTCTTTTTTGGCTTGCTCCAGGCCTGATAGTGCAACATCTATTTATATATTTTATGTGTTAGAAACAAAGCATATAAAAATCAGTTCACAATAAAAAAAAAAAGAAAGCTAACATGGCAATTATTTAAATTGCTTGGTCTGCAGCTTTGTCATGTAAAACATACATCTTTCTATATACTGTCACCCAGGTTAAAAGAGTAATTACTATTTAAACTAGAATGACAAGCCAGTGATAATTATCACTCACTACAGTATATTTGAAATATGTTAGTAGCTACAAAGGTATATTAACAGAGAAATAAATTAGTTGTGTTTTATGACTATAACCAATCATGACACATAGTTATCTATTGCATTTAAATGAGAGTATTATCAGACATGATTGTATTTATTACATGAATGTTTGTAATGTTTTTGAAATCATTATTTAATATTCAATAATTATGTTTACTTTATAATATCTATTTGTAGGCATGTCTATGCACTTTTCTTTCCCCTAGAAGTAAACTTTTTTCCCATTAAAATGCATCAACGTTTTTAGCAGGGTTTACACAGGAAAATTAAAAACACTTACATGGTACTATACCTATGTATGGATTCCTCCCCATGAAATAAATAGACACCTGATAATTGTAGTATACCCCACTAAGTGTGCAGAGCGCATACCAGTCCACTTCTTCCAATGGAGGGACAGGGGGGACTATAATACATTATGAGGAATAAAACTGCTAAAAAATGATTTCATTAATTCCTGAAGAGTATGAAGATGTTATGTCAACACTTTCTTAAAAATGATTTTATTGTCAGTTTCAACTGTGATCTGTACTCATGTTTGTTAAGTAATTGGTCTGCATGCCATGAACCTTAGCTTATTAGGACTCTGCATGTGGTAACTTAACTGTAACAGCTGCATACATGGCATCTGTCCAACTACAAGGCTGGATTTCATTTGCTTGTTCTTTTTTGTCTATATTCCTGTTCTCCATTTTTTCCCTCTCTCTGCTTAATCGTTCTTCAAAAAAGTCTTAATTAACCATATTTTTTAAACGTGTATTATGCCTAGTATATAATATAATTAAATTATAAAGTCTTAAATTGCTGTGTATGCTTAGTTTATGCAGAACACTTCTGGAAAGCTGAAACAGGCTTTAAAACAATGGTAACAAAATGACCATATAAATATAAACATGTAGCAAATAATACCTTTTTCAACAGAATTTCAATCTTACATGCCTGTTGGGCCATATAATCATATTCACTTATAATTAAAATCCCTGTTTGTCATAGGAAAATGCCTGTTAAGAGTCTACAGAGACAAGATCACCCACATTTGCTAATGTTATAAATCTTGTTACATCCTGCTGTTATTCAGGGCATATTTTATCTGCAGTGCTCTGAAATAAAAATGACTAAATTTAGATGGCTAAAAACAGACACAAGTGTCTGAAATTCTGTTGAATAATTGGGTCAGTTATGAATAATATAGTCTGATGAACGCTCAGGCAATACCATAGTAATACCACTTGGGTAAATGTGTTATTCTAGCATAAAACAATAAGTAATACAATCAGTCCGTGGCGTGGACATATTTCACTCAGATATTGACTGCTACATAAGGATGAGTGGATGACAAATTTGTGTTTGGTGAGTATGCCACAATTCAACACTTTCTCCTTCAATTTGTCCCAATCAAACATTTGGACACTTCCAATGACGTCAACAATCTGCCAAATAATAAAAAAATATAAAACTCTGATCCTTCCCTGGTGGCTCAGGATTGTCATATGGTCACCCCTTGACCCTGTCATGTTCCACTCTCCTCCATCTTCCCAGACATGTTAATTAAAAAAAAAATCAATCTCTTGGCACTCTCCCAGGTGCTGAATGAGGATTTTTTTAAACTGACTAGAGAAACAGAGGGGGTGGAAGAGGTTGTGACTGACTGGTGTGGGTGAGTGGTGGTGAAGGAATGTCTCTTATCCCCATTTTAGCCTGCTATACCCCTTTACCAATGACCCAAAGTGTCAAAACTGGACCAAATACAGGGAATCGGAATAAAAGCTGAACCAAAGTTGCCAAGTGTTATTTTTGCTCACCCTTGCTGCCACAAAATTTAAAGGCCGTGGGTGCATACTGTACAAGAGATGTTATTACAGCTAAGAGGATTTTCTGAATTGTATGTTCCCACTGATGACTCGTGCATCTTTGAAGAGTACAACTAAGTTTACCTTTGTAGAATAAAGATTCAGACATCACCAGTCACTTTCGAGTGAGATAATGACAAGCTTCTACTCAAATATTACTGGCTAACATGGTCAGTGATGACCTGTGAGGTTTACATAAACCATAAGGGCAGGATTATAAAAGTGGGTCAGCCACTGATCTGCTAGCACTACCTTCAAAACGGACATATAGCCATACTATGAAATCATCTATTAGAGAGACTACCACTATCAGAAACTGAGATGCAGTAGCATCTCGAAAATCAGCACCTGGGGCACAAAAATAACATATGCTGCCACAAATAGAAACACAGAAACATAGACTTTGATGGCAGAAAAGGACTGCTTTGCCCACCTAGTCTACCCATTGCCCTACCTATTGGATAAGCTGCAGATGCTAGTTAACCAACAGCCTACTTCTTCCTACCCCCACCAGAATTGCCTTATGTCTGTCCCAAGCGTTCTTTAATTCCCCCACTGTTTTTGACCCCACAACCTCCTCAGGAAGGCCATTCCATGCATTCTCCATCCTCTATGAAAAAATACTTCCTCACATTGCCCCCGAGCCACCCCCCCTGTCTTCAAATTGTGTCCCCGTGTTCTTGTACATCTCTTTTTCTGAAAGATGCTACCCTCTTGGACTTTGTTGATTCCCTTGAGGTACTTGAAAGTTTCTTTCATGTCCCCCCCCCTTTCCTCAAGGGTATATATATTAAGCTCCTTCAGTCTCTCTTCATATGGCTTCAGTTGCAGAGCCTGCACCATTTTAGTTGCCCTCTTCTGGACCGTCTCCATCCTGTCTATGTCCCTGTGGAGATGGGGTCTCCAGAACTGCACACAGTACTCCAGGTGGGGCATCACCCGCTGTCTGTACAGAGGGATAACAACTTCTTGTTTTCTACTGGTGATGCCTCTCCCTGTACATCTCAGTATCCACCCAGACATCCTTATTGCCTTCTCACATTGCTTTAGCTCATCTTATTTGACTACCCCCAGGTCTCTTTCCATTTGTGTTGTTGTTAACCCCCCCCCCCCCATTGTGTACTCCTCCTCTGGGTTTTTGTTTCCCAGGTGCATTACTTTACACTTCTTTTCATTGAATCTAAGCTGCCATACTTTTGACCATTCCTCCAACCTTGCCAAGTCCCTTCTCATCCTTTCCACCCCCCCTTATGTATCAACCCTGTTGCAGATCTTTGTGTTGTTTGCAAAGAGGCATACTTTTCCTTCCAGTCCCTCTGCAATGTCACTTATAAAGACATTAAAAGGATCATACCCAGTAATGAAACCTGCAGTACCCTACTAGTAGGCCCCCTTTCTTCAGAGTGGATTCTGTTTACTATTACCCTCTCTGTCCTATTGTCCTGCCAATATTTTACCCAGACTGCCACCCTGGGTCCCACTCCCAGGCTGGCTAATTTGTGGGACTTTGTCAAATGCCTTGCTAAAGTCTAGGTAGGCCATTTCCACAGCCCTCCCTGGTCTACTATTTTGGTCACCCAGTCTAAGAAATCTATTAGATTTGTCTGACATGACCTTCCTGCTGTGAATCCATGCTGCCTTGGGTCCTGTGCCCCGCTGGCATCCAGGTACTCAACAATTCTTTCTTTCAGAAGTGATTCCATCATTTTTCCTACCACTAACAGATCTGTAGTTTCCTACCTCAGCTTTGCTCCCACTTTTGTGAAGGGGAATCACACCGGCCCTCTTCCAGTCCTTAGGTACCACACCATCTTCCCACGATTTGTTAAAAAGGGTAGTCAGTGGTGTCACTAGTTCTCCCCTTAGTTCTTTTAGAATTCTGGGGTGAATCCCATCAAGCCTCATTGCCTTGTCCACCTTCAGTGTTAGTTCTTTCTTTCAGAACCCTTTCTTCTGTGAAAGGACTGATATTGACCCCCCCCATCTAGAGTGCTTCTATTGATTGGATTAGGTACCTCACACTCCTCTTTGTTTGTGAATACTGAGCAGAAATATTCATTCAGTATCCCAGCTTTTTCACTGTCCCTCTATGCTCACCCACCCTCCCTTTTATTAAGCCTCAATATCCCTCCCTTGGTCTTTCTTCACTCCCTAAAGTACCTATAAAAGATTTGATCCCCGTTCTTAACCAAGTTGCCAATCTTTTCCTCAGTTTGGACCTTTGCTATTCTGACCGCCTCCCCCACTTTCTTCTGCTTCAACTGGTATAGTTCTCTGTCCTGCTCCTTCTGTGTTTCCATATACTTCCTGAATGTTATCCATTTCTCCCTAACCTTCCCCACCACCTCTTTTGAGAACCATATTGTTTTTTTCTTTTGTTTTGATTTGTTTATTTGCTTCACACAAAGGCTTGTTGCCTCTGTGATGGCAGTTTTGATTATTCCCCATTGTTGCTCCACCCCTCCTTCTTGCCTGTTTGCTAGTGCTTTTCTGAGGCACTCTCCCATTTTGTCAAAGTCAACCCTCCTAAAGTCCAGTACCCTCACTTTTGTATGGCTTGACTCTGCAGCTGTGTTTATCATGACCCACACTGTTTGATGTTCACTTGTTGCCAGATGGCTACCCACTTCTAGATTCGATTTTCTCTCTCTGTACCCATTTCAAAGTACCAGGTCTAAAATTGCTCCCTTCTGAGTGGGTTCCAACACTAGCTGTCCGAGGCATGCCCCCTCTAGGGCATCAAGAATGACCCTGCTCTTGGATGTGGCTGCAGCAAAGGTGATCCAGTTAAAATCTGACATATTCAGGTACCCCATCATCAATATGTCCCCTTTTTCTGCTGTCCTAAGGATGCCTTCTATCATTTCCTTGTCCATTTCCTCCCCCTGAGACAGGAGTCTGTATACAACTCCCATGCTGATTGTGGTGCCATTTCTGGTCTCCAGGGTGACCCAAAGTGCCTCCTCTCCTCCCTGTTTACCCTTTAGTTCTTCTACCTTGATCCCTTCCCTTACGTAGAGAGCTAGTCCTCCTCTTCTACTCTCCCTGTCCATCCTGTAGATTGTGTACCCTGGTATGTTGACATCCGAATCATGGTTCTCTGTGTACCATGTTTCTGTGACTGCCACAATATCCAGGTGTCCCTCTTCCATCAAAGCTATCAGTTCAGGGAGATTCTTACCTAGACTACAGGCATTAGTACTCATTACCCTCCATTTTTTGATGGCATTACCCCTTTTTGCCCCATCCCTGTCCTTACTGCCTTTGCCTTTTTCTCCAGTTACCCCTGCTCTTCTCCCTATCGACTTCTCTATCTTGGTGCTTACCTCACTAACTACTCTGTTTTGTTTTTGGGGGGTTAGGATTTCCCTGTTCCTTTTCAGTGCCTCCCCCCTTGGCTAGTTTAAAAGCTTGTCAATGAAGCATTTAAACCTATCACCTTGGATCCTGGTTCCCCTCCTGGACAGATGCAGACCATCGTGCCAGTATAGGCCTGTATCCCTCAAGGTGGACCCACTAGTCCCCAAATGAAGTCAAAACCCTGAGCTTTGCACCAGTTTTTCAACCATTGGTTGAATCCCATGGTGCAGACCACCCTTGCCTCACCCATGCCATAGACAGGCAGCACCTCTGAGAAGATTACAGTGCAAGCTATTGTCTAAGACCCCTCCCCAAATCCACAAACTCCTCTTGCACTGCTCTGATTCCTTTCCCATCCAGGTCATTTTTCTCCTAGGTGGACAATGACATCTAGCTCCCTCCCCCATGCAGCTGCTCCCATGATCTTGAGGATTTGCTCCCTGTCCCTCCAAGCCATGGCACCAGGCAGGCACCTAGCCTCCCTCCCCCCTCAGTTCTACCCTCCTAACAATGGAGTCCCCCACCAGGAGTTGTTTCCTTCCCCTTTGGGGTCCCATGCCACCCTCCTGTGGATCTCCTTTGTGGAGGTTCTCAACATCCTAATTGGTCTCCACTGTAGGTGCCTCCATAGAGGAACCACACTCTGCCAGAATGATGTACAAATTTTGGAGACGTACAGCTGGAGGGAGGCACCTCCATTCCACCACACTTACCCTCCCTGAGCCCACTGTGGTCCAACCACTCCTCTTTCTTGGCAACCTCTGAGACAGTGATGGCAGCCCTGGTTGTCCCTGGGTGGGAGAGGAGGTCCTCTGAATCCTGGCCAACTCAGCCTGGAAATAAGGAACCTCCTCCCTCAGCCCAGAGAGGTGCCTGCAGAAGGGACAATACTGCATCCTCCGAATGTCTCCCAGAAGACTGCTGCTCCACAGTTACTGCACTGCACCACTCCCATTATGTCTTATTTTTGGCCTCTCAGCTGTTGATTTGTATGCTTACTCTTTCCTCTCTCTATTTATTTTTATTTATATTTTTTCTCCCTAATTTCCTACTGCCTCCATCCTCTTCCTGTTCTGGGACTGGAAGTTCCTGTATTCCTCAGTAGTCTTCTTATTTGCTGGGAGTCAGACCTCTAGCAGCTAGGGTGGGATACAGAGCTACTCTTTTCCTTCTAGGATGGTGAGTCTTTTGTGCCTCAGTGATCACTCCCTTCCTGCTCCCAAACAGGAAGTTCCTGTTGTCATTGAATCCCATGCCTATAAAAAGTGGAACTAGCTAAGAGTGGGATGGAAGGGTGGGGAGGGAGGGAGGGCTATAAAAGGCCCAGTAGAGTAGTAAAGTTCTAACAGCACCTCCTTTCTCTTGCTGGTCTCTGCTGAAAGCTATCTAGGGCAGTTTTAAATCCAAACATTTGGCTTCCTGCTGTCTAAGCCATTCCCCCTAGTTCACAGTTCCATTCTTCACCTAACTGCACAGATAACAGTTCACTTCACTCAACTCAGACAAACACACTAACTCTTGTTTTTTGTGTTTTGTTTACCCTAAATTGAAGGTCCCAGAAGTAGAGTTCTAGTTCTTAAGTCCCAGTAGAGTATTAAGGTTCTAACAGCACCTCCTTTCTCTTTACTGTTCTCTGCCAAAAGCTATCTAGGGCAGTTGTCATTCCAAACACCTGGCTTCCTGCTGCCTAAGTCACTCCCCCTAATTCACAGTCCCTTCTTCACCCAACTAACTGCACAGATAACAGTTCCCTTCACCCAGCTCAGACAAACACAATACATCTTGCTGGTTTTTTTGGTTTGTTTTTACCCTAAATTGAAGGGCCCAGTATTAGAGTTCTAGTTCGTAAGTCCCAGTAGAGTAGTACATTTCTAATAACACCTCCTTCCTCTTGCTGTTCTCTGCCAAAAGCTATCTAGGGCAGTTTAAAATCACAAAAAGTTTCATAATGCTGGTTGCTCTTTGAAAATATGTCACTTTTGTTTGGACACCTTCTGGATGATGTAGACACAGGTTGATCATACTCACATGTCTGTGTTAGATGCTTTTGAAAATCATTCCATGTCATTCTGAAGTAACACAATGGGTTGAAGAAGGATTTGCTGCTTATTTGTAAAGGGCATTATAAGCAAAAACAAATTATCTTTTTCATCAAGCCTTATGCTTCCTGATCTATTCTCTGAGGTGAAAGGTGTAATCCACATATACTTCACTCCCACCCTGAACATGGAAAAGGGTTGTCATTGATGTAATATCAGAAGTGACATGTAAACTCTGCATCTAATCCACTGCCACCCTAACCATGAGCAAGGAGTTGTATTGATGTAATCTCAGATGCTACAGCTATAACATTTATCTACCCTCACTCTCACCTTGAATACAACCAGTTTGTGACACTGATGTAATCCCAGAGGTGATAAGTATATGTCTCTCTACTCCACTGCCACCATGAACATGGCCAAGGATTGGCACTAATGTAATCCCGGAGGTAACAAGTATAATCCCTCTCCAATCCACTCCAGTCCTGAATATGACCAAGAAGTGACACTGATGTAATCATTGAGGTAACAAGAATAATGCTCCTCCACTCCACTCCAATCCTGAATGTGTCCAAGAGTGACACCGATGTAATTCAAGAGGTGACAAGTACACTCTCCCTCCTGTTATAAGTAGTGCTGGATCCTGGCAGCCTCAATGCCAGTTGTGGATGTTGTAATGGGTCAAGGAAAAGACAGATGGTCAGAAGATATCAGGTGCTTAATCATGTCAATGTTAAAGACATGAAGGAGTCAGGGAGGATGTTGTCAGAAAGTGGTCAAGGGGCTGGAGGTTTATTTTAATTTACAGGCATGCAAACTGTGAGTTTGGATAGCAGAAGGGTCAGCAAGTAGTAGCTGGGGTAGTGACTTTTTTATCCAAGCCTGTTTTTACATCAAATCTTACTGAGTTCAGTAGTATAATGAAAATCAGACATTTAGAAGGTCTCTGGTTTAGAAGCCCCATCATAAAAATGTCATTTTGACAGAACATGACACTGCTTAGGCTGCGGAGATGAGGTAAGAAAATGTTAGATATCAGCATTCAGTGTCAAAGCATCATTGATTGCATCAGTGTTATGTAATGGATATACAAAAAATGTCAGCAAAAGAAAAGCCCAGCAGTCCATCCACAAGTCAAACCTGAGATAAACAAGGCAGAAATATGAGAAGCATACTTTTAAACAAGCATCACAGTTCTATACCAGTAAACTGTTCAGATGTCAAATTAGTTCAGCTTTAGAGTGAGCAAGGCTATTATGTAACCATTTTGTGCAGGGAAGATTTTAATTGATGTCATGTGTCATGGTATCACATTGCAATGCACCAACTGTGAGCATTTTGAAACATTACTAGGATCATTTTAGAGTCTATCACAGTTTGTACATACAGAATCCATGACATCAGTTACTATGTAACTAAAATATCTTATTTATTAGAACATTGTTTTGTCTTCATATCATAAATATCATGGACAACTTTCAATAAACATTTAAGGCTGCATTCATTAGCAAACAGAATTGTTGAGGGATATAATCACATCGTTTCATTTAATGTAATTGTGTTTTAATTGTCCCCTTCAGTTTTGTGATTTAAAAAGACATATAATCTAGCAATTTGTTCTGTGTTAGAAATAAACACCATGGGCTGGATATTCAAAAGGGTTGCACCATGCGCAATAGGGTTACGCATGCGCAAGTCCGAAAATGTGCCATTCTGCCATATTCAGAGGGAAGCAGTTGCGCTACCGAAAACATGCTGAGCAACAGCGCAATGCAAATGAAGGCATGCGCAACCGAAGGGGGTGGATCCATGCATAAAGAGCACAATGCGATATTTAAAGGCTTGCATAATGTGCAACAGTGGATCAGCCGGAAGGTGCGCCATGGCGGAAATGAGCCAAAATAAAAAGGCTCAAGGAAGAGGCGCAAGAACGCTGCTGGGAAGCCACATGAGGCAGGGAGACAGACAAGGCAACAGTGGCAAACAGTGCAGGCCAGGGAGTGCACAGGAGAGAAGAGGGACAAGGGAGGGTGTGTGGGGCCACAGACTGCAGAGGCCAGTAGGTGTACCCGGTGCAGTGGAGGTAGCAGTCAGGACAGCGGGGGTAACAGAGCAACAAAAGCCGGGGGACACAAGCCAGGAACATGGACAGTGCCAGCTTCCTCATGGAAGCTGTAATGAGGGGGGTGAAAAGGCATGCTGCAGGGGGACGTGGCCGTGGAAGGGCCTGTCGGCGGTACACCCCCAACAGGCAGTACTGTGCCCACGTCAGCTTTGAGCTGTACATGGATGTAGAGATTGTGGGCCGGTACCACCTGAACAGGGCAATACTGAGGTGGCTCTGTGAGCTGTGCAGTGATGTGATGCAGGCATCCTCACGACAGAGTCACACTCTGTCAGTGGAGACAAAGGTAACAGCCTGCATGTGCCTGCTCACCATGGGTACCTTCCAGAGGCTGACAGGGGACACCACAGACATAACACAGTTGGCCACGTCACGCATCCTCACCCAATTCCTCAGCGCACTGCTGCCACATGCTGCAGAGTACATCAATTTCCCCAGCACCGCGGCAGAGCGTACAGCAAACATGCAGGAGTTCCACAGGGTAGCACATATGCCTGGCATGCTAGGGGAAATAGACTGCACCCATGTGGCTATTGGCACGCCACCTGGCCCCGATGGGGCAGCATGCGAAACGGAAGGGTTTCTCAAGTGTCAACTGCCAGGTGGTGTGTGATGCCAGTGGGCGCATCATCAATGTCTGTGCCACACACCCTGGCGGAGCACATGATGCCTTCATATGGTACCAATCTGCACCGTGCCATCGATTCGAGAGTGGGAACATCCCCACAGGACATCTAGTGGGTGAGTATGCATGTAGGAATTGCAAAGTTGGGGCAAGGGTGGGAAAGCCACAGGTGCCATGGTAGTGGTACACAGGGATATGGGCAATATGGACGTGAACATGATACTTATCTCCACTATTTCCATACAGGTGACAGCGGATACCCACTCTGTCCCTGGCTGCTCACACTCTACTGGCGCCCCATGACCCCATCGCAGCAACGCTATTATGAGGCACATGCCGCCACACGCAACATCATCGAGCGGGTGTTTGGGATGCTCAAGGCACGCTTCTGATGCCTAGACACCTCCGGCGGTGCCCTACAGTACAGCCCCTCAAAGCCTGTGGGATATTCCTGGCCTGTTGTATCCTGCACAACATGGCCAAAGACTGTGGGATAGCCATTCAGGTCGAGGAGGGGGACAGCGATGGGGACGCCGGTGACGCCAGTGATGATGGAGATGAGCAGCCCCCTGGACAGCGGGACCCCCGACTGATCCGGCAGGCCCAGCTGCACCGGGACACCATCACAGAGGAGCATTTTGCATGACACAGGTAAGTCAAGGGGCCATGTGCAACCAACACTGTCTAGGCGCAACCCACAGGCACACAGGATAACACACCAGGGGTGCATGACGGCAAGGGGAGTGGAAGGGTCCAGGCGCACAAACACACCATCAGGGAGGGGTGAATAGTCATATGGAGACACACACACACACACACCCCAGGCACAAAGCATACATGGGCAGGTGCACAGCAGAGCAGGAACAGACATGGCAAACACATGGATCAACGGACCACCCCCACCACCTGTACTGTCAAAGTACATGTGTCAGATGCTAGGCACCCTTGCACCTTGGTGTACAGTACAATGCAGGCATCATCATGCACACGCACCTGTGGACAGCAGTCGGGTGGGTGTGCAGGTGGTCCATGTGTCAGTGTGTTGGGCAGGGCACCCACCAGTGCACTGCCCACCATGACACACATTGCACACAGGGCAGCATCAGACAGGGCCCGCACTGGGAGACAGGTCACTCAGGTGGCACTGTGCCACGGCCACCTCGGATGCATGGACTGCCCCGCCATGACCCAGCAGCACTGGCAGGCTGATCATGGGCCACATGGGGTGGCACCGATGGACCACCAGGGGTCCTACTGCGCGATCTTGACCTTGTCCGCACAGGGGTGTGCAGCATGCCGAACATACCTGCAGCAGGTGTGCTCGGGATGCCCACAGCAGAACCCGGAGTCAACAGGCTGGGTGTAGCACAATGCCGGGAACGGGGAGTGAAGAGCATACTGTGTGGGGTGTGCGGTACAGGGGCACCTGACTGTGTGCCCAATGCGGCCATGACAGAGACCACTGCCTGGGTCAGCCTGTCAATGGCGGCAGTCACATCTGTCCGCATTCTGACCATCTCTGCAAGGATCAATGCATTGTCCCTGCTGTTCCACTCCACAGCCACGCACAGTGCCTCCATGGACATTGCAACCCGCATCTGCTGCTATACTGATGCCCGCAGCAGGCGGGTGTGCTCGTCAAATGGGTCCTGTGCCACATTGGCATTCTGTCCCCCAGGGTATGGAAGGTCCTGATGCTCAACACCCCTTGAGGGTGGGCGCTGTTCCCTAGGACCAGGTATGGGCAAGTCAACAGGTGGTATGCATGTGCCACCACTGGACCCTGTACCCCAGATCTGGTGGGTGACTGCTGCTGCTGCCCCTCCAACTGCTGTGTCCCAGGGACCACACGTTCCACTGCTGTGGCCGCAACAGTGCCAGAGACCTGCACAGCCACCAGTGCTGCCCCACTGGTGCTGACAGGCACAGTCTGGGACTGTGCTGACATGCTGGCACACACGTTGGAACCAGCTAGGTCCAGGGGCACGTGCTGGCCTGCTGTGTGTCTGTTATGAGACACACACATGTCACTGCCATTGCAGTCCTTGCATCATCAATGGTGCAGGTTCGTGCAACAGCCACAGTCAAAGCATGCTGGCATACTTGCATGCCAGACTGCTGAGACACAGGCTGTGCACCCCCCACACCTGACTCACCGACAACAGAGGTGGCAGCCAGGCGTGCATGCTGGTGCAGTGCATGCCGGCTGGCAGCAGAGGTGGATGGACCCTCCACCAACTCTGGCAGGTCTTCCACACTGCATGGTCCCACCACCACCGTCCCCTGAAGATGAACAGGATCTGTAACAGAAAGTGAGAACATGTTAGTGCATGTGATCAACCTCCCCCCCCAACACCACCACCATGTAATACCGTGCAGAGATGGGCTTCCACCCGTCTGGAATCCACCTCCTGGTAAGCCCTCTATAGCACTACGCTGCATTGATGCAGCCAGACGGTCCTCTGTCGGAGTCAGCTCTGCCACCTCTGGCTGGCCCCTGCCTGTGGCAGCGCGTGCCGCCCTGAGTGCTGCCACCTTCTCTTTGACCCATCTCCAATCTGTCCCCATCTTTTTTTTTTTTGCATTCCTGCACGGAGCGCTGGTGGCTTCCGTGCAGCTTTACCGCATGGGCTACCCCCTCCCATGCAGCAGCACGGGCCTGAGGGGTGCCCCGCCATCCACTCAGTAGTGGCTCCTCTTCCAGGTAGGCCTGGAAGAGTGCCTCTGTCTCTGACTTGGTGAAGTTGGGCCTCCTCTTTCGCCTACCATCTTCATCCTCACCTGGTCTTTGCTCGGTCATGTCAGTCTGTATGGGTGGAAGTGGACACCTGTCACTGTGCAGTCTACAGCATTATCCCATGACCACTGCCCCCAGAACATCACACAGCATGCAACTCACCTCTCACCTGCAGTAACCGAATCTGGCCAGCACAGTCCACTGTCGCATATTTATAGCGCAATGCATGCAAATTAGGAGTGGTGCAACTGTAATGAGATGCAAATCATGCCACTGCACCTTTGAATGGCTGATCAGATGATTTGCATGTGTCAGCTGAATATCGCGCCTTTGCTCTTTGCGCAATACGGTTGAGCCGGCTGAGCCAATGGTGCATTTCTGTGACTGCGTAGTACACTGCATTGTGCATGCCCAGGTAGCTTACGCAGGCGTCTGCCATGCTGATGATGTGCTGTGCGCGATCAGCAATTCAGAACACGGCCACCATTGTGCCAGTGGCACTACAGCACTGGTCACCAAATGGCACTGTGGCACAACTGTGCAATAGTCCACTGTGGCACTGTCACGCAGGTGACCGATCACACAGGATGTGTAGATGTCCGATGGCACTGTGCTTGGCCTTGCGCCACTGACCCATGACCTTGTGCCCAACCGTTGCCCCCTGACGCTGTACGTCTGGCATGTGTATGGCTCTATCGCGCTGTTCGGTGACAGTGCGATGTGGACCAACGGCGCTGTACGAACAGTGTGATAGGGACTCATGGAGTTGTATTGCGCAACATTTCCACGTGGGGTTGCCACACTGTGGAGCACCATATTGCCACTGTACAACTGTAGAATGGCACGCAGGAGAGCTCCACAGTGGGGGGCCTTGGAGCTGGCAAACCTGGTGGCTGTGGTGGAGCCTCACCATGGGACACTGTTTGGGGGAGTGCCCCTGCAGATGGCACAAACCCATATGTGGCAGCAGGTGGCCACTGCCCTAGAGCAGGCCACTGGGTGGAGGAGGACTCCAGAGCAGTGCAGGCACCGCTATAGTGACCTGCAAAGGAGGGAGCGTGCTCTGCTGGAGTGCCTCAGGTCTTGTGCCAGGAGGGGCATTGTGCCTAGGCCAGGTGGGTGTGCTGTGTATGCACCGGTATTGTCCGCATGGGTGACACTGTGTAAAGTGACCTGCGCATGGGGGTGGGTTGGGCCATGGTTTGCTGTGAAGGTGTTTGCAGGTGTGTGCTGTTTGGGTCTGGTTGTGTGGGCAGGCACACTCAATGGGGCAAGGGGCTGTCTGCTTTGGGATCTCACTGATGTGTTTCTCTTCATTTGTCTCCCACAGGCATGGAGGAGCGGAGGAGGGCCCAGGCTGAGGCATGGGATGGCGGTGCCAGGGTGGCTGGCAGAGGTGGTGTGCCACAGCCGCAGCAGCCGCAGCCGCAGCAGCAGCCGCAGCAGCACCAGCAGCAGTGGCTTGATGAGGGTGAGTGCCATTACATCATGGATGCTATTGCATGCGGGGGGGGCACGGCCACCGTCCATGGACAACACTACCATGCACGCAACATGTGACAGTCATCACTGTCCAGTGGCACTGCATGTGTGTGTGTGCGTCACTGGTGGTCCATGCATGCACTGGGCACATGGCTGTGGCACTAGCATCCCACCACGTAGCCACGTCACTGGGCAGCCTTGGTTGTGCTGTGATGGACATGGGTGGTGTGTGTGTGTGCAGTGGTACACATGGCTGTTGCTGCCTGGTTGGGCATGTCTTGTGCACGGTCACTGTGGGTGGGTGCAGTCCATCACAGAAGTGGGGCACTTGGCTGTATGCCATGCATGATGGGTGGGATTCGGGGATGTGGACAGTCACAGACATTGACTCTGATCCCTTGTCCTAGGTATCCAGATCCTGCGACAGATCGAGCGAGCACTGCGGAGGCTCACACAGGTGGCCATGGATTCCCGCCATCCTTCTAGACATGCAGCGGCATGGGATGCGGCGCGGAGGCCCGGGCCCAGCACCAGCGGAAGGAGGGCAGGCTACCAGGCAGTAGCTGCCCATCACCACACCCACCTTCCTCTCCCGGTTGTTCACCCTGCCCTTACCCACCCCTACCTTTACCCATACCCCCACCCCTGCTTTGTATATATGTACATAGTTGCTTTGTTGTTATTGTCATTCTTCTTCATTACATTTATATTTTGATATGAATACTGTGGTGGTCTCTGATTTGCAGCTGGCTATAGGTGCTCAGTTGCAGTGGTGTGCATGGCATCTGGGGTGGTATGGTCATGGGTATGTGTGTGCGTGTGTGTGGGGTGGTGTCTCTGGTGTGGGTGTGGCTTCCAGTCAGTATTGCCGTGTGTTGCCACCCACTGCTGGGTGCTCATGGTGGGTTTGGCTTGTATAGTTCTGTGGTTCACGAGGGTTGCAGTGTGCGGGGGCCTGGGGATTCCTGCAGTGCTGGTCACTGCACATGGGTCTGGTGTCTTGGGGTCACAGTGCTGGGTGTGCTGTGCACGGAAGGCTGCTGGACACTGGGGTGGTCCGCCCCTTTGTGTGCAGTGTCAGCTTGCCAGTGGGTGTGCTGCAGTAACATGGCGGGATGTGCTTTCTTTGCTTGTCCCCATGGTCAGTGGCTGTTCCATCCCTCCCCAGTTATGTTGTGCTAGGGTGTAGGGGTACATTGTTGGTTCTGCTGTGTGTCCCTGTGCCCATCTGTGGCATGGCTGGTGGGCCCCTGCCTACCTCCCTGGTTGTGCAGTTCCATTGCTCTGCTCCTGGGGGTCTCTTTGCTTGCGCTATGGCGCCTCTGGTCTGCTCAGCTGGGCTGCCTTTGTTGCGCTATGGCACATCATCTCTGCTCAGCTTCCCCTTCCTGGTTGCGCTATGGCGCAGGTTGTGTGATATTCAGGCGTTGGCTGGTTACGCGAATTTGCGCTCCATGTTTGAATATGACTGTCGCATGTGCGCAATGGACTATGCTTGCTCCTGCTGTTGCGCACTTTTTGGGGGCAGTTTGAATATCCAGCCCCATGACTATAATGTACCTTAAAAAGATTCCCTCTCCTATTTGTACATACTAGAATAATCTGTTTTGAAATCTGAATGTCAACCAAGCAGAGTAATAAATTTTCACTCCACTTAGCTCATTATTCAGAAGTTGGGGCATTTGCAGTTGCAAAGAGGTTCATTAAAATACACAAATGGTCACCCTGGGAAATGTGTACCTAAATTCAGTGTTCATATGATGTAGTAGAGTGTTAATGTTATTTTGTTTTAAAACTTAATTACCTAGCATACCCAGTAGCTATGTTTTATATAATTTACAATGGGACCTGCTGATGCTGTTACCCATTTCCATAGCATGTGCGGACTGGAGCAATTGGAGGTTAATTAAATTGCTCAGGGTCACAGAGTGGTGTTTGAACTCATGATGTTCAGTTCCCAAGCCAGTGCACTAATCGCTATCCACACTGCTCAGATGTCATCTGTCTGTGCACAGCTGGCCCAGCAGGGAATTGGTGACAACCATATTTTCTCTGTGTGAATGCTTGCTTAATAATTATTTCTGACTGTTGTTGGACAAATATGTGTGCATGTGGTACTCATTTAAAAGAACAACTGATGGCACAAAGCAGCTATTATGCCACCGGTGAATTCTCTATTAAAAAACTTTGGAATATGGTGTGTAGAGAATGAGGATATTAGGAGTGTCTGGAAAGAAGTACAATGGAAAAATCAGACCTTTCCAATTGGACTTATTATTTCAGTAATGCAGAGTATTTTACAATAGAGCAATTTTCCAAAGTTCAAGTTTTTTTCGATGAAATATTATTTTGTTCTATGTGTTCATTATATATTGACTATTTATATAAAAATCATTAATTAAATCTGTAGTTAATTACAATCATATAGGGCCAATGGGCCATTTTATGTTGACAGAGTCTCTGTTTCTATGTTTCTAATTTAATCACGTGTACTACCATCACGTAATTTGTACTGAATTTCATAATTGCGTTTATTGCAGAGTGGAGACAGTTGAAAATGAGCACCAGCTCAATGGACTCTCCGATTACTAACTAAACATATGATGGTGATGATGATTATGATACTAATGAAATTAATAAGGTCATGTGAATGTTGTTTTCCTATGCAAGCACATGTTGATAGAATGTGCTTACTCAGCAGACTGTAACCTATATGGTAGAGTATCCATTTTCTCAGAAGTTATGTACATCTCAAGATTTGTTTACAACAGTAACCCACTACTTCTAGACAAATAAAAAAACATTATTCAGTTTAGACAACACCTTGGTATGTATAGTATTGAGGCTGGGGAAAGAAATTTGCAAGCAATAACACATGACGAGGTGAGGGTTATATCCTGATAAGAGCACATCCAGGTGCATTATAAGGCATGAGGTGCTTGCACCGAGATTTGTACCTGGGCGTGCTTTTGTCAGGACATAACCCACAACTCAGAGTGTGTTAATGGGCACCCCTGTAAAGAAGTTAATTTAAAAAAATGCACATAAAAGAGTGAAAAATATTATATCAGTAGAAAACAAGAAATATAGTCCCTGTTATTGTCTTGGAATGCAGCTCTTTAATGAAAAGTTACTACAGAATGTTGGTGTCTGTGTGTCAGCAACCCACCCACTCACCAGAGAAACACTCAAAATAATGTTTCTTATTTTTTTGGTTTCTTTAATACAGTGGCCTGGATATTCAGACTGCACCTGGCAGTGGCGCAAGTGTGGGTGCAGCGCAACTGGGATGCACCAGGGACAGGACCAGGTGATATTCAGTGATGCTCCATGGCACAGCGCCGTTGAATATAGCATGGACAGCGCACGGTGCAGTGGCACTGTTCATGGTGCAAGCCACAAATAGGGAGCAAGTGGATGCACCAGCACAAATGCAGTTGCGCTGGGTGCATCACCAGTGATATTCAGCAGAGGGCATGCAAATGAAGCCATAATATATGCAAGGCACAAATGGGGACATTTGCATATCATTATGGTTCCATTTGCAATTCATTGCACAGGGCAGCCCGGCGACTTGAGCCTGGCATCCTACACAGAATGACGTGTGCACAGTAGGGGTCCCAGGGCATCCCCGGCCCCGTAGCTGTGATTGCAGTAAATCATCATAGAACACATGCCTGGTAGTCCAGTGGTACCCCCCCCCTTCCGATTCCCCAATAAATGTCTATTAATTCATTCCCTGGTAGTCCAGTGATATCCCTTCCCTCCCAATTCCACGATAAATGTATATTAAGTCATTCCATGGTATCTAGTGGTACCCTCCTCCCTCCCTCCTGATTCCCCAATCACCAGTAAATGTCTATTAATTCACTCCCTGGTAGTCTAGTGGTACCTCCCTCCCTCCTGATTCCCTGATAAATGTCTATTAATTAATTACCTGGTAGTCTAGTGGACCCCACCTCCCTCCTGTTTCCCCAATTGCAGTAAATCACCATAAAATACTTCCCTGGTGATCAGTGGCCCGCACCCTCCCACCCACACAGGACCCCTTGTCCACCCCCCCCCCATCGCCGGTGGGTGGCTGCAACCCACCTGCATACCAGCCGTCCACCCACGGACGAGCAAATACAGTATGGGCTTGCAGGGCATACCGTATGAGACAGTCCCAAATATGTAAATTAAGTCATTCACATATTTGGGACTGTCTTAACCTATCCCTGCAACCTACTATATCTGTCATTGGCTGTGACGACGGTATGGTGAGCGGTTGCAGCTGCCTGCCAATGATGGGGAGGCGGGGTGAGCAGAGTGTTCTGTGTGGGTGGGAGGGTGGGGGTGCCACTGGATCACCAGGGAAGTATTTACAGCAATTTACACAATCGGAGAAATGGGAGGGAGGGTCTATAGACCAGGGAATGAATTATATACATTTATCGAGGAAGGAAGGAAGAAACCACTAGATTACCAGGGAGTGAATTAAAAGACATTTACTGTCAATTGGGTAATCAGGATGGAGGGTACCACTAGACTACAGGGCTAATATACATTTTGGGAATTGGGAGGAGGTACCACTAGACTACCAGGGAGATGTGGTTGCTTGTGAGCGGTGTTCTGGGTAGGTGGGTGGCTACCCACGGCTGGTGGCTGCAGTGTTGCACCCTGCAACACTGCAGCCCACCTGTGGGTGGCCAGGAGTAGTTCCGCCACTTCACGGGCTCAACTTTGAGCTCCCCTATGCGGCGCAATGCAGGGTTGTGCCAGCACATGTGCCTCACATTCCGGGCTGAATATCGGGATGTGTCGAGTATGAATGGGCACGCCCCATGCATCTGCGCTGAATACATTAACATTGCACTCCAGCACATCAGGATTTGCGCTGCACTGGGCAGCCTTTTCAGTATCCCACCGGGTGCAATGCAGGGTTGCACCGGTGCAACTCTGTTGCAACATGCGCAACCCCTTTGAATATCTGGGCCAGTATGTCTTACTTTGCTGGCACATTTTCATTTACAGTCAGCAGGACTGAGTATGTGCCACATGGGGTGAAGAATTTATTGTGCTATTCCCCCCCCCCCCAACCAAGATACAAGATACCATGTTTTTGGGTGTTCTTTATTTTTTTACCTTTGTGTTCTTAAAGCAGTTTCTTATTTTGTTTTACATTAAATGGCTGGCTGACTGGGAGCGAATGTGTCCCTCAGCAGCCGCCACAAACAGCTGCTTCCTGGTTCATGTTAGTGAAACTGCGTTTAATGTTCAAAAGGCGTCTTCGTTGAGTTTTATGGTGACGGCAATGTCCTTCATATGGGAGCTGTAACAACTCACACGTTTCTCTTTGAAAAAGCAGCACTTTTTGAAGCTGCAGTCTTGTTCACTGAATTAAATGAATCTGTATCGAGATTTTAAATCTGCGGCTCCCATTTTGGGCTGTTCATTGCCGCTGGGTTTAATGAGAACACAGGTCAGACTTTACAAAGGAAAGCATTAATAAGATTTTTTATTTTGTTTTATAAAGCACAGTTAAAATGATGGGCTGAGCAGCAGGACTAGATTTTTATTTTAAAGGTGCTGTCTCTTTGATTGTAATCAACAAGAGGATGTGTAGCGCGTTTGGAAGTCGCGGGAGGCACTTCACTGATTTAACTGCAGTCGGCAGTAAGGACTGAAGCAGAGGTGAGAGTTCACTTCATAACTCTTAAATGTATCTGGTTTGCACAGGAAGGGGGACTTGGATTCACTGTGTTGTGTTTTTTTTTTCTCTGTTGGTGCCACCGCTCTCCCAGTTCTGTCGGATGCTAGCTGAAGAGCTGCAGCAGGAGACCGGTGGCATGGATTGATTTCCCTGGCTGGTGCATCTTGGTTAGCACAAGTAGTGCCTGTTGTAGGATTATGTTTTGATAAGGACATGACTGGAAAGGGCTTCCAGCCAATCAGGATTCAAGAATGTTTTTGCCCATTTTATAAAATATTTTAAAGGATAAATCAGTAATAACACAAACATTTGCTCTAAAAATATGCTACATAATGCAGATCAAGCCAGCATAATCATGAGAGCATTGTTGTATTTGTAATTGTATTTATTTATTTTACCAGAAACAGTTCCATTGAGCAGTGCTCATTTACAAGGAGGTCCTGGGTAGAACAAATGATATACAAGGAGTTACAGTGCAATTTCATAAGAGTACAGAGACTTAAGAAAATTCTTATCTACATAAGCACTGGCTAACATGTATAATCCAATACAAAGATAAGAAAAGATGAAAGCATTGCTATAACAGAAAATTATGGCAAATATAATGTCTCAAGAGTGCTACTACAAATACAGAATTTGCAACATCCAGTAAAATACACAACTTATACAATTCTTTCTTTTCAATGGTATACACATTTATCAACACAGAATTGACCAAGAAGGACTTTAAATTAAGAGGGCTAGCAAGTGAGTTCATTTTAAACAAGTCTTGTAAGGCATTTACAAAAGTTGAGGTCATCCAACTAAAATACATTTTATCAAATTTTGTATGATGCCATGGGGCTTCCACAAGATGACATTGTGCTTTCTTTTTGACCCTGTAGATTTTTTAAAGTATATTTGACTACTGCTGTAGACACTGAAATCTGCAGAGAAGTCATGTATTGATTTTCTGTGCTGTTTTTATATGAGATGTTAATGTCTTTATGCCGTTTCTCTATCTACACTATTTTATCTCTGAACTTTGTAATCATCCCATGCTTTGAGCCTTAGAAGGTATGTTAAAAAATATAACTGAAATTAACCTACCAAGCATAAAAGCATTTACGCAGCAGGAGTGAGAATAAACAGAGTAAACTACTGTATATCCTGTTATCTAGGCCTCATGCTACACATAACATTGTTTTTGTTATACTGTATATGCATGATTGAATTACATTCTTAAATGGGACAGTGGGCAGGACAATTGATGATTTCACCAATAACCCAGAGCTTTCAAAGCTTTTAGCAGCTGGATTCAGGCAGAAAAAGTTAAAGCTTCATTAAAAATCTACTATGCTTTTTTAAAATGACTTTATACAAACAGCATACATAATTAGATGCAGTTGGATGATCTCTGCTAGTATGGTAGGAATTCAGAACGCACTTGTGGGATTGCTACTTGTGAGTTGTCCAGGATCCCAAGTCTGAGCTTGAATTGCCTTCACCACCAGTACAAAGAACAAATAAAGCTAGATGCAATGTAAAAGAATATCTATTTTTATTACCAATAAAGTGAAAAACAGAGATCTACCCACATGCAGTACCATATGAAAGCCAATGCTTTACGCACTTGTGCACTTTTGCAAGCATTGTAACTGTGCCAAAAGGCAAAATGATGGCATTCTGCACCATATGTTGCTACTAGTGAGTAAATCTTTGTTTTTGCACTTTATTGGCAGTAAAAAAAATTTATTTTAAAGAGCTAGTGCAACTGAACAGGCAAACAGGAAAATGATATAAATTTTAAGAAGTAATCAGCCGTAACTTTTTATTTCTGAAGTATTTTCTTTTTCGATTTGCTCATTAGAAAGTTTTATATTTGATATTATACAATGGCAAGAAAATTTCCTGGGCTCTGATTGGTCAGTGTGTTCCTGAGACAGTGATGATATTACACAATAACATCTCTGTGTTGATTTTATGGAGCATGAACCTTTTTTTTTTCAGAAACAAAGATATATTGCCTCACTAAAAATCTACTAAAAACATTTTTATTTTTATTTTTGTTTTCTATAACATCAAGCCATTATATAATTGCAATAAGGCACTCCAAGGTGTGTGTTATCGTGTAATAACGTCACTCCTGGGGTGGTGGAAGCACTCTGCTTCGCCTTGTGCTTCAACCCACCCCAGGAGTGATGTTATTACATGATAACACACACCTTGTCATGCCTTATTGCTTAAATATTGTGCTGGATGTGTGGAATATCTCTCAGCCAAACAGCTGAAATATATATCTCCAATCCCCCCATTACATCATCATCATTGTGATCTCACTAACAGTGACATCACAGCTGATTGATCTGGCAGCTACTAAGTGGCTGTTCCTAAGCAGCAATGATGTCATAGTCAGTGAGGTCACAGTGCTGATGATGCAATGGGAGGAACAGAGCTTGATATGTCAGTTGCCAGGCAGAATGCTGTTCCACACATCACAACTGTTATCATCAGGTAAACAATCTTCCAGTTAACCAAAGGGAAATGAAAAAGTAGCTTAGATGTAAAATGTAATAGATGACTAGTTTTAAAAAACTAGTATTAGTTTTAGGCAGTACACTAGCTCTTTAAATTGCATCCGAGGAGATCACGTGATGCAGGTTCGCGAGTAGCAGCACTCTGAACGTCTCCCGCTCGCTCGGTGTTTTAATTTACATTTAAATAAATTTTATCTATGAAATACATCAGAAAGCACACATCTTAGAGGACAAGAACTACTCTACAACACTCGTCTGCAGTTTTCCTACCTAGTATGGAAGCAGAAATGAGGCAGGCATTACCGAAGCATATGCCTCCCTCCATGCCAGAAAAGACTAGTAAAAAAACAAGGCTGCAAGCTGCCTCAGCCAATAGTACCTCTCAAATCCAAGATCTAATGTCTTAACAGTCGATCAGTTCTTATTGGAGTTCAAACCATTACGTGAAGAACTCCGATCGTTAACAACAGAGTTCAAATCCATGACCACGGCGCTGGAAAACGTCTCAACAAGGGTCGGAGACAATGAGGTCCGAATTGTTTCTGTAGAAAAGCAATTGGGAAGACTGGAACCAGAGCTGGAATTGACCTGGCAGAAACTGGCTTGATTGGAATCTAAGGTCGAGGATTTAAAGGGGTGCAGTAGACGCAACAATGTTGTATTTATAGGGCTGTCAGATAAAGAAGAAGGGGTCAATGCAGTCCTCTTTGTCCAAAAGCTGGTCATGAAGCTGGTAGATCCCTCTCTGTATGGTGCTTCTTACTCCACAGAAAGGGCTCACTAGTCCCTGTGCCTTATTCCAGCCGTAGATGCTCCCCCCGACCTTTAATAGCTCACTTTCTGAATTATCTTGAGAGGCAGCACTTCTTGACGAAGGTCCGGAGCCTAGATCAAATCAAGAGGGGTAAAGTCCAGCTAAGAGTCACTCAAGATCTCCCTGTGTCCTTTCATCAGTGCAGAGCTTTCTTTCACCCCCTTGTTAACAAGCTGATACCAGCGGGGATAACATTTTAAATGTTGTGTCCTTCGAAACTTCAGGTTCTGATAGAAGGTACTTGGTCCAGTTTTGAGGAGCCAAAGACCGCAGAAACCACCCTGAGAGCTGCACTTCCAAATTTATTTAAAGATCACTGAAGGAGAAGAGACTTGAGCTTTGTATCCTTTTGCAGTGTTACTGCCGCTTGCTGCAATGTTAGAAGACGTGGGATGGTTTGAATATCACATCACTTTCGGTCTGCTAACAATTTGAAGAGTTTGGATGCCAGACTTTCTGTTCTAACTTTAAAAGGGTTTCTACAGGGCAGCTTACGTTTTGCTTTTTCCCATTTTAAAAGGAGCCTCGTGAACTTTAGTTTTTCCTGGACTTAATGCTTTAGCATAACAGGTTAAGTCACTGACTGTCACCTGATTTACAGAGTTACTTACCATAAAACTTAACTGTTTTTCAAACCTTCATGTATTCTTTTATTTTATTGTCTTGTGGGTCGTTTGGAAATTTTAATATTATTAAATGTAGCTAATCGTTTTTTCCTTGGCCCTGATCACTTAGGTGTAATACTCATTAAGGACACATGAGGTTGCCCTAGTATAATTTATTTGTCTACTGTTAAGATAGACTAGGTTTATGTGTGGTCAAATGGGTCATTTAGGTGCCACTATTTTGGGCTTCCTGACAATTCTATAAGATTAAGATTTATAAGAGCCTATTTTCCTAGTAAGTGAGCGCCTTTATTGTGCTTGTTGCACTGTTTTTTTGTTCTCAATTTAGTTTCAGGCTTTGAATTTGGGGTTAATACTGAGTAGTATTTAGCAATGATATGAGGAGGTGGGAGGGGAGAGATGGTATTCTTTGTTTCTGTGCATCAAGTACCTTGATATTTTTAAATTGGTGGTGAGAGGGGTGTTTTTGGCCTTTATGACAATCAAAACCATGCAGAGTTTTGGGGCTCAAAGGCTTAAATGCAGGATTTTTGGGTTATGTGTTGTATTTTCTAACGGGATAAGGGGTTTGGGGTTTGGGGGAGGGTGTAGAGAGGGTGACCTTGGCTGGATGTTATTAATGACAGGGACAACCTACTGCATTCTGAACTACAAAATCACTGTCAATGACACACTAAATGGCGGGTAGTATAAAACTACTTACTTGGACTATTAGAGGAGCCAGAAAGAATGTTAAATGCTATCAGGTCCTAAAACATGTAAACTGTCTGAAAGGAACTGTCACATTCCTACAAGAAATCCATTTCCTGGTCTCAGAGGGATCACTTTTTAGAAGGCAATTTGTAGGTCAGGTTTTTAATGCAGGGGACAGTACTCAAAGTAGAGGGATAGCCATATTTTCCTGAAGCATCCCCTTCAACTGTGAGCTCTGCATACAAGACACAGGAGGCAGATACTTAATCTTGAGGGCTTACTGGACCGCACAGAAGTGATGCTTTGTTGTATATATGGCCCTAATTCTGATTCTCCAACCTTCTTTTCCAGGTTACTCACAGAACTACTCCCCTATGTATCTTTCCCTCTGATTTTAGGAGGGGACTGGAACCTCTTTTTCATCCCTGACCTGGCTAGATCAGGGGTCAGAAGATCTGGTCTCTCAACTGCACAGAGAGCCCTCCAGGACTTAGCAGACCAACTAGGATTGATTGATCCCTGGAGGGTCTTGTATCCCTCCTTGAAAGAGTATACTTTTCAATCCTCTGTTCATGGTATGTCTACTAGAATTTACTATTTTTTAATTAGTCATCGTTTTTCTACCAGGGATCATTGATAGTGCCATAGAACTGGGAGTTATCTCGGATCATGCAGTGGTATGGTGTTCACTAAATCTGACTCCCAGTATTCCAAAGGAAACTAGTTGGAAGTTGAATAATCAGTTATTGGGAGATGAGATTGTCATCAGGGATATTTTGAAGGCAATTGACCAGTACACTGAGGTTAATCTTGGCTCGACAGGCAGAATTGACCTGGAATGGTGTGCCTTAAAGTGTGTTCTAAGAGGGGAACTGATTAGAATAGCCTCTTATAAGAAAAAGGTGAAACAACAAGAAGCCCTCACATTACTTAACAACATTCATCAACTAGAAAGACAGCTATCACCCTCCACCCCGGATTGTGACAGAATTAAATTACTGGGCTTAAGGGCCCAGTACAGCTCCCTTTTGCTTGGTAAAGTTGAGTACGCAATAATGTACACCAAAATTAATTATGTGGATCCAGGGGAAAAATCTGGCAAATTGTTGGCCCTCTGCTTAAAATCTCAAGAAGCTTCCAGAATAATTAAGGGTATCAGATCTAGGCAAGATAACACTATACAAGTGAACCCCAAAAGAATAGTACATGAATTTGTAACTTGCTATCAGGACCTGTATGGCCCCATGTCTAAGCCTCCCGGGAGACAAAATCTAGATAATTATCTTGAGGACCTCCCTTTGCCACAATTATCAGTAGCACAGAAATTAGCATTGATGGCTCCCATAACTGATATAGAAGTTGAGAAAACAATAAATTCCCTTCCCTCCGATAAGGCTCCTGGTCCCGATGGGTTTTCGCCCAATTTCTACAAATCTTTTCATAAACAGTTGACTCCCTGGTTAGGTAGGTTGTTTAAGAGGTTCCTAGATGGGGAAGAAATGGATGACAGTTTCCTGGAGGCCCTAATCATTGTTTTACACAAATCAGGGTGGGATCCAGAAATTGTAACTAATTATAGACCCATTTCTTTATTGAATTATGACATGAAAATCATTGCTAAGCTGTTAGCAAACAGACTGGCTGTGGTCATGCCCTCCACAATCCACCCAGACCAGGCAGGTTTTATGAGGGAGAGGAACTCCTCGGATCACTTGAGAAAGCTATCACACATTTTCTCCGAGTAGAGGGACTCTGATGTTCCAGCTGGACTGCTGTCCCTGAATGCGGAGAAAGCTTTTAACAGAGTGGACTGGGGTTTTCTATTTTCCACAATGGGTAAATTGGGATTCCCGAAGGAATTTATTGGCTGGATTGCTTCCTTCTATAAAACCCCCAAAGCCTGTATTTACTGTAATGGAGTTTTCTTGGATAGATTCTTTCTTTATTCCGGTACTTGCCAAGGGTGTCCATTATCTCCACTCCTTTTTAATATCTATCTGGAGCCTTTGTTCTTCAAACTCAGAAGTTCTCCCTTGATTCCTGGCATTCCCTTGTATGGACATGACCTCAAACTATTGGCATATGCAGATGACATTCTGCTCCATTCTACCATCCCTGCTGTTGCATTTGAGGCCACCCTGAAAATTATTTCAGAATTTGGCACCTATTCCAATTATAAAATTAATTTGGACAAGAGCATGGTCTTTCCTCTAAATTTTAGATTGCTAAAGAGTGATATTCTGCAATTAGGTCTTCAATGGACTCCTAAAAGCTTGAAATATTTGGGTATTTATCTTACTAACTCTGATGCCTTCACAAAGAAACTAAATCTTGACGACACCCTGTGTATTATTCAACAAGATATTGCTAGATTGTCATCCCTTCCTATCTCTCTTTGGGGACACATTAATATAGTTAAAATGAATGTCCTGCCAAGGAGCTTCTACCCGTTGCATATTCTTAATGTCTGGCTACCCACCAAATGGTTCAGGAAAGCCCATTCTATTATCTCTTCCTTCATATGGGCTGCTAAGCCTCCAAGAAGAGCTTACCAGAAATTGATTGCGCCCAAGGCTAGAGGTGGCTTGAGATTACCTCATATAGGGGGCTATTACTGGGCTAGTCAGGTCTCTAAGTATATGAAATGGATGACCAGTTATGAAACATTAACTAGCCTGCCATATGTGCCACCATGGTTAATTCGAGAGAGAGAAGAACGTTAGCTGAGGCACATTTATCTACATCTAAACTACTAAATAGCACATTTAAAAACCTACCAGCTAATATTTCCCACTCTCCCATAGGGGTGTCAATAAGATCCCATGCTCAATTGTGCAAATTTTTAAAATATAAACACACTCGAGTCTGTTTTTTCTTTTCTACCTCATGCAGCTCCATCTCTCCCTCCCTTCCCCTCCTCTCTTCCTTCCTCCCCCTCGTACCACCTCACCCTGGTTGCTGCCCACTGCTGCCGCATTCCTTTCCTGTTCGTTGGTGGGCTTTGGCCCTACTGTCTCCTCATTCCATTTCCCTAGCCTTTGGGCATCTTTCCCGTCCATCCACTTCACTTGCCTCTCCCTGCTTCTGGTGCTGTCTGCCTCCCCTCCCAGCCCGGGAGTTCCAGGTCGGCCTCAACTCGCTTCCCTTCTGATTCTCTGGGTGTGCATCCCGTCCCCCCCCGCTGTACCTTTCATTGCTGTCCCTGCCTCCTGTTCTGCCTTCTCCTTCGATCTCCGACCTGGTTCCCCTGCTGCTATTATTTTCCATCGCTGCTATCTCTGGTTCCATTGTTTTGCTGCTCTGCACACTGTAGTGCCTCTTCAGTTATCGACGATAGCCCCGTTCATGGGATGCCCCATGACTACCATCACCTGTCCACTCCATGTACAGTATCTCGCAAGGTGTGGTGGCTTTTGTGCAGTGTGGGGGCAAACCAGTTGGAAGTATCTCATGCCTCTCTCGGAGCACCTCAACTCAGTTTAGTGGCCTGCATTCCGAATATCACAGCATGATTTTGTCCCAACAAGTCCATATTTATGGCGACATCTGGGGCTCCCTAGGCAAGTACTCCATTCCAATTCCTCTAACATATTTCTGGTTTGTATATTGTGGGAAGGGGGTTGAATATTTTGGAAGGTTTCGCCTCCTAGGGCTGTCAGTTCCACCTCCCTGCTGCTACCCGTGCTGAGATTGCAGTTCGCTTTACCATTCCAGTTTAGTCTCTGGGTTGTGTTACAAAAAAAAAAAAATTCTGCTAGTCCCCTTCCTGCTTTGTTTGTTTTCCACAGTTTATTTAGGGGTTCCTGCCCTACCCTTACTTCTTCGGCTCCTTGACTGCTATCCCTCCTTGACCTATTGCCCACAGCTGATATCCCTAGCTTATCTGACTCGGACATTCATTGATGTGCTCGTGATTATCCTGTGCACTTGCTGCCTTTTCCACCCAGTTTTGGCCCTCTGGGTCTGCTTTTGACCTCCCTCTGTCTTTTGTCCTTTCTTACCTTGCTTTCTCATACCACCTCGCTTTCCAGTACCTGTCTTCATGGCGTCAATCCATCACAAGTACTTCATCCATTCCTATGTCACCTTAGTCAGTTGCATTTTAATATTTATTTTGGGCATACCGATCACATCTCATATGCTACCTCCTTAATCTGAGGCCCTCCTGCACATATATTGGCTTTCTGGCTCCGGTCCTCATTGCCCCTTTTGTTATCTCATCGAACCCCCCTTCCTGGATACATTCCGTCATTGGCTGTTCTAGATTCTTTCGGTCATGGTTTCCCTCCTTCTCATCTGATTTGCTTGTATTTCCACCATATTCCACCTCAACATGCTCATCTCTTTCAATCACTCTGTTGATATGCCTTGGCCACCTCCCTCTTGCCTGCAGTGTCAGTCACCTCGATTCAACTCTGTCGCCATTCCTGGCCATGCCTTTCCGTCCGTTGCCCCTTGCTACGGGCTGGCAGGAGGTTATCCTCCATCATTCCATTTTTTTTCACATTTATTTCCGAATCTACCTCATTTTGGGGAGCCTACTTCATCACATCACCCTATTTCTGAATCTCCCTCATTTCGAGACGTCTATGTGGTCACATCACTCTATCAAGCGTACCTCCCCTCTGGTCGCATATCTTCTTGTCCCAGACATGCCTTCTTGGCCTCGAAGCATATCTCCTTTCGAGGAGCCTCATTACTTGCATCACTCTATTGAATCCTCTGTTCTCTCCTCCCCCCACATCCGGATCTATTCATTCATATTGCCTGTTCATGCCTTATCAGCCTCAGTGCCTACTTCCTCATCTTGCTCAACCTTTCAATCAATCTTCTGCTCCCTGCTTCAGGTTTCATGCCACTCCACCTAGCGGCAGCTGCGGTCCTGGCTCCTATGACCTCCGCACAGCTCTGCAACCTCCCAGTATGCCAACAAACCTACTCCCAGACCGATCAGGTCCACATCCTTGGGGTCTTCCACCACGGCTGCCTCTCGGACCTTTCCTACTTTGCAGGTGCTGACTTTTGGATGCTGCCCCTCTTCCTCCACCTGAGGCCTCCTCATCTTCCTGCTATGCTAGAAACTGTAAGCTACCAGCTGCATCCTTCTGTGTTATCCTTGGCATTAGTCTGCCTTGGGAGTCTGTCTAATTCTGCACCACAGGCCTGACCCTTCTTAGTTTCCAGTCTCTCCCCTTGTAGACCATTTCACGTGCCGATTATTACATTCTGCACATCTTGGTGCTTTCTGATGGTTCCCCTTCTCTCCCCCCCAGCTCTGAGGATATACCCCATAGTTCTGCTTGTATTCACCAGCTTCAACAGGTACCTATGCTTCCCCTGTCTCTTCCTCGTAATATTCTGACCTTTTTTGACCATGTTTCTCCTCACCCGTCTCTTTACTAGGTTTGATTACTTGTATATCTCCAATGTTTTGCATGGCTCTCGTTCCCTCTACCACCAATCATCTTGGTTGTCCCATGCTCATCTACTTCCATTGACTCTGAGCTTAGGTTTTCCTACCTCACTTTTCCCATCGACTACTCCTGCTTCAGCATCCCTCGTTCTGCTCCCTCTCCTGGGCTCTTTCTGCAAACTCATCTGTCCTGGTTTCCATCCAGTCATTGCTTCTATCTCATCATGTCTAGTCATATCTATTCATTTCCTTTGCCATTCATATCCTCTGGCCTTCCCTGGCTAACTCCATCCACCCTTTGGTCGACCTGGGCATATGTGTCACCTCATCCAGCTCACCCTCCCACCCCCTTGCATTGCCTTCCTCCTTCAAGAGTCTTTTTGCTCCATGTCATCCATAGTTGATCCCTTCATCAGGTGATCCTTCTTCTCCTTAACCCCTCAGTTCCATGATGCCTGGCCTCGAGCTGCTGTTCTCATTCAATCCCTCTCTCAGCATGCCTTGCTTCATTTGCTGCCAAGTCCACACTGTTCCCTTTCTCCATGTGGCTATGCCTATCCTGAATTGTGCATGGCCTAATCTGACTCACCCCATGCAGTTCTTCTCCTATTCCAGCTGGGTCCTGTGCTACTCTATTACCCTCCCCATCGTCCTTCATCCTTTCATACCTCGCTCTCCAGTATCTGTCTTCATGGTGTCCTTCACTCATCATACCTCATTCATTCCTGTTCCCTTCCTCAGCCTAGTGCTTCTTTTCATCCTGACCATCATGGAGTCTTTCCACTCTTGGCTTCCCTTCTCCTTGTATTTCATCCGATTTGCCTCCCCTTAATCACCATCCTGCACTTGCCCTCTGGTTTGCAGATCGTCTGGTTCCTGATGCACCTTCTTGGCCTCGGAGTCAGTCTCCTTTTAAGGAGCATCATCGCTCATTTCACTCCCTGGTGCCTGATGCCTTCATTCAAGTTTTGTTCCTGTTCATTCCCGTCTCCTCTTCTTCCGGTTCCGTACCTACTCTCCAGAATTCTGCCCTCATAAGCTTCCTTCCGTTCTTCTCTTCACTCGTCATCATACTTTGTTTGATTCTGCTCACTCCTTTTCCTAACTCATCCAGTTTTGATTCTTGATCGCATCACCTGAGTTACCTCTGATTCCTGATCTCCCTTCTTGGCCTCAGAATCTACCTCTTTTCAAGGAGCCTCGTTGGTGTGCTTCTTTCATGCCAGTTTCATTTTCTGCTCTTTCCATCTCCCCTTCCTCCAGTTCACCTTCAGCTGTCCAGGCTTCCCTCCACTCTTGGCCTGCTCTCAACATTCTTTCTGGGCATACCTATCATAACTCCTATGTCACCTATCAGCTGCGGCCATCCTGCTGTATGTATCGAGTTCATAACTCCAGTCATATCGAGTTCATGAATCCCGTCATCTTCCACTCAGCATTACTTCACAGCTTATCCATTTACATCGCCTACTCTAACATTCCTATCACTCATTACCATTCTACCTCATTGACTACAACCTCAGGATCGAATAATTCAGAGTCTAATTTTCTACACTGCATAACCAAGAATGCCTTTCCAACCTCAGTGCCTGCTCACTTGCATAACTCTACCAAATGCATCGCTCCATGAAGCTAGTCTACAATATTATTGGTCTTCTCATTGACTCATCTGGAATATCCATGTGAGCACATCGAGATATCCCTTGCTGCTCTGACTCAAATGGACTTACTCCTTCTTATCCTTGCTTCTAGATCTAATATCTTACATCGTCTACTCGAGCATACCCTCCTTAGTTCCAACAAGGTGTATCTAGTTTATCGTTCCTTTGAGCATTCCATCATCCACTCTGATGCTACTCATTGACCACAACAACAGGATCTAATTTTTCATGCCTCATCATCCTCAATTTCTACTTCCTCGCCTCACTCAATCAATCATACCTATTTTAGATCTTGCGCTACCTCATCAACCTGCTGATCACTTGCAGTGATCATCACTATCAGTATTAATTGTGCTTCATGTTCACATTCGATATGCACACAGCCTCATGTTCCATCCTTGATCTGTGCTTTCTTTTAGTGATCTTCCGTATTCCATCATCATCCTCACTACTCGTATCCCTCTAGTTACCGAACCCTTTCTTTCTAAAAATATATATCCTTAATTAAAGCATCATCAGCCTGGAGGGAAGGCGACCTAGGCCTTGGATCCCCAGAGGTTTCCTCCTCAAAGGGTGTTTTTCCTCTCCTCCATGCCAGTGGTCATAATATTAGTTAGAATTAGTGATGTTCTTCTTAGCTAGTTAGGTTCCACTGTTGGATGGAGGCAGATGGTAGCCTGGCTTCCCCCTCTCTCCTCAGGAAGTTAGCCCTTCTCACAAAATTCATTAATTACTTCTCTCTTCAATGCTTGACAATTCAGGTATTCTTTTTGAGCTTGTTCCTAACCTACCTTTAGCTGACTCATTCATTTCTGGCACCTGTAAGGGAGGAAGCCTCACTAGGGTTCCTTGTGTCGTACCCCTACAAAGGAGGTATATCCCATGGATAGAGAGGGGGAAAGCCACATTAAATTCAAGTCACTCAAGTTACACAAGCATTATCATATCATATCATATCCAGTTGCGTAAGCACATTGAAGGACAGTTTAAAAACAAAGTCTTGAGAATACTGATAAAAGCCTATGGGAAGCTCCTTTTATTTCATTACCTAATTTTATTCTTTCATAACTGGGTAAAGTTCACTAGGCCCAAGACCTGTTTTCAGGTGCTACCTGGGGCCAACTGCTTAGGGTCACACATTATGCATGTGGAGGCTGTGGAAATCAAACCTAGGTCTACTGGATGTACCAAACTTGCTCACAGCTCCTTACTCTATCCTCTAGGCTATATTGACAGGTTAGTACTGGAACTGTAGCCTAACATAGCAGAAATGCTAAAACAGACTCAAAATGAAGAAGAAAGACTGCAATGTTCATTTCAGAGTGGGGGACTGGGACACGTGCCACACAGTTTTCAATTTTGACCCACATAAAATGTTATGCTTGTCAATGCTTAACATAGCTATAGAATTGTAAATGTAACCATGCTGGTTGCAGCATAACTGGTGAACTGTGGAGGGCACAGAAGTAATGGCATCTGGGGTAAGGCTTCCTGACTCCTGCTAATTTTTTTTATAAGCCATCTTTTTTAGGAAGACAAGAGGCAGGGTGTACTCTGTATAAAAAAATAACACCACTAGACACTTAAGACTGTTTTATCACTTAGAATCTTATGTATATTGCTGGTATGACCATTGATTTCACTAAAACCTTACTTTAGATTTGATCTGGTCAGTCAGAAAGCAAAGTCCAATAGTGAATGCAGGGAGACATAATCCGTAGATGTTCTGGGATTCTGCATGGGGGGTGATGGAGTCATGTGTGTACAGTATGTCAAATAGCAGCTGATGTTCTCCAAGCAGGGAACTCGTACCAAGGAGTTGACTGCCCAAAGAGCTAACTTTAAAAGAAATATGTACCTTAAGTTGTCGGACTTGTAACTTCTGTGTATGAGCCAAGCAGATGCTAAGTGCTGCAGCAGCCCTGCCCCCTATAATAGGCTTAATGAGTACACAACGTAAGAAACAGGCCTGCAGATGCTCTACATAGATATTAATAGGAAATATGGGGAGGGGGACTCTCTAAATGTAGTTGTATTACTAGTGCTGGAAGTTCTATATGTAAGGGGTCTATAATTAAGCAATAAGGCATGACAGGGTGTGTGTTATTGTGTAATAACGTCACTCCTTGGGTGAGTTGAAGCACAAGGCGAAGCTGAATGCTTCCACCACCCCAGGATTGATGTTATTACACAATAACACACACCCTGGAGTGCCGTATTGCTATTAGACAATGGCTCATTGTGATACAAAATAAAAAAAATATTTAAAAAATGTTTTTAGTAGATTTTTAGTGAGTTTCTTAAGAGAACAGGAAAAAAAGGTAAAGGTGATCTATGCCTGGCAATGGCAAGCAAAGCTAATGTTAATCAGTGAGAGTGATGTTATACTGTAATATCATCACTCTCTCAGGCAGACACTGACCAATCAGAATCCGGGATTCTTTTTTGCCATTGTATAATTAATCCCATACACATAGAACTGCCAGCAGAAATAATGCATCTAGGTTAAAGAGCCCCTCACACCCACCAATCCTGTTAATACTGTTTCTACATAGAGCACATACAAACTCCTTCCCTAGTTTGTGGCATCATTAAACGTATTTTAAGGGCAGGGCTGCAGCTGAAGCACTCTAAGGCCACTCGGCTCATACATGGAAGTTTCAAGCCTGATAAATTAAGGTACATATTTCTTTTTACTATATTTAGAGTGAGTGTTTAGTGACCATTCACTTTGGCTTCATTCTTTTTGGTCCAACATTTTTTTTTTGCCACCTCTAGTGTATGCCTAGTATGTGTCTCCACATTTGTTTTCAAATAAACAGTTTATACATGCATTGGTTTGAGTGAGCCCTCTTTCTGCTATGGATGCTATTAGCTTCTACACTGATTTTACTATATTTAGGAATATATGGCGCAGATGAAAAAAACACCTCTCTGAACTGTTTAAAAGACCTGAAAACAGTGGTATTCCATGAACCATTGATGGCAGTATCACCTACCCAAAGCATTTATAACATGACATCTGAGAACATGAAACTGTCATATCATGATATAATGCATTCTGACCCCCCCAGTTTTGAACCGCTTCTTTGCCTATGCTTGTGGCTACTGCTACTGTCATGTGAACCAGAGGAGGAGAAGAAGGCGGAGAACAAAGAGGGGAAACTGACTCAATGGGCAGTCACTGCTATGTAATCAGTAGACTGACTATTGGTCCACATGTCAGTGGTGATGTGAACAACTGGAACAAATCATGGTTTCAGGCCATGTGACTCAGTCTTGTAGACACTCAGATACAAATACAAAAAAGCCACTGTAGAAAAATAGGTATAACTGGGCACTCGATACCGTCATACTGTGACTTGCATTAGCAATAGAAAACTTGTTTGCTCACAAAGGAGAATGGCAACAGGTCTGTGGCTAGCATTTCTACAATTACTCTTGTTAACTTTTTTGTCTCTGGTCTGTTGTCTTTATAGTTCTGGCACTTTTCCAGGGACTCAGTGATTGAGAGTCGAGTGCTTTTTTTTGTTGCCCTGAACATGATTGCTGGCTCCTGTTTTTGCTGCACATGAGGGTGGAAGTGGCTGGAGATTTGTAGCTCCTTAGAGGCGTGGAAGTCAATCAGGCTAAAGAACTGATGAATGGAAGATATTGAAGTTGTACACAGGCTTTCACTTGAATGACTTTCTTCCTCTTAATCTCTGCCTGGTCTGCTAATGTTCTCCTTTCACTGCACATGAGTATTATGATCATCAGTTTCACTGCCGGGGGATGCTGTGCACTGGCATGCCTTCTAATACTGAGACCTGTGGGACTTCAGCAAATGCCATTTCATGGTAGATGTTTCCAGCCTTGTTTCCTTCTTACCCTGACTCAGTCTGCCTTTAGGGAAGGCACATTACATGTGCCCAATATTCTTTGTCCACTCAAAAAAATATAAATAAAAAACACACAGCCGACATCGCCAGTTTGGTCTTACCTCCTGGCACTCTGCTGTTGCTTAATGGACCTGCCACAATAAATAATGACTTCAATTTAAATATTTTGGGGGAGGAATGCCACCAAGGTGCCACCTGCCTGTAGTTCTGCACCTGCATACTACCAGCTGACACATAGTTGCTGCCCGCTGCCCAGATTACACTGTAACAGCACAGCTCAGGGCAACACACACACACACCACACACACACACACACACACACACACACACACACACACACACACAGACACACTCACACACACACAGTTTCAAGACTAAGGAAAAGCAAGAAGTAACTGATGCAAGCCTGTATCTTAGGGAAATGTAAAGAATTTAAAGACTGCCATGAGAAGAAAAAATGAATTTATTTAAAAAAATGTATGAAATGCCAGTAAGGTGACCAGGCACTGTCATGCTGCTAGCCAAGCAGGCACACGCATGCTGCTCAGTAAAAGTAACTCCAAAAAAACGCAAAAATCAACAAAAAAAAAACATACAAATCTCAGGCATGGGCTTCAAACGGTCTGCCTGTTTGCTCTGCTAAAATGCTAGATCTGCAATAAAAAAATTCAGTTCTGCATTGTTGATGAGATTAAGCAAGTGGGCATTGGTAGACTGCTAATTCGTGCCCCATCTGACCACTGCCCAGCCCCAAGCACACTGTTTCAGAGTCCATTATCTCCCCTGTCAGATCCCCCTCAGGGAAGCCCATGGTCCCAGAGGTCTGCTGCTATGCAAGCATGACTCAGCCTGACTTCTCACTTTTTTTTTCTTTCTTTTTCTTCCTTTAAATAGCCCCCCCATAGCAACTCTGGTGTTTGCATGACTACAGGTGAACTTTTGAAGATTTTCTTTACCGCTTATGAAATCATTTTCTTGTAATCTAACTAGAAATTAATCATAGCCCTTCCTGAGCTACCTAACAGCCTGACAATGAGTGTGCAAGTGAGCTTTCACTCTGGATCATGTCATCGAACTGAGTCTAGCACCAAGACAAGACTGTGACTCACACTTTGCCAGGTTAACTGTTTCAGGTGTGCACTGTCATTTCTGTTTCGACAGCCTCACCTGGTCTGCACCATTTGGACCAGGGCAGAACAGTCAAACTAAAAGTCTGCCTATTTGCCCCAAAGGTTTGCCACAGTCCAAAAGAACTGAGTATCCAAAGTTCAATGTGTTTCATTATTTTGTGGAACCAATCTTGTCTTCCTAGAATGCAGTTACCCAGGATGCAGTAACAAGAAGATACTAAAAAACATCCAATATGCTATAGAAACATTAAGCTCCAAGCTCAATGAAAGTTTATAAAGAAACAGAAGATTTTATAGACAAAACTAGATTGCGGTCCATCCAGTCTGATCTTTTGCTGTCTAACATCCAACTAGCCTAACACTGAGTGGACTCAGCTCTGCCCCCAACCCTGCCTCCCCATCATTTTTCCACCAGCATCTTGTATCTGTACCATCATGTCTTGAAGACCACCATGGATTCCATTTCTAACACTTTCACTGGCCAGTCTGTTCTACTTGCCCACCAAACTTTCCTTGAAAAAATGTTTCTTCACACCTTTCTTGAGTCACCCTAGCACCACCAGATTATACTCATGCCCCTTAGTTGAGAACCATTCCCACTGCTTAATGATCTGCTGGCAGTCAGCCCTATTTGATCCCTTGAGAAACTTAAATGTTTTAATCATAGCCCCTGTAATTCCATGCTCTTCCATTTTCCAATGAGTGCATAATAGTGTTGCTCAGTTGGGACTCAAATGTTTTACCCCTCTATTCCTTAATCATTTTGATCAATATCCTCTGCACAGTCTCTAGCCTATCACTGTCCCTCTTCAGTTGGGAGCTTCAAAACTGTGCATGGAACATGAGGTATGGCCTCACCAAGGATCTGCACAGGGAAAGAATTACCTCTTTACTCCTAGTAGAAGATCCCCTCCATTTGCACCCATCATCCTTTTTGCCTACCCATGGTATCTGCTATAATCACCCCAAAGTCATGTTTTTCCATTGTCTGGTCTACTGTGACCTAGCCAAGATTCGGAATTTGCAATGTTTCTCCTAATGTGCATGATTTTGAATTTTTAGCACTGAAGCTGAGCTGCCAGTCCATGGACTATGGTTTTAAAGAGGACAGGAAATAATTTCTTATTGGCAGCTGTTTATAATGTTCCTCTTCTTCTGAAATTATATTCACACCCTTGAATGATCCGTATTTAACTATACTCAAATAAAAAGTCATGTGGAAAAACTGTATTGTGCATTGTTTTGTTTTTTATGGGCAGCATTCTGTTACATTTTTCATCATAGAACCAGTAGTATGGAGTTTTAACTATGCTTTGATTTGTGTATAGAACTCTAAGCATGGTTCTAACAGGTAAACAGCCCATACTTAGCATTCTGTACACAAACCATGACTAGTAAAAACTCCAAATTACTGGTTCCATGAATTGAACTGTGCAGAACGTTGTACATACAAAGAAAACAATTGAAAACACAGTTTTTCACATCATTTATTCTGGTACAGTTAAATATGGATAATTTGGAGGTATGAGTTTCAGTTCTGTAAATAGGAACATTACTAACTGCTGCCAACCAGCACAACGTTCTCGTCCCCTTTAACCTTTCTAGGTCTATTTTCATATCCTTTATACCCTCCTCACTGTCTGACCTCCCACATAACTTAGGATCATTTGCAAGCCAGCTAATATTGCCTGTATTTCTTTCCCATGTCTCAGATGAACAAATTAAATAGACCTGGCAGTAAGACTGATTTTGAGGTACCTCACTATTGACTTCCTTCTTCCTTTACTGCTGGATATTTGCTACTACACTTTCAACCAGTTCCCAATACCCATAGTCAGGCTCACCACATTGCCTAGAACACCTAAATTCTTCTTGGAGGCAGTATAGCGCAGTGGTCTAAGGCTCTGAGCTGCAAATTTGGTGACATCCAGCAGACCAGACCTGGGTTTGAATCCCACAGCTTCCACTTGCATACTGTGTGACCCTGAGCAAGTCACTTTACCTCCTTGTGCTCACAGGTCGCTCCTGTAAAAAAGCTTTCAGCTTAGTGTGCTATACCTGGTTAAACAACTAAATAAATAAATAAAAATAGAACACCTAAATTCTTCTATGCAGAGTGAAATCAAATGCCTTACTGAACTCTGTGACATCAACAGCCAGACCCTTGTCCACAGCAGAGTCACTACATTAAGGAAATCAATTAAATTAGTCTGACATGACCACGATGACCATCATTTTACAGAGCCATGATGTGTCTCATCTTGTAGGTTGTTTCTACAGTACATAGGATTTCCATTATCCTCTCCTTTTTGATGGTCTCTGGCAGCTTGCCATAATGGGTCTCAGGTTCATTGTCCTGTTGTTCCCTCGGCGTTGTATCACATACTCACCCTTCAGTCCAACCACAAGTATTCCTCTCTTCAGTTGGCAGTTGGAGATGTCTGCCAGGGGGGCAGTTATTGCCCACTGCACTTCTGTCAAAACCCAGTGGCATAGCCTATCTGGGCCTAGAGACTTTCTGTTGACACCAAGTCCCTTTAACACTTTCACCACTGAAATGTGTCCCACTTCTTATTTTTACCCAAGCCCCTAAACATGGGGCGTCGTTTCATGAAAACCATAGGTGTTGCAAGACCACTGATAAAAACTACCGATTAGTCATTGGTGACACCCTCTCTTACATAATGTACTTAAGTCCCTGTTTATTTTTTTTTCCTATTCGGTCCTAATACCCAGCACACTGCAGCTACCCCATTAAGTATTGTTTGCCTTTATTACTCTTAGAAATGTTTACTAATGACAAGTTCTGCTTTCCTTGCTTTGTTCTGGAAAACTGTACTGGTAGCTGACTTGAGACTCTTAACTACCTGGACTGATAACTATCAAGCTGATTGGCATCACTGCCTGCTGGCAAACTTGACTAGTGGCTGACTGGAAACAATGCTGGCAAGCTGGACTGGTAGATGACTAGAGACACTACTGGTAAGCTGGACTGGTAGCTAGTAAGCTGACTAAAGACACTGCTGGCATGTTTGACTGATAGTTGACTGGCGATGCTAGCAAACAAGTAGTAGCTGACTGGAGACACTGCTGGCAAGCTGGACTATTAGCTGACTGAAGATACTGCTGGCAAACTGGACTAACAGCTGACTGGAGATACAGCTGATATCCTGGAGTGATAGCTGACCTCAGACACTTTTGACAAACTGGACTAGTAGCTGACTGTGAACACTGCCGGCAAACTGGGCAGGTAGCTAACATGCTGAGTTGTGATACTTCTGTCAAAATGGACTGGTAGATGACTGGAGACAGTGGTGGCAAGTTGGACTGGTAGCTAGAAAGCTGACTAGGGCCATGCTAGCAAAGTAGGCTGCTAGCTGACCAGAGCCACTGCTGGCAAACTGGACAGGTAGCTGACTGGAAACAATACTGGAAAACTAGACTGGTAGTCAACTGGCAATATTACCAAAAATACAGTGCACAAAATAATTAATCAAACATGCTGAAGTCATGATGCTGGAAGCACCATTTATTAGGAGTCATTACAAAAAGGCTCCATGCAAACACCCCGGTGCTTTGAATCACACTGATTCTTCTTCAAGGGGGTGGGGTACCAGGTAACCAGCACCTATTTTACAGGGAGGTACCAGGTGTCCCAAATCACTTCAAACATATTGCTGAAAACCAGAATACTCTGCTAACATCCATTAGACACTTTAATGTGAATGAATAATGAACCCAAAAGTAACATATCCTAATTAAAATGCCCCTAGTGACAAAAGTGAAAATACATAATTAAAGTAGAATGACAAGAAAAGGCTGGGCAACTACGGGTCCATGTTATATCCACATAAAGCCTAAATAGGCAATCAGCATGCTTTCATTTTATATCTTTGATGTAACTTATTCAAGGCATATTTAATTATTACCTAGTAAAACTACTTAATGACTAGTGGAAAAGTCCACCATGCCATTTTCCCCATCCCACCCCTCGCGAGTGACTGGAGCAGCTCTCCGCTCTTATCTGTGCCACTGACAGAGCTGAATGAATGAGCATGAGCTGTCAGTGAAAGACCGTGTGCTTATATAAGCATGTACTCATTCATTGACAGCTCAGGTGGCCAGCTGTGAAGTAGAGTGGAGGGCTGTGCTGGTGGCTTTGGGTCAGGGTGGGGGGAGCAGGGCCATGAGCACTACCTGCCAGGGTAGGGGGTCCAATAAGCACCAGGGAATGGGGCTACCATTTTTTTATTACAGCGATAAGTTCAGGGATAGGGAGGGGGTTCTGCTAGAGACCTATGAAAATGGGCTACCACTTTTTGTTTTATTACAGGGGATCGGAGATAGGGGATAGGGAGGGAGGTTCGCTAGACACCAGAGAAAATGGACTAAATTTTTTTATTACAGGGGATCAAAGATAGAGAGGGGGTCCACTAGACACCCGGTAAGTGTACATTTCTTGCACATCAGACCTGTGATTGGTTTGGGGGGCACTAGACACTAGGGAAATTTATGTTATATTGGGACTGTGATCAGTGGCGTGAGGACCACTAGACACCAGGGATTTTTATTTTATGTCTGGCAGGTGATTGATGGGGGGGGGGGTCGCCATTTCTAATTTTGCCTTGCTTTTGTTTGTTTTTAGTGCAACTTGCCCTTAAAGTCACCCAAAAGCAAGATGAAATTAAGAATGGTGACTTTTCAATTAAACAGGAAAACTTTGCGAAATGACCCATGGAGGTGAATTTTGCAACTTCGCAAAACATTCACCAGCAAATTAAAACTTTGTTGCATCTCTAGCCTAGACCACCAGAGCTGCCCTCCTCCACTACTAATTGCAACCATAGTGATTCTACTCCTGCAAGCCAACTATGGGGTTTTCCTCCATTTGTATGATTCCCTTCCTAATGTACAAAACTACCACCACCTCTGTGCCTTACCTAAACAGCCTGGGATTTGAAGGTCCCAATCTTAAAGGTTTAGAACAAATGATATATTTCAAGGCTTAGAAGAGCATAGCCACCTGGGCCAAGATCCCCATAGGAAGTGTATTATACATTTGTGTCGGTGGCACAGGAGTGGACTGAGGGAACCATGACTGTAGCAGCAAGGGCTGGGGAATACTGTTCGGTGTACTGTGGGCCAGCATGAGGAGGGAGATATTCCAGTTCCAGCATCATAATAACTGCCTGCCATTGGCCTGGCAAGCCTGCTAACTCACAAGGAGTGGCACTTGTACCCACAGCTGGCTGTGATGAACATGACCACTACAGGGCTTTGCCCTATGTTGAGGGATAGGGGAGGAAAAATAAAGAAAAACACCATGCCACTGTCATAGTAATGGTTGGCAGCTGTGCAGCACAGCATGCATCCTAATTATCAAGGAGGTGGAGACTAGCAGCTCTTGGAGTTTGGGCAGCTGCCTGAAGAGTACACATCCAAGTTCAAGGATGGAAAAGACAGTACTAGCTGATAAGCCTGGCAGAAAAATGACCCAGAATAGCAAATTTCTACATTAGAAATTGCAATAGACACATGATAATGTTTCCATAGAAGGTCAAACCCCCTGAGCCAAAGTTGATGGATAATGCAATAGAAGTGCATTTTACAAGATTTCTGTAATATTAAAAAAAACCTTTTTGTAATAAATCACTTTTATTACAACATACTGTCAGTTCGAGATTATACAATTCAACTAAACTACACTGTGACAATTTCTTTTCTTTTCCCGATCCATCAAATGGTAAATTAACTATTATTTTCATATTAATCCTGAGCAATAATGTTTTTAAATGCAGTACAGTTTTGTTGGTGCTATAGTTAGCTATTGTTTTAGGCTCTAGCAGAACAACAGCATTTAAAGGCATTAACACAAAAATGCGATTTAGTAAAACTGTCACCTTTGCTTTCACCTGACTTATTAATTGTCTGGGCTGAAGGGTCTTCAGGCAAATAATGGGTCTCTCCATGACCTGCAAAGTCCTCAAGATGTACTCTAATGTTTCTTCCTATCACATTCATTGTCAACTAGTAAACTACAAGATGCTGTGCATACCAGTGTAGAAGAAGAGAATGGGCTTTAGTTCACCCAGTTGCAAAAAATAGTCTCGAAGTAGAACCCAAAGTAAATGAAATGTTGCATCTCAGATGGGCCATTATGGATAAATTGTAAATAAATAACTGGATAACAAAAGTGTTTTTGTTTGGTACCTACCACTGAATGTCCTCTGTTCCTTCTTGATTGGCAAAGGCATGTTTAGCATGTTTCATTTAAGCAATAATGTACAACAGGGGTATGTGTCATGCTGGGAAAACATCATGTCTCTGGTGACTGAAGCATGAGGCTGCATACTGAGTGCATTCAGCACCTGAGAAGTGACATCATCCCACACTACATGCGTTATAGCTATTATACAATGGCTCATTTATGTAAACAAAAAGAAAAGATTAAAAAAGTTTTTAAATGCATTTTCACTTAATTTTTGCAATGTGCATGTATATGTTTTAAAAAGTCCATCATTTCTTTTTTTCCCACTTGGGGGTGCTGCAAACTTCCCACTGCTCTTTCCGTCTTTCACATGGTGTCTCCTGCTCCCTCTGCCCCTGTCTCTCTCTCGCTCTCTCTTTATCTCTGTTACATGGAGTCTCCACCCTCTCAGATTCATGTCTTGAGTTTTACTTGCATCCCTACCCATACCTCTCTGTCATGGTGTCTACCCCCTTGTCCACCCACATGCCCGCTGAACATTTGGATGAGCCACGGATTAGAGTTTCCTTTCTGCATGTCTCATTATTTTCATGGTATAGCCAGCTGTGTCCTGGGGTATACCATGATATGGGAGAAAGTTATTAGGGCAAGTCAGTTTGGTCAATGGCAAAATAGCGAGTGCAAAAACGGCTACAGTATGTGTACACAATACAGCATGGTAAGTTAAGTGATTGTGTAAAAAGGGCTATGTGCACATAATAGCACATGGTAAGTTTAGCGATTGTCTGTCTGTGGGGAGTAGACATTACAGGTAGTATATAGGGCTGGATTTGGTGGACCAGCATTGAGCCGGTCATCTGGTGTGGTGACTATGGTCACCAACTCTGTGTGAAGTGGACCCGGGTTCAGGACTGGCTGTAGAGTTTTTTTTTTGTTTTAGCTGTGTTGGGTATAAATTTTGTTCCTGTTCCCCTGCTATCCCCACAGTATCCCCCACCTGCAGGTTACCCCTAGATGTTCTCCCCTGCCGTTTCAGTTCCCCATGCAAAAGTCCCCTCCAGTTTCTCCTTTCCCCATTGTCAGCCCCCCAGAGTTGATTATTATAGACATGTGGTGTGTGGGGGCAAAGCCCCCTGCAAAGAGGGGCATGGTGGACATCGCCCCCCACATTAACTGCCAATTTCAAATGCCCACTGTATAAGAACAGAGCACCGGTCACCGATATTGCTAGGTGATGTAGTGTTTATTGCCATTTTTGTTGTTTGGCATTGTTTCTTTGTTGTTTTGCTCCGAGCCATTTTGCTGGCACTCTTATCATGTGGAACCTGTACTGGGAGAAGAAGTGCTAATAGTCAAATTGGCATAGAAATATGGGAGGCATGAGTACTAGAAAGGAACAGCCAAATGGTCCTGAAGAGTCCTGGTGAAGAGTCCTTTTAAAGGAAGGCTGTCCTAAACTGTGGGGGCAATCACCAGGGCTGCAAAAAAACCCGATTAAAACAACCAATATAGTTTAAAATGAATAACGCTAACCTTTTATTAGTTATTTATTGTTGTACAGTTGCTCCTGGATGCACCATTTTGAAACTGCCGCCGCTCCGGAAAACAGAGTGTGACCCAGACATCCGGTCCTGTCGGAATGCTCATAAAAATGGCGAAGCGAAGACATTTACAGTGGATAAAAGAAACACTGTGCCATGTAGGGTCTATTAACTGAACCTCTAGAAGTAATTCCAGTTAAAGCAGGCAGTGTAAGGTATTTAAAATTGTTCTTAAAGTTGGAGCTCAAGCTCAGTCATGCGCAGTAGAACCTAGTGCTAATCGCATGCCCGACTCAGCATGACTGAGCTTGAGCTCCAACTTGAAGAACAATTTTAAATACCTTAACTGTCTGCTTTAACTGGGAATTACTTCTAGAGGTTCAGTTAATAGACCTCTACATGGCACAGTGTTTCTTTTATCCACTGTAAATGTGCCTCGTCATTATTTTTATTTAGCATTCCGCACAGGACCGATGTCTGGGTTACACTCTGTTTTCCGGTACGGCGGCAGTTTCAAAATGGTGCATCCAGGAGCAACTGTACAACAATAAATAACTAATAAAAGGTTAGCGCTATTCATTTTAAACTATATTGGTTGTTTTAATCGGGCATTTTTGCAGCCCTGGTGATTGCCCCCACAGTTTAGGACAGCCTTCCTTTAAAGAGCACACATGCTCTCACAGTATTTATTGGAAGAGTGAGTAGGTTCAGTGCTCACAGGGAAGACAATTAAAATGATGGCTTATTTTATATTAACGTCCACTCAAGCAGTTCATTTGCTAACTTCAGCATGTGGTTCTGTATATGCTTTTGGGAAATGTGTACGGTTGTGTGGTGTGGGTTTTGTGCGTAATAATGATGGAGTTGAGGCTGGATGTGGAAGATGGACTGATTCTTTTCCTTTAAATGTTAGGTGGACATTTGTGTGCAGGATCATGATGCAGTGATTACATCACTGTACAAGGTGGCTGCTGACCAATCAGAGGGCAGAAAAATGTCTTGCCATTGTAAAATAAATGATAATTCAGTTATTTAAAGAGCTAGTAGCAGCCCAAAAAATAGCTGGTAGACATTTTAAGAATTTTTAAGATTTAAAAAAAAATGCCCTAATTTTTTTTTCTTTTTTCATGTGTCAGTAAATGGTTTTCTACCTAACAGAATTAGATACACTGTACGACAGTGGAAGCAGATCTAGGTTTATTCCTCCTACTACATCAGAAGCATGTTACTTCACTCATTTATACATCACAAACCCTGCTGCCCGATTGGTATCATGTGTTACATGTTACCAGTCAAGCAGTTGGAGATTAGATTTTCTTCATTACAAATGATGTGACAGTGAGAGAGGCCACAATACTGATGGTGTGTACAGAGCAATAGAACATATTACCGGTATGCCAGCCTCCAGATAGGAAGCTGTTCCACATATCACACCTAGTTTTGTCAATTAGAAAAGCAGAAAAGAAAACAATACTTGTCATACAAGAAGTGATAGCTGATTAATTCTGAAAGTTACTATTGATTCCAGGCAGTTCACTAGCTGTTTAATGCACTAATACAATAGATGTAAATATCTTTTTGTTGATGCTCATAGCAACCCTCTGTGTATTATATTGGTGTGGAAGCACCACTATATTTAGGGTTGAGCAGGCGCATCGTTATTAAACTCGTAGTTTCATCAACTTACAGCTCATCTGCCTTTGACTCTAGAGACTAGATAACTGGCTTGCACATAATTTTTGCCAAAAAGGAGAAAGATAAAAAAGGAATATGGGGTAGAACTTTGGAGGAAGGTGGTCATATAATGCTCATGGGAAAATCTGGGAGTGGGTTTTGTGATATATGCAGGCTTATTAATGGAGTTGTGCTTGCACAAAGATCAGGGGTTGTGAAGCTATTATTGTTGCATCATGGGAATGTATGCTAACAAAGGGAGCCGCGCTGTCTGGATACGATGAAGAGTTTTACCTGCAGAAGCATAATGTCCCCAATAAGACCTAAGTGGGAGGGTTTAGACCTCCCTCTGCCTTGGTCTTTCAAGGCTGTTGGGGTGTCGAGAATTCAGAGAGTGGCTTCCCAGTGCTCAAGGCCCAATTGGCCTTCCACCAGTTACCAGTGCACTCACTGAACAGGAATCTGCTGGGTACAAAGTTTGAGGGCCAGTATTGCCTTGACAACTGCATGTCTATGGGATGTGTTGTAGTGTGTGGGATCTTTGAGCAATTCAGCACCTTCTTGCACTGGGCCACCATGAAACTGGCAGGCAGGTCAGAAATCATCCACTATCTGGAAGACTTACATAGAAACATAGAATTTGATGGCAGATAAGGACCGCTTGGCCCACCCAGTCTGCCCATTTCCCTACCTGATGGATAAGCTGCAGATTCTAGTTAATCAACAGCTTACTTCCTCCTGCCCCCCACTAGAATTGCCTTATGCCAGTCCCATGCATTCTTGAATTCTCCCACTGTTCCTTACTCCACAACCTCCACAGGAAGGCTGTTCCATGCATCCACAACTCTCTCTGTGAAAAAATACTTTCTAACATTACCTCTGAGCCGTCTCCCCTCTATCTTCAAATTGTGCCCCCTTGTTCTTGTACATCTCTTCTTCTGAAAGATACTACTCTCTTGTACCTTGTTAATTCCCTTGAGATACTTGAAAGTTTCCATCATGTCCCCCCTCTCCCTCCTTTCCTCAAGGGTATACATATTAAGCTGCTTTAGTCTCTCCTCGTATGTCTTCTGGTGCAGAACCTTGCACCATTTTGTTTGCCCTCCTCTGAACAGCCTCCACTCTGTCCATGTCTTTGCAGAGATGGGGTCTCCAGAATTGAACACAGTACTCCAGATGGGGTCTCACTAACTGTCTGTAGAGAGGGATAACAACTTCCTGTTTTCTACTGTTGATGCCTCTCCCTATGCATCCCAGTATCCCCCCAGCCCTCCTTACTGCCTTCTCACATTGTTTGCCCACCTTTAGGTCATCTGATATAATTACTCCTATGTCTCTTTAGATTTTTGTTGTTGTTATTAACTCACCCCCCATTGTGTACTCTTCCCCTGAGTTTTTGTTTCCCAGATGCATTACCTTGCACTTCTTTGCATTGAATCTGAGCTGCCACATATTTGACCATTCCTCCAACCTTGCCAAGTCCCTTTTCATTCTTTCCACCCCACCTTGTGTATCAACCCTGTTGCAGATCTTTGTGTCATCTGAAAGAGGCATACCTTTCCTTCCAGGTGCTCTCCAATGTCACTTATAAAAATATTAAAGAGGACCGGTCCCAGTACCGAACCCTGCGGTACCACACTAGTTACCCTCCTTTCTTCACTGTGGACTCAGTTTACTATTACCTTTTGTGTCCTGTTGTCCAGCCAGTTTTTTATCCAGGCTACCACCTTGGGACCCACTCCAAGGCTGGCTAACTTGTATATTAAACTTTTGTGTGAGGCTGTGTCGAATGCCTTGCTAAAATCTAGGTAGGCCATATTCACAGACCCTCCCTGGTCTACTACTTTGGTCACCTAGTCAAAGAAATCTATTTAGGTTCATCTGACATGACCTTCCTACTGTGAAACCATGCTGCCTTGGGTCCTGTGCCCCATTGGCCTCTAGGTACTCAACAATTGTTTCCTTCAGAAGTGATTCCATCATTTTCCCTACCACTGAAGTCAAACTAACTGGTCTGTAGTTTCCTGCCTCTGCCCTGCTCCCACTTTTGTGAAGTGGAATCACAATTGCCCTCCTCCAGTCCTCAGGTACCACTCCATCTTCTCATGATTTGTTAAAGAGAGTAGTCAGTGGTGTTACTAGTTCTACCCTTAGATCTTTTAGTATTCTTGTGTGAATCCCATCAGGCCCCATTGCTTTGTCCACCCTCAGTTTCAAGAGTTCTTTCAAAATCCTTTCTTCTGTGAATGGACTGGTATCGACCCCCCTATTCAGAGTTTCTCCCTTGTTTGGTTTAGTCACCTCCCCCTCCTCATCTGTTGTGAATACTGAGCAGAAATATTCGTTCAGTATCCCTGCTTTTTCACTGTCACTCTCTGCCCACATTGCCTCCCCTTTATTAAGTCTCTGTATCCCTCCCTTGATCTTTCTTCGCTCCTTAATGTACCTATAAAAGGTTTTATCCCCCTTCTTAACAGAGTTGGCTATCTTTTCCTCAGTTTGTGCCTTTGCTATTCCTACTGCCTTCCATGCCTCCTTCTGCTTTAACTGATAAAGTTCTCTGTCCTGTTCCTTCTGTGTTTCCTTATATTTCCAGAATGCTATCCCTTTCTCCTAAACCGTCCCTGGCACATCTTTCAAGAACCATAGTGTTTTTTTCCTTTGTTTTGTTTTATTGATTTGCTTCACACAAAGACTTGTTGCCTCTGCGATGGCTGTTTTGATTATTCCCCATTGTTCCTCCATGCCTCCTTCTTGCCCATTTGCTAGTACTTTTCTAAGGCACTCTCTCATTTTCCTCAAAGTCAACCTTCCTAAAGTCCAGTACTCTTGTTTTTGTATGGCTTGACTCTAAGGCTGTGTTTATTGTGAACCACACTGTTTGGTGGTCACTTGTTTCTAGGTTCCTTTCCCTTTGATCTTGTGTCCAGCTAAACTCTCCCACCCAATACTCCATTCTGGAGTTTTTGTTCCATTAGTGCATAACTTTGCACTTCTTAGCACCAAATTTTCAGTTGCAGCGGATTACCTCTTGTGCGTTATGATAATTTTATGGTGATGTTATTTTAAGCTTTGCCATGCCATTCCATGCCATGCTATATCTTGTTGTGTTATGTTATGTTTTACCATGTTATGTCTTGTAATATTATGCTACATTGTATTCCATCAAGTTGTGATGTGATGTGACGCGATATCATATCATGTGACTTCATGTCATGCTATCGTGTGAAATCAAATCTGTGATGTTGAGTCTAAAGATGGGCAAAGTTGCTACACTTAACTTTGGGGAAACATTTATGAAACATCTAAACTATATGGAGACTTTGCATAATTCTATGCAAAGTGAAGTTGGCTTGTCACTGTATAAAACTACATAAAGTGACACTTCATCTATAAAGTGGCATGTTCCATAGTTTTTGAAGCCTTTAAAACTAACCCCTTTCCATCCCCCATACATCAGCACCCATACCACCCTCTGCCATCCTACCCAGCCACACAAAAAATGCAAACATGTACTCTTCTCTGCACTCTCATAGCATCCATCTTCTTCCTCCCTTCCATTCTCAGAAGCCATTAGTGGCATTAACAGCAACCATAAAAAGAAGCAACTAATTAAAAATATCACTATCTTGACCTTCCTCCAAATGCACATTGTACTTCATCCCTCCCACATCTCTCCCACCCCTCCCCCAGTGGTGCACTGAATCCCAAAATTAATAGTGATCTGAGGAGCAGAGGACTGGTGACCAGTGGAGTATTCCCACCACATTTTCTAGCAACTGTCTCTCACCCACTGTAGCTTCCTCCAATACACTAGAGATGAGGTATTGCATATGAAAGTAGTGCACCCACCAACCCCTTTGCCACCACAGTTATGTCGGTCTGTCAGTGCAGTAATAAAAAGAAAAGCAGCAATGGGGTATCTCACTGAATTTCATTCAAAGTACTATAATATCAATATAGTACTTTTAATGAAATTCAGTGAGATGTCTTTTAACTGTTTCAGTATGCTCAATTTAGTATATTGGAGTAGTTTCAGTATGTGAAGAGTCTGACCACAGCTGGCTGAGGTGGAAATCAGGGCTGTGCTGGTTGCTAGTTCTCCTCTGTCTTTTAGACAACTGATAGATGTTTGAGTCAGAATGCTCAAGGGGGAGGAGGGTGGGATAGTTTGCTATGTGTGTTTGGGGAAGGGGGTTATAATGACTGTTTTTTTTATACATCACAGCACTGAGTAGTTGGTATGACTTCAGCATGCCTAGTGGAGCGGGAATGGCTGTTGTGATAGTGTGGGGAAGTGTATATATTTCAGGATGGGGGCTATTAGGTTGGATAAAATGTGGCTTCTTTTTTTAAAAAAAAATATAAGCATTTTAAATGTTTTCTACCAGCAAAGTAAGGAAGTACAAAGTTTGGCACAACACTGGAATTTCACAAAGCTTTTTAAAAACTGAAGGTAGCCACTTTGCAACTTCACTGGCAGAACTTAACTTCACATCTCTAGCCATATCCTTTTAAAACCTATTGTATTTCTCTGTAATTTTAAGTTTAATACTAAACTTGGCCAGTTAACTTCCATTGTCTATAAACTTTAGCTACTGTTGCTTCAACACTAAAGAGCTAGTAATTGAAAAGGATCTGGTTATCTTCTTTTTTATGCTATCAATCCTAAACAAAAAATTACATAGAGGTGATCCTTCCTCTATATACAGTAATGCCTTGGTCAGGCCACAACTCAAGTACTGTGTATTGTTCTGAAGACCTCATCTGAAGAAGGACATAGCACTGCTGTAGGGAGTCCAGAGGAGAGTGACCAGGATGATTCAGGGCATGGGGGGTTGGCCCTTTGGAGGAGAGACTGGAAGAGCTTGGGCTGTACACACTGGAGGAGAGGAGAGACAGGAGAGACATGATAGGGGTCTTCAAGTACATAAAAGAATAACCAACAGTGGAACCAAGGAGCTGTTCAGGCTAAAGAAGGGGTAACAACCAGGGGGCATGAGTGGAAGCTGGAGGAGGGAAATTACAGGGGGAGTGCAGGACACATTATTTCACTGAGATGGTGGTGAAGCCATGGAATGCACTGCCAGGAGGCTGATGGAGGAGGGCACAGTGGAGGGGCTCAAGAAGGGGTGGGACAAATACAAGGGGAAACTGAAGCCAAAGAAGACCCTCTCAGGGGCTGTGGGGGCAGGAAAGTGAACATCCACTAGGTGGCTGGCTACCGAGCAGACATGATAGAGCATTAGGCCTATTCTGTTGGCTTTTAGTATGTTAGTATGTTAAAAAGGTATTGCTAACAGTCATCTACTTTGTGTTTACATCCAGTTAAGTCAACATTACTGCTCATTTCTTATCTCATGAAAGCAAAATACAGTATATGAGTCAGTCAAATTACATCACAAATCATTGTCCACCTGTTTACATCAGGTACATATCCCAGTGAAAATTAAAAAAAAAATGTCCTATTTTTTGAGAGGAGCTATACCTGCGATACCAAACAAAGCATACCTATACTGTGTAGCAAAGCCATTGTTTCAGCATCCCTTCTCTAACAACATAGCATTATAACTGGATTGGGAAGCTAGTAGTATCCCCACTAGGATAAAGGATTTTATTTATCCTATACTGGCATAAGCCTTTCATATTCTTTTGAGGAGAATGTTTTTCAAGCTACAGTGACAGGATGGTCCCTTGATGCTACTGCTGTCACCATCTGTTTTAATTTGCACATGAATGGGTCATTACATCTCTCTCTCTCTCTCCTCTGGCCTGAGCATTTTTAGTTCCTGTCTAAAAATAGCATTGCAGGTTCAATGCATGGCTGATCTACTTGGAACCATCTAAACATGGACTGACAGTCTTTCTTCTAAAATGTTGTGGAATGCAGCACAATTCTAGCTCTGCTAACTTCAAAGCAATTTACTGAACCAAAAACAAAAAAAATGTTATATTTAGTTCAGGAAATATTCTGTGCTATCAACCTATTGATGCCAATTTTATAGTGCAGGTTTCCATTCCTTAGAGGCTGAAAATGTTCTGAACTATGATTTCATTTATATTCCTTTTTCATTTTGATATGAATACAGAAATGTATTGCAAAACATATAAGCACATTAGGACATAAAAATTGTTTATAGTCAGTTCTTGTAACAATGGTTATCTCATTATTTTCTATCTCTGTCTCCAGTTAGCTTTCCTTATGTTTATCTCAGAATCTGTACAGCACTACAGTTCAAGTACTAAGTCATTCTAATATGACTGCTAAATGCAAATAATAACAATGCATATCATTTTCAGTGCTCTATTGCTAAAGCTTAATTTTCTAATATTAATAATGTACTAATCTCTTTTCATGTCCTTAAATACAGAAAGTCCTGTATGAAAAGTAGTAAAGTATTTCTATATTAGAACAAAACACCCTTCAGGAGCTACACATTTGCCACCAATTATTTTCTATGGCTCAGTACACACAAATTCTATCTGCAGTACCAAAAAGACTGTGCACAAAGAATTTCATTTACCCCATTCAAGAATACTACTGAATCGTGATGCATTTATCACATGGCTACCCTGAGGCAGGTATTATTCAGAGTGATTAACACAAACCTGTGGAGGAGAAATGAAGAATGTAAAACCCAGCTGAGATGCTTTGTAAAGCATGCAAAAATAATTCAAATGGCAACATAGCTTCTCTCTTTTCCTTTTTCTTCTCAAGTAAGCACAACAACAACCTATGACAGGAATTTGCTTGATTATTACATTACTCATCAAAGTTCAGTACTGGCCCTACTTGAGTAGTGAACATACAGTATGATATTCTGTTCTAAAAGTGCTTGTTCTATTCTTGCCATTTTCAACCGAACTGAGAGTGCACCATTAGAAACATAGAAACATAGAAGTTGACGGCAGATAAGGACCGCAAGGCCCATCCAGTCTGTCCCTTTCTTTTTCTACCTTATAAATGTGCCATCGGCCTTTGCTAGTAAATGCTGTTATTGTCAAGTGCAGCTACAAGACATTGCAGATTCAATATGATCTTGATGTTAGCATAGTTTAATTTATTATACTTACTAAAGGTGCCCCCCCAAAGTTTGGAGCATCTGTACGATAAAGCATTGCATAATACAAGCCATATATATAACAACCATAAAACAACAACACATATGATTGTATTCATAAATACATCTATCCTGCAAATTCAGTTCACAGAAGGAGTAATGCAGAGCCTCTCTAACCAACAACTCAAAGGCTAACCAATGTAGGTATCCCTAAAGTTTGTTCTTGAAAGACAGTACTGAATTAGTAAAGCAGATTCCCTCAGGTAATGTGTTACAGAGGTTCAGGGCAGCTACGGAGAAAGCCTGATCAACAGCAGACTTTAAACTGGGTGGTGGCACCCTTAGCAAACCCCATCCCCTGGATCTCAAGTACCTAGATGGCACATCCGAAGTCAGGAGCTCAATGAGGTACCTGGGCCCAGTCTTTTCAAGGCTTTATATGTCACTAAAAGCACCTGGAAATCAATGCGCCACCAAACTTACATTGACTGTTAATGAAGCTATTGTAATGTAACCAGTTCTAATATGCCTGGCACCTTAGTCAGTCTAATTATACTTTCCTTTTGCAATACCTTGATTTAAGAAACCATTTGTATTACTTGCTAAAAAAAATATTAATGGCAAAAACATATCTTACTTTGATAATTCAATTTCACGGTTGAGTAAACCTCAATAATGTATTGTATAAGATGTGTAGAAAATAATTTCCCATAACAATTAAAAAAAAAACATTTTGTACCATATAATATAAAGAACATATGACATGACATAGCATAACAACATAACGCCAGCCTGGTGGCGCTGAAGGTTGAGGCACTGGTTGCTACACCTCATGCCACCCCGGCAACACAGGTTCAAGAACTAGCCTGGATCACCAGGTGTCAGCAGGGGGGAGAGTGGATCAAATGTCCGGAGAACTGCTCTTCTCTCTCAGGGAGGGAGGGTTTGTCATCCCGTCAGTTGATTGCTCTCTTGCAATGGCCAAGGGGCAGTATGGGTCAGAAGGCATGTACTTATGCCCTTGCATCAGTAGGGGAGGTGGGTGGGGAGCAAATGGTGGGAAAGAGCCTGGCAGGCTCTGTGATTTTCCCCACATCACAAGGACCATCCCCAGTTTCTGGATTGGGTCTCGGGGGGGTGAGAAGCCATCAACCTCCTCCCTGGCTGTACCACAGAGGGCAAGCCATGAGGGGAATTTCCAGGGACTGGCAGGAGCAGCAGGACCAGAAAATGAGTCCCTCTGTCAGGACAGCTGTAGCCACCTGCCAGGGCTCCAGGCAGAAAAAGACAATAATAAAAAAAAAAAAAACAATATGACATAAACATAGCATAGCATAACATAACATATAATATACACATAAAAGTTGGTAGTCCCCATCACATCAACTTCCCATTCAGGTACGGGTCACACAGGGCTCCATTCTGGGGCCCCTTTGGTTCTTTATTTTCCTTAATGACCTCCCCTTGGCTTGTGTCAACTTGCATATCCACATGTATACAGATGACACACTCATCTTCATCTCTAGTCCATCTACCTTAGCAGTGGATAGTCAGCTCTAGGAAGACTTTCACAGTGTCCTGTGTTGCTAATCAAACTAACTCCAGGTCAACACACTCAAATAAAACCTTTATCCATGATCTTTGGCAGCAGCCAGAAACTGACCAGACTCCACACTCTCCCTACCTTCATCACCTTGAATGGCATCCCTCTAGAAGTGGTTTAATTCTTCAAATACCTCACTGTGTGGCTAGACAGCAAATATGACTTCTCTGTCCACACAGACACCATCCATGCCAAGCTTCTCCCTAAACTTGATGCCTTGTACCACGATAAAACTGTCTATCTCCACAGGTCCACCATTTGCTTGTTACCAAAATGGTGCTCCCAATCTTTGACTATGCAGACATGGTCTACGGTACTACTCCCTGCACATCCTTAGCCAGACTAGACACACTCTGCAACTCCTGCCACTTTGCTACTAATTCTTCCTCTTGCACCCATCATTGCTCACTTTATTCCTCCTTACGCATTAGGCTCCTACCCTTATGTTGCTAGAACCAGTCTTCCTTATTAATTTCCAGTTATTGGTTTGGATCACTTCCCTTGCACCACTCACCGCTCCTCTCCCTCATTCCCTCATTCCCTCTGCCTCCTGCTCGCTCCACTCCAGGGATCCTCACATTTTCACCATTCCTCATCCCCACACCTCTGCTGGACATTCATCCTGTTCGTATCATCTCTTTTCACCTTGGAACCAACTCCCTTCTTCCCTCCACTTCACTGCCTTCCCTGGCTCCCTCAGATACTCCTTCCCTTTCCCCATGCTCCTGTTTTCCTCATGCCTGACCACTCCCCATACTGCTGCCTCCAACGCTTGAGCTGATATGACTGTAATCTCAAATTTTGTTGATTGCTTATTATACACTTACAGTTGTTTTAATTTGTGTTCCTTAATTGTATTTTATTATATTGCTATTCTGTGTCTATGCTATGTACTTTGTATCCCTTTTTTCCCTTGACTGGATCACAATTAGAAATGAGCCTTGGCTCAGTGTTCCTTTCTTGATCACCAATTTTCAAATGAATAAATAAATGTAACTTAAAACAATACATATTATGAAAAGATAATGATTATCATATGAAAAAGTAAATGCTTATGATTCCACTATGTCAATAGTTACAATAACATGCATACAGAATACTTTCATGTCTTAAATTTTTTCCAGTGTCACTAAAATAATTGTCCACAGAAATACTGGATTTTATTATGTTAATAGATATTGATTTCACTTCAGGTAAAAATAAAACTGTAATCACCTGAGAGGAAAATATTTACTGAGGCAGTTCCAAGCTCAATAGTTATCTTATAGTGTAAGGGAGAGCTTTGTTATTCACTGAATACCATCAAAAGATAGAGTTGTTGTACCATCGATGTGACATAATATTGTTGTTGTATCATCCTGAGTATGTCACATCGATGGTACAACAACATGGAACAACCCTGCGCACGCGCATTAGGCAGCACTCAGCCGCGCAGAGGATAGATCTATTGCAATCATGGGGAAATGGCCACAGCAGTGAGATTTTTTTAAAACTAAGACAGCAGTGCTGATGAAATGACACAGACTGGATGTTCAGCATTGGTGGGTAGTGTCATATTTTATTTAAAAACTTTAGTCTGTGGCAGTTGGAGAACATGGACCAAGTGGGGGTTTCTTCTTATTGTGTTGGGGGTGGGGGGAACGAGCAACAGCACAATTGTTACAGCCATGATCAATACATTTTTTTGCTGATGCCCATACACTATACAAGACAATGTATGGGCATCAGTTAACAACATCGCTGAATTCATTTCGAGGTTACCAGGCAACAGTAAACCTCTCGAGCTTCACTCTCGAGGTTTACACAGTTGCCATGGTAACCTCTTAAAGTGAATACAGTATTGTTGTTAACTGATGCCCATACATTATCCTCTATATGGGGCAAGAAATCTTGATATTGTCTGAAAATCAGAAATCAACATATGTTCTGTATGCAGATTTTAGGAGACTTCTATAAAATATAATGTATTTGTAAATAATGCCTGGTTTATTATTTACTGAACAGTGTATGTATGTGCAATATGTATGTACTGTAAGTATGCATATGTGAGTTTATGTGTAGATTTGTGTTCAGAGATTCAGACATATCACTTCCCAATTTCCACTGTAGGAAGAACAGTTCTTTCTCTTATTGAATGTGAGTACTGTCGTAGTTCATACACAGAGCAGAAGCAGAGCATGTATGAAAGGTAAATATAGTGTAGCATGACCTCAGCCATACTGGATTTTTCATGCAAAAGAAAGATTTAGAAAATGTATTTTTTTCTGTTCGGGTAGTGCAATCTTAGTGTAAGAGCTGTGTGTTTTCTGTTTCCCATGAATGGTAATCCATTGAATTACAACTATTTGCAGTCCTGGATCAATGTACTGGACTGTTTGTATTGTGTTGTAAAACTGGTTGCATTGTCTACCTCACTGTAACTTCCCAAATCTTGCTTTCAAATTGACAGTTCCTTTGTCTGGTGCACTTACTGGCAAATAAATAAAACCATAAGGGTAAATAAAGTTAACTAACTTCTATTGGAACTATATACCCTTGCAGACCAAGTTGAATGTATGAAACTGAGGCAGACATTGCACCTACAGTAGCTCCTCACAGGGAAATATACATTATAATGTATATATTACAAATATGGTAGACTCAGAGTAACCCAGGAGGGAGATACCCATGATATTATGAAATGTATGCTCTTGAGTGGATAGCATTATGAACATAGTCCGTGAATGCTCTCTGGCCCAGACACAAACTACACCACACTGATTTTGTTTATCTTTATTTACCAGTGTATTTACACAGGACTGACCAGCTGAGAATCAACATTTCCTTTTCAGTGGGGTCCTTCCATAACCAGATGGACTGGAGCACTTGGATGTTGAGTGACTTGCCCAAAGTCACACAGCAAATAGATTGGCACTAGTGTGGTCTGAACCTGTGATCTCCTGGTTTCCAGGCTTGCATTCTAATCATAAGACTGCAGTGCCTCAAATGAATCCAACATACTGTAAGAAGAAACATTTGTCTGTAGTTATTGCTCTTAACAGCAGTAGTTAAAATTTTGAAGCCTATTTCAATGAAGCTTATTCCTACCAAAGTGTTGGGAATTCACTCAACAGTGGCATGTATGTTACTACCCGTGATGATGATTTTCACTGGAGACTACTGGGGCCAGATATTCAGAAATGGGCAAAACTAAGTGCAAACATTTGTGCTTGGTTTTGCAAGAGCACAGGTGTCTAAAACTGCTATATTCAGTGGAATAGCACATTTGTGCTATACCACTGAATATAGGGTCAGTGAGGCCTGGCACTACACCACCTAGTGCTGGACAGACATGGCCTCCACAACAGGGCAGCACAATGGCTTGTGTCCCAGCAAAAATCCTCACATTCAAAGGGACCTATGCTAATGGTGCCATTGGCATGCAAGGGCTACGGGGCCATTTGCATGCTCATTAGCATATGGGGTGAGGCTGTACTGCACGGCAAAGCCCCTAGATTGCCCTTGTCAGTGGAGCTATACCTGGTGCTAGTGGTGCTCCCCCCTAGTGATCGCCGTCACATACAAAAACAAGACACATAACCCTGGTAGTCTAGTGATCCCTCCTCCTTCCCCATTCTCTGATCATCATGCCTGTGTTCAAGTAAATATTTCCCTGGTAGTCCAGTAATTCCCTCCTCTTCCCTATTCTCTGATCGCTGCCCCAGTCTTCATGTAAATATATCTTTGGTAGTCCAGTGGTTCCCTCCACCGTCACCAATTGCTGGACCAAGAAGTACAGATAGAAATAATGAACAGTTTTCACAGATGGTAGTTCCTCCCATTCCATCATCACCGGCCCATCATGAAATAAATAGATTACCTGGTGGTCTAGTGGACCCATCACCACCATCCCACCTGGGCAGGGATCGATCCACCACCCTGCCCCCCAAAAGTCAACCCCAAGCTAGCAACCAGCTCAGTTCTCTGCTCACCTCCATAGCTGGCCACTGACTGAGCTCTCAGTGAGTGCATACATGTTCATTGAAAGCAAAGTCAGTGACCAATAGTGGGGTTGAGTTGGCTGGAAAGAGGTGGTGGGTCAATCCCTGCCAGGGTAGGGGTTGGGGGTCCAAAAGATCATCAGGTAATCTATTTATTTTTTAATGTGGCAGTGATCATAGAATGGGGGGAACTACCATCTGTGAAAACTGTTCACTATTTCTATCTGTACTCCTTGGCCAGGTGATAAGGGAGGTGGGAGGTAACCACTGGTCTACTAGGAAATATTTCATGAAGACCAGGGCAATGATCAGAAAACAGGGAGAAGGAGGAGGAAACCACTGGACTACCAGGAGAATATTAACTTTAACACCAGGACAGAGATAGAAAACAGGAAGGAGGAAGGACCACTGGACTTCCAGAGTAATCTTTATTAAGACTGGGATGGCAATCAGAGAATGGGGAGGGGGGAGGGACCACTAAACTACCATGGTTAAGGCTACTATTTCTTACAGGAATGGCAATTGGGGGCACAGTACTTTACCAACCGCTAGGGCTGCACAGGAGTAAGTCAGGATTTGACTTGGTGGTATGTGCGCCACACAAGGGGACCAAGCAATATGGCATTGCATGGTGCACATACTCTGAATATTGGAGTGCACCAATATTCAGATCCCAACCCCCTCATTACTTGTGTCCCCCTCAGCCCTTTGCCCGGGTACAAACTGAGTTTGCCCACGCTAACTGGGCTTTTGAATATTGTCATTCTGCACAAAACCCAGTTTGCGCAGGCAAACTCGCCCTTGTGTCTGGGCAAAGGTTTGAATATTGGGCCCCTGCTGTTCATTTTAGGGCTCTGATGTGAATTATGCCCAGCCACCAAACATAATAGTGGATCACCCATTTTATGGGTCCTATTCTAAAATATAACTGCCTAGGCTGATTTCCTTTACATAAGGAACAGTCCCCTCAAAATGTATAGGTGATTGGTGGGAAGCCTGCTAATGGAGACAGCCATATATATCTGCTGACTCCCCATCTATATTAATCAACTCATCCACTTCACTTTTAAAAAATAAGCAGTTTGAAACTTTTTTAAATTACGCACTTTAAAAAACTGCATAGTCCCAGAATGTGCCAAACTGCATGAAAAGTATATGTGTTACATAAACTACTCAAAATGGATTTTTGTGATTTTGCCAGCTCTATTTAGGTGCTATAGTTTCAGCAGGGTCTTCAGTGGTCTCAGGTTGGCCCCACTTCCCTGCAAAAACAAACAGAAAGCATGAGGAGTCTACTCTAAAACAAAGCTATGTAAAATATCTACAGAGATGGTAGAAATGAGGCACTCACCAACTATGATAAATTTCAAAGACCTTTTGTATTTTCCTTATACATAAGATAAACTTAAACAAACAAAAAGCAAACATTTCTTGAGTCAGAGAGTTACTTCCTCAGTGTCTGACAATATATGAAAATTAAGAAAATATGATAAATTAGTAAAAAATACAATATAAACAACTACATAACTAAACAAATGTTTAATTGTTTATGTCATGAAAGAACACATTCAATGTACATATTCAAGCTTCTAAGACATAGTAATCAAATATCAGAACATCTAAACTGAAGTATTAAGACGTTCATCACCCTCTGTTACTTCATAGAGGGTTTCACAAAATTAAAGTTCAAAGTTTAATAATTTCAGTGTCCCTATATATCCCAAAATGGGCATTTGTGCCATAACCATGGACCTGAATCTGGTAAGATATTATGCTGTTACAACTACATGATAGTCATAAAAAAATAATGGGATATTTTAAAAAACAACCCTATTTGAATTGCATAGTGCATATACAGTTGACATTCAAACTTTACTTTAACTTCCTGAACTATATAGTATTACATTCTCTCAATTTTTAAGTCAATTTCACTACATATCACAGGTTTATAGACATACTGTACGAGCTTTTGGTAGAAAATGGTGAAATGATTATATACATATATCTTATTGTTTGTTTTCTCTGATTTAAGTTTGGCAGTAGTTATATGGAACAACAATTTACTCTCCTATTGAATAAAAATTGCTAATGTTATATAAGGCTGCACCGGCTGTCTGTGCACATGTTGCATAATGATTGGACTCTTAACTTACTACATCTGTGATCAAGCACTCAGTGCTTATTTTTTCAATTATGCTTTCTAACAAAAAAGTGAAGCAGAAATATTAAATACCATAGTAGCCATCGCACACAATGTGACTTTCATTTATTTAAATTATAAGTGTCCCTGCATATCAATGATGTACCAGGAAGAGAAATTACGAAGTAATATGACACTAATTACATTTAAATACACGCTGTCTGTCAGTTTATTGGAGTGACTGTTCTAAGTAAAAGCAAGGACATTTTATTAGTGTCCAATCCACATGTGTTTTATTTCTTAAATATTTAACTTTTTAATAAATGGAGCAATCAGTCTGTAGTAAAAATATATTGTAGTCACCCACCTTAACTTCTTCAGACTAACACTATCTACTAATTTAGTTCTCAGTATACTCTAAAAAATGCAAAATATATATATATATATATATATATATATATAATATAATATAATATAATATAATATATATATATATATCTTTTCACTGACTTTCAAATATGGTGTATGTTAGTGCATTTTAATTTTCTATGAAGGGGACATTTTGCAAAATACAATACTTAATAAGAGTACCTGCTTGTGAGTTTGAGCACCTTTTCTTTTTCCCTCTGACAACCTGTGTGCAGATCAACACCCTGTTTATATGGATGAAAAGCCCAGAATATGGTGGAGCTTGCAGATGTGCACTACACACACATACAGCCAATGCACATTCACAGAACCACTCTGACAGTCAAATAAGCATTTGTAAAACAAAAAAAAAATCACAACTTGGAGAAAATTGAAGTGCTTGGAAGCAATTTAGTGTTTAGCTAGAAACCTCAGATCTTTATAATAGTATACTCTAACTCTAAACCAGCGTTTTTCAAATAAGGCCAAATTGGCCACATGCTGCAACTAGCATAATTTTGTGCAGCCAAGAGCTTCTTTTAGCCATAATTTCAAAGGAAATGTAATTTTATTTATTTATTGCAAACCTTTTACCAGGAAAGACATACTGAACTGATAAGAGCTTGTTTTCAGTTGCATCCTGGGAGGAGGAGGGAGGGGAGAATCAGAAAAGAACAATCAGATGCAATAAATACAATGAGCTTGATTTTCAAATACGGATACAGGGCTTGTATCAAGCCGTGTGCCAAACCCTGTCCTTGGCACAGCTGCACCCAACACCTTTGCCACATCTGTACCCGATTTTGGTAGGTTGGGTGCAGTGGCAACACTTTACCAAATTTATGGTAGCTTGTACCATATACTTGGTGCAAGCTCCGTAAAAAGAGTACCTGGGATTGCTGCAAGCTAGACCAGGAAAAAGTCAGCTAAATTTGCAACAGTTGGTGCACAGTATTGAAAATCCCAGTTGCTGGCTGGGAGAATGCTACGAGCTCTGTGTGCCACATGTTCAGTGCACCAAGGATTTGTGGCATTCTGGGCCATTTGAAAATTGAGCCAATTAAGTTAAAAATGCAAAACTACAAGTTATAAGTAAATATGAATGAAAGCATACAATTTCACAAAGGCAGTGATGAACAGTTTCTTACCTTTATATGAACATGAGAAATGCATTTCAAATGAAAATACTACGGGGACTAGATTTCGCGTATACTGCTTGAAAAGAAATGTGTCATATCAAGGGAGATGTGTATATCATGTATTATGGATAAAACAAAATAAGGTGTGAGGCCCCCAGTAGGATTTGGTGGCCACATTTTGAGGCTCTTTAAGGGCAGCAGTTGTGGGGACCTGGGAATCACTGGTTATCCTCTCTCTCACTATTAAATCAATCGTGTCATCCAACCTGCACAGTCAACAAAAAGGTTTGGTGCTATATGGGTTTCTACCACTAGTATGCAGTCATTAATGAATGTGTTTGCTCAGTTGTCTTAAACTCTACTTAGCTTAAAAAGAGAATGTGATTTGTCACTGCTTTATTTGTCCAGCATTTTAAGACCCTCCATTTTTTTAGATGAGGGCTCCATTGGTGCTCTATCAGTTTACTATATGTACTGTAACTACTATGCACTATAGTTATAAACATATTCATACATTGCAGCACTGTGTGTAATTACAATACTGATCTGAAGTTTGAGCTTGCTCAGTAGTCTCAATCCACCACTTGTTCTGAAGAGCCATACCTGCTGGCAATGTCCAAAACTGGGCACCACTTCATAACTTTCTTCACACAGGGCCTACAGGCACTGTCTGAAGCAAGAGATTCAAATGCTTAGCCAAGATTTTAGAATGATGCTTTTTCACCAAAAGAAATATTTTTAATTAAACACAGAATATAAAAAACTTTTTAAAACATAATGGAAGGAGAGAGCCAGATGGCACAACAGCAGGAGGCTGTGTCACTGATTAGTTCTGAGGAATACTCTGACTTATCTCATTATAACTTCTTGTCCCCCTATGTTTTGTCAGTAAAATCAGCTAACGATGGATACAGCTTCCTTTGATGAACTTAAACTGCTGAAAATAACATTGAAGAAATCTTCAGAAAGGGAAAGAAAAGAGAAAAGAAAGACCCTGATTACCTTTCCTTCTTATCAGGATAAGCCTGATAGAAAGGAATGTTCCAGATCTACACATGAAGCCAGAGACATGTCCAGATATTTACAGAAATTTCTGTGATATTTCCAGAGAATTTCCCTACCTGCCTGCAATAACACTATGAACCACGAGGGAGAATCTCTTCAAATATGTCATGAAATATCAGGCAATATCTGAATGTAATTATAGCAGCAGCTGTATGGATAAGTTCTGAAGTTCTTCATTCTTGGGAATCCCCAGGAAATTTGGCCTGTGAGCCATGACTTAGGCCATGAGCCCCAGACCTGTCCAAAAAATGCTACGACTTCAACACCTATAGCACAGTCAGCTAAGGAAAGCGGAAAAGTACCTCTGCAACCCAAGACGGACATATTTGAAGCTATAAATAAGTATAATTTGACTTCATTACTGCAGCCCAAAAGCTCCATGCCAAGTGGGAAGCAATGGCATAAAAAAGTGAAATTATTTTATGCACAGCAGGTTGTTTGATAATGAAAAGCTTTTTACTACCATAAGCAAATACCAGACTGTTCTCTCTAACAAAGTGGAATCTGTTTTTGCCCTTCTCACTGCAATCGTGTGAGATAATATCTCAGAAGTAAGAAACATCAAAAACAATTTATAAAAATGCAACTGCAGAATAGTAGGCCTACAAGTTAAAGTCAACAGAAAAAAATGATCTGTGATATTAAGCATGAGCTGTTTGTTACAATGCTGGGCTATATGCCAGAGACCATGCCACCTCACCATCAACCACTCTCAGCAGGGCAAAATGGTTTCAATTTCAACAAATCCAGCTTCTCTTGCTGAAATAATCACTTCAAGCAAACTAGCACAGTGCTCATTTAATTCTCTTTGGAAACTGAGGCTGTTATGAAAAAAGACAAGGTTAAAAGGTGCTTTAATATTTCTCAATGCAATGGTTCATCTATATCTATATCTATAGTTATATCTGCAGCTATGTCTATGTCTAAATTCTATATCTATAGTTATAGCTACAGCTATGTCTATGTCTATGTCTAAATTCTATATCTATATTTATATGTACAGCTATGTATATGTCTATGTCTAAATTCTATATCTATATTTATATCTATAGCTATGTCTATGTCTGTCTAAATTCTATGTCTATGTCTATGTCTAACAAGGCCATGGGACCAGATGAAGTACACTCTAGGTTACTGAGAGAACTAACAGAAGAACTGGCGGCTCCCCCAGCTGACCTTTTTAACCTATCATTTGAACTTGGAGAGGTTCCACAGGATTGCAAAAAGCCACAGTTATCCCTCTTCACAAAAATGGGAGCAGGGAGAGTGCAAGCAATTGCTGTCCAGTAAGACTCACCTCAACTGTAGGCAAAACAATGGAAACCCTTTTCAAGGAGACTATTATATCCTTTCTCAAGGACAGCAGCAGATTAGACCCCAAAACAGCATGGCTTTACCACAGGTAGATCATGCCAAACTAATCTAATTTTTTTTAATCTAATTTTCTTAACTGGGTAACCAAAATAGTGGGCCAGGGCTGCGCTTTAGATGTAGTATACCTGGACTTCAGCAAGGCCTTTGACTGGGTTCCACATAGAAGGCTAATAAGCAATCTAACATGGGAGTAGGGCAACAAGTGGTAAACTGGATGCAGAGCTGGCTTAGTGGAAGGACACAGTGGGTACTAGTAAATGGCTGCCTATCAGAAGAAAGAGAAGTAACTAGTGGATTGCCACAGGGGTAGGTACTAGGACTGACTCTCTTCAATATTTTCATTAGTGACATATCTGATGGTCTAGAAGGAAAAGTGAGTCTGTTCACAAATCACATGAAGTTATGCAACAGGGTGGACACTCCAGGAGGAGTGGAAAGGATAAATGCTGCCATAAAGACTCTGGAATTATGGTCAAAGACATGGAAACTAAATTTTAATGCAAAAGAATGCAAGATCATGCACCTTGGAAGAAGTAACCCAAGAGAGGAATACTACCCTAAGCGATCTCTCTGCTCGGTGGACGAGGGGCTGCTAGAGATTCTGAGGGTTTCTTTAAAATCTTCAGGCACCTGTACCTTTATGTATGCTGCTCCGACCCGCTGGAATTCTCTACCCCATCTTTTTCATCAGTGCGCATCCATGGAGGAATTTAAAAAGGCCTTGAAGACCTATTTGTGGTCGAAGATTAATTTTAATTAATTATTGTGATTTTAGGAGCTCAGATTATTATGGATGTTTTATTTATTATATTGTAAAGTTTTGTAAGGTGCCTTGAATTTAAGAAAGGCGCGATACAAATAAAGTGTTATTATTATTATTATTACCTAGGAGGAGTGAAACTGGAATCCATCAAGCAGGAAAGAGATCTGGGAATAAATAATAATGGATGACCTGAAGATGTTCAGGCAATGTGAAAAAGCAACACTGTGGGCAAATGGCATGCTGAGCTGCATTGGGAGGAGCATTGCCAGCAGCAGAAAAGAAGCCATCCTGCCACTCTGCAGATCACTAGTAAGGTCACACCAGGAGTATGGCATCCAGTTCTGGAGACCGTACCTAAAGAAGGATATAGACAGATTAGAAACAGTGCAAAGGAGAGCCACAAAAATGATACAAGGACTGCACATCAAAACTTATGATGACCATCTGAGTGAGCTGAACATGTGTTCCCTGGAACAGAGAAGGGAGATGGGAGACATGATCAAGACCTTCAAGTTTCTCAAAGTAATAAACAAGGTGCAGGTTCAGGACCTGTTTAGGTTCAAGAACCAAACAAGAACATGGGGACACAACATGAAGCTGGAGGGGGGCAGATTCAGGGGCAACGCATGCAAAATTCTTCTTTACCGAGAGGGTGGTCAATACATGGTACAGCCTCCCACATGGAGTGGTGCAAGAAAAAGCGGTGGGAACCTTCAAGAATGCATTGGGTAGGTACAAGGGCACCCTTCCAGGTCAAGTTGTTACATACATAACTGCGCATGGAATACTGCGTAGAACATATCGCATAGTGCACTAGTGCGATAGGGTACAAAACCCTGCAAGACACATACTGTATGTTGCACATGTGGATTTGTACCATATCGTGCATGGGCAGGCATGAGTTACATGGAGGTGAGGACCTCGATTTAGGACGTGGTCTGCTGAGCTGCCGCCATGGCTCAGTGGGATGAGCCACGAGTGCTGGGGGTTGCTGTGCGTCTGTGGACCAGGGCTTGAATCCCAGTCCCAGACTTTTGCTAAACTGCATTGTGTGATTTTATTTTATTTGTTTTGCTCCTTCCAGTATTTCTCCCTGTCTCAATATTGAACCCCAAGTTCATGCATAATAGGTGGTTGAGGTTTTAGCCCCGAATAATGGGGGTGCAGGTGGAGCCCCATAGAAAAGAAAGATGCCACCTGTTGCTTTTGGCAAAATGTGTTTTGGCAGTTTATCCAAGCAACAACAATGCATCCTCTGAATTTACAGTGCGGTACATTGCTGCACTCTTATGTCATACAACATAATGACCCCGTGCCCAAGGGCACCATAACACTAAATAGCATGTTAAGGGAGGGGGCAGACTAGGTGGGCAATATGGTCCCCTTCTGCCATCACTTTCTATGTATGTATGTATGTATCTATATCTATCTATCTATACATATATATATTTTATGGTGGCAGAGTTGTGCCACCATGGTTAGGTTTGAGTACCCCATTTAAGGTTAGTGTGAAATTTTGCACCTTAATAACTTTGCCATCGTACGCTGAATTTGCCTGAAATTTGGACAGACCGCTATATATATATATATATATATATATATATATATGTGTGTGTGTGTATGTTATATATATATATATATATATATATATATATATATATATATATATATATATATTTACCCAGACATAAACCTGCAGACCCAGGCCAGATGCAGGAGATTTTTTCAGTTATGCTGAAAGGTGTAAGAAACGGGGGGAACTTTTCACTCCTATATCCATGTATGTCATGAGTTATTTCTCTGAGGTTTTTATTCTTCACCCTGATTAACTTGCAAAATATTACTGAACTGCAATGGCACAGAAAGAAATAACAAATTGCCTCTATGTAAAAGTTCCTATTCTGATCTTGAAATTCCATCTCTGAGTAGCCTGAGCAGTCCAAGTGATTTTCACACTTCTATCTCTGCAGACTCGCCACTGGTATCACAGTGAGTAAAACCTTGGAAATGTCTACTGTACCTACTGTAACAAAAAGTAATATTGGCTTCTGATAAATGAAACTTGATCATCTCCTCAGAGTTAGAAGGAACATTTTCAGAACTCCCTGATAGAGCTTTCTGACATGACTTTTCAAGTAAATGTGCTTGACTCTAATTCTTGCTTTCCACATAAGAGTTTTTGAGCTGTTACTACATATTTAATACTTAGAGAAGTAAAGGCAGCAGTAGACATTCAAAGTCCATGTCGTAGCTTCCTTGATATTAGGTATAATAGTCTTGTTACCCCAGTCCATACATTTATCCAACTTTAATTTAGAGGAATCAATGTTACAATTTATTTAATCTGGTAGTGGATTTTAACATCGAGTTGTTCTCTGTGCATAGTACAATTTCATGTCATTTGCACTGAATGTTTGTTTGCAATTTTCTTGCTGTTACTTCTTGTATTATGGGCTTTATTCCTAAAGGTAATAATATATTTCAGTAAATCTTCTTCATGCTGTATTTTGTAAAATAATGAGGTCCTCTCTGATTCTTCTCCTATATAGGCAATGCAATGATAGTTGTTTAAGTCTGTCTTTGTAATGTTGGTTTTCCAGACCTTTCATCATTTTGGTGCCTTTGTGTTGAATTCTTTCAGTTTTATTTCTACCCTGTATATTTAACATCCCCACCCCCAGAATTGTGAACATTAATTTGTGTTTGGTCTTTTGTATGATTTATAAATTGGTAGTCATAACTTCTTTGGACTTACGACTGATGTGTCTTTTAACTGAATGTATTAAATGGTTTACATTTGTACATACTAGCTTTACATGTTCCTTAGCCTTAAAGTCAGAGTTTATTACAAACCCCTAGTCTTTTTCTGATACAACCAGTGTAAGTTGTATTCCATTAGGAAAATAATTTCTACAAGGATTATTTTGCCCCATCTGAATCACAGTGCATTTTTCTCATTATAGTTCGTCCCCCACTCATCAGTCCATGCTGCCATATGATCCAAATCCTTCTGCAAACTGCTGTACTCCTCCAAATTATTGACTATGCCACCACGTTTGGTGTCATCCCCAAACTTGTTATTCTGATTTATGACCCTTCCTCCCCAGGTTAGATATGAATAATCTTGTTTGATGCAGTTTAAATCATGATTATACTGTACTGTTTTATTTTGCATTATCTGTATATATGGCCATTTTTGTTTCTTCTAATTAGTTATCTTGGGCTTCCATTGCCAGCTGATTTCTCAAACATAGAACATAGAAATATAGAATTTGATGGCAGATAAGGACCGCTTGGCCCATATAGTCTGCCCATTTCCCTACCTAATGGATAAGCTGCAGATCCTAGTAAACCAATAGCCTACTTCCTCCTTCCTCCCACTAGAATTGCCTTATGTCTGTCCCATGCATTCTCGAATTCCCCCACTGTTTTGACTCCACACCCTCCTCAGGAAGGCTGTTCCATGTATCCACAACCCTCTCCATGAAAAAATATTTTCTCACGTTATCTCTGAACCATCCCCCCTCTATCTTTAAATTGTGCACCCTGGTTCTTGTACATCTCTTTTTCTGACAGGTGCTACCCTCTTGGACTTTGTTGATTCCCTTGAGGTACTTGAAAGTTTCTGTCATGCCTCCCCCTCTCTCTCCTCTTCTCGAGGGTATACATATTAAGCTCCTTTAACCTCTCTTTGTATGTCTTCTGGTGCAGACCCTGCACCATTTTAGTTGCCCTCCTCTGGGCAGCCTCCATTCTATCTATGTCCTTGTGGAGATAGCATCTCCAGAGCTGCACACAGTACTCCAGATGGGGTCTCACTAACTGTCTGTACAGAGGGATAACAACTTCCTGTTTTCTACTGGTGATGCTTCTCCCTATGCATCCCAGTATCCCGCCAGACATCCTTACTGCCTTCTCACATTGCTTGCCCACCTTAAGGTCATCTGAAATGACTACCCCCAGGTCCCTTTCCATTGTTGTTGTTAGTATCTCACCCCCCATTGTGTACTCTTTCCCTGTGTTTGTTTCCCAGGTACATTACTTTGCACTACTTTGCATTGAATCTAAGCTGCCATACTTTTGACCAGTCCTCCAACATTGCCAAGTCCCTTTGCATCCTTTCCACCCCACCTTCTATATCGATCCTGTTGCAGATCTTTGTGTCACCTGCAAAGAGACATACTTTTCCTTCCAGCCCCTCTGCAATGTCACTTATAAAGACATTCAAGAGGACCGATCCTAGTACTGAACCCTGCGGAATCCCACTAGTAACCCTCCTTTCTTCAGAGTGAACTCTGTTTACTATTACCCTCTGTGTCCTGCTGTCCAGCCAATTTCTTACCCAGGCAACCACTTTGGGATCCACACCAAGGCTAGCTAATTTGTATATTAATCTTGTGTGTGGGACAGGGTCAAATGCCTTGCTAAAGTCTAGGTAGGCCATGTCCACAGCCCCTCCCTGGTCTACTACTTTGGTCACCCAGTCAAAGAAATCTATTGGATTCATCTGACACAACCTTCTTGCTGTGAATCATTGCTACCTTGGGTCCTGTGCCCCACTGGCCTCTAGGAATTCAACAATACTTTCTTTAAGAAGTAATTCCATCATTTTCCCTACCACTGAAGTCAAACTAACAGGTCTGTAGTTTCCTGCCTCTGTCTTGCTCCCACTTTTGTGAAGGGGAATCACACCCACCCTCTTCCAGTCCTTAGGTACCACATCATCCTCCCATGATTTGTTAAAAAGGGTAGTCAGTGGTGTCACTAGTTCTACCCTTAGTTCTTTTAGAATTCTTGGGTGAATCCCATCAGGCCCCATTGCTTTGTCCACCTTCAGTTTTAAGAGTTCTTGCAGAACCTTTTCTTCTGTGAATGGACTGGTATCGACCTCCCTATCGAGAGTGCTTCTATTCTTTGATTGAGGTACCTCCCCCTCCTCTTCTTTTGTGAATAGTGAGCAGAAGTATTCGTTCAGCATCCCTGCTTTTTCACCGTCCCCCTCTGTCCACCCTCCCTTCCCTTTATTAAGCCTCATTATCCCTCCCTTGGTCTTTCTTTGCTCCGTAATGTATGTATAAAAGGTTTTATCCCCCTTCATAACTGAGTTGGCTATCTTTTCCTCAGTTTGGGCCTTTGCTATTCTGACTGCATTCCCCACTTCCTTCTGCTTTAACTGGTACAGTTCTCTGTCCAGCTTCTTCTGTGTTTCCTTATACTTCCTGAATGCTACCTTTTTCTCCTTAACCTTCCCCACCACCACTTTTGAGAACCATAGTGTTTTTTTTCCTTCATTTTGCTTTGTTGATTTGCTTCACACAAAGGCTTGTTGCCTCTGTGGTGGGTGTTTTGATTTTTTCCTATTGTTCCTTCACCCCTCCTTCTTGCCCATTTGCTAGTGCTTTTCTGAGGCACTCTCCCATTTTCCCAAAGTCAGCCCTCCTAAAGTCCAATACTCTTGCTTTTGTATGGCTCGACTCTATGGCTGTGTTTATTGTGAACCACACTGTTTGGTGGTCACTTGTTCCCAGATGGCTACCAACTTCTAAATCCGAGATCCTTTCTCCATCCCTATTTGACATAAGATTGCTCCCTCCCGAGTGGGTTCCACCACTAGCTGTCTGAGGCATGCCACTTGTAGGGCATCGAGAAAAACCCTGCTCTTGGATGTGGCTGCAGCAAAGGAGCTCCAGTTAACGTCTGTCATATTCAGGTCCCCCATCAACAATATCTCCCCTTTTTCTGCCATTCTAAGGATGCCTTCTATCATTTTCTTGTCCATTGCCTCCCCCCTAAGATGGGGGTCTGTATACAACCCCTGTGCAGATTGTGGTATCATAACCTGTCTCTAGGGTGACCCACAGTGCTTCCTCTGCTCCCTGTTTATCCTTTAGTTCCATTGCTTTGATCCCTTCCCCTACATACACAGCTACTCCTCCTCCTCCTCTTTTACCCTCTCTGTCCCTCCTGCAGCTTGTGTACCCTGGTATGTTGACATCCCAGTTGTGGTTCTCAGTGTACCATGTTTCTGTGACTGCCATGATATCCAGGTGTCCCTCTTCCATCAAGGCCACTAGTTCAGGGAGCTTGTTACACAGACTACGGGCATTGGTACTCATCACCCTCCATTTTTTGATGGCCTTATCCCTTTTAGTCCCATCCCTCTCCTTATTTCCTTTTACTGTATCTACCCCTGTCCTGCTCCCTGTTGGCTTCTCTACCTTGGTGTTTACCTCTCTGACTACTGTGTTTTGTGGGGGAAGGTTAGGTTTTCCCTGCTCCTTTTCAGTGCCTCCCCCTTGGCTAGTTTAAATGCTTACCAATGAAGGATTTAAACCTGGCACCTAGGATCCTGGTTCCCCTACTGGACAGATGCAGACCATCACACCAGTATAGGCCTGCATCCTTCCAGGTGGACCCCCAGTCCCCAATGAAGCCAAAACCCTGAGCTCTGCACCAGTTTTTCAACCATTCATTGAATCCCATGGTGTGGAGTACCCTAGCATCACACTTGCCATAGACAGGCAGCACCTTCGAGAAGGTTACCGTATGTGCTATTTGTCTAAGGCCCCTCCACAACTCTTCAAACTCCTCTTGCACTGCTCTGGCCCCATTCCCAGCCAGGTCATTTGTCCCTAGGTGGATAATGACATTCAGCTCCCTTCCTCGTGCAGCTGCTCCCATGATCCTGAGCATTCTCTCCCTATCCCTCCAAGCTGTGGCACCAAGTAGGCACCTTACCTCCCTCTCCCCTTCCTCCCCCAGTTCTACCCCCTTAAAAATTGAGTACACCACCAGGAGTTGCTTCCTTCCCCTGTGGGGTCCCATGCCACCCTCCTGTGGGTCTCCTTTGTTGAGGTTCCCTGCATCCTCCTTGGTCTCCACTGCAGGTGTCTCAATAGAGGAATCACTCTCTGCCAGAACAGCATATGAATTGTGGATAGCTACCCTCTCCCTCCCTGAGCTCACCTTGGTCCAACCACTCCTCCTTTTTGGCAACCTCTGATGTAGTGGTGGTGGCCCTGGTGGTCCCTGGGTAGGGGAGGAGGTTTCATGAATCCTAGCCAAGTCAGCCTGGAGACAAGCAACCTCCTCCTTCAGACCAGAGAGGTGCCTACAAATAGGGTGGCATCGTAGCCTCCAGAATGTCTCCTGGAAGACTGCCGTCCCACAGCCATTGCACTGCACCACTCCCATCATGTCTTATTGTGTGGCCCCTCTCCTGTTGCTTTGTATACTTACTCTCCCCTCCCTGTTTTTTTTTTCTCCTACTGCCTATGTGCCCTTACAGCTCTCATCCTTCCTGTTCTGGGACAGGAACTTCCTGTATTCTTCTGTAGTCTCCTTCCTTACTCAGAGTCAGATGTTCAGCAGCTAGGGGGAGAGTGACAGCTACCCATTTCCTTCAAGGATGATGAAACCTATGTGTCTCAGTGATCCTTCCCTTCCTACTGCCAAACAGGAAGTTCCTGTTAATCAAATCCAGTGCCTATAAAAGTAGAACTGGCTAAGGGTAGGAGAGTGGAGGGGAGGGAAGGAGGGCAATTAGTAAAAAAAGTTCTAGCTTTGTAGTCAGCTGCTCCTTGTTCAAAAAGCAAGAAACCTGTCTATATAGTGTCACTGCTGTGCTACTATAATGTACTGTGGCATATTAGGTAGTTTAAAATTAAATTACCTCCCTGAACCCAGCATACAGGCAGCCACTACAGCAAGACTCATGTCCCTGACTGGGTTCCCCACAATTAGGGGCTCAGCTCTGCCTCAGCTGGCTATGTCTTCCTGAACCCAGCATCCAAGCAACCACTACAGCAAGGCTCATGCCCCTGACTGGGCACCCCACTGGCAGTGGCTCTGCTCTGCCTTGGCTGGCTGCACCTCCCTGAATCCAGCATCCAAGCAGCCACTACAGCAAGGTACAGATTTTGAAAGTGGCCATCCCATTGACCCCTGCTCCGGTGGCTCTCTCTGCCATTGATGCACCTTTCCTCTAGGCAGCTTGCTATAGGGAGGCTGCCTCCTCTGAACTCTGTGACCCTTCCTAAAGCCAGAGACCTCCAAAAAAGGCATACCTTTCTCCCAACTCTGCTAGCCTGCTATAGCTGCTTGAGGATTGTGGCTTGTCTTTGCTAGACCCATGGCTACCACACTTGCTCTCCTCATTGTGGGTGAAAGCAGTTGGAGTGGAAAATTGGCTCCTTCACAGTACACTTGGAGCAATTCTGCTTGCCTGCTCTAGCTGTTTGGGGCTTGTGGCTTGTCTCTGCTCAGCATGCTGTTACCGCGCTCACTCTCCTCATTGTGGGTAAAGGTGACTGCAAAAACAGCTCCCTCACAGAACGCTAGGAGATGGCAGTCTCCTGACTAGCATTTTGTCCTGCCCACCCTCCCCCACCTCCGGCACAATTAAATCCATCTCAGCCCCTCCCCCAGACCCAGTACCATGTGGATTGGCTACCTAACACTAACTCAATAGCCAATTGAAACTGCTTCAGTCTCCCTATCCCATCCCCTTCACTGACCCCCTGGGCAGCAAAGTAAACAAGCTATGCCCCTGCCTGGAATAAATACTTGCTGAACACCACTGGGTTAAATGTCAGCCTACTTGGTCCTGATATAGCTGAGAAAAACAGCCAGCCTACCCATATCCACAGCTTTAATCCCCTTAACCACTGGAACTCTAATACAACTACTATACTGCTGTTACTACTTCCCCTTCCCTCCCACCCTAGGGTAGTGTAAGGAAAAAAAGCTACCACTCATTACCTACCCACACCATTGCAATGTGCAGCCCACCTGACACAGAACTACATAACATGGGGCACAACCCCTTATCCCCTCCAGCCCATCATGTACAGACAGCCACCACAAAGCTACAGTCTGCAGGCTCCATTCAAATTCCCCCAAGCTGCTTTGCTGTCTTATTGCACCATCTCAACTTCTTCAACCAACCAGAAATTACCAAGGGCAAAAATCACTGGCTCAAGCTGGATATTCTGGTCACATTTCCTACATAAGATGATTCTGATATTGCTTCTGCAATCAGAAACCATCCACCCCAACCCAGGACCTCCATTCATAAGCACCCACCTGAAAACTGGGCACCTTGAGATCACCTCTCTAAACATAGGAAGCCTCTTGCCCAAGATGGCACAATTCTACGGCTGGGTAGTGATGCTCAAACCTGACATTATCGCCCTGAGTGAGATAGGACTCTCCCCTAGGGTCAATGATGCAGCTGTAGTATTGGATGTCTACACCCTGTTCCACCAGGACAGGCTATCCAATCGGGGGGGTGGCTGCATTATCTACATCAGGAGTGATATCAGAGGTCAGGTAGTACTTAGCTGCCTTCACGTAAAAGAAGCACAAGTTTTAAACATCAAGCTTACTCCCGGGTCACACCTGAAAATAGGCACTTGGCTGTCTAGTGTGCTTACCCGGTTAACAAAAGCAAATAAATAAATAAATATTGGGCAGCAAAACAAAATCCTGCTGCTTTCAACAGTATACATACCTCCTGGCAAACACTCTGTTGACTTTGAGCAGTTCATAAGCAATCAAGTGCAACATAAGCACGACTGGGAGCAAATAATTCTAGGTGACTTTAACATCAGTTGGCAATCCCCTGACTCCACCTTTATAAGGGACGAGATAGCCAGCTTCTACCTAACACAGATGGTCACTGAAGCAACCAGACATAACTAACAAACTGATATGAGCACACTCATTGATTGGCCCATCTCATCATGCACAGAACATATCACTGAGGTATCTGTCCTCCCCCACTCCCTCAGTGACCATTCCCCACTCGTGTGTACCTGGTCAAACAAGTTTTCTAAGGGCAACCCACAGGTCCTGAGAAATCACACTCTACATTCGGGCAACTGGAAGCCTTTAAGCAACACCTGAGGCTCACAGGCTGGCCCCCACTAGACACAGCTGTGGACAGGAAACAAGACCTGGAATGCTTCCTAACAGCTTTCACAAAAGCCTGTGACATATTCACCCAATACAAAACAAAAAAGATAAAAGGCAATACTAGCCCTTGACTCACCGGATCCCTCATCGAGCTTATGCTCCATAGGGATAACCTTTGGCACAAGGTTAAAGTTACTAGGATACAGGCAGACATCATTGCCTACAAGATAGTAAGGAATAAGTGCACAAAACTTATTCTGCTTACCCAAGCCTGTTACTACTATGAGCTCTTAAACCAAAGTTGGGGCCAAGGGAGAGAGTTTTGGGACTCTGTTAAATCCCTCACTGGAAAGGCACCTAGAGCTCCACCAGAGCTGATCATTACAGGACTCAAGTCTCTCAGTACACTTGGAGCAATTCTGCTTGCCTGCTCTAGCTGTTTGGGGCTTGTGGAGATAGTGGTTGCTTTCAACCACGCATTTATTGACCTAAGCTCCATGCTTCCAAGCGACTACCTAACCCCATTGCCACTTGGCCATCTCACTAATACAAACCCTCACACCACCCCACTCAAGAATGCCCCACCTTTCTATTTCAAGGAGGTCACTAGGGCTGAGATTATAGGATACATAAAATGGGTTCTAGGAAAGACAAGGATGGGAAACAACCATGTCGATATGAAGATGGTAGCCCTCACCCTTAATGAGCTCACTGGCCCACTGACAAGAATCTTTAATGTGTCACTAAGAACTGGTGTCTTCCCTGATAAATGTAACATGGCATTTGTCACCCCAATCTTCAAAGTGGGAGGCAGAATAAACCTCTCCAATTATAGACCAATTTATATTCTATCCCCACTTTCCAAAGCTCTGGAGTGAATAGTAGCAGGCCAACTGAAAGAGTATTTGGACAAGCACGACCTGCTCTGCTCACAGCAGCATGGATCCCATAAAATGCACTCAACCCTCACTGCCTTAGTTGACTACACTACCCAGATATACGATGCCCTAGACACCCTAGACAATGGTCTAGCTGGGGGGGGGTCTATATTTATAGACCTCACAAAGGCATTTGATACCGTTAAGCATCAACTACTCCTAAACTGTCTAACATCCACAGGCTTGTCCACAGACACAGTGGCCTGGTTCAACAGTTACCTCTCACACAGAACGCAAAGTGTGAGAATTAGTGGTCATCTCTCCTTACCTAGGGAAGTGAACCTTGGAGTCCCCAGGGGTCAATCATTAGGCAACTCCTATTTAGCCTTTTTACCTACACCTTGCCCTCTGTATGCTCAGCGCACACAGTAGTCTACACCGATGACGCTGTCATCTCTATATCCGGTAGGTAGCAGAACAAAATCACAACGGCACTGCAAGACAGCTTCCATGAGTTTGAACTATGGTTTACCAAGAATAAACTACAGCTCAATTATAAGAAAACTAAGAGCATGCTCTTTATGGTCCCATAAAACAAGAAGGAGTTTGGTTCACTGCTGCTGCACAGCTCCAAAGGGGACATGTTGGAACAAGTATTCTTGTTCAAATATCTGGGTATAAACCTAGATGACAGTTTCACCTTCTCCAAGCACATCAAAAATGTTGCCAAATCTGCTAACATCAAACTGGGTGTCCTCTACTGGCACAGACACTCAATGATGCCGAATGCCTTAAAACTTGCAACACAATGCTTGGTATTATCTACCATTGACTATGACCTTGCCGTATATGGTGCCAGTTCTGACACCGCCCTGAAAAGGGTCAAAATCTTACTTAACAGGGCATGCCATTTGGTACTAAGGGCTGACAATTGGATGCACACCTGTGCACTTTACTCTCAGACCGAATGGCTTCCAGTAGACCTTAGGGCCCAATACCAGACCTGCCTTCTGGTAAAAAAATCATTTCTAGGCCTCACACCTCCTAAGTCAGCCTCCTGCCTATTCAAAATTGCACAGCTCACTATTAACTCACAAAGCACATCTAAAGGGGTGTTTATAGTGCCTTTCAAGCACACGTCAATGGCAGAGATCCATCCCATACCCGAGACCAAAATGGTTCAATGATTTGCCTACTGACCTATCTGACTATGAGAAACTTGGGCAATTTAAAGCCAGACTCCGCTCACTACTTGCCTGTGAAAACACCTGTGCCTGTTTTACAAAACCCTACCTCACCTAAAGCATACAATGCCACTCCCAGTCCAACCCCCTATGCATCCTCCTCCTCCCCCTCTACTCCCACTCCCCACTTGTAATCCCCCCTCCTTTATAATGTGATATTGGTAAACATCACTCTATCATTCCTTCCCTTGTTGGCTCATTGACTGCATGGTAAAAGGCATGGACCAGGGCTGAATCCCCTTGGCCATTTTTAATGACTTAGTAAAGTTTTCTGATTTTGTGGTTCATCCCTTTTCCTAGCTAAGTTAGGGGCAAGATTGCCTGATATGACAGTAGGTTATTTTTGCTCCTTCCATTAAGATCATTACCAGTCAATCCTGGTTGGTGACACTTTATCCACCACACTACCCATCAGGTTTAGTGTCCCTTTCTAATTGTTGGACATTTTTTTTCCATTTATCTACATGATCTTCTCTCTGGCTGTGTTTCCTAGTTCATCCATTTGTATGTTTATGATACATTACTCTGCTACTAGTATTTCAGTTCCTGAGCTTGAACTGTCACATCCATGGGATTTTGACATCAAATGCTAGTTCTGTATAAATTAGCTCTCAGTAAATGCCAAAAAACCCCACAGTCTCCATCACTTTTGGAACTACAGAGATTTAATGAGTCCAGTTGTTCAAGGTGCATCAGTTCCTTGTTACTAATTTGGTGTGTAATCCTTGTTGTTTGTCAGTTGCCAAGCCCTAAGCTATTAGCCAGGTACTGATCCCATGTTGTTCTAGAGGTGCTGAGCTGTTAGAAACAGAGAAACATAGAAACATAGAATTTGATGGCAGATAAGGACCGCTTGGCCAACCCAGTCTGCTCATTTCCCTACCTAATGGATAAGCTGCAGATCCTAGTTAACCAGTAGCCTACTTCTTTCTACCCCCACCTCCTAGAATTGCCTTATGACTGTCCCATGCATGCTTGAATTCAACCACTGTTTTTGACTCCACAACCTCCTCCAGAAGGCTGTTCCATGCATCCACAACACTCTCTGTGAAAAAATACTTCCTTACATTACCTCTGAGCCACCCCCCCTCTATCTTCAAATTGCAGTTGCTCATTATGGGCTGATACTAAGACCACTGCCCAGTACAGCAGCTGTTTTGGGGGCACTGAGCCTTTGCTGTTCACTGGGCATTGAGATCCTGCTGTTCATAAGGCAACAAACCCTTGCCGTTGATGAGGCACTGAGACCTTGTACAATAGTTCATGAGGCATTGAGCCCTTTCTGCTCATGGACACTCAGAACTTGCTGTCCATTGATAACGCCTTTGCAGTTCATGGGGCATTTAGCTATTGATGTTCATGGGGGACTGAGTCCTTGCAGGAAATGGAGTGCTGAGCCCTTGATGTCCATGGGACACTGAGCACTTGATGTTTATGAAGCAATGAGCCCTGGCTGTTCATGAGTCACTGATGCCTTGCTGTCATGGGGTACCAATTCCTTGTTCAAGAGGTACCAAATCCTTTAATCGGGTGCTGAGTCATAGTTGTTTGTATGGTTTGTAACCCATTTCCATTCACAAGGTGCTAAGCCTCTGCTTTTTGAGAGCCATTGAGCTACAATATTGCTTCTCATGAGGCCTCAAGCCCCTGTTGTTTGTGTGGTACTGTGTATTTACTGTTCATACTGTAGGTCACTAAGCACTTGCTGTTCACAAGGCATTTAGCTCGTGCAGTTCACGGGGCACTGAACCTTTGCTTTTCATGGGGTGCTGATCCCTTGCTGTTTGTGGGGGTACTATGCCTTTGTGTTCATGAGGTGCCAATACATATTGTTCTTGTGGTACTGTTTACTAGTTATTTATTGTGTACCAAATGTATTTCCAATCACAGGGTGCTGTGCCCATGGTTTTGTGAGGTACTAAGCTGCAGTGCTATTTATGATGTACTGAATTCCTGCTGTTCGTGTGGGCACAAACTCATAACTTGATCATTTTAGCATAATTTTACGCCAGATTTTTTATCATAACTTTATGACCTTACTTCATGAACCAGGTAGGTGAATATTTTAAGATTCAATGCAAAAAGTAATTTAGTGCAGCAACCGCAAAATCACCTTTCAGGCAGGATTTGAAATATTTGTGTAGAAATATTAAAAACTAACACAGTTATGAGTAAACATTTATACCCCACTTAAAAACATGCAGTGTCAGTGGCTCAGTAGGTAGCACACTCGCCTCTGAGGCCGGGAGATCAGAGGGCTGTGGGTTCAGTTCCCACATCTGGCACTTGGGTTAATATCCCAGTACTGACACTGTAATGCAGCATGAGAGGGGTGCTGCATTTCTGAGGTGCCATCTTTCGGATGAGATGTTAAACCGAGGTCCCATCTGCCTGGATTGGTGGTAGTTCAGGTGGATGTTAAAGATCCTATGGCACTTATCGAAAGAGTAGGGAATTTCCCGTGTCCTGGCCAAATTTCCCTCATTCACTAAAAATACCACCAACAGCTTAATCTGGTTCAAGGTCAGTTGCCATTCATCTGTATCCCCCTCCCCCCGGGTCGTGCCTGAAAATAGTCAGGATTTGTCTAGTGCACTTACCCGGTCAACAAAAGCTAAATAAATAATAAATAAATAAAATAAATAAAAACATTAACCAAGACTTATAGAGCTAGTGTACTGAAACTGAATTTACAACAACTTTCCATGTTCACTGGCTTCACAATAGTTTTGCATGTTTATCAACTCCTGAGGCTAGTTTCTCACTTTTTGTTTTTGCAAGGTGGTGGTTGCTGTGTCAGATGCCATTCATTATTGACAGCATGGGTGTGAGGTTGTGGACGAATGTCAATCACTGGCTCCTCCGCACAACAGGCCAAACTCTCCTAGACGTTCCCAGGGTTAGAACCAGGGTGGGTGGTCTGTCTTTTGCTCAAACCGCTCTCACCCTGTGGAACCTACTCCCTCCCGGGGTGCAGGAAGCTCCCTCTATTATAATCTTCCAGACTAGCCTTAAGGCCCACATGGTGGAAGCCAGTACTTGCCATTGCATAGGACCCCACTGATAAATGACTAACCAGGTCCTATCCTCCTCTAGTGCTAAACTTCAGAAATACGTACTATTTTATCACTGTTGATCAACCTGTTTATTCCACATGTACTGTTATGTTCCTGTATTGCCATTATAACGGTGTTGTTGTGATACCTGTAATCTGAATTAATGCTGTCACATTGTTTTATTCTCTTGCTCTATGTAATCCTGGGTCGCCCCTGAAAAGGGGACCTCTGAGGCTCAGTGGGCTTACCCGGTCACCAAAATTTTATAAATAAATAAATAAGCTGGTTTGACTAGCATACAAACCTTCTAGTGTTTTTGTCAGTGACCATCTTTTAAAGTTACTTTTTTGTGAGTCTAGTCAAAGAGAATGTTTTTCTCATCCTCCTGTCATTTTGAAAGCCCACCTCACAGCTACATTAGTGTGCAATATGAATATCTATCTGCTACTAAATGGGGCAACTTCAATTAACAATTAGTAGCCAGCTTCAATTAACAAGCTCCTCCCCAGTCTGTGCTGTCCAAGTCTGTTTTCAGTGACAGACATACCAGCTTGGAGTAGAGGGGATGATTTTAATTTTACTGCATGCAGCCTCTCTCCATCTCTGCCGCCCAGCTCTCAGTGCCAAAATCATTTCTGTGTCCTATCTCACTCCTGCCTGCAGCCTCGCTCTTAGTGCTGAAATCATTTCTCAAATTTTAACTCCCTCCTGCTGTCCTCTCAGTGCTAAATAATTTCTGAATTTCTTTCTCCTTCCCATCCCACTCTCAGTGATGAAATCTCTCTCAGTTTTTCTCACCCTCTTGCTCTCTACTCCTACCATATTGGGAATTGTGACAAGGTACCTTTGTAAATGAGCCTATGGCTCAAAGGTTTTCCAAACTGCTGTTTAAATAAATAAAATAAAAAATAAAAATCATGATGCAGGAGGATTTGTCTGCTTGAGTTGGAAAAGTGCCAGTTTGCAACTCAAACTCACCCTCCTTGCTGCCATAAAGGATCCATCTTCTGCCACTTGCATAGCATCACAAATGGGTGCAAGCATTCCTCGTCTCTCCCACCTGCTCACATCACCGGTAACATGCAGCATTTCTCTCTTGCTCTGCAGCACAGTATATGCTCTATTCAAGGATTATTTTTTGAAAAGCAAATGCAGTCATTATAAAAATCAGTGGTGAGAGACAGAAGCAGTTGCCTGCAACTGTATGTGATTTCACTATGCCTGCTCATTACTTTGTAAATTTTAAATATTTTGACCACAGATTGTAAACATAGCCTTCTTATTATCCCACCTCATGTATTTCACAGCTGTCATTTTTCAAATCTTACCCAAAATGTATTTTCACACCTGTAACATGGAATGGCATTGCAGTTGCACAGAATTATGTTTTGATAGGGATTCGAAAATGTTCTATACTGGGTACATGATGTGGGGTAATAGGATGGCTATGCTGACAATTTGGTCACTGTTGTCCTATAAATGGAAGGGCAGAGCCCAGAGGGCCCTGTGCTTCCACAGCTGCATACATTTAAGCATCTATTCAGGGATGAGAGTGCAGGGTCTGAAGGACCCTACACTCCCACAGTAAAATAAGGATTCTATTATACAATCTCAAAAAGTAAGGAAATTAGTTGCAAAAAACTTAATTAATGCTCCAGTTAAGGTCAAAGTGACAAAAGTTGGGAAATGAGTTGTTAGGATTTCCCTAACACACCACCCACCCAGAAAAGGCATGAGAGCTGGTGTGGGGAGTTGATTTGGCTTCTCAGTCCTAACGCTCACCCTATTCTCATAAAGTCTGCACATCTGATCTTATTTACTGATGGAATGGAGTGAGCATTAGGCCTGAGAAGGCCAAGGCACTCCCTACACCTGCTCTCCTGCCTGGTTTGGGAGGGCGAGGTGTTAGGAAAAACCTAATGCCTCATTTCCCAACTTTTGTTGCTTTAACACTATCTGGAGCATTAACAAAGTTTTTTGCAGCTTATTTTCTTACTTTTTGAGATTGTATAATAGTATGCTTATTTTACTGTGGGCGCGCAGGGTCCATCTCTCCATAGATGCGTATATGTATGTATCTGTGAAAGCACAGTGCCCTCTGGTCCCTGTGCTTCCATTTATAGGACAACTGTGACCATAATGTCAGCATAGCCATTTTATTACCTCTCCTTATGTACCTGGTATAGAAAATTTTTGAATCCCTGCCTCAATGCCAAAGCTTGGTCCATTCAAATCCAATATCCATCACATCCTGTCTGCATCTAGCTCCTGTGACTGTCCTTCCTAATTGTTCTCCCCTCTCCTCTTTGCTTTTTCCACCTAGCACTTAATCCTCTCCCCCTCAACTCCCTCTCCCATACACCCACTCATCCTCCCTTTCTCCCACCCACACACCTTCCCTACACCCCTTGTAGCACTTTAATTGATATCTGACAAGTGCCTATGGCTGCATCCCACTAGTGTGTCTCTCTTCCATACCATGTTAATCCTGTTACCAAACCTCCTTCTGACATTTTTGCCACTGTATTGAATGTATGAAACTGTATGTAACTGCCTGTAACCCACTGTTATACTGTTATTCAATGTCTTGTTTGAATTGTACCTCATCTGATGTGGAACCTTTGTAAAAGAGCCTTGGCTCAAAGGTACTTGTAATCCTAGATTCAAATAAAATAAAAAAATATAATAATTCTGTGTAACGGCAATGCCATTCCACATCACAGGTATGAAAACATATTCTGGGCAGATTTTAAAAAAATGACAGCTGTGATACATGACGTAGGGTAATACAAAGGCTGTGTTGAAATTCTGGGGTCAAAATATTTAACATTCCTGAAATTATGAGCAGACGTAGTGCAATTGCTTGAATGATTATATCTTTGGCATTTTTTTTTCATATTTTGACACCAAATTTTGAACATAATCTTCTTTTGCCCACTCCTCATAAACACCATAGGTGATCATTGTCAAATCCATGCAAAAATGCAATTCTGTGCCACAGGTGTGAAAACACATTTTGGGCAAGATGTGAAAAATGGCAGCTGTACTGTTCATGAGGATGAGGTGGTGTTAAAAATGGCTATGTTGAGAATGTTGGAGTCAGAATATTTAAAATGAAAAAAGGTATAAATGTGCATAGAAATATTTCAATGAATACTCATAATGCGGCCATTTTTTTGAAATTGTTTCACTAAGTTTTCAACATGGCATTTTTGGGACCCCACCTCATGAACACTGGTGATGAAATTAATTTTTCAGTCACAAAAGGTGATTTCATGCAATAACTATGAAATCACCTTCCAGGCATGACTGACAAAATGACAGTGCAAGTGTTCATGAGGTGGTATCACAAAAAGACCATGTTGAAAAATTGCTGAAAAAATTAATAAAAATGGCAAAGTTATGAACATAAGTTCAAAACACCATTGAAATACATTATACGCTACTTGCCTTGATTCCTCAGTTCACAGCTTGTCTTTGAAGAGTGCAGACATGTCTCAGTTCACAGAATATGACAGCCAACATACTCCAGTGCTAAGTATAGGGTAAGGGGAGGTGTGGAGTGGTGGGTGCTCAGTGGAAGGGTCAGGATTGGGGGAGGGAGACGGCAGGGATGACAAGGAACCATTTTCTTTTTTTCAGGTTTGAAAAAAATTACATTGGGGACTGTTTAATTTTTACAGGATGAAAGTAAATAAATATTTCAGGACACTGGGGGGGTAGTCTTGTAATGCTTTCATAGGGATTGGGCTCTCCGATGTTGGCACTATCAATAAAACAATGGGCTGTGATGGCATCTGACACCAGGGGCAGGCATACTGGTGTTGAATTATATAAATATAAATATAAAAAACATAAAAATAAGGGTGGGGCAGGGATCAGAGGGTGGGGTTGCCCTAGACACCAGGGACTAAAATAAAAATTAGGGGACAGTGATCGGAGGGTGGGGGAGCTGAGTGGGAGGTAGGGGGGGGCTGAGTCGCGAGGGACCTTTTTTCCCAGGGGAAAAAAGAACAAAAAAGTCAAGGGATGGTCTTCTTTATTTCAGAATGGACATGGGATGAGGGGGGTGCTACTAGCCACCATGGACATAAATTACCATGAGGACAGTGATCAGAGGTACAATGAGGGCATTTTTTTTTGTATAGGGGGATGACAATTTAGGTTAAGCGGAGGGATCACTGAAGTAAAAAAAAATTTTTATATATGGTGATGGTGATCAGTGAACTTGGAGGGGGAGGGACCACTAGACTACCCAGGATAAGTAAAATTTACCAGGCACCACAATCAGACGATGGAGAAGGGACCACCAGACTTCTAGGGATAATATTTATGTGCAACGGGAGAGCAATCGGACAATGAGGGAGTGAGGTCCACTAGACTACCAGGGCTAATGTTTTTAAATCCATTAATAAAAAATTGTAAAGAATATGATCCTTTTCATTTATTTATTTAGTTTTTGTTGACCGGGTAAGTGCATTAGACAAATTCTGCCTATTTTCAGGCACAACCCAGGGGAGGGGGATACAGATGAATGCCAACTGACCTTGAACCAGGTTAAGCAGTTGGTTCATGACTAATGATCCTTTTTCTTTTGAATGAAAAATGATTGATGAAAAAAGATCTTAGTGGGTGATGAAAAAGGATTTTAAACAGAGGAAAAAAAAATATCCCAGGATCATTTTGGTACCTGACAACTGCAAAATCCAACTAAGGGAGTTTCAATGACAAGCTCCATTTCCTGGTGTCCCTACAGTACCTCATTTTGATGGTTTCTCAAAAATGTTTGACACAATGGAAAACAAGATGGCAGCTAGCAAAAAAGGATTTTTTCCACACAAAAAAAGGAAAGATCAAATCCTTTGCTGAATACTTTACCTCTAATGTGGAAAGTGATCTTCCCTTAGGAAATAATGTAAACTTAAAATCTGAATATTTTTTCAACAAATTAATAATTTTTCACCAAGCAAAGCATAGCAGTTCTGTTCCCCAAGTTCTTCCTACCATAAAAAAATTGCACTAAAATTCCACACTGTCTGGCCCAAGGTGATCAAGAAAACTGTAAAAAGTGGTGACTTTTAAGGTTTTTGCACCATCTGGATCTCAGAATCCACACATCTAACTGGAATGAAGCTATTGATCAGTTGCAGTTATTAAAGTGCAAAATTTGAGGTTTAACATTAAACAGGCTACTCAACCATAACTATAGCAGCACAACCATGATTATATATATATAGAGAGAGAGAGAGAGAGAAAGAGAGAGAGAGAGAGAGAGATACTGTAGCTAGATATATAAATATCACCAATAATTACACAGATTCTCAAAAAAGCACAAGAGCCACACAAAATGTTGACTATCTTGTGGAAGAGGTATCTTTGATTCTTACTGCTTAACCACATGGAGAGATGTTTGTTGTTTGATATATACTTAATAATGATAATTTGGTTATTAATTTGTGCATGCCCACCTGTACAGAAACATGTTCCTAGCTGGTTACTCTGTACTAAAAATTTCTACACATAGTTTTCTAAAGCATGAACAAGCAACAGTTTACCATCTTTTTAAAGCAGGAACCACATTGTAGCAAACTGAACCAATCACTAACTAGTAGCTGTGCAGGTAGCTCAGATACTTTTCTACATGGGAAACAGCCAAGGACCCAAATGTTACAGAGTAATGAAAGTCAGACTGCCTTAGAAAACAGTTTAATTTCTCATTAGAAAAACACTGTCTTGTGATCTTAAGAATTGGTCTTATTCAATTCTACCCTTTTGTAAGTTGAATAAAGCACTCAGGATGACAGATTTTACCACAATAAAATCCCATGTTGTGATTGATTGATTTTCTGTGGAATAAAGGCTTGAGAATCAACCCACCTTACTTTGGATGTTAACAGGAAATAATTCTTACATGCCTTTGTTATCACGTAACCCAACATGTATTCCATACAGCTGTATGTAATATACTGAACAATGATAGTCATGTATTAATTCTGATAATTATTTTTATAATAAATCATCCAGTGAGTATAGTTAAATAAAGTGTGATGAGGTTCACACAGGCCAGGGCTAGGCTGTGGTGTACGCAGATGGTTACTCTACCATCTCGCTTTAGAAAGGAGGGGGTCACATGAGGTAAATGGGAGATAGGATATGTTACACAGGCACACAATGTGTTAAGAACTGGGAAGGGGTGAGAAGGGAGGGCGACAAAAACAAATACTTTTTTGTGGTTCAAAATTGACAAAGTTATAAATAAACAAAAAGAAAAATACATTTTTTCTTTATTTTATGTAAGAAGCACAACTTTTAAAACATAATTATGGTAAAAGTAGTCCAGGAATTTCTAAAAAAGTATTTATTCATGTCAAAGAACAGGTGCAGTCCACTTTGATTAAATATTTAGCTTAATGGGGTCTCTATTGAGAAAAACATCATGGAACATTAAAGGACTACAAATCAGAATAAAGATGGTGAAAGTATTGAACTATTTTGAAGGTAAAGGCTCAAATATGATAATGCTACAGGAATCTCATTAGACAAAAAATGAAATGACATGGATGGAAAAGCGATGAGGTCCAACCTCAGCCCTGATTTTACTGGGAATTCAAGAGATGCCCTCATAGCATGCAATAATAAATCTATTATGCCAACAATTGTGAAAACCATAGTAGATCCATAAAGTAGATATATGATGAACCAAATGCAAATATATTATATGGAAATCACCTGTGCAACAATTTATGGTCCCAATGCAAATGACCCTAAATTTTATACTGATTTTTCTTAATTTTAACAACATTAGAACCTCCATATATTATAGGAGAAGACAATCACTTAGTAATGCAACAAAAAGATAAAACAACTCCAATTTATGCATCATTCAAAACCTCAAGGAAAATAATTAATGAATTTGCATTGGAATTAAGGCTTACAGACCCATAGAGAGCTCTTTATGGTGACTCTAAAATATTCTCATATTATTGTATTGTACATCAATGTTACTCAAGAATAGATTCTTTTATGATTTCAGAAACTCTTTAATATGCAATAAATACAATGGAATATACGGGTATTTTAATGTCTGACCATTCTCCATGTATTTTAACAATCAGAATATCACAGGAACAACATATGACAAAACTATGACAAGACTATGGCACTCGAACACTACCAACTTAACAAAATCAAATATACAAGAAGAAATAAAGCACGCTAAGAATACCCTAGATTTAACACAATCAAAGATACATCTATAATAAATATATGGGAGGCTTTTAAAATACATTTAAGGGATATATTAATGAATATAGAAGCAAGAGAAACAAGAGCAAGCAGAAACAATTAAAGGAATTAGAAAAATAAATTCAATACTAATCAAAGTTACACTGCTCCTCATTTAATACTTCTGTCTATAACCAGCTAACATATAAAAGAGATTTATCCAACCAAATTAATACATCGAATGTTGAAAAACAAATTCTAAATACAAGATCCAGTTATTATATCTCTACAAACAAACCTCTTAAATTGTTAGCCTGGCAGACAAAAAAAATAAAATAAAAAAGAACAATCTATAATTAAGATTAAAAATGTTCAGGGCAAAATAGTTAATGCTCCTGCTGAAATAAATGAGAGTTTTGCCAATTTCTATATAGAACTGTATACTTCACAGATAGAACATGATACAAACAGGTCATCTAGTTTTTTCAGAATCTATCAATATTCCACAAATAAGTACTGAAGCTAAAACAAGACTAGACCAGCCTATTACACAAGATGAAATATCAAAAGCAATACAAGATTTATCATCAGGAAAAGCTGGATGGACTGAGTGTGCAATTTTATAAAATGTTTAGCTTCCAAATATTCCTCCCTTTAGAAATACTATTCAACTCATTTAACAAACTACAGAAAATACTGGACACCTTTAAACAGGGTATTACATTTATTATTCAAGTATTTCTGAAAAAGGAAAAAGATCTTTTGAGCTGTGTATCTTATCACCCAATCTCACTTTTAAATACAGATTACAAAATATTTACAAAAATAATAGCTAAAAGAATAAAGCCCAAAGTTCTGTCAATTATAAATCAGGACCAGAATGGTTTTATTAAAGGATGGACATTAATGGAAAACATCAGATGGATAATAGATGTGATAGCTTTAAACAAATCATCAAATGCCATTTTAATGGCGATCAATGCTGAAAAAGCATTTGACTGCATCGAATGACCATATATTTTTGCAACATTACAGAGATCAGGTGTGGGTGCACAGCTAAATGGATGGATAAAATTACTCTGCGATGCACCAACTGCCTATATTTAAGACAAACATGTTACTATCTAGGCAGTTTAAAATACAAAGATGCACTAGACAGGGGTGTCCTCTCTCGCCATTAATATTTGCCATGATTATGGAACCTCTAGCAATAGCTATTAGGGAAAATGAAAACATTCAAGATATCAAAATTAATAATACAATACAGAAATTTAGATTATACGTGGATGACACATTATTATATTTAATACAACCAGAACAATCAATAACCAAACTCAAATTAGCAGAACAATTTGGAACAATCTCTGGCTATAAATAAATTGGGGGAAAATCAACAATATTAAAACTAGATAGTACTTTAAAAATCAATCTCCATCCACAATACTTAATACAGCAAACTGATGATCCAATACATTACTTGGGAGTTAATATTACTGCAAATATAAATAATTTATATTCAGCTAATTACATAGCTTTAATAAAAGAAATGCAAAAAGATCTCAAAAGATGGGAATCTTTATTACTGACTGTAACAGGGAGAATAAACATTATAAAAATGCAACTACTACCCAGAATATTATTTTTGCATCAGACATTATCAGCCCTATTACCCCAGACCTTTTTTTTACAAAACTAAAAACAATGACAAGGAACTTCATATGGAAAAACAAAAAAACAAGGATAGTATGGGATACATTGATGTTGTCCAAAGAAAAGGTGGTCAAGCACTCCCGGACGTCTAGGTATATTATCTTGTGACTCAGGTGGCACAGATTTGGAAAGGATAGAAAAAGAGAATTCTTCTTTAATTACAGCTCAGATAGAAAAGGAAGCACAGAAATATCCTTCATTAATGAATTTACATTTTTCAAATATTACACAGAAAAAAAAATCACAAAAAATTGCATCACAACAGATACAACTTTGTGGTGCTGGAAAAGAGTATGGTTTTAATGAAAGAACATAATTGTATAACCCAATATACACCAATACATAAAAATTACAATTTCCAGTCACATTTCAAACACCATATTTAAGTATGGCAGGAAAAGGGTATCAAACAATGGGAACATATCCTACGTACAACAACTTTAAAACCATTTTCTACAATTCAGGAATAGTATGATATTCCTAAAACACATGAATATCAATATACACAGATTAAAAGCTACCTTAAAAAATAAGGATAGGCTGAAGATAACAGATCCCCCACAAGTATTAAAAGTACTACAAAATAACAAATATTGGAAACAACTGATCTCTTCTCTATATCAACTAATAATGAATGAAAGGAATGATAATTTAAATGAATTAAAAAGAAAATAGGAGGCAGATAAGGGTCTTAATTTTACAGATGACATGTGGCAACAAATTATAAAAGCATATACGAATAATGTCCAATCTACTAAACTTCAACAAATACAAATGAATTTGACATAGCACATTTACCATACACCATCCAAGCTGCATAAGTTTAATAACTCCATTACCGATAAATGTCCAAGATGTACACATACAAGTGGAACTTTGATTCATATGATACATTCATGTCCCTATCTGACAAACGTCTGGAGCAAGAGAGAAGAGGTAGTATCTGAGACTTTCAAGAAACCCATAATTTTGAATCCAATAATAGCTATATTAGGTATAGTACCATTAAAAGAATATTTAAATATAAATGAAATAAAACTCCTCATGCTGACCACCATAATAACTAAGAAATGTATTCTTATGAAATACAAAGATGATACCCTACCTACTTTCAAAACTTGGATTAATATGATGATACATACTTCTAATTTGGAACAGATCTGGTATATTAAAAATGGTAAAAATACATCTTTGAACAGTTATGGTCCTCATTCAGAGAACATATTCAGAAAGAGATTGGGTAAAGGAAAATACGAAGTGTTTTATGTGCACAAATCTAATTAGAAGTAGATAGGTTGTTCCTGGACCCCCACTTATGATAAAACAGTATCAGTTGCTGATGAACAATCTGAGGAAAATACTGGTCTCTGTGATATTTCTGAACTGGAATTAAAAAAAAGAAAAAAAAAGTGTGATGAAGAACAATGCAGCATTAAACAGTATGATTGTTCAAGTCCTTTGTAATAGGGTTCCCCAATGCTTCAGTGGTAGTATGCTGCACTGCTGTATAGGTAACCTAGGTTTGAGAATACTCTAGGTTTGGGAGGCAGGCAAAGTCAGGAAAGCTGCTATGCATCATTTTTCCTCTGCAGGGAGGGTTGATAATTGGTTCTTCCACCATAATAACTTGTACTGCTGAACCAAGGAGCTTTAATGCATGTGAGTCCATGACAACAGCTCACCAGTGTCACAGGATACAATAGCCAGCACACTATAGTCCCACCCCATGAAAACTAGCCTATATTGCCTGATCCAGACTGCTCATGGTGGATGGCCCTCCCCAGGACTAGTTCCTTGAAGAGAAAACTTGGGGGGGATGGGAATTCCAAATCAGTGATAATGGAGGCAGGCAATGTATGCTACCACAACAACCCCTATAGCTGAGCCAGGGAGCTTACATGCATGTGTGAGGCCATGCCAACAGCTGCACCAATGTCAGAGGATATAACAGTCAGCACAGTCTGGCTCCACACCACAGAAACTAGCCTCCATTATCAGATCAATACTGATCATGGTGGACGGCTCTCCAAGGACCTGTTCCTTAAAGAATAAACCATGGGGACAATGGAGATGCCACATGGGTGATAATGGATCTCAGTGGGAGCCACCGAATGACCTGAACAGGATACATTCCTGATATCTGAGGGTAGCTGGGTCAGGGGTAGAAAACTGATAAGGAAATAAATTCCAGGAAAAATTCTGCATTTGTGTTAACTGGGGGTACATTGTGGTGCATTGTTACATAGTATGTCATGGTTCAGTACCCATCTACCACAAAACCATTCAGATTTCTAGAGAATGGATGTAGAGTATGGTATCATATACAATGGTCTAGTGCAGTACAGTTAAGTTTACATGAACCTTTCACAGTACAATTGATATTAGTTTAATACCTGTCGCAGTTCAGCATAATTTATGCAAGAAGTTATTAACCAGTAGAGCTATGTGGAATATAAAATTCTACTTTTGGGATGCCTGTGGAATCACCATTTTGATTCTGCAGACTTTTGCGGAGTTTGCATGAATTCGTTTTTTTTTTTAATTTTGCCAAAATTTAAATTTTAATTAATTTGGTCTAATTTTAAAACTATGCATTGCAATAATGTTGCATTTGGCAGGTAAACCAGTACTAGTAGCATGTAGAAGTATTACAATTTTCAGAATCTTAAATTGAAAGGGAATGAGTTATTGCTGGTAAAGCATTTAAACAAAATGTAATTTTCAGTTATTTCCATCTAATTTTAAAATTTCTTATCCAGATTTAGCTACATTTTAAAGATTTAGACTAAACATGTGAAATGGGTATGTGCATCAAGACTCTTGTTTGACTTATGTACTGATGTGATTTTGCAATTTTTGGCAGCTTATAACATGACATCCTTTAAGCAAGTGATTAATGAAATTGAGGCTGCAAAAAATGCAAATTTATAAAACACCTGAAACTTTGAAACAAGAGAATGCACTGGCATTATTTTTTGCAGGTTCAAGGTGATTGTGAGTGTTAATGTTATTAATCACCTGCTTAAAGGATATCCATGTTATAAATTGTTAAAACATTGTGAAATAACATCAGTACATAAGTCAAATTAAATGAGTCTTTGTGAAAATTGTAGAATTTCATGAAAAGTATTTGGAAGCCATATTTGATTAATCTGGGGACTCCACTGGAAACATAGCAGTATGGTTGAAGGGGGATTGTTGGACTTTTATGCTAATGCAGGTAAGGTGATTTGCATGCTTTGTTCCTGATGAAGACTGGTAGGTCGAAGCATTGGGCACAACACAAATGGTGTCCTACCCGTGTGTCTGTTATCTGTTACTAGGCATTTGTCAAATAAATTCTACTACTGAGCATACTGACAGTCAGTTCTTTTGTTATTATCTCTGAAGTTGTGCACTGCACTCCTGTTCTACATTATTCTACAAGGGTAAGCCATACCCTCAAGAAGCACCATCAGCCTGCACTAGAGAGCATGGCCTTCCTTCCAGCAGATGCAATGGTGATTTTTCTGCCTGCAGTGCAGGTCAATTGGGTAGAACCCATAGCTAGGCATTACATATAGTGGGATTAGCTGACTGTTGTGTACTTGTGATAGGATGTACAAGTCCTGACAACATGAAGGTGCCACATATTCAATGAGAGATGTTCCTAATGGAAAAGATATCCAGGTTGGTCTTCTCCAAGACTCTTGTGGTTCTGGGGCCTGTGAGAAATGATAGTGTCATCAGACAAGATGATTTGTTTCTCTAACATTTTATTAAAAGAGGAAGGGTCTTATTTTTCTAGCATGTTAGAGGGCATTCTGGGGCAAGGAATGCCTGCATGTTCAGAATGTGATGCTGCTGTACCAATAGAGAGGGGAATACTGGTCTTGTCAAATGACATGAAGTCTGAGGGATTCAAATTAAAAGATAGGAGATGGAGAGTGAAACTAGTGCAGGAGGCTCATCAGTTGAAGGAGTTAGACAGTTTCACAAAGAAATAGACAGTTAAAAAGGGTACCATAACAATAGTAGCCCCCCCCCCCCAACAAGTTGGAGCAGGGAAGCACAGAATGTCAATAATTCAAACCTGACAGTAGGACATATAAGAACTACACCCAGTAAACTGACACTCCAGGAAGTATAATATACTTGCAAGTCTGGGACCTAGATCTATTCAAAAAGGTGTGGGGTGAGAAAATGCCTAGGGTACCAGGAAGAAAGAATGCTGTCTATTTCAGGATAGGCTAATAGGAAAAGGAGGAGATCAGGGGGACCAGTAGTTCCACTGAGTCTATCTGGATAAGTTAAAAGAGAAAAGGGGTGGGGAATGGAATATTCACTCAAAGAGGAGCTGCATGACTGCAAAACACTCAGCTCATCTTATCAGGTGAAGAAGGAATATATGCCATGTGAATGCTAAATTTCACAAGAGGAGTTTTGGAAGCATTAAGTATATGCTACCATAAATATTTGAGAAAATATTACCAATACTTTTTGTTTTCCACTGTATATTTAAAATTGCTAAATCGATTTTTTTCTAGTTTGTTAGATACCAGGATACATATGCATGGCAAATGTCAGGTCTACACCTGCAATAGCAGAGAAGCTACAAGCATCCACATTTTTGTACAGTTTTCACAAATATTTACAAATATTTACACAGTGAAATGTTGAACCTCTGTAACTTAAGTTTCTGAACCAAAATCCCTCCATATTTAATACATTTTATATGCCTTACACAAAGGCAGTGCGTTCTAATTTATACATATCTAGCTCCAAAGGTGCCTGAGTTATGTGCACATACAAATGTTCATAAATTTCAAACAAAAAATAAAATGAAAAACTTTGATCACCTAAAAGTTTGAGATGATACATTCTAATGTTATATTTGTCAACAAATAATTATTCCAAATTTCAGATCTCTTGACCAATATATGGCTGAGCTATGACCAAATTAAGAAATGTAAGAATGCCTTCAAAATTTTGATGAAATTCATAAGAATTTTGCAGAATTCTATTATTTGGGATTTTCTCATTTTGCATAGCTCTATTAATCAACATATTTGTGTTGAACACTGACAGTCCTGAATGAATTTCTATAAATGTGTCATAATGTCTAGATCAGAAGGGGTTGGCAGTATAACCTAAAGGTAAGAATAAAGAGCCGTGAATGAGCTTGGTATGTACTAAAAACTTGGGTTTGATTTCAACAACCTCTTCTTGCATAATGTGTGACTGAGCAACTCACTTAACCTCCCCAGAGCTCCTAGTTCACTCCTGAAAACAGGCACTTTGCTTAGTGGGCCTTGCCTGGTTACTGAACAATTAAAAACATGAAAGATTGGGGATCAACCAAGTGGACAAAATTTGCTTCCCAAATTATTTTGTGAAGCTGGAAAAATTCCGAAAGTACAATCTGCCACCTTCATGAAGTTTTCATCAGGTGAAGTTGCCCTTTTTACATTGGTTGCACTTGCACAAACCAACATATTGGGGCAACACAGGATTTTGGAGGTGTGTTACTGCTGAACCCATTGCAGTTCACAGAACCAGGGGCTTAGCAGTCTACTCCAATGACAACTAGGTGTGATCCTGATGCAGCTCTCTGCTGGATGGGCTGAATGGTCATGCACTTCAAAGGACTGAAGCCGCTCTAACCCACAAGGGTTTCGGCCTTTTGATTTGCATAACTGTTCAGCCCACCTGGGGTGCCCAATCCCCATGTCAGTGATCCCCCCCTCCCCCCATAGTGTCTGACATCAGAGTGCCCATTCCCCATGTCAGTGACCCTCCAGCACTGTCCAACATCGATGTGCCCAATCTCTATCGTCGACCCCCAACTCTGTCCAACATCAGGGTGCCCAATTCCCATGTCAGAGATCCCCCAGTTCTGTCCAACATCAAGGTGCCCAATTCCCATGTCCATGACCCCCTCCACTATGAGACACAGGGGCCCACCCCCTTGTCCCCAGTTATGTTACCCCCACAACTCTGGAACACTGGATAGTCCACCCCAGTGTCCCCAAATATTTTTATCCCTGAAAAGAAGAAAACAGTCCCCAACATCTTTTTTAATTAAACCTATATAAAAGAAAATGGTGTCTTGTCGTCTCCCCCATCCCAACCCTCCCTGTGCACCTACCCTCCCTGCACCCACCCTTACCCCATACTTACTCTGGAGGTCAAAGGCTGGCATCTTCTGTGGACTGGGACATGTCTGCACTCTTGAAAGCTGAATGGTGAACTGAAGAATCAATGTAAGTGCCGTATAATGGCAGTCAGTGGCATTTTGAACTTATATTGATATCTCGGCAATTTTTAGGTCTTTTTGCACCAAATTTCCAATATGGGTTTTTGGGACCCCACCTCATGACACTGGCACTGTCATTTCATTACTTGGTCCTCAAAGGTGATTTCATGGTCCCTGTTGGACTCACCTTTCAGGACTGAGTAACAAAATGACAGTGCCACTGTTCATGAGGTGGGGTCCCAAAAAGCCCATGTTGAAAATTTGGTGAAAAAATTCCAAAAATTGGCCATGTCATGAGCGTGCATTGTGCAGTTTCTACGTAGGCACATAACTTTGCAAATCTGTAATATTTTCACTCCAAATTGTTAACATACAGATTTTTTCACATCACCTCATGAACAGTACATCTGTCATTTCTCACATCCTGCCCAAAACTTGTTTATGCACATCTGGTATGAAATGGCATGATCCTTGCACAAAATCACCTTTTGGGGCAGTGTAATGAAATGACAGTGCCACTATTCATGATGTGGGGTCCCAAAAAGGCCATGTTGAAAATTTGGAGGAAAAATACCAAAAAACACCCAAGTTACATGCACTCATTGACATTTTCCTATGCAAGTGTGTACCTTAGCCAATTTCTCATATTTTCACTCCTAATTTTCAATTAGCCATTTTGTCACACCACCTCATGAACACTAAAGCTGTCATTTCTCACATTCTGCCCAAAATGATTTTCCACATCTGTGGGCGTGGAATTGTATTTTGCCACAGATTAAGACATTTTCACCTATGGAGTTTATAAGGTAAGGTGATAAGAAGACTATGTTGAACATTTGGGGTCAAAATGTAAAAAAGTTACAAAGTTATAATGGCAACATACAAGCATCTGCTTGCTGTGCCTACTTCCCGGGTTCGGAGACAGACTTGAGAGTTGGAGGACTGGCCGGGGGCAGAAGGATCAAATCTCCCAGGGACTGCTCTCCTTCTCTGGGGAGAGGGGAAAGAGTGTCTGGTGCATTGTGCACCTCTGGTGGAGGCTGGGGGTACCACCACTAACAGGGCCTCATGCAATGGGGGTGAGGCAGATGCTGGCATCAATGCACATCCCCACCCCCAGGGATCTTCAAGAAATAGAATATAAAAATTTCTGGCCCCATTCCTGATGCCCCCACCTCCATCGCTGCTCCCACAGCAACTAATAAAAGAGAGAGAGAGAGAGAGAGAGAGAGTATTGGGACCAAAGAGAAATATTATAGCCACAGAAATCACAAATAAAGTTTATTCTTGGTCCCAGTGTGGCTGTGTGAGTACACAGGGCAAGAGCAGGCTGGCAAAATAAGTATTTGACTTGTGCCACCATCCTGAGGAGAAAAAAGAGAGATACAGAGAGAGAAAGAGAGAGGGAGAGAGAGAAAGAGAGAGAGAGACTATTGTGGCTAAAGAGAAATGTTATAGTCACAGAAATCACATATACATATTCTTGGCCCCAGTGTGGCTGTATGTGCACAGGGCAAGAGCAGGCTGGCAATATAAATCACAAAGTTATGAGCTTGCATTGAAATTTGCAAACATAGGCTCATAACTTTGATAATTTTCAATATTTTGACTCCAAATTTTCAGCATAGCAATTTCTTCACAACACCTCATGAATGTGACAGCTGTAATTTTTCATATCCTGGCCAAAACACGTTTTTGCATCCCGAAAGTTGATTTAGCAGTTCCTGTGCAAAATCCCCTTTTGGACAGGAGTTGAAATTTTTCTCTGTACTTATTCATGAGGTGGGGTCATAAGAAGGGTATGTTGAAAATTTCTAGCAACAATTTCCACAAACAACAAAGTTATGAGCGTACATTGAAATTTCTGAATGCAGACTTGTAACTTTGACAATTTTCAATATTTTGACACCAAATTTTTAACATAGCCATTTCTTCACAACATCTCATGAATGTGATAGCTGCCATTTTTTAGATCCTAGTCAAAATGGTTTTCTTTTCACATCCTGAAAGGTGATTTCACAGTTGCTGCATGAAATCACCTTTTGGGAAGGTGGTGACATTTTTCTCTACACTTGTTCATGAGTTGGGGTCATAAGAAGGGTATGTTGAAAATTTGGGGAAAAATTCTTCACAAACAAAAATATTATGAGCCTGCCTTGAAATCTGTGAACACAGGCTCATAACTTTGGTAGTTTTCAATATTTTGATCACATATTTTCAACAAAGTCATTTCTTCATAGCACCTCATGAATTTCACATCTGTCATTTTTCAAATCCTGGCCAAAATGGGTTTTTTTTGCATCCGGAAAGGTGATTTCTTAGTTGCAGCAAAAATCACATTTCAGGCAGGAGTTGAAATCTTCAAAATCTGGGCTCAGAACTGCAAAAAAAAAAAAACATGTTTAACAAGCAATCAACATTTGGCATTGACAAATGCTTGTTTATTTTTCTATTTAATATTTTTTCTCTCTGTGTGAATTGAGTGCCTATGAAAATGCTAGATGTACAGCACTGAAACCTGAAATCCTCTGCTTATCCACATGACAGGTACAGCATGTGTAATCATGGGGCAAGCTTCCCTACACTGCACCACCAATGGGACTCAACCCTGCCAGGGAAGGACCACCATATAGGTGATAGGGTAGTTTAGACTCCATGCCCTTTCACTCCTTTGCCTCTCATGTGAGACTGTCAATAAAGATGCCAGTTAGTGCCAATCGTGTTGGTGGTTTTGTAATGTGGACACTTAACCTGCTGGGAATGGGACAGAGACTACCACAACTCATTTCACACAAGCCACTGAACAGTCCACAGGTGATAATGATTCTCAGCCACTACCAGCCTGTGCTCAATTTGAACCAGTGACCTGCAGGTGAAAGGCTCTGTAATCCTCTACATGTCTACTGAACCATCCAGGTCCCAGAGAAATTGCCCTTTGTTCTATGTGAATAGATAACTTTGTAGAAAAATGTGCCACTTCATGTGGAAAACTTCACAAAAACAGCAAAGTTCAAAGCTGGCAGTGCCAATGGGGACTTCATGAACTGATTCCCAAAGGCAGATTTCACCTCTTCACTAGAACTTTACTGGGGAAGTAAAACTTCACAATCTCTAGTCTAGATATTGATATATTTTGTACATCTACAGGCTTTTATATACTGTAATGTCTGTTCTGGGTTCACATTGTGTAAAATAGTATCATAATATGTTGTTGCATTAAAACGTTCATTACAAAGAGTTTTTTTTTTTTTTTTTAAACACAATGCTCATTACAGGGGTTTTGAATGAAATCTAAATACTGGATTACATCATTTGTAAGCAATTACTGTACAATATGTGTGTTTTCTGTATTTTGTTCTTTACCATTATGTGTTCAACTACTGTACTTCTGTATTTTGTACATCATACTAAGATGTGCTTGTGAACACAGTTCCACTCCAGGACATATAGTTTAAATAAAAAAAAATACATAAATACAAATACTTTGCACAGATTGTTTTAAAAAGGCATGGTATAAAATACACATTTTTTGTGTATGCCTAATATTTGTAGAAACAAACCTAATATATAAATGTTTTACTGTATGTTCTGCATGTGTAGTCACCGAATGGATAACTGGATCTCAGGATTATGGGATAATTTGTCAAATAAAAAAAATGACTGCCTTAATAGCCAAGTGGTAAGGTGCCCACCTCTAATATATGGGGCTGGAATATGTCCCAAGCATAAGAACAGAAAGCCTTTAGTTCTGCACCTTGTCACAGTCTTAGTCTTCAGGGAAGGATGGCTACTGTTCTCAATTATTACATTCCTCCTTGAGTTCTGGGGTAGGAGAAAAACTGCTGCAAAGCCCTGACAGAGCTGAAAACAGTCCCTGGTAGAGGAGTTAGTCAAGTACCTCCGAAGCCATGTCAGACTATTCTGCAAGCCACGTGCCACAGACATTTGTAAAAGCATTCTATGGGGCATTTTTGGTTGGGGCATGCGTAGACTGTGGCTTATCATTGCCCAGAACACACTGATAAGGACCTTGCTAACTTAAGCTCACAGGAACATAGCTGCTCCTCTGCATAGGCACTGATATTGTCATCACTGGCAGCTCCCACACTCACCTCACACTGACAGTCCACATCTGTAAAAACAGGTAACACATTCAAAAAGCAACGGTAAAAGTGACCTTTTTGAAGTAAATCACCCCATGTCTCCCATAGCATATATGGACCTTGCTTAGAGTAAACCCAGCTGCTGCACTACACATATCAATAGGGCAAGACTATGGGGTATCAGTCAGGCATGATGGAGTTAACAATGTATAAAAAAAGAGAGAGAGAGTGACAGTATTAATGTGCAGATGTCAATGTTTAGTATAGAGTTATCATGTGGGAACCTGAATATGGCCACCAGACATAAATTTGGCAAGTGTTGAAAAAGGTCCATGGAAAAAGAATTGAATTGGCTAGGAAAAAAAATTATCATTGCACTGAATACTGGAAAATCTATTTGAGCATTAATGACTCTCAGTGTGCCTAGAAATTCCCTTTTTAGTGATTAAATGGTTTATGTTCCATTAACAGCACAGACAAAACATGATTTCCAGGCATGTATTTTGCTTATAGTGACAAATACTGTATATCTGCACTTTATTTTCAAAAAAAATATACACTAAATGCTTTTCTTTGACAATGTCTATTTGCTAGTAACAGAATTATAATTAACAGTATAATTGAAGGCTTTATATTTTACTTTTATTCTTCCATGTGTCCATTAGTAGTTCAGATATAACCAGTATTGTAATTATTGCATTTTGAATCAGATTCGCCTACAAACCATATATTAACTTTAATATATATATATATATATTATATATATATATATATATATATATATATACATATATACACACACACATATATATATACATATACATATACATATATATATATATATATATATATATATATATAATGCACAACACAAGACTGGTCTCTTTTGCCATGATTTAAAGTAAATGAGATGACCAAGGCTGTCAGTATGTTGATAAATCTAGAAGGCAAACCTACCAAGAATCTTTCCTGTCCCTTTCCTGGACATCATATTAGATTACCATATCTCTAACCTGAGTTCTGCCGCTGGCCATTCCCAATCAGGCCACAATTAGATATGTATCACTGAATTGTCTGTTTTCCGTTAATAAATGCTTTTATGTCCTAACAGCATTATTTTGTTCAGATTTGTCATTTTCCTAAATCATTAAGTTGTTACCTGAAATACATATAGTGATGTGACTGTGCCTGCTGTGAACCATTGGATTATGTTAATATGCTAACAACAGAGGCATATCCTTTTCCATTCATTAAGAAACATTTATTTTTTCTTGTTTCCAATATTTCCTCTTCCTATCACTAGGCAGTGGCTTTCACATTACTCATCCCACCTATAAGGGGACAGTCAGTTCCCTCCAGAAAAGCTCCCAAGGTCCCATGGGCCCACTGTAAACTCTAGATCAGAGCACTGCAACCAAGCTAACTTGATAGACCATAAGGCCCTCTTCTGCTGGCTATTTAATGTGTTCATATGTTTGTAAGGTAACTAAAAATGTGGTAAATATATCCTGAATTGTGACTGTGATTGGTGGAATCTGATTACATGACTGGGTACTGATCCAGCATGCTGCATGGCTGTGCAAACTAACTTGTGTAAGCTAGAATCAAAAAAGTAATGGTCAAATAGTTATGTCAGTCTTTGTGGTAATGATGCACTCTCATTTTAAATGATAAAGATTAGCATCACATAAATCTGTAACATGCTCTCACATTCAAAAATGAATAATAAAAAAATAGTAATGCAAACAAATAGCATTTCAGTTTTCCAACTACTGCACAGTAATGTGGAATTGCTCTGCTTTGTCTTACATATTTAGACATTTTATGATAACCACAACACTCTTCATGGTGTGCATCTAGTTCAGTCCATGGAATTCCAGAGTGGTTGATGGCACTTGTCATTCCCTTGTACCTCACTGTACACCTACGGTATGCAGTGATTTAGTTCCACATACATCTCATTGTGTTATTTTCTCATTTTTACATTCGCTTGCGCGCATGCGCAAGGAACGTTTTGGGAGAGTAGCACAGTTTGGAGGTGTGCCTCTCCCTTTCAATCCACTGCTCAGTTGAGCAGGCGTGGTGGTCCTGCACCAATGGGTGCAGGAGCTGTGTATGACAGCGGTGGTCTTGGCTTCAAACAAAACCACCGCTGTCATACCAAGCACATCACGCCCTTCCATCGCACCCCCAAAGCTTTGGTGCCACGGTGGAGCCCACCCCAGCATGGCAATGTCCTCACAAGAAAGTCACGCCGGGACGGTGCCCAATCCCCCGCTGGCTCTCGCCCCCAGCAATCTTATGCCATGCTGAGAGCCCACCCCAGCATGGCAAGCATCCCACGTAGTCCATTTTTTTAAACCTGTAAAGAAAAAACGGTCCCACGTAGTCTCCCAGTCCCCACTCCCACAACCCGCACCCACCCACTGAGCACCCAGCCTCCCCACACCCCCTCACCCCATACTTACCTCCAGAGCTTGGCGTGATGATCTTTGGTGGACCGGGAACACGTCTGCACTCTTCAAAGCCGACCGCGAACTGAGGAAATGCCAGTAAGCTGTATAATGGGCTAGATGGGGGTTTCAACTTTTTGCATATCTCAGGCATTTTTGGAATTTTGCACAAATTTTCAACATGGGTTTTGGGACCCTTCTCATGAATGATGTCACTGTCATGTGGCGTTATTCGGGCCCGAAGAGTGATTTCGCCAGTCACTGCGTAGTCACCCTTCGAGCCGAACTCTTTCATGACAGTGACATCGTCTGAGAAAAGTCTAAGCTATGTTGAAAATTTGGTATAAAAGAAATCAAAAAATGACTGTTCTGGCGTGCATTCGCGGTTCCTCGCGCTTCGTGGGTTTTCCAATTTTCAATATTTCCACTCCAGATTTTCAACATTGCCATTTTACCACACCTCCTCATGAGCAGTACAGCTGTCATTTTTCACATCCTGCCCAGAATGTGTTTCCGCCCATGTAACGCACAATGGCACAGTCGGTGTGTGAAATCAAAGTATGGGACACATTAAGAAAATTACAGTGACACTGATCATGAGCAGAGGTCATAAAATGGCTGTGTTGAAAATTTGGTGAAAAAATTCCTAAAAATGACTGTTTTACGACTGTGTGTTGCTCAGTTCCTATGCACGCTCGTAAGTTTGCTAATTTTCAATATTTTCACTCCAGATTTTCAACATTGCCATTTTACCACACCTCCTTATGAGCAGTACAGCTGTCATTTTTCACATCCTGCCCAAAACGTGTTTCTGCCCATGTAGTGCACAATGGCGCAGTTGGTGTGCGAAATCAATGTATGGGACACAGTAAGAAAATCACAGTGACACTGTTCATTAGCAGAGGTTTTAAAATGCCAATGTTGAAAATTTGCTGAAAAAATTCCTAACAATGACTGTTTTTCGAGCGTGCATTGCACAGCTCCCACGGACGCTCGTAGGTTTGTGAATTTTCAATATTTCCACTCCAGATTTTCAACATTGCCATTTTTACCTCACTTCCTTATGAGCAGTACAGCTGTCATTTTTCACATCCTGCCCAAAACGTGTTTCCACCTATGTAGCACACAATGGGGGGTAACAAAAAGGTCATACTGAAAATTTATTGTGCAAATACCAGCAATCGCACAGGGCATTAGGGCAAAGCACCATACATGCCAAACATCACTGCAAATACCTGCAAGCGAACGTTCAGCATTGACAAATGCTTGTTAAGTCATAATACAGTACCACCACACAGGGCATTAGTGTCACCAAGAGACTATGACCATGATTTTCAAAGTGTGGTAATCTGTATATACATCTGCAAATGTGGGTGTTGAACTATATATGTTATCTTTTTTGTTGTTGCTTGTTTGTTTGCAGTCTTCAAGCAGAGATGAAGGGGAAGGGTGGGGGGATGATGTCACATAGGTTAATAATCATGGTGTCCAGGTCAAGTCTCTGTTTATGACAGGTATGTCCTCCAACTGTCTAGAAACATTATGCACACATTGGCAAATTATTATAATAGAGGTTTATCTTCTTGTCAACATTTTCAGCTACAGTAGGTGGAGAAGCTTTACTGCATATATCTGTACACGGAGGATTATTTAAATGTAGAAAATGCAAGCGTTCACACTCTTTATGTCAGCGATGTTTTCTTATGCAAATGGACCCTAAAATATTGAATAATGTACACTGAGTGCATCAGCTTAACTTACTCCACTTATGTTCTTCGGCCACCTGTAAGTTTTGCTTTGCCTCTAAACTAAAATCTCCTTGCTAACAAGACCAGGATTTAGATTGTTGATTGCAAAAAAACCTATTAGCATTGCAGTATAGTATGCTCTGCAGTCTGCCACTCCTCTGGGTAAGCCATGATTACATAATACATTCCAACGTTGGATTGACAAAATGTAACTTCTTGTGCTAAGCAAACACAACACGTGGATACTGTTAGGCCTACTAATGTAAATTATTAACTATGATCTTTGCTTTAATATTTGTAAATTTTAACAAACAAGAGCATGCAACTTTTGTGACTGAGTATGGTGATCGGAATTTAAATTATGCAGTTTTATGAGTTGTGAATGTCTATGCAATGCAGAGACATGATACAGTATGTTAGGTTAAATACTATAGTGACTAATAGTTATCAGAACAGATTATACAACATACCTTACTATAGAATTAAGAAATCCCTTGTTATGCTCTACTTTAAAATACCTGTAAATCAGATACCATAGTTCAATATCACACATAATGTAGCTGTTTAAATTTTGTGAATCATGTGACTCCTTGCTGTTTTAAAATCTTGTTTTGCTAGTCAAATAACAAGATGTTACGGCTCGTTTAAAAGGCTGTATTATTTGGGGATGAGGCATGATTAACAATATAGCATGATTGATTTGCTATTTATGATTCCCAATGGTAAATTCCAAATCAAGTTTCACAGATTTATTTTTGGCTTTAGCAAGACCAAGCACTAAGCCCCTGTTATCTTTTTTTCCAGGAAATAATTTCCTCTACCAAAATATGTATGCTAATGCTGAAGATGAGAGAAAGTAAGCAAGTATTTGCTTTGGCAGGCGATCCATGGAATTAGGAAGCTTCAGTGCAATACTTCATACTGATGGATGATACTTTATCCTTCTCTCTCCCTCCCTTTCTTTAATTACACTGCTATTTGGGGTTCTCTCACCCTGTACTGTAGAGAGATCTTATTACTTGTAGTGCAAATACTTAAAGGAGTACTACAGTCAAAATGTGTAAAAATATATGTTGTGAAAAGCGTTTTGATTTGTGTGTTTAGTCCTAGTGTGTCCTTTCCTTTGTTGGCTATTATGGGTGTTTTCTGAATTTGCCTACTACTTGCATGTCCTCTGGGGATCTCCATGCTACCATGATTTATTGCATTTCTTTGTCCTACAATTATTTTGGTCTTGTGATAGTGATGTGTCTGGGACCACTGATTCAGTGAGGGAAAGTACAGTACAGCAGTAGTAATCTGGTGATATGAGCCTGATGTTCTGGCATTAACTAAATAACTCTAATTTATAAATATTAAAAATTATTAAAAATATTTTTGTTTTCTTTGTTTGTCAAGATCTAACCAGCAGAAGTACATGTCTTGATTTTAAGGCTTTTAGGTTCATCAAACTACTCTCAACCATAAAAAGCAGAGAAATCATCCTAGGCCATCAATGCTATAATTAGTAAAGATCTAGCTATTGTTTAGCCCTTAGTTAAACCTCACATGATTGCTAAGCTGCAAATGTAAACTTTTGTGTTCACTGGATAAAGAATTAACTTTTTTTTATTTAGTTGTTTAACCAGGAGAAGCACACTAAGCTGAAAGCTTTTTTACAGGAGCATCCTGGGAGCACAGGGAAATTAAGTGACTTGCTCAGGATCACACAGTATGCAAGTGGAAGCTGTGGGATTCAAACCCAGGTCTGGTCTGCTGGATGTCACCAGATTTGCAGCTCAGAGCCTTAAACCACTGCGCTATACTTAAATTATAAAATGGGCAAATGGATGTCATGAAATGTGATTGGTTGTTAGCCATGTGTTAGAAGTGTCTAACACATGGCTAATAACAAGTTCTGGACAGCAGAATGCATAACAGCAAAAGAAATCTATGAGCCACTGAAATTTTGAAAAACTGGCAGCTGCCATATTTACCCATCACTTCGCCCACATCTGTAAATAGCTGCCAGTAGCATACATGGTAAACCCACTATTTGCACTACATTTTATAGAAAGAAAAATATAGGGAGTGCTCACATTTAAACTGAACATCATACAAAGGGCAGTTTCACCTGTCTGCGCCCATCAATAATGTTTAGCCCCACCGCCAGCCCGAATGCTTCTCATCTGCGCTCAACCACTCTGTAACCGGATCTCCTTTCTCCCACTCGATAATTATGTACTCTTTCAGAGTACATAAATGGAAATCAGAGTAGTTTTTTTTTTGGGGGGGGTTGTTTTTAGAATTCAGTCAAACCTAGCTCTGGTGCAACGTCTCTGCCGAGCAAGTCTTCTGTTTTGTCTACCCATCTACCTGCTTATCAGGACCACTCACACACATTGAAAAACAAGGAAGTCACATTCCTCACTCCTCCGGCTTGCAACAACCTTGTCTTATCCACTTATTATTGGAGCTATTTTTAATTTCTTTTTTTGACAAGAGATCTCTTCCGTGAATGTTCAGCCCAGCTGCCAGCCCGACCATTTCTCATCAGTTTACTCACTCTCTTCCTGCTTCCTTAACCTCCTGACAGAGTCTGCCTCCACTGTAGTCTTCACACACCACCTTTCCAATACTAAACATCCTGTACCATTTAAAAAAAAAAAGAAATAAAACAGTTGCCAACAAATCTTATTTTTTGTTCATACCTTTTCAGCCATTATGCTTTTCCTCTTACCTCACTAGTGTTACCAGTTCTGCTAAACAGCCTCGCAGCCAACACATTTTCTGTGTCATTCAGTACTTAGTATTTCTGCACAAAATTGAAAGGCAGTTTATGTCGTGTTCATTTTGGGGGTCTATATCAGGTGGTGGGGGAATTATCCACACAGTGAACTACAAGAATGCAGGGGTCTGAAACTGCAAGTATAGAGGTCATAGCAGGACAAATGTCCTAAGTTTTAAAAAATATTACATTAGGTCAGTTAGATGGAGGAACTATTTTATGTGAAATTTGGGCAAATATTTTAATGTTTGTATTATTTAACCATATTACTTTTAATTTTAACATACATATTAATTACGGTGTCCTATTTTATAAGCACCTTAAGACAGTCTGGGGATGTGTACTAGACAGTTCTAACACACGGTTAGGGGTCTGCACGCACTCAGCCTATAGTCTGGTGCATCGCTATGTCTCCCAGCCATGCGTTAGAAATGTCTAACACACACCCCATCATGTCTTATTGCTTACATCACAGCAGTACTGCTGTAAAATTTACTGTAAACCAGTACTTGCCAAATTTATGGTCCCAGATGCACAACTGCTGCATGGACCAGGAGGCATTGTATGAATTAGAAGAGCAATAAACCATGTTAACATGGATATCCCCAGAGGCCATAAAACTACTAGACAAATTCAGAAAAGAAACTCCTAATAGCAAGAACAGTGAAGGACACACCAGGACTAAACACACACATCAAAATGTTCTGTGCAACATATGTTATTGCAAATTTTGACAGGAGTATGTCTTTAGTCTGAAGGTGACATTCTTTCATGGAAAATGTTGGAGACTATGATGCATACACAGAGATGGCTCACCTTACATTTTGATATATAAATATGTATATAACAAAAGATGAAATTTATACAGCTGATTTGCTGATCCTAGTGGTACCTTCAACTGCATAATTCATAAAATTTTGGGGGAAATATTTATATAATCTTGACATGGATCCAAATATACAATGTATCATTATATGACTGCACAGCACAACATGATCTGAAATGCAATATAACACAAAGGGATCACTAATTAACACAATTTTAACTAATGCAGGTGTAGGTCAGGGTTGTATATTGGCACCCATTTCATTAAATATATACTTAAAGTTTTAATTTCACTTAGTAACACTGAGTTTCATGCATATAAGATTAAGGACACACCAGTGAATGTGTTTTCTTATGATGATGATGTGGTGTTATTATCTTATCAGGACTAGTCTTATAGATGCATTTTATAAATTCTCTTCTTTGTGTACACAGAATGCAACACAAATCATCTTATCCAAAACACAATTGGTAGAGTTTGGATCAAATAAGAAACATACTAAAAAAATGATTCATGAATAAGGAACCAGTAACTATAACAATAAATTACAATTATTATGGGATACGATTAATAGCATCAGCCAACTAGATAAAGCATCTTGAATTATTATCAACAAAAATGCAGAAAGCAGTGGATGGGCTCAACATATTTACTCACAAATATGGAGGCTTTACTATCAATTGCTCACTCATAGCCATGAATGCAAAAGTGAAACTGACTCTTTCATATGCAGGTGAGGTCTGGATGATATGTGACAACTCAGTTGGAAAGATAAAGTTCTATAGATACATTTTATAAGTTCATAGCTGTGACCGCTCATATAGTCTACAATCAGAATCAGGACAATATCCTTTAGTTACTTTAATTCAATAAAGAATCATGCTTGCCATATTGTATTTATTACCTGAGAAGCATCTTCCAAGGAAATGTATAGAAGCAGACAAACTGGAATATGCCACTATGGGTTTCGATTCCTTACCTCATGTTAATTAAAAACATAATATACCCAGCAGGTTTAAGATATCTTTTTACCAAAATGTATTTGAGACCCAAAGATGAAATAGACTCTACAGTCAAATTAAGACAAAGACATTTCAAAGCAAAATGATACAAGAAGTACTGTAATTTTTAACATCCACCTTAGATATTAACAGATTAAATCACAATTTGGAATAGAGTGATATCTGTCAAAACTATTTAAACCAAAGGGACAGACATCTTTAACAAGATTCAGATTGAAACTATATACAAGTAATTCATAATGTTTCAGACAGTAAAGGGACAATATACTGTACATTTCTCAAACTGTTCTTGTTCTCTCTGTTTTTTAATTAGCAGTTTGGTCCCCATTGCTGCCCCCCACCAACTGGTGATGGGGGCACATATGTATTTTTATGTATTTTTCCTCTAACCCCCCAAAGGCCCTGGCACACATCCATGCGAGTGTGTGGAGGCATGCTTCAAACTCTGTGGCACCAGCTCAGCCCCTTCCTCCTCCTGATACTTTTCTGCTGGCACCCCAGTGACCCAAGGTTGTTTCTGAATCCAGGTAGCTGGCATAGCATGAGGTAAGTCATACAGTGCCTCAACCCTCTATACCACTGGGCCGGCTCCTTCTCTTGAAGAACCTGATGACATAAAGCATGTCATATGGAGATGCCCTTTCTATAAAAAAAAAAGAAAATAATCAATCACTTGCTTCCATCATCAGAGAGATGTCTAAATCCCCTGACAACATGCTTGCAGATTCTTCTAACTCATCCTTCCCATAACTTCTTTCAAGTTTAAGAAAATACATACTCTTAATCAAATTGTGGTAAACCTTTTTTGTTTCCATTTTACCGCATCATTTGATGCTCCCTTTTCCTTTTGAGATTATTAGCTCTGTACAGGGGAATGTAGGTAACCAATCCACAACTCCTGTCTACCTGATTTTATGCAGCACATCCTTTTGTCCAGCATTTGCTAATTGTTAACTTAGACATAATCCCACAAAATGTTTCAGTTAATCATAAAGAGAATTGTAACTTATGAGTCCATTATATACAGTTATATTTAAAATATTGAACTGTACTTCTGTGGATTTCCATATACTGTAGTTAGGAGGGGAGGAGGAGAAAGAGAGAATGGTCAGGGAGGGAGAGCAGGGACAAAAGCCTGAGCTGTGAACCCTGTACAAGGAGCAGACTAGATAGACCATAGGGCCTAATTCTGCTGGCTAATTCACATGTCTGTATGTCCATTCTTCAGTGTTAACAGTGGTATGCTATAATGATTATAAATCATTACCATTATAAGGAAACAAATGAAAATGATGTGTATGACCATGTGTACTTTGTTGCATCATGTTTTAATCTTTCAGGCTGCATTTTTAACTCATTTTTTAATGAATTTCAAGATGGAATATTTTGTATTGCAAAAAGTTTCTATCAAATTAGTTTAACAGCTGTTTAATCAGTAACAGTTTTGATGTTGACTTTATATTTCATGCATTTTCTGCATATATTTTCTTCAAAATGACATTTGTATGAATCTTAAGGGATATATGATCTGATGAGAACCATGAGCAGCATATTCAAACACTTTGCACTACATATATTGTATGTGAGCCACTCAAACTGGGATGCTAGCACTCAGGTGTTAGTTTGCAAGCCAATCCATGTATTTGAAGTTGCAGTTTGTGTGGCACAATGCAGTTTGTGTAGCAGTGCAACAGCCTGGCTGCAGCACATACTACAGTAATTAAAGGCAAAGTCATACATACACTGTACAATGATGCTTTGAGACTCCATGAATAGACTGACTTATTGTTTGTTCACTGCTAGTATATTCTTGCCAGAAGTATGTTTAAGTGCACAATTAACAAGGGCAATAAAAAAAAATCTTTGCTGGTGCCCTATACAAGGCCACTATAATACAATGAATGACAGAACACATATATTAGAGTTCTGTGCAGTCCATTGGATAAAGGATGGAGTACACTGGTTTGAAACCTTGGTCTGTATGAATCACTGAAAAGGAGCACTGCTGTTGTGGACCTTGAAAGAGCACATTAGATCTTTTGTGCTTGGCACCTCATGCACAACAACACATTCATACCATTGCATACAAAGACGTGCTACATTGCCATGTATTATCTTTGACACAGTTATCTGGATTGCTCTCTTTTACTGTACATCCCACAACTTACAGACTTTGTTCACTCTGAAGAGCAATGTTCCTTTATAATGACATGTAAATGGCAGGTATGAGACAGAAATTAAATATTAATGCCTTGCATAAAGAGTAGGGTATATGTGCAGGTGTTTTGCTGTATGGACAGATTAGGTCGGCCTAGCGGTCCTTATCTGCTGTCAACTACTATGTTACTACATTACTATGTAATTGACATTTTACCTTCCTAATATAGCAAGTGTGCACTCATGCACAAAGACTTTAGGGTTCTCAAACAAACAAACTGCTGTGCCTCAGTATTCTTGGATTCTACCATTTAGCAGCTTTCCCAGGTCTTTTGCACTGGTGTGAATTCTGCTGGTGCTGGAGTTTGTGCCATGTGCAGTGCTACTCTCACACGGAGTATGTTCAAATTGCAGTTGTGTGAATACATATTGCATTGTACATGTTCAAATATACTACCTCACATTGTTGTGCTACCTTGTACACAGGGGCCCAGATATTCAAACTGCGCCAGGCTGTGGTGCCAGCTTGGGCGTAGCGCAACTTGGCTGTGCAGGGGTGTGGACTGGGTGATATTCAACGGAGCTTTGCCACGGCACAGCATCATTGAATATCACACCATGGCCACCTGCAGTGTGCATGGCACAGTGGCACTGTGCCAGTGCAAGTGGCCAGAGTGGAGCATGGGGATGCGCTAGTGCAAGTTCCATTGCGCTATGCACAGCAACCACGATATTCAAAACTAGACATGCAAATGGGGTCATAATGTATGCAAGGCACAAATGGGGCCATTTGCATGTCATTATGGCCCCATTTGCATGCAGGTGCATCGATCCCGACAACTTGCACCTGGCGCCTGCCAGGCAGCAGCTGTTGGGGACCGATGCCCCCTGCAGCTGGCAATGTGCTCCACAGCCCGATTGTGGGCTGCAGTAAAAAAGAGGAAAAGCATAAATCCCTGGTGGTCCAGTGGACTGCTGTCTGCCCAATTGCGGGCATTTGTAAAAAAATAAGATATTTGTCCAATATCCCTGGTGATCCAGTGGACCGATGTCTACCCGATCATTGCCATTTGTATAAAAATTAAGAAATCTGTTCAGTATTCCTGGTGGTCCAGTGGACCTGCCTGTCCGATCATGGGCTAAGTAAATGATTATATCCTTATATCCCTGGTGGTCAGTGGACCCCCCACCCACCCGCCCACTGAAACCCACCGCCCGCTCCCCAGTCAGCGGCAGGTGGCAGCTCCATCCGACTGACACCATTGGTAGGGCTGTCGCCCATTGGTCACAACATGAGCCAATGGGCCTGCAGCTCATACCGTACTACACATTCCAGATATGTGAATGGCAATGTTATACAAAATATAAAAAAAGCAAATCATAACAAGCATACTCTAAATACAAATATGAAGTTAAAACTACTAAACAGTTGATCAAAACTGAGAAAATACATTTTTAATTTAAATTATCAATGAATTAAGGCAATAATAAAGCTTTTTTCTCTTATATAAATCAAATAAGTAAAGAAAACAATTGTATTCAAACTATAATATCAAATGGGGAAACTACCAATGACCCTAAGAAAATAGCCACTACCATAAATATTTTTCTACTGTTTTCAGAAATAAAGATTCAATAAATTGTAATATAATAATCACTAATGAAGAACCACCTATTATTAGTATCAACAAAATGAAAAAAGGCACAAACTCAGATTCAATGCTGCATCAGGACCAGATGAAATAAACCCTAAATTCCTTAAAAATCCATCATCAACCATAAATAGACCTCTGACCATACTTTATAATAAATTGATCAAATCTGGTAGTATACCAACTGAATAGAAGACAGCGATTATCTGTCCAATATATAAAAAAGGCAATAAAATTCATCCCAAGAACTATTGCCCAATAAGTTTAACATTAATTCCATGCAAAATTCTTGAAACTATAATTTATTTATTTAGTTTTTGTTCACCAGTAGGTGCACTAGCCAAAAGACTATTTTCAGGCACGACCCAGGACAGTACAGAGACAAACATCAAGAAAAAACATTTTTGTACATAATACAGGAATTACAAGTATACTTTGAACAATTAATAGAGGTAGATGTGACAAAACAATACAGCATTTGAGTTTACAAGTGTCAGATACAAACAAGTCAAAAGTTTTAAGGAGAAACTGAGCAGTATACAAACAATAAGGAGTAAAGTGCTGTGAGACCAAGTAATAGACAAGTAATAGCCAGTAGTTGGCTAGTAATAGACAGGTGGAGTGCAGTGAGAGGGGAGATAGTAAGAGTGTTGGAAAGAGGAGGAAGGCAATAGAAGGGGGGGACAGGTATGGTATAGTAAGGACAGGTTACCAAGTAGGGTTCAGCTGATGAGAAAGAGGAAGGCTGCTAAGTTTGAGAAGAGAAAGCACCCAAAGTTAACCAGAAAGGGGAAGAAAGAAACTGAATGCTGGAAGTTAGGAGGAGTGATTGAATAGGACGTGATCACTGTTGGAGTAGATCTAAGGCAATCTGTAAGACTACAGAGAGAGTGAGGGGGATTAGAGAGTGGGGGCTAGGGTGTTTTGAAACAGGAGCAGACATAGGAGGAGAGCAGATAGTGGCGTAGCTCTCTTTTAAAAGAGATATGGGATGCAGCTTGAGGTAAGATTAGGGGAATTGTGTTCCAGAAATGAGGTGCATAACAGGCAAAGGCACGACCACCTTTTGAAGTGTGATACCTTAGAATAAGAACTGGATGTTGTCCGCTGAGCACAATGCATAGTTGGTTTTCTGGTAGGGGAGGAGTTTGGCCAGGGGTTTAGGTGAGTGGGATCTGATGATGCTATCAGTAATAGAACCAAGTACATATGACCTTAGTTCTTGGGGAGGTAGCCACCGCAGATCTGTGTAGAGAAGACAGTGATGTTTCAGTCTGGGGAGCAGGAAGTGGAGCGACAAATATTATTATACATAACATCCCATTTTCGCAGACTCGAGTTGCAAGTTGTGACATATATAGTGACCCCATAGGTGAGGGAAGGAAGTAGTATCCCACAGGCAATAGCAAGCCTGGCAGATGGAGTGAGAGCATAACTAGTGTGGTAGGCGATACCAAGTTTGGAGTTAACCTGCTTACAGATGGATTGAATGTGAAGGTCAAAACTCAGTGTTGGGTCAAGACTGAGCCCAAGATATTTGAAGGAATTTACCAACTCTACCGGTGATCCATCAGGGAAGGAGATGTTAAAGTGTGACTTGGAGAGTTTAAGTTTAAGTCTGGAGCCAAATAACATAGCTTGGATCTTGGCTTTATTTAGAATGAGTTTGTGATTTATAAGCCACTGGTGTATAAGCTGAAAATCATAGGAGAGTAGAGAGTTTATATCCTCCATACAGTTGGAAATGGAATAAAGTACAATGTCATCCGCATGTAGTAGTGAGGATGTTTTGAGTAGATTAGAGGTGATGCTATTTATAAAGATGGAGAAAAGCAGAGGACCTAAGATAGACCCTTGGGGTACACCAAGATTGATAGTAACCTTGTCAGAGAGGGTAGAGTTAAATTTCATGTATTGAGACCTATCAGTAAGGTAGCTTTTAAAACAGTCTACTACATTTTGGAGAAGCCTAGAGAGACGAGATTGGCAGAGAGGATGGAATGGCCAACAAGATCAAACACCTTTGTCATGTCAATGAAAATGGCCCCCGTGAGCCAGTCAGAGTCCATAGCCTGTAGGGTATCAGACGTGAGTTTGAGCAGGGCAGTAGTGATACTGTGCCCTTTGTGAAAGCCATGTTGAGCGACAGCTAAGAGGTCATGTTTCAGCAAGAAGTCAGTTGTTTGGTTGGCAACTAACTTCAAGAATTTTGCTGAGTGCAGATAGGATGGTAATGGGGCTGTAATTTGTTGGGTCAAGTGGGTCACCTTTCTTATGTACCGGGGTGACTCTGGCCATCTTCCAGATTTCAGGGACAGAGCTAAGACAGAGAAATTAAAGATCTAAGGAAGGGGAGCAGCTATGTGTGGGGCAGCTAATTTTAGGAGCTTGGGTTCCAGTTTATCAGAACCCATGGCTACATACTCTGAGATGCTTCATAAAAGTCTGAGAACTTCATTTCTTTGGATGGACTTGGAATAGAAATTTGGCCTGGTGGAGCTTGCTTGTTTGACAGGTTTTAATGGGGTAGTGAAAATAGAGGTGTACTGAGTGATTTCAGCAAATTGCATGTTAAAGGAGTTTGCAATAGTGAGGGGGGTTGTTACAGTGGATGCCTTTAAGAGATATGTTATTTGGAGTAGAGGACTGGTTTGAACCCAGAAAGAACTTAATGTGGGACCAGATTTTTCTAGGGTCCTCCTGGGAGTCTATTAATAGGTCTTTGCAGTAGGAGCTTTTTGCTTGTTTGATTTCATTCTTACAAGCATTTCTTAGAGCTCTGTAGGTATGAAAATCTTCAGGGAGACCAGATTTCTTGTACCGGAACCAGCTTTTATCCCGCAGGTGTAATTTAGAGAGGAGGTCAGATTTTAGCCAGCTGGTCTGCCTATTTTTCACATGTCTGGTCACAAGATGACTTTGATATTCTTGTAGTGCTAGGAATTTGGTTAAAAAGATGTCTAGGGCAGACTGGGCATCCGATGATTCATAGAGAGAGGACCAATCAATGCAAACTACACTCCAACAAGAAAGCCTGTGGGTCAAAGTTAGCATAGTGGTGGAAAGTAAGGAAACGGGGCTTCATAGGTTCAGGCCTGCCTTTTCCCCAGATACAGTGAGTGGGGGAATGGCCAGTGATGGCATCAGGTAGGACGCCGGCATCGATAATGTTTTCAGGACGGTTTGTCATAATCCAGTCTAGAAGTGTGCTGGTATTTGATTGAAGAGCTGTTCTAGTAGGTAAAGGGATAAGCTTATGCAGGTTGTAGCTTTGCAGTTTGGTCTGGGCTGTCATTTGGGAGCTGCCCAGCCAGTTAATGTTAACGTCTCCCAGCAGAAGAACTTCGCTATTTCCTAATTGAGAAGCAGTTTGATCAAGTAGCTCATCCAGCCCTTTTAGACCATGGGTAGGGGGATTATAGGCACATCCAGCTCTTTTAAACCATGAGTAGTGGGATTATAGGCACAGAGAATGAACAGCTTCTTGGAGCCTAGGGTGAGGAGGACATGAAGTGCCTCACAGTGGTCTAGGGGAGATAAGCTAACTACAGAGAGCTGGAGGTGACACTTGAAATAAATGGCTGTACCACCCCCCCCCTTTTTGGAGTTGGCCTATCACTTCTCAGGAGATTATAAGATGGTAGGGAGCACCAAGAGTCAGAAGTGGATGACATCAGCCAAGTTTCAATGAGGCATATTATACCTGGCTTATAGAGTGCAGTCCAGGATTCAAGTTCAGCAAAGTTTCGTTCAAGGCTCCTAATATTATGATGAGTAATAAGTAGACCTTTTACATTAGGAATAGGAGTGGTTGGTAGATTAAGGGGCCCAGGGTTTGGTTGTATATCCCCAGAGAGCAGAATAGCCAGTAATAGGAGGTACCAGAGCTTACAATGCAGGAAAGGCGATAGGGCATGAGCTCGTAGGCAGCTGCTTTTGTGAGCATAGGCAATCAAGTGGACCCATGCCTTGTTTGTAAGTAAGTGTGTAGTATCACAGTAAAATGTAGGTATCACAAGAAGATCCGAGTAGGTGAAATCATTTGGTTGATAATGTGGGAGAGCGTATTCAGCTGGAGGGACCAACATAATTGATAGGTGTAGCAGAGGCAGAGTGCCTATGAGGAGAAATACCAGCAACTGATTGTACATTTTTAGATCCCAAGAGTAATACGTTCAAGATGGGTTTGGGACTAATAGTAGTTCTTTGAATGTAGTGGGGAGGAGAGAGGCATAGCAGAGAGCAGTCTCTTGATGCAGGTTTATAACAGTCAGATTAGGGGGTGGGTGAGACAGCAAGCCGAGAAAGGGAGACAGAAAAAAAATATTGGACAGTTTGGGTTAGAGTGGCTGATGTTAGACAAAAACTCAAGAAATTAGGAAGAATTAGTACACCTACAGACAGTGCCAGTAATTCATCATGTGGAGGGGGGCAGAGGAGAAAGGAATTGAGAGAGGGTTGGTGAGAGACAAAGTGGGTGGGGACAAGTAGTGTATTTAAACGGAGGCCTGGGAGGGGGTGGTAGGGCCAGACCAAATTTCAAAGAGTCCTGGAGCCTACAGTAAGAGTAGTTAGGCAGTGAGAAATGCTGTACAGAGAGTTGGGTTTCAAAGTACACTAATCGGAAGCCTAGTGCCACCCTCTAGGCCAATCCGGAATTCCTCAGCAAAAGGCACACCAATCGGAAAAGTAGCCACCGTTCAGCGGGTCAACTCTGGAGCTAAAAAATCAGCAGCTGCACCTGGGTGTGCAATCTGGACTGCAGGACCAGGAGGGTGGCCGGGGAGCCAGTGGTTTCAGTGGTGATGGCGGCGGCCAGGTAAACAGCCAGAAAGGTGCTGCAGTTGTCGTGGGCGCTGTTCGGGGCGTGGGGCAGTCTGGATGTGTGATCTGGACTGCAGGACCAGGAGGGTGGCTGGGGAGCCAGTGGTTTCAGTGGTGATGGTGGTGGCCAGGTAAATGGACGGAAAGGCGCCGCCGTTGCTGTGGGCACCGCTCAGGGTGTGGGACAGTCTATAATGAAGAATAGGTCTGAGGAAGAAAAAGATTAAACTTACTGAACAATAGTCAACCTGGATTCAAAAAACAGGTCATGTTTCACAAATCTAATAGTTTTTTGTGAATCGGTAAGTCAAAGTTTAGATGCAGGTCGGGTGGAGCCTAGCATCCAATATGGAAACACACTAAAATTAAGTGAGAGGACCCACGGCGGCTAATTTTAAAAAATTCATCAGAATCGCGGACCTTGAAAGGAGTCTAATAAGTCAAGCTGGTGCCCGAAAGAGCTGGGATACAATTTCCAATCAGCATCAAGCAAATCGGACCTCAACAGCTGGAGAAAAGTAACTACAAATTTTTTTCTTTTCCCTCGCAAAAGGCCCAGAACTCCTCATGGTGCCAACGTGCAGGCCTGGCATAGCGCCGACTTTCCAGCCCACTCATCAGCCGACAAAAAGCTCCACGCATCACCCACCTGGAGAGGGTACCCTGACGCAGCATGGCAAGCCCAACGCTCTTGCTGGATTCTATATCCGAGTTTGCAAATCTAATGCAAATGCTAACAAACGTGCTTCAGGACACTGCTGAGCTGAAATTGACTACCACTAAAACTAATACAGACTTACAACTAGTAGCTCAGCGAGTATCCAAAATGGAGGAAGTAGTTCAACAGCAAAGCCAGCAACTGCACCAACATCAAGCCATATGACAATAACAACAATAGCAAATAAATTACCTCCTGAATAAAATGGATGATATGGAGAATCACTCCAGAAGGAGCAACATTAGAGTAGTGGGCATTCCAGAAGGGATGGAAGGACAAGACATGATGGCATTTCTCTGCACCGCTTTGCCAGACATGCTGCATCTCAACAACCTAGCTCCACCATAATTGGAAAGGGCACACAGGAGCTTAGCCCCCAGACCTCCTCCTGGGGACAGACCACAGCCCATTTTGGTGACGTTCTTAAGAAATCCTGTTAAAGAACTGTTCTTGCGGACCGCCAGGAAGCTTAAAAATATTGTATGGCAAGGCCACTCTATCCAAATCCACCAAGATTTCTCCTATGAATTATCTAAGAAGCAGAAGGCATATGCTGCTGTCAAAAAACAACTGTATCAACTTAACATTCCGGCTGCCCTCTGCTACCCTGCTATGCTTCGTGTGACATATAATGGAGAATATATCACCTTTAACTCCCCTAGTGAAGTGGACATGTTCCTCACAGATATTCAAAGAAATGCGAGGGCCTTGTGACATCCACGCAAAGAACCTCAGAGCTCCTCTGGGGAACCCATGGAAGTAATGTCTGAGACACCAGACCTACACAGCCAACCGGTACAAAACAACATCTTTCCTGAGGAACCATGGCAGAAAGTGCAACATGGCAGACCCAAGAAACTGACAAAGCAATCTTCAGGCATGAAACCTCCACCCAACAGGAACAGATCCAGAAGCTGGCAGCGACTTCAACTGCTCTCTGATGCTAGTAGTGTCTCGCCAGGGGACACCCCAATCAAAACAAGCAACTGCTTTTCTCCCCTGTGGGATCTGCCACCCACGACCTTAAAACTTACTACAGAAACGGAGCACCCAGCCTTAAATCCTGAAACCACTAATGAACTTTCTTCTGACTGGACTCCATGGTGCTAAGAGTGGGCAAACTGCATCACAGATCAGCAAGAACCTAGTGAGCCGGGGAATGTGGATTAGGAGCTGATTGCTGCACTAAGGAGAATTTTTGTCCAAGCCGGGGGTAATGTACACTGCATCTGTGGTACAGTGAGCATCTTAAGAGAATTAACCTCACTGGAGATTTAAAACTGTAATTGTCTTATGGAGGAAAAATGCTTGTATTTGACTACACCACCTCAGAGTTCTTGTTTATATGTCATGAGGTTGAGACATAATGCAGAATCTCTTGAGGTGCCCCTGCTGCTTATTAAAGCATATACAGAATGGTGCATCACACAAACTGTCTTTGAAGCACTGGGATTAACTGTCTTTGTAAGAAAATTACTCCTCAGTTTCTAACAATATCCATTTGCTCACCCAACGCTTCAATGAGGAAGCCCTTGCCTCTTTGGTACCACACCAGAACAGGCTGCCGTCTTGCCAATATATGAGACACCGCTGACAATGGATATCCAGCACTTGTTGATGTACTCATCAGCGGACTTGGACAATGGTGATACATGCTGTTGATAATGAGGCATTTCCTCAGGTGTGCAGAATGGGCAAAATTTAGGTTGCATTGCCATTTTTCTCACTCTTTGGCCTCAAATACTCCTAACAGTGCTCCACACTAACCTACTTTACAGCAGTTGGCCCTCAGTGTTGCTATGACACCCCGTAGGACACACAACTTCATCCCTTGAGGTTCCCTATACCCACACCTTGCCCTACTTATGGTGAGACCTGAAGAAAGAGAACCTAAAAGGGATTGCCACAGTATGATTGTGTACTTGCTCACTCAACTTGGAGTGCCCAGCTGATCAGACAGCCTGGTTTCATTACCTCAAAGCCATAAAGCACAAAGGAAAACAATAGATGACCCTTGTGCCCCTCATCCCTCCCAGCATCTTGTGGTAACCACCTTCATGCAAATCACTCCTCCCACCTTTCCTGAACAGGACTGGGGAGGAAGCATACCCCCACCTCTAGACAGGGGAGGATGAGGTCCACACAATCCTTTTCTAGGGTTCCAATACCATATGGAAGCCACGGGCTCCAAATCACTTCAAGTAACTGTTTTAGATAAAGTTCAAATGTTGCTGTTTATATGGTTGGTTCATTAGTTTACTATTCATACCACCTCGGAATGCTACCCATGCCATTGGTGCTGTCTAACAAGACCCACCGGGCTGACATGGGTAGCACCTTCTAAACTTAAGCTGCAAATACAGCTACATTTTGTATTTACTGTTAGGATGTTGCGCATACAGCTTATACTGTTGTTGACTAGACGGAATGTTTCTTACATGTACATCAATATAGCACGGCCTTCCCAAGTAGGCACCAGTACAGGAACTAGGGAACTTGGGCGACAAGGGAAGGGCGGGGATCAGTTGATCATATTGTTCAGAACTTGTACTAGTACGAAAGACCCGAAAGCAGCCAGAGGTAACAAGATTGATTTCTCATGTATAGGGTCCTTTTTTGTATTTATACTATCTCCCAATGACTAACAACGGAGTGACCACTGCCATCTCCTGGAATGAAACAAAATCCAAAAACAGAGAGTGCAACAGAACCTTGAGCACTGGAAAACAAAGGCTTGTAAGTGAAGACTTAAGTGCACAGGAGAGTGTCTTATTGTGAAAACACTCAGCAATTTATTCAAAAAAAATCCTCACAATGTGAATACATGAAGGTAAACCAGTACAGAAGAACTACTGCAAGTAAACAAACACCTCTAGCGCCTTGACCCTCATGAGTCTTCAAAGGGTGTCCCAGTTTTCCAGTGCTCTAAGTTCTGTTGCGCTCTCTGTTTTTGGATTTTGTTGAATATTTGGGTTTGCTGCCCTTCTTTGAGAGCTGCATGGTTGTTAATTGGACAGTTTCGTTCGCAGTGTGTACTACCAAGGATTTTCATCTCTTGGAATGTAAGGGCCCTAAACTCTCCTATTAAATTGAAACAAAATCTGAATAGAATGTAACAGCTTAACTCACAGATAGCCTTCATACAGGAGACCAAACTATCAAATCTTGAAGCTACCAAACTGGTACAGGAATGGGTGGGTTGGGAAGTACATAGCTCAGCACAGTCTGCTAAATGTGGGGCTTCAATTCTATGTCATAAGAAATTAAAATGGTCATTATTGGACCACAAAAAAGATAAGAATTGGTGCTGGGTGATGGATGATGGCAAAAGTCTCTACTTTAACAGGTAAACTGATCCTTGTTAATGTTTCTGCCCCAAACAATGACCTCCCTGACTTTTTTCAAGAGATCCCCCATGATCTCCCAAGCACTCTCAGACTTAATGGACAGTAACACAGAGATCATAATGGGAGGAGACATGAACCTCACAGTAGACTATTTTGTGGACAGATCCAATTCAAGACAAGAGCCATACACCAAATCACTTCTGGCTCTCAAAGAGTTAATTAACTTACGCACCCAGAAGGATACCTGGAGGCTCCAACACCCGACTGACAGAGATTACACATTTTTCTGCTCCCAGACAGATGGCCAGTAGGCTGGACTACTGGCTTACCTCCCCCCAGATATCACAAAAAGTGGCAGATATGAAAATCACCCCTTTATACCTCTCTGATCATGCACCCTTATCGATTGCCCTAATGGACAGCCCTACCCCCGAAAAGATCCCTTACATGGCACCTTGACAATCTACTGTTGCAGGATGCTGGTTCAAAACTTTGGTGTCAAAAGAAACTCAAAACTACTTTGCAGATAACCCTCCAGGGACAGCATCCTGTGCAGCCATCTGGGAGGCCATTAAAGCTACCCTAATGGGGAAAATAATTAGTTATGCCTCATACTGCAGAAAGAAAAGAGAGAAGGAAGCAGCAGACTTAAAACAACTGTTGGCAGCCAAAGAGTCCTTATACAAAACAAACCCAGGGAGGCTTGTCCCATTCCCTAACCTATGAGATTGTAAATATCAGGCTACAGTTAAACAGCCTGGCCACTAGAAAAGCTGAATTATAGATACAAAGGATGCAGCAAATACTGGGCTCAAGGGGGAAAAATCAGGAAAACTCAGCCTTCAGGCTGAAAAAATGCCAGGCTGACAGACACAAAGCTGTTACAGAATAGAAAGGGACAGCCTCAGGTCACCGAAACAGGGATAAATCATGCCATGCTGGAGTTCTACAAGACACCCTATAACACCCACATTAAATGGGATGCACAAAAATATGCAGCCTTCATCACCAACCTAAATATGCCCCATCTCTCTGATTCTCAAAGGGCACTTCTGGACTCTCCATTGACAGAATCTGAAATCAGAGATGCAATCAAAAACATGGCCCCACACAAAGCTTCGGGAGGTGATGGTTTCCCGCTAGATATGTATAAACTGGTTCAAGATACTATCTCTCTTCCCCTGATCAACATGGTGAAAGAGGCCTTGAAGGAAGGAGGACTTCCTAACACTCTGAGAGAAGCTATTATAACAGTACTTCCCAAAGAGGGGAAGGACCCATCTCTCCCCTCTAGCTACAGGCCTATCGTACTCATAAATGCTGATACAAAAATTCTGGCTAAAGCATTAGCAGCTCGATTAGAAAAAGTGCTTCCCAACTTAATTCATCCTTCCCAAGTGGGATTCGTTAAAGGCAGAGTGAGCACAGACCACCATCCAGCATTAGTAACATTACTGCAGGGAGCATTGGCGATTCCCACCCCAGCTGCAGCCATTACAGTTGATTTTAAGAAAACTTTCGACTCAATGGAATGGGAATTTCTACATGCCACCCTGCAGCACCTCAATTTTGGCCCTATTTTTAGCACCTCGGTTAAAACCCTATACACTAACCCTACTGCAAGGGTCTTCACTAATACCCTTTCTGAACCATTCTGCCTGTATAGGGGCACTAGACAAGGATGCCCCTTGTTGCCCATGCTTTTTGTTCTGGTGATTGAAACTCTAGCATGTGCTATCAGGGAGCTCCCAAACATACAGGGGCTGGAGCTAGGTGGGATTACATCTCACACTAGGCTTTATGCGGATGACTGTCTCATCCTAACTAAAGACTTGCAGGCTAGTTTACCCTCAGTCCTGTCTTTACTTGACTCCTTTGCAAAGATATCAGGTCTTCGCATTAACACTAACAAAACAGAGGCACTCCCACTAAACCCAGTTGCCTCTCCACATATGGTAGCAAACACTGGCCTAGCATGGGCCACAAAGGGCATAAAATACTTGGGAGTGTTTATATCCTCTAATCTACAGACCCATATGGACAAGAATCTATCCCCCTCTATTTGCTCACTTGCAGTCTGAGGTGCAAAGTTGGAAACACCTTAACCTAACCATGCAAGGGAAAACAGCTGCAGTAAAGATGATGGTTGCCCCGAGAATCTTTTATCTCATGTCCCACCTGCCTCTAGAATTTCCTAGCAAATGGTTACAAAAACTAGATTCCCTAATAGGCAATATTTTGTGGGACACTGCTAAGCCAAGATACAGTAGGGCAAAATTAAGAGCTCCAAGGAAAAAAGGGGGTGGGGGCTCCTTAATTTCCATCTCTATGCCTATGCTTTTTTGGTAGCTAGAACTTACCGTATATTCCAAGATCTGCGCCCAAGCAGACCTGCATGGTGTGACCTAGAACACGAGATATTGGGAGGGTCTGATTTGTCTGCCTATTTGGGAGGGCCACTGCCCAATTCCCTGAAAAAATGGAGGGTTATGCAAAATGCACATAGAGCCTGGGAAAAAAATCTGTCAAATCACCAAATCATGTATGAGCTCTGAATCATTAGTATGCTTCTGGAATAATCCCAACTGGCTAATTGAAGGAAAACCAATAAATTGGCCTCAATGGAAGGACAATCAGATTATTAGGTTAAAAGACAACCTTAGTTCTGACAATCTCACTTTTGACTCATTTACTTCTTTAAAAGAAAGATATCTACTACCCCAGCAAGATTTTTGGAAATACCTTCAATTGAGGCATGCTTACACTACTTGGTTACATAAGGATTGCTCATGTCAAACATGCAGCTGACAGAAGAAAAAGCAACTCCCTCCTCTACCTCTGGACAGTTGGCAACACAAGTCAAAAGGTCTAGCTGGTATAATATACAAAACACTTAGGGACTCAGACCCAAATCCCACCACTAGAGCGCAGAGTAAGTGGCAAGAAATGCTTAACACTCCTTTATCAGATAAAGCCTGGGCTGCATGCTGAGCTACTACCAAAAAGGCCTGCTCTGACCCATGTAGTCTCCTGATACAGAATAAAGTGCAACACTTATGGTACCACACCCCAACTCAATTAAAAACAATGGGACTAATCCAAGAGGACAAGTGCTGGAGATGTGGAGTGCAGGGTGCAGACCTTCTCCATATTCTTTGGCACTGCCCCCAAATCCGCCCCATTTGGGAGAAGATTATAACATGTTGTTCCAGAATCTTAAACTGCACTCTGCCACAGTCACCTTACCTGTGGATACTGGGACTCCTCCTTAAAAACCTAAAGCTGCCATATCAATACAAATTGTGAATGATACAGGCCTCTGTAGAGATTAAAAGAGCATTATTGAGAAATTGGCGGTCTGCAATAATTCCTATTTTTCAGGGCTGCTTAATGTTCATGGAGATATAGGCCAGTTTTACTAAAATGTACCATTTTGTTGCAGGTACCACTAAAGTATTTTTAAAGAGATGGGCCCCCTTTTGCCCCTACATATCTTTAAAAGTATGCCCTCCCACTTCATTACAGAACAAAGATCTTTTAAGCCCCCCCAAAACCTAAATATCAGAGATCTTATTTCCCCGAAGCCTAGGATCCCAAATTCTATGCCCAGCTTCAGATGTAACTATCCTCTCTAGTTCAATAATGCCTGTACTGCCTTCTTGTCACTATGTTTGAAACTCAACAGTAATACATACCCGATGTTTATAGTAGATTGTATTTTATGTGAATGTTATGTAATGATTATACACACCAAAAAAAAATGCAGCATCCTTTTTGACCTTTTGTTAATTGTTATTTGAGAAACAATATATATGTTATATCTCTCTGTACCTGTGTTGTACACTTGAAAATTTGGAAAAACAAATAAAAAGATTAATTGTAAAAAAAGTTTAGATGCAGGTGGACCATGTGTCATTATTCTAATTGACTTCAAAAAAGCACTTGACAAAGTTCCTCATCAACTACTAATCAATAAACTAGGTAAAATGAAATACAGTTTTTATTTAGTATCATGGGTCGATAATTAGCTGATGGACAGGACTCAACAGGTTTGTGCTCAAGAACAAGTATCTGGATCATCTGAAGTGACAAGTGATGTGTCTCAGGGATCAGTCCTCAGACCATTCATATGTAGCTGTTTTGTGTCAGACCAACATATAGGAATGACCACAAAAACTAACAAATTTGCTGATGTCACCAAATTAACTAATGAAGTGACTTGCATGTCTGACTATGAATCTCTTCAGAAGAGGCTTATTACAATATCTAGATGGTGTATTAACAATGGTATGGAGTTAAATCACAATAAATGTGCTGTTCTACATTTTAGGAAAAATAACCCCCACTATGTTTATTCAGTAGACTCTATACAAGTGCATATCATTGATAATGAAAGAGATCTCAGTATAATAATAGATAATACATTCAAACACAAAATCTGTATTAGAGCTATTTTACAAAAGGCAAATAAAATCATCAATATTGTCAAAAATCATTTATAACAAGGGATAGGTATGCTATTACGAATTTGTATAGAAATTATGTACATCCACACTTGGATTGTGCATCACCCTTTTGGTCACCATATAATAAACAGAAAAAAAATTAAATCATATTGAAAGAGAACAAAAGCAAGCAACAGAAATGATACTTAGCTAATCCAGGCTACTTTAATAAAATTCAAGAATTAAATCTTATGCCTTTGGAGGTTAGGAGGAAAAGAGGTGATTGTCTCCTCTTCCATAATATCATTAGTGATCCAATTCTAAGCAATGAATGTGGTACAATTCCCAACAATAGAAATAAAAATTTGAGATCACATAACAATCAATTCGAATTACCTATGACTAATACAAAAAAGAGAGAAAATTTCTTCACGCTACGTGCAATAGCATTTTGGAACAAACTGCCAAGTACTGTAGTTGGTATGCAATATCCTTATAAGTTTAAAAAAGCAAGATGGGCTCATGCCTAATTTTCTCCTAAACCTGCAAAGTACAAAGTACTTGCTGTCCAGGCTGAGGGTCAGTAATGTCAGAAGATGGTGGTGGGCCAATTAAGATACATTTCAGTCTCCCATTTGGTTTTATTTGTAATCATCTACATACAGTAATACATCAGGTAGTGAGGTAAATCCCTCTGCCCCAGAAACAAAATCACCCTTGACCAATCTCATGATAAATGTTGGCACTCCAAGTCATGAAAATTTGGGGAGGGGCTCAGATCTTGGAGTCAGCCTTGTGCCCTTCTCTACTCAGTAGCTGTAACTCTTAATATCTACCTCCATCTTATGTCTGTCTAAACTCAGTTTGAAAGTACTTAATGAGTTCACCTGAACATTCAGACTCTGGTTGATTATTCCAGAGTCTCACAAGTCTCTGAGAATAAATGCGTGTTTCTTTTGTCTCCTCTAAACCACTTAACCTAATAATCCTGGCTGTGACCTTTTCTAATTCCTGATGCATCCTTAAACCCCATAACAAGATTTTTGAGATTTGCTGGGGGTTTTTTGTATAAATTAATACAGCAATATCAAATTCCCTGTCAATCTTCTTTTTCCAAAACTGTATAAACCAAGTATTTAAAACCTTTCAAATGATTCCTACTTTCCTAATCCCTAATCATTTTAGTTACCTGTCTCTGCACCCTTCTCCACCCTCACAATGTCCTTTTCAAGTGATGGTGTCCAGAATTTGGCAGCAGTCCTCCATTTGGGACCTGAACAAATCTATAAAGTTGCAGTGTCATCTTTGCTAGCCTACACACAAAATTACTCTTGATGCAACCCAGAATTTGATTTGCCTTTTTGGATACTTTTTCAGATTGGTCAACATGTTTCAGGTCTTTAAATATGGTAACCCATAAATCCCTTTCTTCTGTTTCTCTTAGTATTTTAACATCTAGGACTTACTTTGCCCTTTTATTGCTCCATCCTAGGTGCATTACAACATAATTTTAAACACTGAATGTTATACTCCACTTTTCAACAATTCCTGCCACCATATACACATCTACCTGGAATCTGTTTGATTTTCCATTATTTTGTACAACTTCCTGTGTCATCAGAGTCTCTATAGGAAAATCATAAGATCTGATAAATACTTTTCAGACAATTCAATTGAGACCTTAATTCACATCCTTAGTATGAAGGTGTTTTCTGAGTCAGATATTTGGGGGCACAGCAATACAATAGAACTGGAAAATGTACAGAATAATGTACATTCTTAAACAAGACCTTGAGTCTCCTGAAATTAGCTTTTGGTTCATTATTAACAGCCACAACAGGGCTTCACCCTCTAAAGTGTAGAATACATTTTTGCATTTCTTCTTCTTCATGGAATAAGCAAATATCATCAGAAGTTAATAGGCTTTCTAAAAATGTTGTTTAGCACAACTAGAAAATCCTAACAGGTTTAAAGAGTCATGCCATTTGAGTATTGACTAATCAACTGAGGTCTTGAAAATCTAGAGAAGCAATCAAAACTATCATGAAATGAATTGAGAGGATAATGTATTGAGCAAGGCATGTTGATATGTCAATGATTACCTTTTAAAGAATGTCGTTTCCTATGGTCTGTTTAAACTTCATTTCCCAATGGTGTCAAACTCTTCACAGGTTATTGATTTAAAATCTGAGATTTCATCTAAATTCAAATTCTAGGTAATGGAAAACCAGTTCAATGTAAGTGCTTCAAGGGTCCCACATTTAATGAGAATGTTTCTCTGTGGTTTGAGTACAGTAGAAGATCTGATTCATTACTAATGTTGCTGCTTTTATGAAAATGTAGGTGTATGTGGCTTATTCAGCATGTAGTGACTCAGATTTCTGCTCCTGGATTTACTGGTCAATTGGCTATTCTCCCAAAGTTATCAAGCTACATTCTTTGTTTTGGCTACATGTATTTAGGTGGATGCTCATCATATGGAGGCAATTGTTATAAGTGAGAAGAAATTAAATTCTGACATTGGTATTCACTGGAGGTGTATCATTCCTTAACAATGTATACAGGTAAATTATTACTTATTAATTATTATTAATTGGAAAAAAAATCATTTAATGCACCATTATGGTTGAATGGTTAAAAGTAGGGAAATGCAAACTTAGGGTTCCCAAGCATAAGGCCCCACTCCCACTGTGCAAGCAGGAACAGGCATGAGGGGAACATAGGCTTCCCAAATTCAGCACCCCACCCACACCCTCGGCTTCCACTCATAAGATCCTGCCCCCACCCTGCATGTGAGAACAGGTGTGACAGGTGTACCTTGGCATTTCACACCCTAATGCTCATCTTATTCTCTTATTCTGTACCCATGTTACCTTACTTAGTCTTGGAATTGGGGGAGAATTAGGGATTAGGATTTGAAATGCCAAGGTACACCTGTCACACCTGTTCCTGCATGCAGAGTGGGGGTGGGGTATTATGATTGGAACCCTAGGATGTGAGTGGGGTATTGGGGTTGGGACGCCTAAGTTCCCCTCATGCCTGTTCCTGCATGTGTAGTGGGAATGGGGCCTTATGCTTGGGAACCCTAAGTTTGCATGTCTCTACTTTTAACCATTCAACCCTAATGGTGCATTAAACGAAGTTTTTACAATGAATTTCCTTATTTTTTCAGATAAAGTCAGCCACTGATACGAGTTTTTTTATTTTGTTGAAGAGCACCTTATTTTTTCAACTGATGATCTGACATATTAATAACTTGTTCTTGGTTAGTTCTTCGTATTTGCCTAATTTGTCAGGTCTGAAATTCATGAGTCTAAGGCCATCCTATTTATTTTTCATGATGGCTCAGTGTCCACTGGGGACTCAATTGTTGCTTTGGCAATTTATGTATTGTTTTGTGTTACTGACATTGTAGAACTGTGATGTTGATATGTTCCTGCAAGTCAGGTTTTGTTGTATTTCTTTTGTCGTTTTTTTTACCTCTGTGCATGATCTGTGGTATAGTTGCCACTGTCCTGGTGTATCATTGGAGCTCTGTGTAACAGTGAGTCTATGGTTTGTTATCATTTGGAAGTTCTCTCTCTCTCTCTCTCTCTGACTTGGAACAAAGCCACTGGATTCCAGCTCTCTTGAATGGTGCTCTACAATCATGTTGAAGACCTCTTTCATTGACTGGAAGAATCTGAAAATCTATTTGTAATATCCTTTTGCTTTCTCAACTCTCCAGGATGCTTGACTTTGTCGACCCTTCCATTCAAAGATAATTCCAGCTTATTTCTCTATGTAGTTCATTATTCAGGCACTAGACAGCAGAATATAAATCCAGTTGTACCAGATAAGGTTCACAACTGCACAGAAGGATGACATGAAGGGCAGGTCTCAGGAGCATTTCTAACATTTCTCCCTTTTTTCCACCAGAGGCACCAGTGGGAAAAAAGCTATTTTAAGGACCTAGGCTAGGTACAGATACTTACTTCTCTTCCTATGTCCCTGTGATGTATCTGTTCACTGTGCACATGCCATCTGTCCCATCACTGTGTCTGAAGAGCTAATGTACTTCAAGTCCCAAGCTGCATGGAGTTTCTACAGTCTAACTTTGAGCCCTCTCACTTCTCCAAGGCAGTGAGCAACACAAAGTATGGTAAGTGTTAGACATGCACATTCATTGTCAGTGATGCTTAGAAAAAAATTATCATCATGCAGGATTACACAGGATATGCACACAAATAGGCTCAGAATTGTTACAGGCTCCATAGCAGTGTTATTGTAAATGTTTTAATTATAACGTGACACATAAATAAAACAAACAATGGACAACATGGGAAAAAACTTTCCAACATTTTGCAGAAGACGCCCCCTTTTTAAAGGTGTTTTTGGAACTATTTATGTTCTGATCCTTTGTGGTCCAAGCAATAAGCTCAGCTGCACATCTGGATCTTACCCACATGTCCACAGGAATACGGTGCTTAGAAACGAGCCTGCGTCATCTGATTGGTAATGCATCGATCTAGCTTTTGGTCACTTAGGTAGCCTTTTTATTCTGCAGATCTCGGTAACTGCTCTCTAACAGGTTTACTTTGTTTAGAAACTGTCTGCACAAATTATCACAATAATATCCTTGGCTGGAATAGCCAGAAATATTTCCCCGGTAACTCTTTAGCTATATCTGGAGATATCACAGGAAAGCACATGGAAATGAATAAGGATTGCTCTTGATAGGGGGGTCGATCCCAGTCCTTTCACAGAAGAAAGGGTTCTGCAAGAACTCCTAAAACTGAAGGTGGACAAAGCAATGGGTCCTGATGGAATTCACCCCAGAATTCTAAAAGAATTAAGGGAGGAACTAGTGAAACCACTGGCTACTCTTTTTAATAAATCATGGGAGGATGGTGTGGTACCCGAGGACTGAAGGAAGGTGGATGTGATTCCCCTTCACAAAAGTGGGACCAAGACAGAGGCAGGAAACTACAGACCTGTCAGTCTGACCTCTGTGGTAGGGAAAGTGATGGAGTCACTTCTGAAGGAAAGAATAGTTGAGTACCTAGAGGCCAGTGGAGCACAGGACCCAAGGCAGCATGGTTTCACAGTGGGAAGGTCATGTCAGAAGAATCTAATAGATTTCTTTGACTGGGTGACCAAAGTAGTAGACCAGGGAGGGGCTGTGGACATGGCCTACCTAGCCTTTAGCAAGGCATTTGACACAGTCCCACACAAAAGATTAATAGTCAAATTAACCAGCCTGGGAGTGGATCCCAGGGTGGTAGCCTGGGTAAAACATTGGCTGCACAACAGGACACAGAAGGTAATTGTAAATGGAGTCCACTCTGAAGAAAGAGGGGTTACTAGTGGGGTACTGCAGGGTTCAGTATTGGGTCCAGTCCTTTTTAATGTCTTCGCCAGTGACATTGCAGAGGGACTGGAAGGAAAAGTATGCCTTTTTGCAGATGACACAAAGATCTGCAACAGGTTTGATACACAAGAAGGCATGGAAAGGATGAAAAGGGACTTGGCAAGGTTGTAGGAATGGTCAGAAGTATGGCGGCTAGGATTCAATGCAAAGAAGTGCAAAATAATGCACCTGGGAAACAAGAACCAAGGGGAAGTATACACAATGGGTGGGAGGTAGTAACAACAACAAAAAGGAAAGGGACCTGGGGGTAATCATATCAGATTACCTTAAGGTTAGCAAGCAATGTGAGAAGGCAGTAGGGAGGGCTGGGGTATAATGGGATGTATAGGAGCGGCATCAGCAGCAGAAAACAGGAAGTAGTTATCCCTCTGTACAGACAGTTGGTGAGACCCCATCTGGAGTACTGCGTCCAGTTCTGGAGACCCCATCTTCTCAAGGACATAGACAGGATAGAGGTAGTCCAGAGGAGGGCAACTAAGATGGTGCAGGGTCTGCAAGAGAAGCCGTATGAGGAGAGACTAAAGGAGCTTAATATGTATACCCTTGAGGAAAGAAGGGAGAGTGGGACATGATAGAAACTTTTAAGTACCTCAGTGGAATCATCAAAGTCCAAAAGGGTAGCATCTTTCAGAAAAAGAGACTTGCAAGAACAAGGGGACACAATTTAAAGATAGAAGGAGGGCGGTTAATGGGCAATGTGAGGAAGTACTATTTCACAGAGAGGTAGTGGATGCATGGAACAGCCTTCCTGAGGAGGTTGTGGGTCTAAAACTGTGGGAGAATTCAAGAATGCATGGGACAGACATAAGGCAATTCTTGTGGGGGGTAGGAAGAAATAGGCTGTTGGTTAACTAGGATCTGCAGCCTATCCTGTAGGTAGGGAAATGGGTAGACTAGATGGGCCAAGCGGTCCTCATCTGCCATCAAAGTCTATGTTTCTATGTTTCTATGATTGCCTGTGTACAGTACATCTAGATATACTGAGATATATCTCTGCTATAACTGTATGAAGGGGATAGTTTACAATTTTATAAAAAATGACAACATTTATAAATCAGCTTTTTTTCTGTTCTCAAGATCTAGGAGTTATTTATCACTGCTTTGCCTTTTTAATGCTGAACCCACACCCTCTCCTTCCCTCTCACACAAACAGACACTCAGATTTCCCACCCAAATGGTCGTGTCCCTCCTTTCCTCTAACCATAATCAGGTGTTATCAGGTGACACAAATACCTTCAGAAATTGGTTAGAGATGTTTTCTTCTCAGCCATATGTATACAATATCCCCATGATGTGATTTTTTAATTTTTTTTATTTGTTACACTGACATGCTGTTGTGCCCCTTGTCTTTTTACAAGTGACCCTCTCCTTTGGTTTGTTTTATCCATGAATGTGCCATCCTTTATCCATGAATCTGCAGATTTTTCAGAATTTATTATGTTTCTGACAGGTCTTTGAATAAAACAATTGATTTTTTATATAGGACGGTATTGCCTCTTGACTGTGAGCATGCCCAAATGGCTGTTTACTACTTAGAGACACTAATTTGAATAAAAAAAACACAAAAAAATGGATTGCACAAGTAAAGGATGGGTGTTACTGTTTAAGTACAATACAAGCACAAAAAATGACACATGCAGTCTAAAGACTGACATGCAAAGTGCTGAAATTTATTTACATATTTAGCATTTGATGGAGTCTCTGAAATAAATGTCAACACTGTGACTGTCATTGCCTGAGGTGTTTTGCTTTCTTGTTGTTTTTGCACCTTAATTTGAATGCTCTGACAGCTTCCTTGGGCTCCTGGCTACATAGCAGGAGACAGGAAAACAGCACACTGGTGACGTTTTCTACTCTATGAAGGTTGCTGCCCCTTCCTGCAGTGTCACAAATATGTTTGTTAAAGGATGTGGGCAAGTGGACAGGAACCGTTATGCTATCAAAAGAGCAGCACTGTATAGGACCACTGCAGAGAGGCACCTTACATGAGGATTGAGGATAAGAAGAAGGGTACTATTTGATGGCAGTAATCTATATATAATTCTATGGAGTGGTAGTTACTGGTAGTGGAACCATCAGGCCTGAGAACAGAGGAACCAAACACAGGTATATGAGACTATGGAGGAAGCAAATATACAGTTGGGATGGTCATTTACATTAATTCACAGCATGTCATAGCATCATGCAACAGGTAATATTATAACATGCTAAAACTTTTTGGCTGTCACTAACTAGCCAAAATAACAAGCTGTGAATGAGCATGGTACATACAGCACACCTGGGTTTGATTCCCACAGCCTCCACTTGCCTACTGTGTGATTCTGAGCAAGTCACATAATCTCCCTCAATGCTCCCATGTTAAGCCTGAAAACAGACACTTATGCCTGGTGGGCTTTACCTGGTGAGCAAAGAATAGAAACATAGAATAACCAAATAAAAATTGCGTTGTGCTCGGTGACATCTGGATTACTGATTTGCATTGTGAAAAAGTCAGAGGCTTTTTTTTCCTTCCTGCATCTTGTGAAAACTGCTGCGAATAGCACTAATAAAGTTAAAAACTATGGAGTGAAAGTACCCTCCCCCCCCACACACACACACATTTTGCAACACCAACTATTAGAACTAAAAAAATGGACCTTTGTTTTACTAAAATGTTAAATGGAGCACTAGCCTTCACAAAAGAAAGGGTCCTACAAGAGCTCAATAAGCTCAGGGTGGACAAGGCAATGGAACCTGATGGCATACATCCTGGGGTACTAAAGGAGCTAAGGGTGGAACTAGCAGAGCCATTATCACAACTGTTTAGTGAGTCTCTGAGCACAGGAGAGGTCCCAGAAGACTGGAGAAGGGCTTGTGTGATCCCGCTCCACAAGAGTGGTAGCAGGGAGGAGGCAGGGAACTTCAGACCAGTCAGTCTTACCTCTGCAGTGGGTAAGATTATGGAGACACTCCTTAAGGAAAGGATACTGCAACACCTGGAATCCATAGGAGCACAGGATCCAAGACAGCATGGGTTTACAAAAGGAAGGTCCTGTCAAACTAATCTCATAGATTTCTTTGACTGGGTAACCAGAGTGGTGGACCAACGGGGGAGCAGTTGATGTTGCCTACCTTGACTGCAGCAAAGCTTTTGATACTGTTCCACGTAGAAGATTGATTAATAAGCTGGGTAGGCTCTGGGTGGGTCAGACGTTGGTCAACTGGGTGGCAAACCGGTTGACGGGCAGAAAACAAAGAGTGGTGGTAAATGGTATACAGTCAGAAGAGATGCAAGTCACAAGTGGGGTACCTCAGGGATCAGTCCTGGGGCCAGTCCTCTTCAATATCTTCACTAGTGACATTGCAGATGTACTGGAGGGGTAAGGTTTGTCTGTTTGCAGATGACACCAAGATCTGCAACAGAGTAGATGATCCAGATGGTGTGGGCAGAATGAGAAGAGATCTGAATAAACTAGCAAAATGGTTGGAAGAGTGGCAACTGGGGTTTAACGCAAAGAAGTGCAAGATCATGCACATAGGGAAGTGAAACCCTGAAGCCACCTAAAGGCTGGGAGGGGAGTTGCTGGCAGTCACAAGGGAAGAAAGAGACTTGGGCGTCATCATCACCAATGATCTGAAATCATCCAAGCAGACCTCTAAAGCAGTAGGTAAAGCTAGAGGGATGTTGGGGTGTATTAGTAGGGGTATCACAAGTTGGAAGAGGGAGGTAATAATCCCTCTTTACAAGACAGTAGTGACGCGCCATCTGGAGTACTACGTGCAGTACTTGAGGTCACACCTTCACAAGGACATTAATCAAATTGAGGCAGTCCAGAGAAGGGCAACCAAAATGGTACAGGGACTGCATCAGAAAACATATGAGGACAGATTAACTGAACTCAATATGTATACCCTAGAGCAAAGGAGGGAGAGAGAGGTGATATGATTGAAACATTCATACACCTTAAGGGCATCAACAAGGCGAAAGAGTCTAACATGTTTCAATATAAGAAAAATAGCAGGACAAGAGGACACAGCTTGAGATTAGAGGGAGGTCGATTAAGGGGTAATGTGAGGAAGTTCTTTTTCACAGAAAGGGTAGTGGATGCATGGAACGGCCTACCTCAGGAACTGGTGGATATGAATACAGAGCAGGGCTTCAAACAGGCATGAGATAGGCATAAGGGAGCAATACAGATGAGTATGAATAGCTAGGCCATTGACAGAGCAAAGGCCTATGGCACACTCATAAGGTAGAAAAAGAAATGGGCAGACTGGATGGGCCTTGCTGTCCTTATCTGCTGCCAACTTCCATGTTTCTATGTTTCTATATGTAAGGCATTTACAAATCTTAATGCAAACCCTGCACCAAGTATGAACTATCCCTATAGTAGGCAAAACAACCACACATCTAAGCTGTTTTTTCCTACTGTGGAGTTACTTTACAAGCCTTGATAAGCATGAAATGAATGCTTTACATAAGGATCAATAATGTCTACAAAAGCAAACAAAAATGATAAAATAAACAACCAAGAAGTTGCTGTGTGATTGGTTAGTTTAGGGATTTGCCCCTTTGTAAATCTCATGATGCACACAAGAGCAGAGTCCCAGCTGACCAAATCACATGCCTACACATGTAAATATCACAAAATGGAAGGTTCCTGTATGATCCCAATGTTAATTATTTTCACTAGTGAAACACAACAAAATAGCCATTTTAAAAATAAAGTCACATGGTGACAAATTATTCTCTGATTTAGCAACTGAAGAACTGTACCAGTTAATGACCAGTGACAGTATTTTTTAAACTCAGCATATAACCCTTGATTGAACAGTTTTTGTCTCAGCTGATATCCTGCCTAAAGTTTCAGCCGTAATAACTCATGATGTATGCTTTGAAGGGCTGCCTTTCCATCCTGGCAAGTTCCCCACTGAAATTCCTAACATACCTCCAGAAATGTTGCCAGCCGTTTTGTAAACTCCATTTGAGTTGCAACCTACTTGTTCAACTAAGCCATCAGTCACTGTCACATGCCTCAGTCTCTTTCTTTCTCTCAGCCCATTATGCTTTCCTCCTCTCCTGTGTTGCTCTCTCACTGTTTTCCAGCACCAGCACTCATAGCAGCTGAACTGTACCACTTTCATGGCCTACCCTTTCTCTCTCTCTCTCTCTCTCTCTTTCTCTCAATCCTATCACTAACTACAACTCAAGGGTGCCACCCTTTCTCAGAATCTGACAGAGCATGGGGTGGTGGTGGCAAACATACATGACAATCTGTGGGTAGTAAGTACAAACCAGTTATGAATTTGTATTTATTGAATTTGCTCCGATTTGGAAATTCTACTTTCCATTTGGCCTAATAGAGTTTTGGGGCTACCTCGGAATAACTGCTAACTTCAGCTAGTTAATTTTAATTAAGCACATTAGCTCTTTCCCAGCGTTCAAGCTCATCCTACAACCACTACTTCATCCGCCTGATCATTTCCCACATTCTCCTCCCTCAGCAGGCATATATTTATACAAAACATTTCCAGCTATTGGCATTGTGACATGTTGCCTGAACCTTTTAGAAAATTCTTACTAGGTTACCAGGTGAATGACTGGGGTGGAAGAGAGTTTGCAAAGGGGTGCCACATATCCATCTATGTAGCCTGCTAAATCTCAATATCAAGGACATGAAGTATCTTTGGCTGCAATACTGAAGTCTAACCCAAGACAAGATGTCCAAATTGAAACTGAAATAAAGTTGTCAATTTCCACATTCATCCACCCTTAGTAGGTAGAAAGGAGACATAATCATGAGACAGAGTTGGAAGGGGAGCCAACACAATTAAAACCATACCACTGTTCCCTCAGATTCTTTTTTTTCTTTTATGTTCCTAACTGTCCCTGCCACTGTGCTGCCCTGTGTACAGACTTGAGATCACCTTCTTTACCATCTCAGAAAAATCTTCCTTTTCTTGCAAAATCTCTGCGAAATTTTTGTTTTTTGTTTGTTTGGGTTTTTTGGCATATAGCTGGCTTCAAATTCAATCAAACCATCACTAAACTAAACAGGTTATATGCTGTGCTGTTTAGTATTGATCGCTGAGATGTTAACTGTGACAAGAGAGACAGTGCTCTAACGTAGAATGCAAAACTTGTTGTAGTACAGTAGTGTTGCAACTAGTGTACTACAACAACTTTTTGACCTTTGAACTCTTACAGCTTTTTGCTGTGTATCAAAATCCATCTACAATAAGGTTTAACCATATAATTGTTTTCATTAACTGAGTTTTCCTTTCATCCCCCTCATTTTACTGTAATGATTAGTCACTTGTGGCCTTTGATTCTTTTGCATATTTGAGTTAGTTATGATTCTCACGTATAGTTTGCAGTGCTCTAATCTGCACAGTAATGTTGGGTTGCGGCTAACTGGTAACAGATATATGAACAGGGATTTACTCTCCAGAATATCTAAGTAGAGCTACAGGTGGGTAGTGACTAACATTTAAAGACTGAAACTGGACTAATATAACAGATGGCCTGCTTTACAAAATTACAGCTAACCTAACAGTTTTCAATACATACATACATACATACATTGGTCAATCAACAGTTAAATAAAAAATACATAACTAAATAAACATTGTGCAAAGTCTACAGTATGTGGAAAAGAAACACCTCTTCAGAGTTTACCAATCAATAGGTGAGACCATGAATATTCTGTAGTTTTTGGATTGTGCGCCAGGAAATGAAGCATTTCCTGCATACTGTATTTCAATATTCACAACTAACTATAGGGTTCCAGATGAGGTTCAGTATTTTATTATTTAGTATATGATTATCCGTTGTTGTGAATGGATTTCCATCCTAACTACAAAGATTGCTGTCCTATAGTTCAAACATTGTAGAATGCCGTTTTACGCTTCTGTAGTACCACCACATTTTTTAATAAAGAATGGAAACTCACACCACTTACTGTTTTACTTTTATTTTCATCGTATATAAACAAAACCCAGACCCTCCCCTAACTCAAAATGTTCTGTTTCATCATTTGCAAAAAAAAAAATATAATAAAATAAACTTGCCCCTCACCCTAGGCAGAATTCACTACAGAATTACTTCAGTACTGTCAGACACTGATAGAAATAGACAAAGCCTCATACCAGTGAACTTGTCATCATCCTTCCTGATTCCCTGGCCACTAGCTAGCCTCCAGCATTAGTGTTTGATGGTTGGTCAAAGACTGTATACTCTCTTATCTCTCATCCTCCTTGCATCCTAAATTTGATGGATGAAAGAAGGTGGATAACAGAGGGAGCTAGTTTCCCATACGCAACAAAATCCTAATGATTCTACTGCAGGATTCTAACTTAAGGGACAGCATGCTGTACAGCAGAAACAGAGCCAAAAAGGACTGCAGCTTCAGGGATGACACACAGCGGAAGTAGAGTATGGATGGATTCAAGCAGAGACAGAAAGCTTCCAAAGGCATGGGATGCCACCAAGCAGCCCCTCCCCCCTGAACACATATACACCACTGATTGATTTATGATGAAATTGCTGAAAAACAAACAAACCCTCCTGACACAAACTTGGCAGGAGACAGAGACTGAAACTAAACAGAGATTAGAATGAAAAATGATCACCAACCCATCCCACCACAATGTAGTACTGTAGTAGTACAAATCTTTATTTTTATACAGGAATAAGATACTACAATCACACCATTAGGACCAAATGCCCAGTTTTCATGGTGGCCCTGTCAACAAATTAAAATACCTTAAAATAAATGTAAAAAGGCAGGTTACACATAGGATACATTTTTGTATGTAAACGTAACACATAATACTTATATTCAAAGACATTGCTAGGCCTGTCTTAATAAATTATCATCCACTACACATACAGCAGACAACCAGTTCTTGTTTCAGTGCTGTCACAAACATTTTAAAGGTTTTAGCAGAAATGTTGATTTGATCACTTATGATATTCCATAATGATTTAGCCATGTAAAGAAAGGTCACCTCACTAAATATTTTTTTTTTGCGATTCTCAACAATTTGTAATCTTTAAAACAACTGTTTCTCAAGCAATATTTATGATTAATTTTATCTAATTTTTTGAAGAGATACAATGGTCTGAGTCTGTTTATTCCTTTAACAATTTGGTTAGGCCAAATTAGTTTCCTTTAATTTTCCAGCAGTAATCATCCAAGATCTTTGTATAATTTACAGTGGTGTGTCTTGTAGTCACAACAAAGAAGAAATCTAGCCAATTGGTTATATGAACCTCAACCTTCTTTAATGTTTTATTTGCAAAACTGTACATGTGGCTGCCATAGTACAATACTGAGACCAATAGTAGATTAGCAATAGTTGTTGTCATTTGATTATTTATACAGTGTCCAGTACTCCTAAAAGCACCTATTCTGCTATTTATTTTTTTAGTCATTTCTGTAATATGATAATCAAACTTAAAATTGTTGTCAATCCAAACTCGGTATCCTGGGCAAGAGTTTAATTTCTGTTCCTTTTGATTTAAGTCTTGGAACTCTGTGTTTCTTTTTTTAGATTTACATTTGTTAAATACCATTGTTTGTGATTTTTTACTGTTTAGTACCAATTTAGGCTCATCTGACAATGCATGCAGTGTTGCATACTCTGCTTGTAAGTTTTTCCTCATTTGTTCATTATTTATACCAGATGCTGTGATATATGTGCATAGCCTAATTTTTTTATTTTCAATTGCATCTGTTAATTGGTTTATGTATATTAAAAATTATATTTGGACCTAATACAGATCCTCTGAGGGACTCCTCTTAATACTGAAGCTTTGGTTGAAAATTCACCTCCAATTATAACTTGCTATTTTCTTCCAGTTAAATAGGATCTAAACCAGTTACTAGTTTCCCATGAAACTCCAATGTCCAATGGTTGAGCCATTAAAATGTAATAGTATATAATATAGATATAATATAGAAAACCTTGGATGAGTCCATGAACACCACAGCCACTGGACGCCCCCCCTTCTAAAGATGTTCTTTTCATATCAATTAGGTTGGTGAGTGCGGTGTTCCTGGAGTACCCTTTCCTAAAACCAGACTGGTACCAATGATCCACCCACCATATTTCATAAAACCAAAAAACATCTTCTATTTCATTAAATGACTGAATTCATGGTACTATATTAGTAAATGGAGATGGATGGTGTGTGCATCAAAGGCAGCTAAACTGCCAAGCTGAATTAAAGTGCGGGACAAGCCTGGCATAATTAGATATTAGACTATTAGCACAGTTTTACACTGGATTTCTTAATCAACAGGTAAAGACATTAGACTTACCCCAACCCACCCACCCACCCCGACACTCCCTTTTGGCATTTGATTGATGCCACCTCTAAATAAATCACCAAAAATGCCAAAAATGAACTACACCCACCTCACAGGAACCCAACAGGAGACTCGCAATGAAGAAAGATTTTAATTAAAAAAAAATAAAGATGTCAATGCTATCAAAACATTAAGGTAAACCATTTTTCTTGTGGACTTCCAGTGATATCGTACAGCTGTAGGCAGTTATCTAGTTGTGCACTGACTGGATCTGCTTTGAAATGCCTCTTAAATTGCTCAAATCTGAACAATATTCGCCTAAATATTGCTGAAATGCACAAACTTATATGTGGCACTCCAATTCTATGGATGGGGATGGATACAGTTTTGGTGGACCTGACAATGAATGCTCCAAGACCTTGTGATCCACCTACCAAAAACAAAATGAGGAGCACCACTGGGAACTCGATTCATACAGTGACAAATGGACATTATGCTGGCAGAAAATGGGATTTAGAAAAGAAATGAAACTTACAACTAATGTTCTCTAGACAGACATTATGAAGGTCAAAAAGCACATTTCCCAGCTGGATGACCTGCTCACACAGCAAGATGACTGGATTGATGTTACAGAGCAGGCCATTCTCCAGCTCCATATAGAAACACAGACTTTGATGGCAGAAAAGGACCACTTGGGCCACCCAGTCTGTCATTTCCCCTACCTATTGGATAAGCTGCAGATTATAGTTAACCAACTGCCTACTTCCACATACCCTGCTCTATAATTGCCTTGTGTCTGTCCAATGCATTCTTGAATTCCCTACTGTTTTTGATCCTACAACCTCCTCAGGAAGGTGGTTCCATGTGTCCACCACCCTCTCTGTGAAAAAATACTTCCTCGCATTGCCCCTGAGCCATTCCCCCTCAATCTTCAAATTGTGCCCCCTTGTTCTTGCACATCTCATTTTCTGAAAGATCCCCCCTTGGACTTTGTTGATTCCGTTAAGGTACTTGAAGGTTTCTATCATGTCTCCCCTCTTCCTCCTTTCCTCAAGGGTATACATATTAAGCTCCTTAAGTCTCTCTTCATATGGCTTCTGTTGCAGACCCTGCACCATTTTAGTTGCCCTCCTCTAGGCTGCCGCCATTCTGTCTATGTCTTTGAAGAAATGGGGTCTCCAGAACTGGATGCAGTACTCCAGATGGGGTCTCAGCAACTGTCTGTATAGAGGGATTGCAACTTTCTGTTTTCTACTGATGATGCTTCTCCCTATGCATCCCAATATCCCTCCACCCTTCCCTTACTGCCTTCTCACATTGGTTGCCTACCTTAAGGTCATTTGATATGACTACCCACAGGTCTCTTTCCATTTTTGTTGTTGTTAGTGCCTTAACCCCATAGAGTACTAGTCCCCTGGGTTTTTGTTTCCAGGTGCATTACTTTGCACTTATTTGCATTGAATCTAAGATGCCATATTTTTGACCATTCCTCCAATCTTGCCAAGTCACTTCTCATCATTTCTGCCCACCCCTTGTGTTTCAACCCTGTTGCAGATCTTTATGTCATCTGCAAAGAGGCATACTTTTCCTTCCAGCCCCTCCGCAATGTCTTCTATAAAGACATTAAAGAGGACCGGTCACAGTACTGAACCGTGCGGTACCCCACTAGTAACCACCCTTTCTTCAGTGTGTATTCCAGTTACTATTACCCTCTGTATCCTCTTGTCCAGCCAATTTGTTACCCCCAGGCTACCACCCTGGGACCCACTCCCAGGCTGGCTAACTTGTTTATTAATCTTTTGTGTGGGACTGTGTCAAATGCCTTGCTACAGTCTAGGTAGGCCATATCCACAGCCCCTCCCTGGTCTACTACTTTGGTCACTGAGTCAAGGAAATCTATTAGATTCATCTGACATGACCTTCCTGCTATGAACCCATGCTGCCCTGGGTCCTGTGCTCTGCTGGCCTCTAGATACTCTAGGTCAAACTAACAGGTCTCTAGTTTCCTGCCTCTGTCTTGGTCCCACTTTTCTAAAGGGGAATCACATCCACCCTCCTCTAGTCCTCAGGCATCACACCATCCTCCCATGATTTGTTAAAAAAGGGTAGTCAGTGGTGTCACTAGGCCTCCTCTTAGTTCTTTTAGAATTCTGGGGTGAATCTCATCAGGCCCCATTGCTTTTTTCACCTTGAGTTTTCAGAGTTCTTTCAGGGACCTTTCTTCTGTGAATGGACTGGTATTGACCCCCCATCTAGAGTGCTTCTATTGTTTGGTTTAGGTACCCCCCCTCTTCTTTTGTGAATACTGAGCACAATTATTCATTCAGTATCTCTGCCTTTTCCCTGTCACCCTCTGCCCACCTCCCTTCCCCTTTATTAAGTCTCACTATCCCTCCCTTGGTCTTCTTTTACTCCCTGATGTACATATAAAAGGTTTTAGCCTACTTTTTAACTGAATTGGCTGTCTTTTCCTCAGTTTTGGCCTTTGCTATTCTGACTTCTTTCCCTACTTCCTTTTGCTTTAACTGATATAGTTCTCTGTCCTACTCCTTCTGTGATTCCTTATACTTCCTGAATGCTACCCTTTCCTCCCTAACCTGCCCCACCACCTCTTTTGAGAACTATAGTGGTTTTTTACTTCATTTTGCTTTATTTTCTTCACACAAAGGCTTGTTGCCACTGTGATGACAGTTTTGATTTTTCCCCATTGTTATTCCACCCCTCCTTCCTGCCCATTTGCTAGTGCATACCTTAAGCACTCACCCATCTTGCCACTGTCAGCCATCCTAAAGTCCAGTACCTTCACTTTTGTATGGCTTGACTCTATGGCTGTGTTTATCATGAACCACACTGTTTGGTGGTCGCTTGTTCCCAGATGGCTACCCACTTTTATGTCTGTGATCCTCTCTCCATCCCTGTTTGAGAGTACCAGGTCTAAGATTGCTCCCTCCAGAGTGGGTTCCAACACTAGCTGTCTGAGGTATGTCACCTACAGGGCATCGAGAATGAACCTGCTCTTGGATGTGGCTGTGGCAAATGTGATCCAATTAACATCTGGCATATGCAGGTCCTCCATCAACAATATCTCCCTTTTTTCTGCCATTTTAATGATGTCTGTTATCATTTCCTTGTCCATTTCCTCCCTCTGAGATGGGGGTCTATCTACAACCCCCGTGCAGATTGTGGTGCCATTTACAATCTCCGAAGTAATCCATAGTGCCTCCTCTCCTCCCCATTTCCCCTTTAGCAGCATCTTTTAGCACCTGCAGGAGAGGGTGGATGATGCTGAAAGCATTGCATAGTGGAACAATCTCCAAATGTACAACCTCCCAGATGGTGTTGAAGGCCCTGATATAATGACCCTCCTTCCTACTATGCTGATATACATGCTGCAACTCCCTCCTGATCTCATTCTCAAACTGGAATGGGTGCAGCAGGCAATGGAGCTGAACTTGGCTAGTTCTGAGGCCTGAACCCACTCAAAGATCCTAACATTTGTGTGGTATACAGCGAAGGAGAACTTTCTCCACCTGGCCTGGCCACAGAAAATTAACTACCAGGATGTCCAGATCTGCATAGATAATGACTATTCTCCTGCTGGGATGGTGAGGTGCGGAGCTTACATTCTTATCTGCACCATGAACATTAGGTTATAAATTCTGCACCTGGCCAGAATTGTCATATTTGTCCAGAGGACACTCAGGATTTCGATTCAGCATCCAAAGGCATAGACACAGAAACCCTGTTCCCTGGCCTCAAAGTAGACACCACAAATTTGGAGTAAGCAGGGCAAGTGCTCACAGGGAGAACAATGTGAACAGTAGTTTGCTAATGTGATTCAACAAATAATTTCCCATCTGCAAATTGCCAGCAAAGAAGCTACTTCCACTGCAAAGCCACAAGACTGGCAACTGATTCACTCTTTTTCCTAATTTCTGGTATGTCCAGCCATCTTTCTCCTGGTTCTCTGATACCCACTGTTCTCCAAAGGCTCCCACTATTTCTCTTGCCCCCCAACAGTGGGTGTGAGGCATTGAATCTCATATGGCTGTCAGTAAAGTTGTTTTGTCAATCCAATGTCATCTATTGTTGCTTACCTCAAATATGGTGATTCACATTTCCCTCTGCCCTGCTAGATTCTTCTGGTGCTTCCCAATGCAGCAGCCATGTTACTATATTCTACAAGGATCCAACATTCCTAAATCTAACCACACTCCAACACCTCTACTACTGATGCTTGACATCAGTCTGCCCCTCCCTCCTTTTTACTTCAAGAAGCTAACCGCCTCGCTAGTCAGAAAATACCTTTGCAAAGTGCTCGGGAAATCGCAACAAAGTGCAGAAACACTGGACCTCAAACTTGTTGCACTCACTGTTGAAGAAGTTCTCCTCTCCATAACTAAGATCCTGAACCTGTCACTCTGCCAATCACAATTCCCACAGGTGTGGAAATCAGCCATCGTGACTCCTGTGCATAAGAATGGTGACAGGGCATCGCTATCAAACTACCGGCCCATCTCAATTTTGCCACCACTCTCCAAAGCACTAGAACACATGGTGGCTGACTAGTTGGTTGAATACCTTGTAAAATACTCAATCCAATGCCCTGAGTAGCATGGCTTCCATAAAGGACATAGTACCTCCACGGCACTACTGGAACTCACTGATTTTATTCACCAGACGTTGGACCAAGGAACCCTAGCAGGGGCAGTATTCATTGACCTCTCAAAGGCCTTTGATACTGTCCACCACTCCCTCCTCCTAAACCAATTAGCCTCCATTGGTCTCTCCACAAAATCAACTCTCTGGTTCAAAAGCTACCTAGAATAACGTGCACAAAGGGTGGAAATCAACAATGTCCTCTCCGACCACCTGCCTGTAAGATCTGGTGTCCCCAAAGGCTCCATATTGGGACTGCTCCTTTTCAACATCTTTCTCAACAATCTACCATGCCACTGCCCACAACAGATGCTACTGTATGCAAATGATGCCGTAATCTTCACAAGCTGCCCAGACCCAGAGGAACTTGAGGGCAATCTGCAACATAGCTTCAGAATTGTTGAGGAATGGTTCCAAAACCATAAACTAATCCTAAACAGCAAAAAAAAAACTAAAACCATGATATTCTGCAGCACTCGGAACAAGCACAAGTCCCACGCTATCAACATCAGTACCCGATCCAGAGCCCTGCTCAAACATACCCAACACTTTAAATATCTTGGGGTCACACTTGACAGCTGTCTGGCCTATGACAAGCAAATCAGCAATGCTTCTAGGACTGTCAACTACAGAATCGGTCTCTTCCACAGGCACAAGCACTGTCTCACTTTGGACGCCCTTAGACTAGCCATCAACAGCTCCATCCTTTCTGTCATAGACTATGGCTTGGTTATTTATGGTGCTGCTTGCCACACTGCTCACCACAGAATATCATTTGCACTGAACAAGGCCTGCAGACTGCTCACAGGGGCTGAATGTCTCACCCATACCTGTGTCCTCTATGCTCAAACGGGCTGGCTCCAACTCAGTGGGAGGTAACACTACCAAACCTGCTTGCTGGCCAAAAAGGCTCTACTTGGTATCCTTCCCTATGGCTCAGCTAACCTACTTCAACTTCATAGCAGCAGCTCACAATGGACAAGAAGTGCCAGCACTCACCTCTTCCATGTTCCTCATCTTCAAATGATGCAGGGTCAATGCTCCTTTGCCTACAGAGCACCCCTCTGGTTTAATGCCCTCAGCTGGGACATCTCCAACCAACCTACTCAGGGCCCTTTCAAGATACTGCTATGCCAACATCTTTCCACATCCAGCACCTGTGAGTGCTACCACTAGTCCCCTTTTGCCAGTATTCTTTGCCCTGCCTCTTAGCAAATCCCTGCATTGGCATGGTCCCATGCTACTTCTACCCTCCCCCTTCACTCACTCCCACCCCCTACTTCCCTGCCATCTAGTGGCTTGCTGCTCTGGCTTGGCCACTAGCCACCTTCTACCCAACCCCCACTCCCCCTCACCCTCTCACTTCCACAATGTCTATGACTGCTGCCACTATCTTTCTCTCCTCACCTCCCTCCCCCACCTACAGCCACCTTAGCCCCTCTCTAACTCCTTTTTTCTTACCTCCAACTATTCTCTCCTCTAACTTACTATATACGCAAACCAAGGGTATCTTACCTTCTATTGTTATGTTTTGTATGTATATACCTGCTTGTATAAACTGCTGTAATTATTGTCCATGTTTTATACTCTCTGTTGTATAATGCTTTGTAATACTGTCTTCCCTCCCACTGATGTGGAACCTTTGTAAACGAGCTCCCAGCTCAAAGGAGTTTAATCGTAGTTCTCAATAACTACATAAAAAAAATGGTGTACATCCACCACTAGAGAGCAGCGGGTAAGTGGAGGCCTCCATCTGGGAAGTGCATTTGCCAACCCTATGTGATGCCTGGCTACTATTTTCTCCACCTCAGTGCCACATCAATATCCCTGCTGCAGCCTGCAGAAACAGCTTGTACTGAGCCCCCATGTAGAATGGTCCCCACATAGCCCCATGAGCACCACAGCTTGCCCTGGCTCTGAATGTTGAAACTTGTGGCTGTTTGTGTGGCCATGAGCACATTAGCCTAGACCAAGCGGAAAGAGATTACTGCAACCTACCCTGCATACTGGGGTGCTCGGAGGGTGAAACCAGTGATTAAATTCTGTTGATGACAGCTGGGGGGGTGATGAAGCATGTTTCAGGGGGAGCAGAAGAATTGAGAGGGGCATGGGGAGGAGAAGGGGTTAGGGCACTGCTGTTCCAGGGACCTGGAGTTCTGTTGAGAACAATGCTCATCAGACAACAGGCCCGTATAGGCCCCTAACAAGTAGGTAGTCCATTGCAGACCGAATGTCACTTTATCCTGTACTTGTAACCGCTCTTTTTTCTCATAGGACCAGCTGCGAACACAATCTGCTTTGGACGGCAAACTCATACTTGCTTCCTTCTAACATTCTCTGGGCATCCCCTGGTAGGAGTATTGACTCTGGACTTCAGTACTCTGTAACTGGATTCAGGTTAGCGATCCATGGGCTTTCACTGTCCTTAATTATACTAGCTTTAGCAAAGCTCATGTATGCACTAAAGGTTGTTGTTTGGTTGCTTGTTTGGTTGTTTAGTAACCTAGCCAGGGCTCAGCACTTGCCATACTTGTTGCTCTACTAGTACTGTGCTGGGCAGACACAGTCTTGCACACCAGGTACCTCTTGATGTTACTCTCCACCTGTAAACACACAAGCAGTCAGATTCTATTGTTTACATGATGAGAGTGCTCTGATCTTGCATTTTAATCAGCATTTTCATCAGCAACATAAAGTAGATATCCATTTCTTTCACCCTAGCCAACATTTTACCTGGAGGCCCCTCCCCTAGAGGTGTATCCTCCTGACAGATATTCACATCTGTCCCAAGGTCCAAAGCAGTGTCCCAGCCATGGAAGCCTAGTTCACTCATTAGAATATCCAGTTGGTGCCTACTACTGTTGCAATGTACCCTAAATCTCATGTTGAAAGATTCCTAGTTTTATTTGTACTGGTAATTTTAGCCACATTTGCACCCTTCAATTCCTTCTGCTGTTCTGTTATATGTCCAGGATAGAATACTTACTCTCCCATCAAACCCCCTCACATCAAAGGTTGTTTCCTCTGTAAAAATGCTCTGCATAGTGGCTATACTGTTGGAATAGTGGCAGGGTTGAGGGATGGTGGTGGTGGGTAGATGGAAGACTCCCCATTTCCAAAGGTAAAAATGAGAAACCATAAGTTCCATCTATACTTACTGAATGTGAATGGGCTCACAAATACAGTCAAAAACTCTAAAAAACTGGCTCTGATTAAAACCAAACCAGACAGCCTGTATATGCAGAAGACCCATCCTTTTCCCAGGACATGGTAAGCACAAAATATTTGGCTTTTCTGTGGAGCACTCCTCATCATGTGAAGGAGGATGGAGAAGAGGCATGGCAATACTTATCCTAAGGAATACCCCCTTTCAGGAATGCCAGGTTTTTTCAGACCCAGAGGGTCACTTAGAGATTTGTACAAGGGGTTCTTCATGGCCTAGATGCAACTCTGTCCAGTCTTTACCTACCTCTGGGTTCAAACACAAGAATGATCAAAAAGCTCCTGGACTGCATAGTCACACTTTCCAAAGCTATCCCCTTTTTGGCAGGAGGCTTTAATATTGCTCCACAGCCTTGCTGGGACTCTTCTAATCCCAAATTATCCAGGCAACCAGACCCTCATAAATGTGTTAAGCAATTCACTCATGAAATGGGATAGATCAACATATGGGGTATGCTTTATCCACTCACACGTAACTTCTTACACTATTCACAGGTGTACAGGAGCTACTCACAAATCGACCAGTGCTTTACACAGGAAGAGCACCTGGCCTGTATAGCAGACTGCAAAATGAGAGACATAATTTTTTCAGATCATGCCCTGCTCAGTAGCCTCTGGGACCTGGAATTTGAATGAAGGGACAGCCACTGGCACTTGAATCACTAATATTTGAAATTTCAGGAATTTTACACCTTTGTGTAAGAGAAAATGTACAAAATACTCCATGACAACCCGGGGCCTAATATATCTCACTTGTTCCACTGGGACACTGTAAAAGCAGTCCTTTGAGGGCTGCTTATATACATCACCACCCAGAAGGAAAAGCAAAGGGAACATCAGAGCCTCGAGGATACCATCCATTTTCAACAAATGGCTCATCTCAAGATGATACTCCGGTGACATTGCAGATGACAAAAGTAAAATCAAACCTGAACTTGCTCCACTAACAACAAACAGATCTCCCTTACTTTTTAAGACAAAGATAATTAAGTAGTGGCAAGATCATAACACCTTCTTGCATTACAAGTAGAGACACACTGTCACTTAGCCATAGTTCCGTTCTTTGGGCACTCAGTCACCAGCACACACCATATGAAATTCCAAAAGACTGTGCAAGTATTTAGGACTTACTATCAGACTTTATACTCAACAGAGGCAAACATCAAAAAAAGGGACATAGGTGACTTTTTCAATTCACTCTCCTATCTCAAAAGATTTCCAGCCAACAGGCCACCCAACTTGTGTCCCCTGTAACATCTAAGGAGCTGGACAGGGTTATTTGGAGCTCTAAAACTATGAAGACCCCAGGGCCAGATGATTATGGAGCAGAATTTTGTAAGCCCATGGGGGAATACTCCCTGCAAGCCTTTCTCTCCACCTTCAGTGAGGATCTGCAAGCGGTACCCCCACCCCAACTGATCACAAGCAGTGATTTCAGTGAGACTGAAATTAGATAAAAATCCTCTCAAGTGTGTTATATTCCACCCCATATTGGCACTGAACACTGATTATAAATACTTCATGGTTATTCTTGCCAAGAGGTTCATGGACCACATCAGTGGAGCAATGGATGGAGGCAAGCTCACTGGTGCTGTGTTTTTGGACTTGTCCAAGGCTTTGCTCTGGTAAATCATCACCTCCTGCTCAGGAGCCTAAGGTGCACTGGGCTAGCAGACTCACCTTGCAATTGGTTCAATAGCTACCTGTCTGACCATCTGGTGAGGGTGAGCTACCAGGGTGTTCTGTCTGGCTGCAGAATCATAGAGCTAGGGGTGCCCTAGGGGTCTATCCTGGGGATCATCCTATTCTCCTTGTTTGTTATTCAGTTGCCCTCTCTTTTAGAGAAAAGAGATATAATGTATGCTGATGGTATAATCCTTTATAGTAGCTCACCCTCAGTGGAAACTATAACTTTAAACCTTAGTGCTGATTTCCTGGGTTTGGATCTTTGGCCCAGGAGACATCACTTTCTCTTGAACAGCAAAAAAAAACCCTAAAAGAATGTTATTTGGATCCAAGCCAAAACTGGCTGAGAGCAAACCACTTATAATTCAGGACACTCTTGGGGTGCAAATTGAACAGGTCTCCCAGTTTAAATACTTTGGGATCTTATTTGATCATGCCTTACCAATTCTCTTCATATAAAGCTACTTAGTAGACAAATTAACCAAAGGTTGGGCGTCCTGTTCAAGTTGCAAAATTTCTTGACTGCACAAGCTAGACTGGTGGTTGCAAATGGTATTTTGCTGTCAATGATGAACTATAATTCATTTCTTTTTAATGAATTAGCTAACTCTGACATGTCTTTACTGACAACTGCTTTTCATGCTGTTTGTAGATTTGCTTTAAAACTTCCATATCAAACACAACATTGCACTTTATATCATTTAGCAGGTTGGTTACCTCCAAAGTTAAGTTGTTTATAAAACTTAAATTGTCTGACAATGTTTTAAGGTTATGGACTGACTCTCCCTTATTAACAATGTATCATTCCAAGAAGGCTGTTAGTTTACTTTGCTCTAATGGAACACCTATATTTGTTGTTCCGAATACAAATGCAAGGATGTGTATGTGCACTTTTTCTGTTAGTGCAGCAATAACCCAGAACAATTTGCCAGGGTCCTTAGAATATGGCCTAAGTCATGACATTTTTAAAATTCATCTGAAGAAATATTAGCTCAGCCAGTTGAAATGTAAATGTTATAAATTGATATTGATATTGTCATAGTATGTATAGTGTTTTTTTTGTATGTTGTCTACATTTATAGTCTGTCACTGTTTGTATTGTTAATTTATGTAACATCTTGGCTGTCATCTATGGTCTCAGGTTGTGCATGAAAAAGGGCCTTGACTCATTGCACTTACCTGGTTAAGAAAAGTTAAATAAATAAATAAAAATAAACTATACCCCCCCCCATTGGTTGGAACCTAACTGTCTGTCCAGTCCCGCACTACCACTGATAATACCCAATGAACTCTTTACTTACATCACCACATGCAACAATTTGCCTCTTCCATTTTCTAACTCTGTCTTAATGCTGAAAAAGCATTTGACCAGGTTTCCTGGCCAATCCTGTAGCCAGTGCTGGAGTTGCTGGGATTCTCACTCCTCTTTATGCAGCTGCTCCAAAAAATCTATGGCTCACCTCAGGCATGTGTAAAGATGAACAGACAATATTTTCAGGACTTTCCTCTGCTAGGGGAAACAGACAGGGGTATCCATTATCACCACTGCTATTTGTATTGTATATAGAACCCCTAGTACAGGCCATCAGAGAGTCAGACAATCTTTGTGGTATACAGGTGGTGGGCAAGGAACACTGCATCACTCTGTATGCAGAAGATGTGCTATTATATCTCTTCAACTCGGAAGAGGACCTTCTGGTGGTGTTTGATCTCCTCCAGCCATTTGGTATGGTCACTGGGTATTGCCTAAACACTAATAATATTGACACCACTGGATTTCATTTCTCTCCCTCCCAATCCATAAAGGATAATGCTAAGGGAACTATTCCCATTTCATTGGGAGCTTCAGAAACTAAAATACCTTGGGATCTACTTTGCAAAATCCCTAGATGCAGACTGCAGTGACAACTACCATCCTTTCACTGAGTGAATGACCCATGATTTTGCTAGCTGGGGATGCCTCCCTCTCAGTTACTCAAGCCAGGTGGGAGCCATTGATATGGTAGCTCTCCCAAGAGCACCTCACCTTTTTCACAATGTTTCATTACAGCTTTCCACCACATGGTGGACCTGGAGTAATGAAATGTTCCATTTTCTGTGGGCTGGATGGAGGTTGCACATTAGACAGAAGTTTTCTTTCCCTCCCAAAACAAGCAAGAGGTCTCTCCATGAGTTACCTTCAATTGTATTATTGGGCAGCTAACATTCACTTTATCTTGTTTCAGCAACTAGGTGGCTCACACAATACATGGCTTGATATGCGGCGAGATCTGTTCAAAAACCAGTAGTTCATTGCTGTGATTGATCCAGTGGATCAACACCTACATCAAGCCCCCTACAAGAACAATCACCAACAGGCCTCCTACAAGAACAATCACCAACAGGGTTCTCATCAGGGGTCACTTTGAAATGCTAAGAGCAGACCTTCATCAGGAAGACTGGTCCCCAGCTTACAACTCCTGCAATGTCAGTTCGGCCCTTGATCACTTCAATCATCTTTTCAACACAACCTGTGACCAGCGTGCTCCACCTACAACAAGGAAAGTCAAAGGCCACTGTAACCCATGGTTCTCCACTGATCTGCTAGACTTACTGAGATCTAGGGATCGCCTCTGGCAGAGGGCATGGATCTCCAGCAAGCAGGCTGACTTGCTAAGCTATCAGATAGCTCGTAATGAGTGTACTTAGAAAATACATGCAACAAAAAACAGTTCTTTAAGGAAGCTCTCTCCAAATCTTGGAGTTATGGCAGAAAATTTTGGAACAACCTAAAGGAAGTAACTGGTAAAAATGGCAACTCACACCCCACTATGTTTAAAATCGATGGAACACCCTCCTTGGATCCTAGAACAATTGCGAACTCATCCAACAATGGCTTCACGGATCTGAGTGGGATACTACCTCCTGATTTCTCCTGTCAATCCATCTCACCTGAAGTTAACGAGTCTGCGGTCCTGAACCCCCTCACCCACCCATTCTCCTTTAAAACTATTACTGCTAAGGAGGCTCATAGGTATCTCCAAAAGGTTGTAGGTAAATCCTGGTACAGCAGCGATACCTTGGACCTGAAATTTGTCAAATTGACATTAGATGACATACTGGCCCCTCTCACCCATATTCTCAATGTCTCTCTCAGGTACTCACACTTCCCTGACAAGTGGAAATCCATGGTAGTGACTCCAGTTTTCAAAAGTGGAGATCGGGCCCTTTGTGAGAACTATCGCCCAATCTCCATTTTACCACCTCTCTCAAAAGCTCTTGAGAGAATAGTAGCTGACCAGCTCAGTGAATACCTAGATAAGTATCAGCTACAATGCCTGCAACGACACAGATTTAGAAAGGGCCACAGTACCATAACAGCACTGCTTGAATTTACTGGTTACATTCACAATTCCCTCAACCAATGTCTACTTGTTGGTGTGGACTATATTGACCTAACCCAAGGCATTTGACACAGTGAACCACGATCTACTGATCAAACAGTTCAAGGTCACAGGCCTCTCTCCAGACACTGTTGCTTGGCTCACCAGTTCCATGCAGAACTGGACACAAAAAGTCAAAATTGGAAATACCCTTTCCAATACTAGGTCAGTCAACTCCAGTGTCCCAGAAGGGTCCATCCTGGGCCCTCTCTTATTTAGCAATTTTTTAAACCAACTACCCCTTGCCTGCAATTGTCATATCCTGCTACATGCGGATGATGTTGTTCTCTTCATAAATGACCCAAACCCCTCTGCTCTTGAACGTAAACTCCAGAGCAATTTCTCAGTAGTCAAAAGTTGATTTAAAGACCAGAAACTTGTAATGAAGTACTGAAAATAATGTTGTTCTCTACAGCCCAAAACCGGTACAGAACTCACCCCTTCTTATCACAATTGGGATAGGCACTCCCCTGGAGCTTGTGCAACATTTCAAATACCTGGGGGTCATGCTAGATAGTACTTTGTCTTTCAATCTCCACATCAACAAAGTCACTAAGGCCATTAATACACGGCTTGGACTACTACATCAGCATAAGCACAGCCTTACACCAGACGCCCTTAAGCTAGCTGTGCACAGTTCTCTAGTGACTCTCATTGATTATGGGTTTGTTAATATATGGTTCAGCTACAGACACTGCCCTATGACAGATAAAAGTAGCCTTAAACAAAGCCTGTTGGCTTATGACAGGATCAACCTGGCTGACCCATACGTGTGACCTGTATGCCCAAACAAACTGGCTACATTTTTCAGGCAGACTTCAGTACCAATCATACCTATTGGCATTAAAAGCCAGATTAGGCCTGTTGCCCCCAGGTGTACAGAACCTTCTGACTTACAATGATAACCGTCGCTGCAACCGCAGTACTGACAGCCGAATTTTCTAAATTCCCCACTCCGCACCTCCTTGGGTCAAAGCTCTTTTGCCTATCGAGCCACAAGCTGGCTGAACTCACTACCCACTGACATCACAATCTTAACCTCAATCAGACTGTTTAAAAGAAGGCTGAGACAACAGCTAACAGCAAATGCTAGTTGTGATTGCTTCCACTGACAAATTTCACAATTTACAGTGTCACTGTTCTGTCCTTACTCTGCTTCCTGCCCCATTGTGACTGGCACTTCTCCTTTGCTCTTCCCTCCCACTGCCTGCCTACAAGTGCACTCAGACACCACCAGCCATCCCCTTTCTCCTTCCATGATCTCTCCTATCCTCCCTCCAATCTCACATGCTCCATCATATAACACCACTGTCCTGGATTCCCACTCCTCCCCCTGCCCCCCCTATTGCCCTGCAATCTGTTACCACCCACCTACTTCCCTTTTTCTTCCTGTCTCGATTTACCCAATGGGTTCTATCCTTAGGTCCATCCACCCAATTGCCCTGTCTGTTCACCTTCTGTCTCTCTTCCTGCTACTGTCTAAGCCTACTCAATTGACTCAGGCTTTTGTTCACAGCCTATGTTTGAGCCTTCCTTCTACCCATAACTGTCCTTGCTCTGTTGTTTCTTCTGTTCTTCTGCCTCACCTCCAACTACTGCCTAAGTTCAGAAGTGAAACGGGTGATTGTTCATAGTCTATGACTGTGCCTTTCTGCTTGCTATACCATCCATGTAAAACCTGTTTTATTTTGTTCACACCGATTTTGTGCAATGTCAATACTGTGCCTTTCTACTAGCTATTACCATTGTTGTAAAATTTGTTTTATATTGTTCGTACCTGTCTGCACAATGTCAATATTGTTTGTATACACTGACGTGGAACCCATGTAATGAGCTTGTCCTCAAAGGGTTAATCTGAGACCTCAATAAATAAATCACATTGCACTCACTGTAGAGTCAATGGAGGATCTTACTCCATGGCTCCAAAAACAAGTTAATGTATGGCACTTTATTATTCAGGTCCTTCACCTCCTTCCTTTTTTGATCCTACTGTGCCTGACAGCCTTCCTGGAAAACTTTCAGCCTACCGTTCTTGCTTCCTGATCTTGAACATGGGACTGGTACCCCTCCAATAAGTCCAACAGTTAATATCCGGCCATTCCATCCTATCTTTCACAGAAGTTCAAATAGACTATGTCCTCAGATCCTCAGTCAGAATTTTACTGCTTCCTTCAAGTCTGGCACTGTATTCAAGCTCTCCCAGTTGGAGCATGCACTCCAGAAGCATTGTCAGCCATCATACAGTAGTCTACTTTTATAATTTCTTTAAAATGGAGGCCCAGGCCTAACCATATATGTTATCACATAACTATAGGGCATTGGTGGACTCCACAGGGGACAGGTCTATCGAGGTCACATATAACTAGAAAGGTGAGGTGGGCATCCCACTGTCATTTAAAACTTTACTTTTTCCATGCCAGGAATCCTCTAAAGTAGCCCACACCAATGGCGACAGTATATGTGGAAACAATAGTATCAGTTCTTCTGAATTCTAGTAATTTCAGTCAATTACCTCCCCACCTGAAACTCTTCTTGCTGGCATAACTGTGAACAGCTACAGGCCACACACAAGAATGTGATGTGGGACAGGCAGGTCGTCCCCCCCTTTTCTGGTAGCTCGAAATACAGCTGTAAATATTTGTCCATAGCCCACTACTGTCAACTGCTGAGCTTTACCTGTTCCTATAGTATCCAGTGGAATTATCGGATCCTAACTCCAGATACCTAATGGGCATCTTACTCACAGCCACAAAGAATTACATTACTAGACTATGACTGTCTCCAAAACTTCAGACCTGAAATCATGGCAAAACAAAACCAATCAAATCTGAAGCATGGAAAAAATAACACACTCCCGGCATGACAGCACAGAATGCTATTCCTCCCAGTGGACTGGATTGTTCATGCATACAACGAGTAAAGAGCCAGACTTTGTTCCATAAATAAGTAACAGATATGTGGCCTTACCACCAGACTTGGTGAGACCCCATCTCCATGCTTTCTTCCAGAGACATACAGAAAATATAGTTTTGTTCCCTCTCATCCTACCATTCAGGGTCACAGTACCATCCATGAGAGTATATGTTTTGGATTATGAAATTCTAAACAGTGTATCTAGTCACTGACCTGATGCCGTGTATTAGAGAAAAGTTGCCACACAGAACTGCTTTTATCTATTAACCTAGCAACTGAATATTTATTGCAATAATACCAACTTGTGCCACCGCCATTGCGAGGTTCTAGCATCACTAGGCTGGCCTGAGTATGAGCAAAGACTGAAGTTCTCCTCCCTCTGCTTTATCTACAAACTTATCTTCCTCTTCTCTCCCCCCTGCCTGAGTGACCTACTGACACATAAATTCTCTCCACATTTACTCAGGTCATCCTTGGACCCTCTGCTTAACACTTCTTATCCTCACCTAGCAATAGGCAAATGATCATTTGCCTACTCTGCACCCACAATTTGGAATGCACTCCCCTTATCCTCTCTCGCTATGTTCAAGCATTCCTCCTCTATGCACCTATTGCAGCATAAGGCTTGCACCTGCTTTGGCTAATCCTCAAAGTACCCAGCTGAATTTAACAGTATCTGCCTTTGTAGTCTTCTACTTTCTTTCTTTGCTACTTGCTCACTACCTCTGAATTTTTTAAATACCTTGTTAAGAACCACACTCTTGTGGCCAACTGATTTTGGGTATGGATGTGTTCAAGTCTTGGGTCTCCTGCCACTGAACAACAGCAATTGTAGCGTGCTGTACTCTGACATACTCTGTATGGTTATACTTTTTTGAGCTGTTCACTGTGCCACAATGCACTAATGTATATATACTGTGCATATTTTGCTTTCTTGCTTTGTGCTAAATGTAGTTTATTTGCTGCATATTTTATTTTTTCTCACTCTCTTTTAGCTACTTTTTGACATGTTTTATCGTATTGTACCCTTGTCCTGGGTCGCCCCTGATAAAGAGACTGTACTGTCTCAGTGGGCCTACCCAGTTACTAAAATTCACATAAAATAAATAAATAATGGACTCCTGTAAAAATCAATGCCTTTATTGCTTCTGTAATGGACTGTCCCAAATTTTTAAATATCTAATTAAACAAAAACTATAGTAACAAAGAAAACAGAACTTTTCTTGTGCTCACATCACCCGACAGATGATGCAGCATTCATGCTTCTATAGAAACTCCTATGGAGCTTGGAGCAGTGGTGTATACTCTATGTGGCGGAGATTAACTCTGCATAGAGACTGTACATACTGAAAATGGTGGATGGTGGACAGCAAGTGCAGCAGTTAAAGGAGAGAGATAACATTGGAGGAAATTTGGACAAAAGCTTATACTGGCAGTAAGCCATTGTGGTGAATAAAAGAGAGGGAAATAAACAAGGGAGCACTGTATTGATAACTCCTTTTATACTTCTATTTTTCCTACCCTCTTTCTCAAAGTTAGTTTATGACCCCTCTCATTGTGTTTGGACAGCTATTTTTAGTACCTGCTAAGGTGCTGCTGACTTAAGTATAATCAATGGATTTATTCCCAGGGCAATCCATTTATCTGTGGGATTGTATCATACAGCTCAAATATGATTAAAAAAAATACTGTTTGCTACTTTTATTACTTCAATTGCAGTCCACTGGCAGAACATTTCTTAACTAGTATGTCTTACATGTTTTCTATTTAATTCTGCACAATATTAAGAGTTCCTATATTATAATATCTGATATTATTTAAAGAGAAGGCCTCTGTATTTACTGTGATGTGTATATTCTAGATGAACTTCTACATTTTAAAGAGCTAGAAGAGGGTTCTTTAAAGGGGATGGGCACAAACACACATACCAATACTGTTTGCAATGGCATCACTTGACCACACCAAAACCAGCCAGCCCTACTTCTAGAGCTCCTGAGTTTTGGACACAGATTTTGCATCAGTTTGGTCATTAAATAATGCTTGCAAGCTCTGCTTATTTGGAGATAATTCTAACTGGAATTCCAATGCTGCTAGACCACATGTTAGGTGGTCTGTCTGCATCAACACTTTGGATGCAGTCATGTCAGAAATGGGACACCCGGTACTGACAAACCAGTCCAATTGTATGTATGTTTGTTCATTTTATTAAATATGTTTAAACCCATTGTGTTCATGGACTTACATCGTAACTGACCATACAACTGCATTATTTAGAACATCACAGTTTGTAACCATGGTACACACTGTGAGGACATAACAAATGCACTATAAAATCAAAAAGTCAAGCTATGAGCTTCTTATACAGATTTCATGGAGAAGTTTGCAAAAGCATTCCACAAAACCTGGGAGAGGCTTGATTTAAAAACAACTGTGATTCACTAGTAGTTGATGACAGCTGAATGAAGAAAGTTCATAAAATGGTGTACCAAACAGATTCTTTCTCTTAAAAGGGATAGATAACACATATTTTAGGATAGAAATGACTTTTTGATGCCATACAGTACATGAAAATGGTATATAATAATGTGATTGATTGATTGATATAAGCATATGTCACAAATATAATACTTCTGCTAGTTTTGATGTTACTTCTACTCTTAAACTGGAGGGAAATTGGGGCCACCCAATGGCATAAGCTGACATACTGTCACCAAAGATCCATCAGTGGACTCGAGATGCTGACAGTGGAGTGGATGACTGGGTGGAGTACAGCCCGAGGCAGCTCATTCAAGCCTCAGGAGGGCTGGTTGGCTGCATGTTATGCTGCTGAAGTAACCCCAACCATTTTGCTGTGAAGCTTGCTCTGCTGTCAGGGGCATGCTGCATGCACACAAACTGGTAACTAACGTACAGTACATACATAGATATATAGATACATAGATGCTGATGGCAGAAAAGGGCCTATGTCCCACCCAGTCTGTGCATTTGAGCACTTAACTTGTGCTTCTTCAAGCTTCCAAAGCTTCCCCAGGACCATGTTGTCCCCTTCTCCCGACTACCAAGATCCCCCAATGCCTATCCCATTCATTCTTAAATCCTGTAATCATTTCTGCCCCCACCGACCTCTTCTGGTATTTGCCCACCACCCTCTGTGAAGAAGTACTTACTCATGTTCCCCATGACCCTTTCGCCCTCAAGTTTCATCCCATGTCCCTTAGTCCTGGAGCATCTGTTTTGTGCAGAATTGTGTTTTCCTATACCTTGTCCTTCTCCGTGAGGTACTTACTGTATATGTCTTAATCATATCTCCCCTCTCTTTCAGGGAGTACATATTTAAGTCTTTCAGTCTGTCCTTGTAGGTTTTATGATGTAATCCATGCACCATCGTGGTTGCCCTCCTCTGAACTGCCTCCACCCTGTCCATGTCCTTATGAATGTAGGGTCTCCAGAACTGGACACTGTACTCTATGTGTGTCCTCACTAATGTATTGTATAGTGGAACTATGACCTCCCTTTTCCTGCTGGTGATACCCCTGTCTATACATCCCAGCATCCTATTTGCTTTTCCCACGACCTTGTCACACTGGCTCCTTACCTTGCGGCAATCAGAGATGATAACCCCTACATCCCTTTCGTGCATTGAACATTCTATATCCTCGCCACAGCTGATAAGCTATCCCCGGGTTTTTGTGCCCTACGTGCACTATTTTGCATTTCTTTTGCATTAAATCTCGACTTCCACTCCCTTCACCAGTCCTCAAACTTCTTGCAGATCTCATCATTCTATCCACACCCTCTGGCATGTCCACCCTGTTGCAGAGCTTTGTGTTATCAGTGAACTGGTACATTCTCCCTTCTAGGTCTTCTGTAATGTCACTGATAAAGATGTTGAAGAGGACTGGACACAGCACTGACTCCTTCTGTACCCCACTGGTCACCTTTCCCTCTGCAGAGTGACAACCATTTGCCACCACCTTCTGTGTCCTGCTGTCCTGTCAGTTCCCCACCCACTGCACCACTATCCTGTCCCATTCCCATGCTCCCTAGCTTGTTTAACAGCCTTCTATGCAACACAGTGTCAAAGGCCTTGCTGAAGTCCAGATAAGACACATCCACTGCATCCCCCCATCCACCTCCCTACATGCCACTGTGGGGTGGAGGGAAGGTCACAGGAACAAAAAAGGAAAACATCCCCTTAATATTTGAATGATGGTTGCCTACACAATCAGAAACAACTCCACATGGACCCTGTTGGAGATATCAATACTACAGGTTTGGCAGTCACCAGAATATAGCTTGAAGATGAACATGAATGCATGGAGGAAGAGAAATATTTGTTTGTTGAATTTTGTTGACCCGGCAAGCCCACTGGGCCTAGAAGTCCCTTTTTCAGGGGCGCCCGGGGGGAGGGGGGATACAGATGGTGAGCAACTGCATTTGAACCAGATTAAGCTGTTGGTGGTATTTTTAGTGAATGAGGGAAATTTGGCCAGGATACCGGGGAAATTCCCCTACTCTTTTCGATAAGTGCCATGGGATCTTTAACATCCACCTGAACTACCACCAATCCAGGCAGATGGGACCTCGGTTTAACGTCTCATCCGAAAGACGGCACCTCAGAAGTGCAGCACCCCTCTCATGCTGCACTACAGTGTCAGTATTGGGATATTAACCCAAATGCCAGATGTGGGAACTGAACCCACAGCCATCTGATCTCCCGACCTCAGAGGTGAGTGTGCTACCTACTGAGCGACTGACACTGCAGATCTATTAAGTGCATGTTTTATATACATAGTTTCTTAAATATCAGCAAATGTGTGGTAAATATACCACACATCCTAACAGTATTATGTAGAGAGTAATACTAGTATGCAAAAAAATCTTACTAGTACTATGTAGAAGTTCATTACTGCTATATTTTAAAATAGATTTCACATTTTTTAGCAATATCAGTAACTGCAGAAATTTGAAGTTTGGGTAACATGGAGCATTTTAAACCTTACAACACCGGTCATTCGAATTTTAGATTTCATGGGGTAAATATTCATCCTAACAGCTTGAAAAGTTAACCTTTTCAGAGTGGGAGCAAAGTATTTTATGCTATTACTGTGATTGAATGATGTATACAGTACTTAAAATTTGTTGAAAAGCAAATTATTATTCAGCATGTTCTGGGACTATATCTATTACAAATACATGGCATTTAGGCTACAAGGTTGAAGTACAAACCCTCAAAAGAAGGGGAATGCAATGTTAGGGTAAAATTACCTCTGAATCTTAGTGACCCTGTGGTGCAGTGTTATATGGTGTTTAGATTATTTCTCAAAGCAGCAGTGGCATTTTTACATACTTCAGCATTGCTCTTCAGGAACCGAAATGTACTAAAACTTTGGAGCTTTGAAATAAGTCAGAGTAATGTCAATCCTGCTTCAAGTACTTTCTTTGTGTTAATGTCTAGCTCCAAACCTCAGATTCACTAAAGTACTGGATCACAGTGGGATGCACTAGCACCACAAATTGTCTGTGTTGTCCACATCCCCGCCTCCACCCATAAAGTCTGAGATGTACACCATGCTTTGGATAAAAATGATCATAGCTGTGTGTTCACTGAAACATACAGTAATTGTAACCCGATTTATATTAGTAGAATGACGTGTAGAAAGGCAGTTGTGCCAAGGCTTTGAATGGTTCAGCTTTTGACCTATGCCATCCCCTTACCCACAGGGGATCCAACAAAGGATATTTTGTCCAGAAGGACTTCAGCTTCTGAGGTATAAGTGGTGACCAGCCAGGGCCCTTTGACTTGCACCGCTCCTCTGCTGGATGGCACCACACATGAAGGTCATACCTGAACAGCCTATCCCCTGAATGCCCCCTGCTCTGCAAAAGTGCTTGGACTAGTGTTTTGATATCATGAGGCTGCATGAAGGAACAGTGAGAAGAGACTGACCTGTTTCTGTTGATTTCAACAACCTAGCAAAATCTGTTTGTACCTTCATTGTAAACAGCCTTCTGATGGGGTATGGGGTCATTAGTGATGAATGGGTCAGAGAAATATTTTCTGGATCTGGCCTGGCCAAAGCCTTTTGTATTCTAATAATCTTTGAGAGGAAGCTGACTCCCAGTGCCCAGATTTGTCAGATAACATCTCAAGGGAGGCATCACCAAGATTTGAAGTCCAAGTCAGTTTTTGTTACTTAGATAAATGTTAGTCGAAGGAAATGATGCCACAGCCCTATGTGATCAAGACACTGAGGAGTGGAGACAGAGACTGGTTTCTCCTCCTCACTGCACCCAATTTAAGTCCCATGGTGGAAGACTAATACAACTCACACACCTCCATGGCTGGTTGGAAAACTGAATGAAAGCACTCAAACCATCTGGTCATACCAAACCCAGCAAATAAATGACACCCCCATACCCCACACACTAGGCAGCACCCAATCCTACCTTCATACCCAGCACTCACATTTAAGACATTTAGATACCATGGTGAGTGACCAGCACAACCTGCCCTCCTTAATGGCTAGCTACCACCTAACAAATTAAATCATTCAGTCTCTTGCTCTAAGTACTCAAAGTATAGCAAACCCAACTGATTAGCTGATTTGGCTATACTTAGCTTGAGTTTCACTAGTACATTCATTCCTTAGATAGTGGCTGAATCTGCAGGTATGAGGGTTGTACGCCTCACCTACTATGGGGCCTGAATAACTACAATGTGGGTGCTGGGGAAAGGAGGGTAGGATCAGGGGGGTGCCTAGAGGATGAGGGTGACATTTATTTTACCAGGCTTGAAGTAGGGTGGTAACCAGAACTTATACAAGTGTAGGGTAAAGTTCTGTTTTTTTTAATTCAAACATCACTGGGTTGGGATGGGGGAGTGTCAGTTGGGTGAAATGAGGATGGGGTTAAGATGGGATTCATGTTATTGTTTAGGGATGAGTGGAAGAGTGTTGAAAGGGTATGGGTTTAGTTCTTTTTTTCTTTTTCTTAGCCACATATCCAGTAGTATTTCCTGGATATGAAAAGCCCCATATTTGAGAAAGGGTACCACCTATTCAGGAGCCCTAATATTCATGGTACTATATTTGAGAAATATTATACAACCCTTGCACCCTCCTTATATAAAACATTAATTATTAGAGTGTACTTCATTTCAGGGTAACTACATGAGATGTCATTTTATTCTTTTTGTCACAGCAGTAATAAGCAGATGACACTATGATCACTCTGAATTTTAATTAGTCAGCTGAAACAATTCTAGCACATCCCCACTGCAGTTTCACTTATGAAACAGCTTCAAAGCTCTGTCATTTCCATTTATACATTTTATAGTTTTCATTTCTTGAGGAAGATTTTTCAGTTGTGTGCAATGACCTTTTCAATATAATTGCCCTAACATGAGATTTGGATTATTTAAGTAAAATAGAGAAGATGTTTAAAGTAAAACAAGTTCTATTACAGAAGCATCCTTTGATGATTCTTCATTCAGTGCCAAAAAACACATGAAAATTGTTATTCAATGTCAAGTCATAAGAAATCAACTCAGGTGCAGTACGGTACAGTACTACAATCATGTAGCTTGTATGTCACTTCAGGGGGCATAACAAACATATTTTGAGCTCCAGAATTGAAAATCAGCCAAGCTTATAGAAAAGGTTGGGAGATCTCAAATGCAGAATGTTTCTGTCTGCCTAGATGATTCTTTTGTGACCACCCTAGGCATTTGTTGTCAGGTTTTTGACAGGTGAGCTCCAAGTCTCTATATCAGACATACTCATCAGAGCATATACTTACATAAAAACATACACAATGTTGGCAGATAAGGACTGCTTGGCTCACTCAGTCTGCCCGTTTCCCTACCTATTGGATAAGCTGACAATCCAAGTTTACCAACAGCCTATTTCTTCCTACCCCCCACAAGACTTGCCTTATGTCTGTCCCATGCATTCTTGAATTTCCCCATTGTTTTTGACCCCAAAACCTCTTCAGGAAGGCTGTTCCGTGCATCCACCACCCTCTCTGTGAAAAAATATTTCCTCACATTGCCCTGAGCTGTCCCTGTTCTATCTTCAAATTGTGTCCCCTTGTTATTGCACATTTCTTTTTATGAAATATGCTACCCTCTTGGACCTTGTTGATTCCCTTGATGTACTTGTTCCCACTGCCCTCCTTTCCTCAAGGGTATACATATTAAGTTCCTTTAGTCTCTCTTCATATAGCTTCTGTTGCAGACCCTGCATCATTTTAGTTGCCCTCCTCTGGATTGCCTCCATCGTGTCTATGTCCTCGAGGAGATGGAGTCTCCAGAACTGTGCACTGTACTCCAGATGGGGTCTCACCAACTGTCTGTACAGAAGGATAACAACTTCCTGTTTTCTACTGGTGATGCCTCTCCCCTATACATCCCAGTATTCCCCAAGCCATCAGTACTGCCTCCTCACATTGCTTGCTTACCTTAAGGTCATCTGATATGGCTACCCCCACGTCCCGTTCCATTTTTGTTGTTCTTAATACCTCCCCACCATTGTGTACTCTTTCCCTGGGTTTTTGTTTCCAAGGTGCATTATTTTGCTCTTCTTTGCATTGCATCTGCCATACTTTTGACAACTCCTCCAACCTCTCCAAGTCCTTTCTCATCCTTTCTACACCCCCCTTGTCTATCAACCCTGTTGCAGATCTTTGTGTCATCTTCAAAGAGGCATACTTTTCCTTCCAGTCCCTCTGCAATGTCACTTAAAGACATTAAAAAGGACCAGACCCAGTACTGAATCCTGCAGTACCCCACTAGTAATCTCCCTTTCTTCAGAGTGGACTCCATTTACTATTACCCTCTGCGTCCTGTTGTCCAGACAATGTTTTACCTGGGCTACCACCTGGGATCCTCTCCCAGGCTGGCTAATTTGTTTATTAATCTTTTGTATGGGACTGTGTCAAATGCCTTGCTAAAGTCTAGGTAGGCCATGTCCACATCCCCTCCCCGGTCAACTACTTTGGTCACTCAGTCAAATAAATCTTTAAGATTCAACTGACATGACCTTCCTGCTGTGAATACATGCTGCCTTGGGTCATGTGTCCCGCTGACCTCTAGGTACTCAACAATTCTTTCTTTCAGAAGTGATTCCATCATTTTCCCTACCACTGAGGTCAAGTTAACAGGTCTGTAGTTTCCTGCCTCTACTTTGCTCCCACTTTTGTGAAGGGTCAGTGGTGTCACTAGTTCTCCCCTTAGTTCTTTTAGAATTCTGGGGTGAATCCTGTCAGGACCCATTGCTTTGTCCACCTTTAGTTTTAGGAGTTCTTTCAGAACCCTTTCTTCTCTGAAAGGACTGGTATCAATCCCACTATCCAGAGTGCTTCTATTGATTGGATTAGGTACCTTCCACTCCTCTTCTTTTGTGAATACCGAGCAGAAGTATTCATTCAGTGTCCATGCTTTTACACTGCCCTTCTTTGCCCACCCACCCCTTTATTAAGCGTCACTGCCCCTCCCTTGGTCTTTCTTCACTACCTAACATACATATAAAAGGTTTTATCCCCATTCTTGTCTGAGTTGCTTATTTTTTCCTTGGTTTGGGCCTTTGCTATTCTGACTGCCTTCCCTGTATCCTATTGCCTTTACTGGTACAGTTCTCTGTCCTGCTCCTTCTGTGTTTCTTTAGATTTCCTGAATACTATCTTTTTCTCCTTAACCTTCCCTGCCACCTCTTTTGAGGACCATAGTTCTTTTTCTTTCATTTCGATTTGTTTATTTGCTTCACACAAAGGCTTGTTGCCTCTGTGATGGCAGTTTTGATTATTCCCCATTGTTGCTCCACCCCTCCTTCTTGCCTGTTTGCTAGTGCTTTTCTGAGGCACTCTCCCATTTTGTCAAAGTCAACCCTCCTAAAGTCCAGTACCCTCACTTTTGTATGGCTTGACTCTGCATCTGTGTTTATTGTGACCCAGACATTTTGGTGGTCACTTGTTCCCAGTTGGCTACCCACTTCTAGACCCAAGATCCTCTCTCCGTCCCTGTTTGAGAGTACCAGGTATAAGATTGCTCCCTTCTGAGTGGGTTCCAACACTAACTGTCTGAGGCATGCCCCCTCTGGGGCATCAATAATGACCCTGCTCTTGGATATGGCTGTAGAAAAGGTGCTCCAGTTAACATCTGGCATATTCAGGTCCCCCATCAACAATATCTACCCTTTTTCTGCCATCCTAAGGATGCCTTCTGTCATTTTCTTATCTATTTCCTCCCCCTGAGACAGGTGTCTATACACAACCCCCATGTGGATAGTGGTGCCATTTCTGGTTTCCAGGGTGCCCAACAGTACCTCCTCTCCTCCCTGTTTGCCCTCTAGTCCTGTTGCTTTGATCCCTTCCCTTACATAGAGAGCTACTCCTCCTCCTCTTCTACCCTCCCTGTCCCTCCTGTAGATTGTGTACCCTTTTATGTTGACATCCCAGTCATGGTTCTCTGTGTACCATGTTTCTGTGACTGTCACAATATCCAGGTGTCCCTCTTCCATTAAGGCCACCAGTTCAGGGAGCTTGTTACCTAGACTATGAGCATTGGTACTCATTACCCTCCATTTTTTGATGGCCTTAATCCTTTTTGCCCCATCTCTGTACTTACTGCCTTTGCCTTGTTCTCCATTTACCCCTGCCCTTCTGCCTATTGACTTCTCTATCTTGGTGTTTTCCTCACTAACTACCCTGATTTTTTTTGGAAGGGCAAACAGGATTTCCCTGCTCCTTTTCAGTGCCTCCCCCCTTGGCTGGTTTAAATGCCTGCCAATGAAGCATTTAAACCTATTGCTTAGGATCCTGGTTCCCCTCCTGGACAGATGCAGACCATCACAGCAGTAAAGGCCTGATTCCCTCCAGGTAGATCCCCAGTACCCAGTGAAGCCAAAACTCTAAGATCTGCACCAGTTTGTCATCCATTGATAGAATCCCATGGTGCAGAGCATCCTAGCCTCACCAATGTCATAGACAGGCAGAACCTCTAAGAAGGTTACCGTGTGTGCTGCTTGTCTAAGGCCCCTCTCCAACTCCACAAACTCCACCTGCACTGCTCTGATCCCTTTCCCAGCCAAGTCATTTGTCCCTAGGTGGACAATGACATCCAGCTGCCTCTCCATGCAGCTGCTCCAGTGATCCTGAGGGTTTGCTCCCTGTCCCTCCAAGCCATGGCATCAGGCAGGCACCTTGTCTCCCTCTCCCCCCTCCCACAGTTATACCCTCCTAACACTGGAGTCCCCCAGCAGGAGTTGTTTCCTTCCCTTGTGGGGTCCCATGCCACCCCCCGTGGGTCTCATTTGTGAAGGTTTCCAGGATCCTCCTTGGTCTCCACTGTGGGTGCCTCCATAGAAGAACCACACTCAGCCAGAATGGTGTACGAATTGTGGAGAGGTACAACTGGAGGGATGCACCTCCATTCCACCACCCTCACCCTCCCTGAGCCCACTGTGGTCCAACCCCTCCTCTTTCTTGGCAACATCTGAAGCAGCAGTGGCAGCCCTGGTTGTCCCTTGGTGGGAGAAGAAGTCACCTGAATCCTGATCAACTCAGTCTGGAGATGAGCAACCTCCTCCTTCACCCCAGAGAGGTACCTGCAGATGGGAGAATGCCACATCCTCCAGAATGTCTCCCGGAATACTACCTCTCCACAGCCACTGCACTGCACTGCACCAATTCCATCATGTCTTATTTGTGGCTCATCAACCATTGTTTTGTATTCTTACTCTTTCCCCTCTTTATTCATTTATTTAATTTTTTAATTTTATTTTTTTCACCCTTCTTTCCAACTGCCTCCATGCCCTTAAAGCTCCTGCACTTCCTGTTCTGACAGGAAGTTCTTGTATTCTTCAGTAGTCTTCTTCTTACTTGCTCTGAATCAGATCTCCAGCAGCTAGGAGGGGATGGAAAGCTACTCTTTTCCTTCTAGGATGGTGAGTCTTTTGTGCCTCTGTGATCACTCCCTTCCTGCTCCCAAACAGGAACTACCTGTTGTCAGTCAAATCCTGTGCCTATAAAGTGGAACTGGCTAAGGGTGGGGGTGGTGTGGAGGGGAGGCAGGAGGCTATATAGTTCCAGTAGAACTGTAAAGTTCTAACAGCACTTTCTTCTTCTTGCTGTTCTCTGCCAAAAGCTATCTAGGGCAGCTTTAAATCCAAACATCTGGCTTCCTGCTGCCTAAGTCACTGCCCCTAATTTACAGTTCCCATCTTCACCCTGCTAGCTGCACAGATAACAATTCCCTTCACCCAACTCAGACAAATACACTAACTCTTGTTTTTTTTTTGATTGTTTTTTTTTTACCCTAACTTGAATGTCCCAGTAGTAGAGTTCTAGTTCTTAAGTCCCAGTAGAGTAGTAACATTCTAACAGCATCTGTTTCCTCTTGCACATATGTGCTAAGTTAAGCTCCTGGTGGGATTTATATCTGACACTTTAATGTATTTTTTTTGAATTTTATTATTACATTTAAGCCTAGAACATCTGGCTGTTTTAGTGAACATTAAGTGGTTTAATTTCATTTATTGAAAAGAACTTCAGATTCTCAGCTACTGTATATGGGAGGGAACACCACCTATGCATCATGCTGAGTATTAAAATTGTGAAAAAGCATGTTAGAAAGTTGAATGTTTAACCCTAATAGCACTTCCTGTTACACAGTGCAAAGGTGAGTTTCTAAGGAGCTGATGCTGATGTCCCCAAATTTAATCTCTGAAATCCACAGCCAGTTCAGTGTTCACAATTTTATTTTATATTACCATACCGAAACCCACAGCCAGTTGCAGTATATCATTATAGCACTGCATATAGTATAGGGAATTAATGGTGCTGACTTAGCATGCATGATTAAATCAGAAAACATTCATGCAAAAGTGTTATGTATTACAGATGTTTCAGTTCCATTACATTTTTTGGCATCCAGTATGGGCTTCAGTGATGACCATAGCAACAAACAACTGTGCTGGCCACCTTTTCCTCTCCAAGTGGTTTGCTCATGGATATGGAAACATCAAAGTTCAAAAACAGCAAACACACAAGCAGACATCAGGTAAGCTTCTTAAATTCCAGGTTTACTTCATAAGTGAATTCAGCATGGGCCACATACAACAGCCAATATTTCACTGCCTAAAATTACAGCTCTATCAAGGTTGTGGTCCTACAGGTGAAAAAATATATGGCACTTGTAAACATACTGCTTAAATGCAAACTTCTTTACATATTTTAATAAGCTCAAAAAAGTATTCAAATTTATAACTCACCAATTCATGGTTATAAAAAAATGTACCAGCAGAGTCATTACTTCAATCACATGGGGAGAGAGCATTTCCCCACAAACACCAAACAGAGCTAGCTGCCTGCTGTCTCTGTGCTCTGTCCTTTAAAGCTCCACACAGAGCCAGGGCCACATCACCATGGTGACTTGTGGGTGCTAGTGATGTGCTGGTGTCACTAGCTCACCTTGCTGGATCCCAGGGGCCTGATTTTCAGCCATCCTGGGACTAAACTGCACTCCACAGACACCAGCATGGAAAAACATTTCTGCGCCTGTGAACTTTCCCATTTTCATCCCATGCTCCGCATGTGTGGCAGGCACAACTGCAAAAAAATGTTACACGTAGTCCAACCAGGCATGACATTCTGGTGCAGATGCACCACAAAATGGCCACAAGATGCAAAAAGTCTTGGAACTGGTTGTAAAATTAGTCCTTTTTTGGAAATCCAGCACATGTGGGAAGCACTGTGGCTCCCCAAGAGAAGACCCGCTTGTGCCAGTTGTTTTCTGCTCCTGTGGCAGTTTCTGGGGTTTTGAAAATCTAGCCACAGGTGTTATTCTGTGTGTCTTGTACAAAGCAAGGTAAACCCCAGGAAAGAAACAAGGTTTTAAACTTAACATAATTCCTTTGTAACATTCTATGTCCATTCCTTTTAATATCGACAGTACAACACAACTCATGTTTTGCTCCAAGATGTGGTTGCACTAAGCATTTTGCTCAATAACAGAAAAAAGTTATAGTATTTAAAATAAGTATTCTCAATGGCAACAATATTTTATTGCATGTTTTATAATACAAATGTAATAAACCAAGGCGAGATAGAGTAGATGTAATGTCAATGTGACAAGTGTTTAGGTGGCATTGAATCTGGGAGACTCATCAGTGGCAGACAAGGTCAAGGTAGAGGCACGCCCAAAGGCAAAGGTTTGGTTGGGGCTGCAGATCCTTGGCAGTCTCTGCAGAGTGGTACACAGTGTCACATGTTGGGATTGAGGGTAGAGCTGAGCTAAATGGCAAAGTAAAGCCATGCCCAGTGGTAGATGTTAGGGCTGGCAAAAGAACCCTACCCAGCAGCAGAGTTTCAGGTTGGGGCCCCTGCTCTTCAGGAGTCTACATACTGTAGAGATTCATCAGGTGGCCAATGTTTGGATCGTGGCTGCAACAACCAGTGGCAGAAGATTGGGGCACAGATCTCACTTCTTTGGAGACCCCCTAGAACCATATTCAGTGGCAGACATTTCAGTTAGGGTCCTGTCCTCCAGAGCCCTTGTAGAGCAGCACTCTGCTGTGAGGGTCATGGGGGCAATAATTTAAAACAAGCCATGCCAAGGCTTACATTAAGTATCCCTTTCTCTACCAAAGGCAACTGCTAAAAGTATCACTGAGCCATGGCTCACTTAAGAAGCACTGACTCACTTAACAATGCATCCAGTTTAGAAAAGCCAAGCTGAGATGCAGTATCTCATTTCCAGTGCTAGCCTGCTTCTACATATGTCTGCAGCTGGGTGGACTGGAGCATGGGGGGTATGTGTCTTGGTCTGTGACACACAGTGAGTATTTGGCTCTAACATTAGGTTTAAACCTGTGATCTCCCAGTTCCAAATGGTGCTCTAAGACCTAGACTACAAATCCTTTTGAGAGGGACTGAGAGAGGCAGGAAGCTATCAAAGGATATTTTTAAATTATTTACAGTTTATTTATTCAGGATATCCCAGCTGAGAGGCAATGTATTGTTTCCACTGGAGTCCTTCTTTTACCCTCCTTTTTTAACTTATAATTCATTATATTTTCAATCAATTATTAACATCAGGGCCCAATTTTAGAAGGTTTATGCAGGGCATGTATCAAGTCTTGCATCAACTGCAGTGTTTGCCGCTGCTGTGCTAAACCCCTGTGATACAACACAGCCTGATTTTAGAAGGTTTGCTGCAGTTGCAACATTTTCTACACTTTACAGCAGCTTGCCCGAAGGCTTTGGCACTAGACCTGTCAAAGTGCTCCACACATGCTGCAAAGTTTGACTAGGGAGCATCAGGTCTAACCTGCAGTGGTAGGCATAAGGGATGTGTGTCTGTGTTTGGGGCAGGCTTCTTTGCAAAACTGCACTAGCCACTATGTTTGCTGCAAGTCACCTCTTGTATCAAACTCCTCAATGCAAGTCCCTTGCACTGATCCAAGTACCGTTTAAAATCAGGACCCAGGTTACATACATATGGCTTGATTCAGAAAGGTTGATGCAGGACTTGCAACAATATACAACACTATCTTTGGTCCATACATGCCATTTGTCCTGGCAACTAAAAGTTTTATCGCGTTAAGTTAAAAACAACTCTATGGTGTTATGGTGTTGTACATACCAGGTTGTTCATAATTTTTTGTTGTTGATTTTATAAAAATGAAAATAAATATGCATTAACCCAAATTAATTTAAGTAAAAAGAAGCAATAACATGTCTGGTACCAAGTACTTGAGGAAAATACAAGTGGTAGAAAAAAGTAATGGAGCACATAATCTAATACATACAATTGCAATAGTTGGGGAGTTGGGTGATGCAGGTAAGGTTCTCAGTTCCTTTTGAAAAAGAAAAAAAACATTAGAGTACAAAACGCTCTCCTATATGAAGGAATTAAGAGTCTGCCACTGCTAGTTGTATATCCTAATATACAGTAGGTCCCATCTAGTCCATCTGTTGGTGTAAGTAGGCATTAGATGCTACAGAGTAGCTTTAACTTTTATAAACCTTCTCTGTGAATGGCCACTTTCACCCTAACCGCTATGCCCTACTTCCTGCCTACTTCTCCAATCCTTCTTTCACCTCACCCCCTCTCATCCTCCACTTTCTTTCCACTGTTTATCTTCACTTACCTGAACTTTTCCCAAATCAACCTGTACCTATTTGACAAAGTACCTTGGGCTGCCTCCTTTTATTAGGCTATTTTTGATTTCCTACCAATTCGTAGTTTTAATTTTAGTTGCAATGTTAATATCATATTGTCCTTTTAAATACTTTCTTGTCAAAATGTTATGTAATACCATCCGTTGTATGTCTATCACTCTTCTCACTGATGTGGAACATTTATAAAAGATCTGTTATGTGCTCACGAGTATTGTAATTTGAGAATGAATAAACAAAATAAATAAATAAACCCTGCTGGTGTTTGTTGGGGTGACAGAATAGAAAAGGTGTTGAATAGTGGCGTTTCAATTGGCAAGACAGGAAAATGTCATCAGTGAGAGACATCAGCAAACACTAAGTGTCAGCTGAATGGCAAAAGCCTGCATTGTGACTGGGGCAGTGAAACCCCTTTGGAAAGTGTTCTTGCAGAGGACATCTGTATCATCAGGAAGGTACATCACCATTGGGTGTAGTCTTATTTCCAGCCACATCTTTGACTCAAAGCCTGAACACCTCCAGAATCTACATTTTCTTTCTGACTATCCCAGTATGTTTGACTTGCATTCTACAAGCAAACATAAATCATTTTCCTTTTTTGACAAGCAGCCCTTCTTCCTGCAGTTTTCTGCAAACATTCTTCAGATTTACAAATATGACTAATGATCATCAAAATACTGTAACTCTGGCACTATTCATGTAATTATTGTTTACCTGTAATTGATTATACTTGTTCTCAATCCTCTTCATAACCCTCTCCCCCTGGGTTCCACCTGAAAATGAGCTTTTAGCTCAGTGTCTTTTTCTGGTTCAACAATTTTCATATAAATATCTAAGTAAATAAATATTACATCAGTAAATATCCAAACACATTAGTCTATATAGTAATCTATTAAAATAGCAGGAGCACCCTCTGCCTCCTCCTAAGTTAACTGATTAAACTAATGTAAGTCATATTGTGTTACAATGGGAAGCAAGGCTTAGAATTATTGTTCATTAATATTTGCTATGAGTGTAGCAATTGTACAGTAGCTGAGTGAGTTTTTTTTTTTGTGCCCGCTAGCTTTAGCTAATCCCTTTAAAGCTGTTTATTAGTTTAATGTTTTTATGTCAGGGCAGCATTATAGTATGTAAAGAATGTCATATATGTGAAATAAATTGATAATACTGTAAACAAATTAGTCTCCAAATTGTTCAACAAGTCACACACTCATATTTCTTCAAACTTAAAATATTCTCTGCAATAATTTCACTTGATTGCTACTTTGTCTTATAAAATGAAACCTGTTAGATATCTGATTTCTGTAATAATCTCTTACAGTTTTGCAAAGCCCTAAAAATGGAGCCTGACATAGTTCTTTGGAGAGGGACAGTCCCTTATTAAGGCAAATGCTTTAAACAAAACAGTAATAGAGGTTTAGCATATTCAAAGCATTTGCAGGTCACAGAGAGGGTTTGCTCCTCACAATGACAGGTTGCTGCACGGGGTCATCAGTTAGCAATGTACTTAGGGAATTAAAAAAAAAACAACAGACACAACAGCAGCCATGAAAAAGATGAGAATTTAGCCTTCAGTCTGAAGTGCGTAAACCATTTATTACCGGAAGTTAAAAAAATAATTCAGAAAGATTGTATCAACCACCCAACATTTTGTGCATGTAGTGTGCAGTTTATCGAGGCATTCTACTTACTGTATTGGAAGCATCATTTTGCCTAGTGGAAAGTCACTTGCATACAAGCATAAAGGCATCCCAGCAGCACATGCAAATGCATGACAGAAGCATGCATATGAGTGCAAAGGCATATTAGTAGCTTTGTGGTCATATTATGCTGCTCGTGCAGTACTAATTAATGTGTTCAAAAAGCACTTTTTATCAAAGTACCAAGAGCATCAACACCCCTGCATTGGCAATTTCCTTAGTGTCCAGTGGTCCTCACCTTCTACTCAGTGCCTCTGGTATCATGGTTAGAATCTACCTTCCAACCCAATTCCCTCAGTAGCAGCAGCCCCTTCTGGGAACCCAGCTCTCACAATCCATTTCTATAGTGCTTAATACATAAATTTACAACCAAACTGAAGAGATCATTGATGCCCATGCCACCACCCTTCATACTTCAATTTAGAGCACTATAATGCACCTCCCCATTGTCCTGAGAAAGCAACCAAAAACAATCTGCACACCACCACATCCTATCGCCATCTGACCCTGTATGTACTGTACCAATATTTAGTAAAGCATAAAGCTACAGAACTTCATGGGTAAATATAAAACACCACAATGCTTAATTAAATAGGTACCACAAATATTTTAACAATATACTTTATTGAATATTTCTACAGTACATGCATGGTCAGACAGTGGCCAGCCATCACAGGGTGCAGATGGTTACTGATGTTGCTAGGCTTGGTCCAGGGGAGAGGGAGGTACAGCATGGTTCAGAGACCTGAGAGAAAGTAGGAGAAGGCATTCCACAGATATCAGAGAACTATTCTTGGAGCATTAATTTGTTTATTGAGCAAAATGACAAGAGATTGCAATAGGGGACTTTTCAGAGTGGGATGCTACTGCCAGAGCATTGGGCGGGAGGAAGGTTTTTAATTGTGATTTAGGAAGCATCCTGTAGGAAGAGTTGCTGACAGACACCAGCGATTACAGGGACATGCAAATCAGTTAAGGGTGGAGGATCCAGAACAACAGTGCTGTGAGGAGATAGGGAGGAGTGCACTCAACAGACTACCACTGCAGAAGCAGTAGTAACAGATTGCCTGTGGGAGTTGTGCAATGCTCTGAACTTTGTTAATGAGCATTCATGTGCCCAATAATAAGATAGCAATTACTCTTCAGCACCCTGTAAGTTAAGTATGGTTATTAGCATGTTTTGTTGTTTCTTTCCAACATAGCAGTGTAGCGTTTACATCCTCTGGCTGTTTTATCTGCACTAAAAGCTTTGTGTGGGGTCATTTGTACAGCAGCTAGGATTTGTGCTTGGCATTTGGGAAGGACTTAAGGCTGTGCTATGGTGTGTGCTGGCTGAAGGTCTATTGGAAACCTCTTTGAGCAGCCAAGTAGGCTTCTGTGTGGTTTCCAATATACCTACCTCTGAACCTGGAGCATTTTAATGTCGGCACACAGCCCTTTGCATGCTAGTTAGTGTGAGTTTGGAATATGCTGCCCATCAAAGACAAGCTCAGTTTGGTTTCTTTTCAGACATTGCTGTAATATTTTTTATAATTTGAAATGCTCACCGTTTCTTGCCTATTCCAAGCTTATCTGATTCTTTTTCACAACTGTGTTTTCTGTTGCTTTTACTCATAGTGCAATTAATTACTGTTGACTATGACACACGATTAAATGAAGACTACCTTACCACATATGCATACATACAGAGTACACATTTATAATAAAAATGTGATTAATACTAAGTGATTGAGACAGGGCTGAGCTTGTTTTATCCTAAATAGCCAAATGACCAAGAGATATGTTTTCCTCTTAGTGCAGTGTGAAATGAAAATGCCACAGGTGGAATTTCCATTAGAGTCAGAATTACTCTTTTGCCAAATTGCAGAATGCATTTTGGTAATGTTCGTAAATTTAGAACTGAGGAATGATTGTACATTTTGTGACTTGATTTATTACATTGTGATTTACAATTCAGCTGAACTGGCCATGCTGTTAACCCAAAATAATTGCATGATTAATAATTGTATTTATTAAATCAATATTTTTAATTCAACACCTCTGACTGTTCCCTGTTTAGTGTATCTATAAGAAGAACACAGAGTGTAAGTACTGGATAACTGTGACTGTGATAGGATTATTAAGGCTAAGAGTAAACACTTGTGTAACTGTAGTACACACTGGTCCTCCCCTCCTGCTGCCATGGCCTGCCATCATCCCACCCAATTAAGTACTTCCTGGCATCCAACAGTCCATCTCACAGTGCCATTTTGAACCCTGAGCAGTGACACCCTCCTAACACTGGTCTCTGGCATCCAAACAGACTCATCCCTACTTTACCCTTAAATAGAAGTCAGTGAAATGTTCCCATGTTTGCAGTGGTCCCTCCTACCTGCACTGCTTTCTGTCCAGACTGGTGACTTGCTCCCCGGTATCCAATAGCACCTCCTCTCTGTCTCTCCCTTACCCAGAGAAAGGCACTCTCAATGCGGTGATGTCTCCTTCCCAGGACTGTCATTACACATGAGCCAGTGAAGTGCTCACATGTATTCAATGATTCGTCTACCTGCACTGCCTTTGCCCAGAGGAGTCAAGCACTCCCTGGCATCCAACAGTTCCCTTCCTTCTCTGCTCTAATACTGAAGCCAGTGAAGAACTGCCACGTATTTTATGTTCCCCCTACCACCTTTCCCTGCCACCCTTGCATTAGCTGAGTTGCAAAAAGTTGCCACAGAGGAGAACACTCCCACAGTTGAAAGATTGGTTCAGTGTGCCATCCTTGGGCATGGGAAAGTTGAACTGAAGGTGAGTGACACTCATATCACTAGCATATAAGAAAGATCACTCCCACAACCCCAAGAGATGCATCCACAGCAGTATTAGTATATTATTGATCAAGAAGTATCTATGGGCAGTATTAATATATTATTGATCAGACGACTTAAAATTTGGACATACTGACTGCTGCTATCCAGCTAGCAGCACCACTACCAGCTATACCTTAAGCAGCACCACAAGAGCACTAAGTGGATGGTAAGAGGAAGACATTGTTGCAGTCAGTTTGAGTGAGATACACTTGCAAAGAGTTATTGTTTAGTTCTTTTAAATAATTATATTGTTTTTGTGTAGTTTTGCTTTGTTGCCTTTTATAATCTACTTGACAAGTTGTGTGATAAAACCTTTAGTGTTACAATTTCCAGTGACATCTTGATTTTGTGATGGGAGTGAAGGGAATGGGTACCATTAGACAGTAGGGAGATTTTTATTCAATGATTTTCATGCACAAGGTGCTGAGGGGCACACAGTAATTTGTCTTATGACGACAGGAACAGTAGCAGGTGACAAAGGGGTAAACATATGCACTATGTTTTTTTTTTATTTGTTGTTCATAATGGCACCTCGTATGCCTATTGGAGGTGAGATGGTTTACGTGTTCAGTCTTGGTCTCCCAACTTGTTCCTAGGACAATGAGGTAAGCATGACCTAGGAAACCTCCTGTGTCTAGGTATATATCAGGCTTACATGGAATTCCCTTACAAGCCCTCCTGTATTGTTATGCCATATCCAGGTGCAGTAATTGAGGTCCCACTGCCTTCTCTATGCCCACCCACTGATACTTCCCTGCACTAAAGCACCAGTATTTTGAAACAATCTGCCAGATACTCTTCATGCCTCCTCATCACGTGATATGTTTAAAGTTAATTTTAAGCAATACTTAATGTCTGCTGATCATTGTAATTGTTTTATGTAATTTTATTTTTGTTTTTTTATTGTCTGTGTTTTTGTATTATTTTTCCAGGCCAGGCCTGAAAATGGACTTGCTCCAGTGCCCTATCCCAGTTAACAAAATAAATGAAATGAAATGAAACCATGCTTACTTCTTGCCATGTGCATTTGGTGCACACTAACTGTTAGTCCTCCACTGGCAATCTCCTCCACAAAGCAGTGCAATGGTGGCAACACTGAGGAAACCCCTGCTCAGTATTGCCTTGTTCCCACCAGAAATGAATCTCCTACGCTGTCTTGCAACATTTCCGTTCACATGAGTCTCCACTGCCATTATTGGGGGCTGTCTTTTAGCATAGCATAGTACAAGATTTCCCACAATAGGGTCTCCATTGATAGTCTTTGGGAACCCACCAGAAGCTGGCCAGCTATCAGGCAATCAGTCATGAAAAGAACCCACCTGGGGCTTCAACGACCTCATGGTGGTTCCATGCATTTTCCCAAATTAACAGCTTTTACAAATATTCCTCCAGACCCCTTCATCATGATCTACATTGAATGCCGCCAGTCCCCTCCTGGAAGGAGAATAGGATACTAGTATTGAGCTGGATAAAGTCTATGTTGTCTTTGGGGGGCATCAGGGACTCAGTCAATAAGAAGCACAAGGGAACCCTAGCACCCTGACTGTTTATGCTTGGCTTCTCCCATAAAGGCTATCCAACCCAAGCCTAACACCAGACTGTCAGCTCTGAACAGAGTTCTCACTGGTGAACAACCTCTGCCCCTACTGTCAGAATGAGGGGAATGTGGTAACATATGCACCACTTTGTGCATTGTTAAAGCAAGGGTTTTAGAAAAATTAAATAGCACTGTCGGATTAATCTTTTAGCACTTCCCAAACCATTCAATATACCAATGTGCACTGCTAAGTGCATCCATGTCAGAAAACTTTCCATTTGAAAGTTTTCCAGGTAATGATGTAGTTACAGTAGCTTGCTATTCACACACTCACAGTTAAGTGCTGTGCATGTTATGCCTTTCAGTATGGCACTGAGCATACTGGTAACTGACTGTCGAGCAGAAAAGGCCAGTTAGCAGGGCACTAAATCTGTTTGTGCTGTTCTGTTTGATTATGCTGGCTTTCATGTGGAATGGATATCAATTGGCCAAAAAGACACAAGCAAATACAGAAAAAAGTAGAACTGAAAAAAAAAAATCATAAAAATAGCAGCACACAACTTCAACCAGATGCCTCTATAAAGTTAATTCTTAAAAAAAATGCAGCAAGGGGCTTTGTTTCAAAGGAACTGAAGTGTCTTTCGTCTCACTAAAATGTTATATTGATTGAACAGATGATGCCTTCAGCAAAGCTGGATTGGCGACAACTGTACACAGCAGGAGGGTGCGCAGTCAAGAGAGCAGGATGCTATGGTGATGGAACCTAAACATTCGATTTTGGCTGCTAGAGGTTTACTGTCTAGCACTGTTGCAATAGATACAGTGCTCATGGAATGTTTTAGTTTCAGCAAAATTAAATGGGGTGCCCACAAAATTTAAAAACAGTGACAAATTTAATAGACTTCCTCCAAAACTCCTATTTATTGATATTAGCTTGGGAAAGAAGTGTCACCTTGCACACGTTCCTTTGAACAGTCCAGTATCACCTACAGGAAGAACACCACAGGCCTGATTGCAAGACTCATGGCGCATCTCACAGGTGTATGTGAGTTGCATCATGCGGCGCTAAGCTGGGGACCTTGCACCCTATTCTAAGACATGCAGGATCCCCGGCACCTATGCCCATGACTTGTGGCAGCCACAGGCTAGTGACAAGGGAATGGCACACTGGACCTGGGTACCGCAAGTAGCAGCATTTAATCAACTGCCCCCAGAGTCCCCCAACCTGAAATGCACCAGCAGGCACCTGGGGGCATTGGGGGGTTGGACAGTTGGCACAGGTGATCAGGGGCATGAAGGGAAATGGACCTGGTGGTCCCCTACTTTGGGGGTGGGGGGCATGACAGTGCAGGGTGGCATGGAAGCACAGCCAAGTGGTTTCTGTGGTGTATGGGGGGGCATGCATCCATCACTGTGCCAGGATGGATGCCCCTTAGACCACCTCCTAGTTGGTCTAACCCCAGTTCACCATACATGGTCCTGGAATGGCATAAGTGGGTTACGGCAGCCTCTCTTCCAAAAAAGTGTGCAGTTGCTGCCTTAACCCACCCTTGCACCATGCTGCTGAAGGCAGCGGGCATAGTGGGTGGTATAGTCCACCTTTGGTGCAACCCGCATATGGCATGGCTCAAGCCACAACTTGGAATCATGACTTACATTATGCCTGGCACAAGGTGCAATTTGCACCATCGGGTTTGGCATAAATCACCTTACGCCAGGCGCAACACATCTTGGAATCGGGCCCCACATGTCTCAAATTCATATGCAGTTTTGGCCCAGCACCTCTTATTTAGCATGTTTCTCATTGTGACATTTTGATGAGACAGTACTCCATACATCATAGAAGTGAAGTACTGGTAGTTGTACTGTCCAATAACAATTTTAGGATATTCAGCCTGTATCAATGGACTTTAGAAATCTTCACAATCCTAGAATATACACTGGTTAAAACACATCACATGACCATTCATTAATCCACAGGAAAGTCACTATTTGTCACCAACCTAACAATAGCCTTACTAAATGAAAAAAAATATTTTTCCATAAAAATAAAACCTTCTACACTTTCAAAATACAGTAACCCAGGACAGGGCATAGGTCTCCTCATAGCTGATGCCCTTCATGGGTGCATTTAAAGGCATTTGGCCTTCATTACCAAACTCACATATTGTACTTAGTATTAGTAATAGCCAAACTACACAAAATTAAAAACCTTTCACATTTTATAAGTGGGATAACCCACTTCAGTATGTGCATTACTTAAAAATTAATGCACTTCCTGGGTGTACTGAAAGCCGCTCAGCTATCTTCTGTCATTTAATTCACCCGACTCTTGAGAAAGCTCCAGAGCGAAACCGGTCTAGTTACTATTGGGCACCTACTCTACACTGCTTTGCACTTTATTTGTGGATGCCTTTTATGTAAGTTGTTTTATGATTCATTAAAATTTGATACCCGATCACTCTGTGCTGGCTTTTTTTGCTGTATCTCGTATTGTTTGAGCCTAGCACGAGTGAGTAAGGAGTGGAGCAGTGTTTTTGCTCGCTATTAGTAATAGCCTAACTACACAAAAACAAAAACTTTTCACATTTTATAAGTGGGATAACTCACTTCAGTTCTGTGCATTACTCAAAAATTAAAGCACTTTCTGGGTGTACTGAAACCCACTCAGCTATCTTCTGTCATTTAATTCACCCGAGGTGTGCATTAATTTTCTAGAAATGCATGCTCTGTTATGGGTTATTGTTTACTTATTAGTTTTCACTTTAGTTGATTTCTGCTATGGTTGATATTTATGTACATGAACGTTAAATGGTATTTAGGTATACTGTTTGTATGTATGTATGTATGTATGTATTAATTGAAAACTACAATGAAAATCTGGGCTGATATAAAAGTGGAAACTAGGATGCTAAACAATGGTCTTCACTAGTGGCTGAAGAAAGCGATGAGACCACTACTCATATCAGTGTGTTAAAATGCTAAAAGTAGGTACCTAATCTATTAGGTGGTCACCTTGTCATTGGTTGTCAAGCTTATTCACATGACAGCTGCTTTATGAATGCAAAAAAACCTGTTTCAAATCAAGAGCTGAAGTAAGAATATGAGTAGGAAAGCAGAAAAACTTTGAGTGATTGGCAGGCTCTTTTGAACAGTTTTGGGAAGGGGGGTGCATGAAAGTTTCTCTGCTTTAAATCTGACAGAATAACCATCAGTCTGTTCTCATAAACCATGTCATTATTTTCATTAAGTAAAAGAAACAGTATGCAAATAAATTTAAATCATTATCACATCTCAGTATTTTAGTACAGACAGCTATGCCTTACTGTAGCTAGGCATCCAGATAATTAAAACAGATGCTGAAACTGACAAATGTCCAACCTCATTTAGCCAGTGGAGGAAATTCAGTAATCAAATACTTAAGAAAACATATTTAAAGTAGCAAATTACCTAATATAGAGTTCTGATTGAAATCTCTTCAAGACATTGACAGTTAAATTTAATGAAAAGCATCAGTTAATTATCATGAATTGTTGGTAATTACAGTGTTCATGAATGAGTGTCAGGATGAAATCAAAAACAAGTCAGCTTTGCTTCCTTCAGACTCCTGTCTTTTAATAAATGTGTGCATCTGTTGGCAAACACAAATTAAGTATACGCATTTCATTCCCTTCCTCACCCCACACTCCAAAAAATGGCTAAATGAACTGCTGCCTGACTGTCACTTGTACCTTCTTTGCCCACTGTATACCTTTTAAGTGAACAATACCCTACCGAGGTTGCTGTGGAATCTGAAAGAAAGAAAGAAAAAAAGAAGGAAGGAAGGAAGGAAGGAAGGAAGGAAGGAAGGAAGGAAGAAAGAAAGAAAGAAAGAAAGAAGTTGGTTTTAAATAAGGATCTGCATATTGCAACATACAGTACAAAATAAAATCGACCAGCTGTCTGAAAAACAGCTTCCTATAACTGCATAATGACTCTGACAAGTGTCCGTATCTCTTGGGTAGTCCTGGGGATTCATAAAGCTGAGTCACAGGGAGAGTATTAACATATCTGTGAGTCTTGCTTTCAGTAATTGAAGATTAAATATAGAATCCTATCCCAAGCAATTTTTAATTCTATTAAAGCCTCATTCCTCTGTTTTCACAGTGAATTCCACCGTGCAAGCAAAGATATGTCCCTGACACTCACACTATAAATACCTTTGTGCTCACAGTGACTGTGCTAAGCAAGCTTGTCCCTTGGGGCAAACGTGTGAATGAGTTTCACTGACTTAGTTTTTGCAGAGAGCATAATGCATAACTACTGCAGTTATTTTGCTATAATTACTCCTTACATTAGAAACTATTTTGAAACCCTCTCGGCAGATCTGAATGGAAGACTAATTATGTCACAATCTGTATCAGGTTTTGGCATTTTTTTCTGTAAGATTCTCCCACGGAAAAGTCCTAAAGTTGATAATGTCATGATTGAGACTATTCAATTAAAATCATTAACATACAGAAATACATACAGTATGTGTATTAAGTACTCATTTTCTCATTTTATGGTAATTTATCATTATACTTCAGTGTGTTTTAATAGAACATTTCCATGGCCTGACAAGAAAATAGGAACATAGAAAATATCAGCAGGAAAAGGGTTATTAAGCCAGCTAGTGTGCCTAGATTTATGGGATTGTGCCCATCAGTCCTCATTTCTTTCAAATGCCTCAATGTACACTTTTTCCATGTGCCTGTCCCACCTCCCTTTGATCCCTCCCCCCCACTATTTCAGTGTAGATGACCACCTCAGGTACTTAGTTGCAGTCTTCCACTACTCTTTCCATAAAAAAGTATGTCCTGGCATTCTTTCTGGATCTTTCCTCCATTCAATTTCTTGGGGTTTTTTCTGCTGCCCATGTTACCACTTATTGTGAAAAACTCAATCCTGTCCATTTTGCTTAACTGTGAAGGTGCTTGAATGTCTCAGTCATGTGTGCAGTCTTCTTTCTATCCTCCAATGTGTATGTTTGGTGATCCCCTGAGCATTTATCATAAATCCACCCGTGTTGCCCATGGATCATTTTTGTAGCCCCACTCTGAACAAGGAGATGGCCTCAGTCAATCCTTGCCCTTCATTAAGAATGGGCCTCAAAACTCCACACAGTGCTCAAGATGTGGTCGAACCAGGAATCTATACAGAGTCAGTACTACCTTCCTTTTCTGCTGGTGATCCCCCATTATGCATTTCTACTATAGTCTTATTACACTGATCTGAATCATTTAAAGAGCAGCCGATGCCTTTGAAAACTTAAAAAAAACATTATATTTAGAGACAATTCAGCCTGTATTTTACACATCTGTTATAGATTTCTCTACTCCATTATTTATTACTGAAGACATTCCCACAAAACAAGATTGTTATCACACAGAATTCTGCTGCTGCTAGAAATTATTCCTTACTTGAAACTGTAATGCTCTGTTATAGTATCGCAACTGGTTGCCATAAGAATAACTGTGATGCCGCAAGCAGAGTATTATGATATTAGGCTGGGACGAAGCAATAGGAGTTGATGAACCCTCAAGGAACAACTATCCTGTTTTCATGTATATGGTCTCAGTGGTAAATAATGTGGATAAGAAATATGAGAAATATAAGCTGCTTTGTGTCTAAATATTACTTTTTTTGAAGTTCTTCTTTAGGTGTTGGTGGCTGTTTAAGTTCTCCATTATTGTTACTCCTGGTCCTTTTCCTCTAGTGTGTTCTCCAAAACCACCCATCCCTCCTTAATTCTGTTCTTGTGTTCTTTGAACCTATGCGCATTATCTTGCTTTTTTTTGCTTAAAATTCCAGCTGCCGCACTCTTAACCACCTTTCCAGTATTTCCAATCGTTCTTCATGACCACGAACCTCAACTCTTGTTTAACTGAGTAGGCATGTTCAGTCATTTTATAGTGGCCATCTAAGAAGTCTTTTGGAAATACTAACACCTGCAAGGTGGCTAGGATTCCCCATCTGACAAGTAAGAGGTAAAGGAAGCTACTGTATATCTGTATTTTTTTACTTGTAGTGAAGGATCTTACATATGGAGTGTTAGGTCTCTGCTGCTGGCTTTTCCTTTATGTGTTGCTCAACATGGCCATATTACTCCATTTAAATTCATGAGCCCAAAGATTCCTGAAAGAACTTTATATTTTTAAATAACACCAGCATATTTTCTACACTTTCTAGTGTGTATTGGATCTTAAGGAAGGAGTGAAACTCTACACCCTGTTAACCTAGGAACATAGTATTCTGGCAAAAAAGTGACTTTAGATTAATCTTATTCTCTATTCTCCAGCAACTTAGCAATGACTAGACCCAAATGGAACATGGAACCTATCACACTTAACAGTCTGAATGCTACCATACTCATGCTTGTAACCATTACTGGCATACTCCCTCAGAAATTTATGTAGTCTTGCTTGACAGCTTTAACAGTGCTAGCTTCCACATCACTAGACATTCTACTGTATTTTATATTTTAACCATCCTGTGCATGAAGTAATGGCTTCTAGCAATTCCCCTTATTCTGAACACCTCCACTTGAGTACATGTCCTCTAGTTCTTGGACTCACCAGCTGAAACATACTGTGTATTCTCCACTGTCAATCTTCTTTAGTATTCAGAATACCACAACCATGTCTGCTTTCAGTGTTCTCTTCTCTTCTCCGAATAATTTGAGTATGTCCAGTATCTCCTTACTAATTTTGCTTCCTAAATTGCCTATGAGTTTGGATGCCCTGTGCTACTCAGCATGGGGTCATAATGTCACAAGACATTATGCTGCAGCAATGTACCATGCTGCCAATACAGTGCAATATATAGCCAGTGGCATAAGTCTTTTTTTGGCGGGGACCTCTGCCTCCCTTCACCCACCGTGATCGGGTGCTGCAATACCTGAACTCCCTAACTAAAAATATCTAACTCGGGGGGTTAACAGTTAAAATTGCACAAAGTGAGAAAAATGTAAAAATCCATGCGTCTTGGACTGGGAATTGAAACCCAGTCCCAAACACACTGCCTGCCTCCCTTGCTACCAGTGGCTCATCCTGTCAAGCCACGGCAGCTGCTTGGTGGATGCTTGTCCCATCAGAGGTCTTATCCTCTGGCTGGGAGAGTGAGAGGGTGCACTACCATGCATACACCCTTTCACGGTTTTGCACCCTTTCACTCTTTCCTACCACGCTGTTCCTGTTGTACAGTTTTGTTGTATGCTGTAGATCATATGACAAAGGGACCTGTTATGGTGCTACTCACTCTCAAACTCTTCAACGTCCTTTCTAAGCTGTGTTTACCAGAGTTTGACTCAATGCTCCAGATGTGGTATAAACCCATCTTTGTACTGGGTGAAGATCCCTTCCTTTGATCTGTTGCTTACCTCATTCATAATGTATTCAAACACTGTGTTGTGCTCTTGATTGTGGTAGCACACTGCCTGTCTGTCTTTAGCTTGCTGTGTATAAATACCCCCAGCTCCTTTTCCTCATTGTGCCATCCACTGTTACCACACACAGAGGTTCTGTGCAGCTCAGATTCCTTGTTCCTTGGCATAGTACCTTGTACTTCCCCATATTAAATTTAATCTCCCATTTCTTCATCCTTTCTAGCAATTTATACTGTTCTCCATGTAGTACATCCACATCTGATGTCTGCTCATCTTGCCAATTTAATGATACCTGCAAAGTTCAGTAGAGTAGCCTATTCTTGATCACTCCTTCTGGCCTTTAATATTTTAAAGAGCAAAAGACATAACACCATTTCCTGGGGTACCCCTCAAAGTATACCCATCTGCTCTGAATGGTGACCCTGTACCACTGATCTCTCCTTAATGCTTTTCACAAAAGAAATTATTTACTGCTTCCTTCATGAATATTCTACTCCCAAGTCAATGCTGTGTAGGTTGAAAGCACCCGTGAGGGCCAAGGGCCATGTAGATACTACCCATTTATTTTGTTTGCCAAATTTATGCCATGGCCTGCTGTGCAACCTGGTTATCTGTACTCAGAGAACCATCTTGTTCCCAGCAACCAGCTTTGTGTAGGAAGGAATTCAGTCCCTCATCATCCTTTTTTCTAGCATAAAAAGCAACTCTTCTACCATTCTGATACTCACTGTAATTTCTGAAGAGACTGTACTCCTCTATCCTTTCATCCAAGCTCTTTCACTCATTCTAGCAGGTTTCTGCAAATCCTGTTACACCATAGCTTGCCCCAGGAAGTCTACCCTTCAGTTTATCAATTTTACTAGCTATACTACTATCATAACCATCATGCTTAGAAGGACTTTGGTACTCCTGCTCCATGCTTTGGGCCACTTATTGTTATTCTTTTTGACCCAAGATTTTGTCTGGAGTAAATAACTGTTCAACTACACTTGCCCTAGCCTACCTCTTTATTTGTGTAAAGGTGTAGAGGTCAACTCTTGTTTGGTTATATGCTATCCATATGCATAATAGTGTATGCTGCTCTATGTGAACAAGAACAGCACAAGGGACTGGATTTTCTAGGGTTCTGCAGCTTTAGGTAAATGTGTCAAGAGCAACAGAACAAATTGCAGTGGATCCAACCATGATGCAATGCAGTAACATGCAATAAATGATCTGTTGCAAAATACTGCAGTAAAAAAGGCCTTATTGTTTTTGAATTACATTGTTCTCTGCAGCATAAAGTAGCAGTTTGTGATATACTGCAGCATTACTGCATTGCATCCTGGTTATCACCACAGTACATGACAAATGCTGCCTCTGTCTAAAGCAGTTAAGTAACATATTTTAGTATTTTCTCCACCAGAGCTGTGATAGCCTTTACAAATTATGAGTGTAACTGTACTACAAGGGTTTAACTTTAAGCCATACAAAGTATGGTATCCAATATGGCATCTACGACATTTGTGCAATTTAAGAAATTATCTAAAAAGGGGCTACTAGTTCCCAACTAGAGAATGAGGGTAACACTGTAGTAAGTGTATTTAAATGGATTATAGATGTTTGGACTACATCAACTACAGAATCTAAGCCACTAATGTAAGCAATAATACCTGACAGGGTGGGTGGTATTGGGCTATACCAGATTACCCAGGGCTGTAATGAGGCCTGATGCCTCATGTAGAGGGCCTTATAGATGCTGGATGGTCCAGTATAGCCCATACTGCCCACCCTGGAGGGTGTTATTGTGCTTAGAAAATGGGCCTTTGTATTATACATATTTGGAAAAAAATTATTATGTTTAAAATGTTGAAACTATTACCTTTTTGATTCATTGAGCAATAAAATAGTTCCTCCACCTGTATTAAACTTGCTTTTTTTAACCTAGGGACTTCTGTCCCACTGCAGTATCTGTAGTGTAGAGGTGGTTGTCATGGTAACACCCCCAGACACACACACACACACACACAGACACTTGGGGCCTAAATTAAAATGCTCTAGAGGTAGCATTTTTTTTTATTATTCATTCATTTTTTTTATATACTGATTCATTCAACAATTTTATAATGTATGTTACAGTGAAACATTTTGACCTATGCAGTAACTTCCAGCTTCATGTAAAACAGCCATTTTTTTCTGTCTAGCAAGTTAATATAGTTCTAATTTAGAATCAGTTTTAGCGTTTTTCTTAACTTTTAAAATAATTACATGGAGTGCACCTTTTAATATGGTTATCCCTCAGGTCTTACATCTTTATTCTCAACTGATTTTAAGCAACTATTGTTTAACATCACTTCTCTTGTGCTTAAGGTAAAATAAGTGCAAAAGGCACAGCTCCGCATCATTTATGGGACAATAAGTGTGCAAAAACAACAGAGAATAGGGAACAACCATATTAAAAGGAGCACCCAATTTCTTACTTCAACTTAAAAAAGTACTGAAACAGACAGAAAAAAGAGACAATGGGCATCTTACAAAATAAGAGAATGAGGCATTCTAAACTTAAAGGTACAGGCCAAAATTTTTAATGGAACATGTGCTACTGCTTTACCTATGAAAATTTGTTCCACCATTTATTTTTATGCTGATTTGACCCTTTGGAAAGCCAACATTGAATTCTAAGATTCATGGAAGAACAGAAAATGTCACATTTAGAAGACATGAACTAGTGCAACAATCATTTGGTATGAACATGGAGAAATAAGATGAAGGAAGTTAAGGAAAGCACAATGAGACTTGCCCTTTAAAGGCAGGCCAGGTCGTCCTGGGAACCAACCAAAAAGGACAATAGGAGAAGGGAGACGGAGGGAAGGGGGCAGGGTCAGCAGCAAAGAAGGGAAGGGGTGATGACCTCAAGGGCAGGTCATACGACAGGCATAGGGAGATCACTGGCTATTGGCCAAAGGGAGGGGCCAGGGGAAGGGGGAGCCTGGGGACTGGGGACCTTAGGGGCTACTTAAGGGCATGCAGGACTCATGTAGCCCTCTTTCCTTGCTGCAATTTTGATTACAGTGCATCACAGGCATTTCTCAAGGTAAGGCACTGAAGGCTTGGGCCTGTTCAAGGCAACAGACGAGGTGCTGCTAGCGCATGGTTTTGGTTTTGTCTGGTCTGGTGTGGTAGTTAATGCAATTGTGAGCCTGATTTATAGGTAGAGCGTTTATATCCAAGAGTGTATTAGGTGGGGGTTTCCATGCCCCACTCTTAGCTTGTTTCAGAAAGCAGTAGAGCAGTGGAGGGCTAGGCTGGGGCCTGCGGCAGTGGTGAGTGTCTTCTGGGTGCAAGGAGTGAGATCACAAGCCTGGAAGCCTGAAGGGTGGGTGGTGTTTGGCATCTGAGTGGTAGCTGGGGAGTGAGCGATGGGCCACGCAGCCTGCTGGGCTTGGTGGTGGTAGGAAGTGAACTTGGGGTTTCAGAGTGAAGGGATGTTGGTAGAGGGGCAAGAGTGGAGAGGCCGTGGCATGTGATGCAGGGTCACAAGCCAGCGGGCAGGCCAAAGAAGCAGGTGTAGCCTCATGGCATGGTGATCAGGCCGGGTAGGCCACTACAACAAGGGAGCAGGGTGAAGTGAAAATGTGGGCCACACGGCCCGTAGACTAGGGAGGATAGCGAGTGCCTCAGAGCTGAGGAAGAGGGTCTTTTTGGCAAAGTGGAGGCAACAGAGAGGAAAAGGAAATGAATGTTCCCAAATGTAGCAAAGCAGGCTTAGTTAAAACTGGGTATCTACATGATTTTTGCACTGCTGTTTTGTTTTGTTTTGTTTCTCTTCTACTGACACAAGCATCTTGCTTGGCTGATTCAGCTTCTGGGCATTGCTCATATTTACTCATTGGGATGTGGTAGAAACTGGAGTCACATTTTGAATCCACATTAAATGTATATGTTTATGTGAAGGTTTTTGTAACATACTGTAGACCCAGTGGCATGGGGCGGGTGGCCCAGTGTGGGAGGCCAGGGAGCAAGAAGAGGAGCGCCACTCCATGTGGTGGGGGTCAGCTGGCAGGGCCTCTAAGTTGCTGAAGCCAGGAAGAAGTTACAAAGGGGAACTGCGTGAACAGAAATCAGCTGAGGGGGAGGCGAAGAAGGAAGCAGGTGGCCATTTCACAGAAGGAGAGCATGTGGGGGACAAGGCACGGGAGGCTCAGGATGACACCTGCTCATTGTATCGGACCCAACAAGGTTTACTGGGGGAATTCCCTGAGTGGATGAATGCCGTAGGCTTTGGGAGGAGGCCTGCTCTGCTGCCCTAGGAGGGTAGCTCGACAGAGTGGTAGACGTGAAGCAGGATAGGGGTGCACACTGTGGTGGTGTCTTCAGACCTGGGGTAGAGTGGGAGCCAGTCGCATAGAGGCTGGTGAGGAGTGGGAATCATTAAAAATGGGGTGGTATAGGGCTAGGCCATGTGGCCTGGGGGATGGATAAAGAGGATGGGCAGGTGCAGTGGGATGTCGTGGGCAATCAGCATGGTTGGCCTGATCCAAAGGTAGCACAATGGATTTGGCATTTATTTGAAGGTGTCTCCCTTAGTTGTGAACCCTTTATATTCGAGCGCAACTGTCTGCAGTTAGGACTTTGTGCTGAGGAAGGCCTTGCAGGCAGAACAGCAGGGGGTGCCATGTGGCAGGGAAGGGGACAAGCACAACAGAGGGACAGGTGGGGGGTGAAAATGCAGCAGCAAAGGAATCCGGGGCCATGGGCCCTACAGGGGCCAGGGCGAGGAGTTGGCAGGCTGCTGGACTGGGAGGGAGCCCGCAGGGATGGTCCAGGAGCCAGGTCAACAGGACAAGGTTACAGAGGCCCAGCAAGTTTATCGGGTGAATTTTCTGACCGAGAGGCCCTGTTCACCTTCCCCCCAGGTGAAGGGTGGCCTAGGGGATGGGGGAGGCTAGCGGGAGAGGGCCATGCTGGGTAGGATGGGCAACCACATCAGAGGGTCAGCCCAGCCAATGCAAGGGGACTTTGAGGTGGACCGGCAGCAGTGGACAAGGGGGCTGCAGAGAGGGAGAGGGACAGCATGTATGCTAACCGAGTTTGTGACGCAGCATAGGCACAACAGATGGAATGGTACCTAGGAAATCCCCAGTGTCCAGTGCGACCATGATGACGGAAGCGGCGAAGCTAATGGTGCAGATGACAGAGCTGGTAGAGGCAGCAAAGAGGAGAGAAGCAGAAGAGGAAGCCCAGAAGAAAAGGATGGAGTGGGATGAGAGGTCGGGCACAAGGAAAGGGAGCAAAAGTCAGAAGCGAGTGGGGCCCAGCCCACCCGCAGGGCCGAGGAAGGGCCTCGAGCCCGCCCCGGGTCTGACAGGGCTGCTACTGAATGGGGTTAAGGGCAATGTGGATATGACTAATGAGGCTAATCTAAAAGAGTATGTTGAAAGATTGTTGGGGGACATGGGGGATAAGGAGATGGTGAAGCTGGAGAGGGCATTAAAAGCAATCAAGGACCACAGGCAGCTGGGAAAGGGGTATATGGGCACCACATGCATAGGGAGCTCACTGGCTATTGGCCAAAGGGAGGGGCCAGGGAAATGGGGGAGCCTGTGGATAGGGGACTTAAGGGTCACATAAGGGCATGCTGGACTCTTGCAGCCCTCTTTCCTTGCTGTAATTTTCCACCCATCCACCCCTGCAGGAAAGAGAGATAGGGGACAGAGGATGGCACATTAAGGTAGAGGAGGTGCTTTCAGCAGGGCCTGGCAAAGGGAAAGGAGGGCCACAGACGGGCGGCTGGTGGCTGGGGGGGCTGGGTGGAGCACCGCCGGCAGTCTCAGTGAGACAGGGAGTAGTTTTGGGGAGAGAGGGGAGCAAGAAGGAAAAGGGAGCAGGGAGAAGGGGTAGGTTCACAGGCTGGGGACAAAGAACCCAGGCATGGGAGTAATGGGGGAGGGGCACAGAGCTAGGGGTGGATCAGCCATGTCCACACCTAGTGGGGAAAGGGGGCTGGTCCGGCTAAGTGTGGTACCCAGTTATGATGGTGGAAAAGGGGGGGCTGGATCACAGTGTCCTGACCCTGAGAAGCAGTGACGAGAAAGAAAGACAAATAAAAAGAACCACACGAGGAGGAGGAGGAGGAGGGGTCTGTTATGTCCAGAGGAGAATTGGGACTGTTATGTCCAAATGTAAATATGATTTGTTAAAGACATGAAATGGGATGTAAAGTATGACTATAATTGTGCCTTTTATAAATAAATACTTTATGCCTGCGAGCATCCAAAAAAGTTAACAAAGGAGTGGTCTGAGTTATTTCTGGGTGGGGATCCAGGGACAGTGAGTTTAAGCATACTGAGAGAGAGAGAGAATGCTCAAGGGTTAAGTGACAGTCTGATCATTTACTGAAGAGGCAGTAAAACTGGAACTACAACCTATGCCTCCAACATCACAGCTCTGCACTCTAACTGCAGTATTTTTCTTCTTTACATATATTACATATTTACATGGATTAACTCATTATGTTGATGTCTCTCTCAGCAAGCGTCTTTATCTTGCTCAGCTAGGAATAAGCTGCAAAGTGTAGACCAGAGCTTTAAGAGCTTAAAAATGTTACTAAGACATGAATAAAGAGAATCCTTAGGGAATGTGCATATTTCACATTACATGAAGAAGGGATCATATTAAAAAATGTGTAGATGGACAAATTGTCATCTCTAGCTGGTGGACTGTTAAATAGTTGTCAGTGATAAAAGGAGCTATAAGAAAAGTAGCTGTCATTTGGGTTTTGAAATAGGATAATTTTCTGTGGATTCCTGCTTAACTGATCATCTAAAATTCAGGCAGATTACAAATGCTACTCTACGAATGGTTTTCTGAATTGAATGAATTTTTGTTTGATAGAGAAAGGCAAATCTGAACATTTCCACTATCTAATCTTAGCTTTTGTCAGCAATAGCATTTTAAAAGAGCCTCCAGCATAAAGTACATTTACACATAGAAAGGTTAGTTAAGACATTTAAAACAGCTGACACAATGAGAACAGATGTTTCACACCAGAATACTACTGCATCTGCCTCAGGGTCTAAGGTGAATTGATTGCTCATCATTAATGGTTCTGAAGATCAAGCAGGACTGATACTTGCCAATCAGGTCATGATTTAAGATAATTTAAATCTGTATTATCATCACAAAACACAGTGCTGCCCCTACCTGGCTTACACTGATGATATAGTACTTATATCAACAAGTTATTTGGGAATCAAGAGGAGTTTGAACAAATTCCAAGAGGGATGTGATGAGGCAGCACTGGAGATAAACTACAACAAAACTAAGTATATGATATGTAACAAACATTATGAGAAAAAGGGGAAAGACCAAAGTTTAAATTGTAACAAACATAAAATAGAGTAAATAGATTCTGTTATTTGGGAATAATATTTACTTATAATCTAAACTGGAAAGAACACAAAAAAATGCTGGGGCAGAAAATCAAGAGATTTATTCCAGTCATGAGGGGCTTTTCATACAGGTATGGGGGGAAATTCCATAAAAGGAAGTATACAAATATTAAATGCTAAATTAAAAAGTCAACTCTTCTTGGGGGCTGAGATTTGGGGTTTAGAAAATAATGATACATTAGAAGCCTTAATGAATACTTTTTATAAAAGACTATTCGGGCTACCAAAAGGCGCTCCACCTACACTATTAAGGTTAGAATTAGGACAAACTACAGTAAGATGTAACATTGAGCAAAGATTGTCTCTATGCTGAATAAAGATTTATAATATAGAAGAAATAACATTACGCCACGCATGTATAGATGAATCAATAGATTATATAGAAAAAAGGTTCTCCTTTCCAAGCTTGGACATTTTAGAGAAAGTACTGAAACCATATGGGCTACTAAATTGTCTACCTGAGAACATTCTAAGGCATCCAGAGATTAATAAAAAAATATAATTAAGGATAGAATTAGAGAGATACACATACAAAAAGAACTAGAATTGTGCAAAAATTATAGAATAAGTAAATGGTTCTCGGAAAATAAAAGACACATTGGAATGGAATCTTATTTGACAAAAATCAAGAATCAAGTAAAGAGGAGGGTTTTAACCAGATTTAGATTTGACTATAGTTACAGTCAAAGACTTAGAGAGTTCTATGGTAGTAATATTACAAAAAACTGTAAGTGCCAGCTTGTGGAGGAAACTTAACACATTTATTGATTTTATGCTCTTTCTACAATCATTAAAGAAAACTGTATTTAGGAAAAATACTCTCTCAACACTAAATATGGATCCTAAATATCAAGTTACAACTTTGATGAAATCAAATAATTTGGAAATATTAGAGAGAGTTGCAATGTTTTGTAAGATTATAGAAAATAAAAGACTACATATTATTCATAACAAATAAAATGGCATAACTGTATTTCAAACATTAACATGTAAGCCCTAGGAGAGAAGAAATATATTTTCTGTGCAATATAAAAAGCCCAAAGAGATTTTCCTTGATCAACAATGACTTATTGAGAAAAATGCAGTGGAATTTTTATTATTGTGTCTGTATTTTAAAATAATTGAAGGTGTATTTGTATATATCATTTTGCAGTTATTCATGAATGTTTTGTATAAACGAATTGTTACTTGTAATGACAATATTGTTTGTCGATCAATAAGCAAAACTGAACTGACACAAAACACAACTTTTAAATAATCATCTGATGATTAGTTATTATCTCTGTAAGTCTAAAGCAGAATGATTAGTTTTGATGATATGTAAATTATTAATCAGTGATTATTACTAATTACATCAGTTCAGTTTTGCAAGTTTCTAAATCACAGTGAGAATATTAAAAAAGGTTTTATACAGTATGTGATAATTGTGAAAATATAAATCTGCTAAAGAAAATTAATGAAGCATGACATGATGTATGTTTTTAATCAATTTTAGGAAAAAATGCAACATTTTATTTAGTGTAGAGATTTGTAGGCTTATTTGCATATTTCAAAAGCAGAATTATTGTATGAAACCAAACAATGGCAACTTCAATCTGTTTTTTTTTTATTTTAATTGACATTAGATTATAAACTACAGTACAAGGAAATGTTTTGAGTACAAACCAGGTCCATGAAGGAACTTACTACAACCGAAAGGGAAGCTTGTTTGTGAGATGTTGTATATAATCCATTTTGAGCTTATTTGAGCTTATAATATATAAAATGTAGATGTGACTGTTAGAAGTAAATGTAAATGAATATTACATGTTTATGTAGAATACTTTCCATAAATAATGACTCCAATGTAACTGCCTAAGTAGTTATTTACAAGATGAAGTCAAATCATATAAAAAAGATTATTTTTTTCAATGTATTGCAGTGATTTTGTACATTGTCGAGTCCTGCAAAATCATGATGATGTGAGATCACAATAAAGCATCATTTATTGTAATTGTCATTTCCATAACATGTTGATTTCTGATTGGTTGACATATATTGCTCATGTGTAATCATTGTTAGTTAACTTTTTTTTGAAGGCTAAACATTATCTTTGGACATAACTGAGGATAATGATTTATGGGATATTTTGAATAATTCATTGTCTTTTCAGCCAGAAAATAAGCAGATCAAAACATTTGAAGAATTATTTAAGTAAAAGCATTTACAGGACAGGTTTGTATTTATTACTGAAAAAAGGAACAAAAAACAAAACAATAGAAAGGCACACACACTATTCCACAAAGCTGAAGCAGTGTTGCAGTTAAACCACTAGTGAACAAGTGACAACGAAAAATGGAGAATCACACACACACACACACACACACACACACACACACACACATATGCGCTAAATAATGTATTGAATGTGCTAAATGAGGGTGCATATAGCAATACACTGCTGAAATACAGCTGCCAATCTCACCAAATGTTTTCCCTATTTACTGTAGCATCTTTGGGGGGGGATGAGTTTCTCTGCCAGTGTCTTCCCTTAACTGCAGGATATTTAAAGTGGTGGTGCAGATGTTGATGAGCATATTGTTGTTAAATATATATATATATCTTAAATAATAATCATTTCCAAAGCATAATTTTTGATTGCTGGCCATATATCAAATATCTTTAATTATTGTCTGTCACGGTCACAATGATAGCTTTTGAAGACTGAATATGATCTCTGTAGATAGTTGATAAGGAACATTTATGATACATTATAATTAAATCATCATCATTTTGGTCAAGAAATACATAGTTTAAAAAACAATAGACTAATTTATTACATAGTTTAAAAAACAATAGACTAATTTATTAGGTAATTAACTAATTTCATTCATGAGAACTAATCAGTTTGAGTTCACTGTGCCATAAGGCAATTTCTTTCTATAATACCCTACCATGTGATATAACTGTCAAACACTTCCTGTTTGTCAGTCAAAATTAATATCTTAACATTCTTTGATGAATGGCTGTAAGTGTTTTGATTAATTTATTTGCCTTGTTATTTTGATTATATGATATTGTTTTTGTTATATGTCCTTGTTGCAGGTTACCAAAATTTAAATGGAAACAATAAAGCTTTAAAAGCCAGTCTTATGTTCAATAACCTTTGGAGCCTCCAGCTATATATCTTTGCACCCCAAACATTTGTTTGGTGCTACATTAAGTGAAGGATTGAGCTACAGCATGCTCAGTGCAAAATGTAGTTGAATGGGGAGGTAAGGTTGTTATACTACCTTTACATAAGTTAACAGGCCACCATTATTTTTTTTGCCTGCTAGAATATTAAACAAGATATTACCCCACCAAAATGAAAGGGGCCTGTTAAGTTGAGTAAAGTGGAGTAAATAGCCTGCCCCACAAACTTTAGCAGACTTTATATAGATGATGTAGCATTGTTACTCAGTAAGAATAATCAACACATTGGTAATAGTTGAAGCTACAGCTTGAGACTTTGTAGCCTAATTAGCACAAGCTTGTTATACAAAGGCTTTTATCTAATTATTTACTCTGTAGTTTTTTTAACTCGATTTCTCTCTACATATCAATGATGTTCAAAAGAAATTACATTCTAAATTTTAAAGCACCTTATCATGATAAAGACTGCCTTCCACCCCAGTCCATTTGGAAAAGGCTCAAAATGATGTTCAGTGTTTGATTATGAGGACATGGTCTATGGGGCTGCTTCCAAAACCTACCTGGCCAGATTAGATCCTCTCATTTTTTCAGCTACTTTGCCTTAAACTCTCCACCTCTCACTCATCACTGTCTCCTGTATCAGTCCCTCTCCCTGACATGCTTGGACTCCTGCCATCTTTTTTGTTGTGTTTCCTTTCCATCTAAATTCTGCCTTTCCTCTCTTCCTCCCTACCTAAGCTGTCTTTAATCCTGTTTACCTCCTTCCAACTACTTCCTCCATTCCTCTGAGTCTCACATTCTTCTTTCTCTTCCTGCTTGTTGTATTTCTTTTGCACAATGTGTATTCTAATTCTAACTTCCATTTGCCGTCCCCCTCCTTATCTAGTGTTCAAATCTTCTCTTTGAAACTGTTTCGCTTCTCATGCTCTTGTTTTTAATCCTCATGCTATACTTTCCCAATCTCTGACCTTCTGCTCCTCTTTGCCCTTGACATACACAACTTCATATTTTTGGCATTGCATAACTGCCCTTTTTGTGTAATCCACTGTTTTTGCCCAGTCCCAACTCTTATATTTAATTGATGTTTTCCCCAGGGCTGCTTTGATCTATAACATATTGTATATTATACCAGTTAAATGCCTGCACTTGATATCATTATTTTATTTCTGCATTATTGTGCTTTATCAGTTTCATTGTTAATATGCATCCTTTGTTTCCTCTCTCTTGTGTCACACCTGGAAAGAGCTGTCAATAGTGCAGCATTTAATATTTTACCAGTGGAGGATAGCTAACATGGTCTGCAGCACATTGCTTACTTAAATAGATTTTATGGTTTCCAGCCAAAAAATCACACTTTGCTTCAGTAGAAACCAGTTACACAACATTCCTCCAGAATTTGAATTTCAGAACCTCCACTTATTATTATTTCAAAAGATATTTTTTTATTAGACAAGGATCTTATTTGATAAGATTTTATGTGTTCAAAATGCATATTCCTATGATGAAGTTGTAATGCTTTCTGCTCATACCATCACAACTCATTGCAATGGACATGAATCTGATGTTAAAAGCAGAAGAATATGACTTTGAGAAAGAAAACTCAACAGGATCAGATGATCTTCAGGGCAATAAGTCAGTTTTCATGGAAACAGAAACAGAACCATAGACATAAAAAAGAGGCGCATAATCCAATGTGTCTGCCTAGTGTCCTAAGTGAACCATTCCAACATATCATTGGATGTGCAATGATCAATGCCCCTGTGGCAATTTTATATTTCTCCCTGTCCTTATTCCATAGGAACTGTATGACAAAGAAAAAACATTAAAATCTCATATAATTTATGACTTTCCTGGCTAGTTTTATACTTAGTCCCGGGGGGGGGGGCCTATGCATTTTTCTGATGAAAAGTTCATATCTCGAAGTGTTTCCGAGATACGGGCCCCGAAAGGCATGACAGACACCATAATGTTAGCCTATGGGGAAACATTTTCAATTTTGGTGTGCCATAGCTTTGCAGCCCTCTAATATTTTGTCACCAAATCACCAAAAGGCACATCTGTGGGATCTTGGCTGTCTTCCCTACAAATTGTAGCCCAAAAGACCAAACTGTTCTTTTGCTGCAGGGTGGCAAAGATTTCCTAATCTTTTGGGCATAGTGTCATAAAGTAGCGTTGTGATTTGCTACACTTTCACAAAAAAAAAGCACTAAAGTGTCGAATGTGTAACACTACTGTTTACAAAAATTTCAAAACCATATTTCTGGGATGTTTAACCCCCCAAAAAAGACATGGCTAGCATCCTCAGGGCTTGACTAGGTAAACGCAGCAAGAAATGTGTCCCTAGAGGGTCCCAAATTTAAATGCCAAGCATTTCTGTGATCACCAACTGAAAACAAGATTACAGATTTGTGACACTGGGGGGTCCATTTGCAACACTAAAAACTGCATTTGCAACACTGTCAAACTTTTTGTTAACTTTTCCCATTGACTATAATGGGAAACTTGTTTTTTGAATAACTTTTGAACCCTTTAATATTTTTTCATGAAATCTTCAAGGGGCACATCAGGGACCCTAGCCACATGTTCCCTGAGGGTTTTGGACCAGTCACACAGACCATGCAACCTGTAGGCATGAGCAAAAAATGCTCAAAAAAGCATAAATACTGCATTCTACTGCGCTATGTAGCTCTGCAACCGTAAATCCAACCATTACAAAACATGGCAGTTGCAGAGATCAATGGTACCGCTCCATGCATGTATAATTTCAGGCAAATCTGTCATACGATGACAAAGTTATTAAGCTGCCAAATGTCACTTTAACCTTAAATGGTGTACTCAACCCTAACTATAGTGGCACTACCGTGCCATTATAATAGATATATAGATATATATATAT